>CM077087.1:39474165-40074165 GCA_039513925.1 Platanthera zijinensis
AATACAGAGAGGAGTGGAGCTCTACTCTATGGATCATAGAGAATGAAATGGTCAATGTTTATGTCAGGTTTCTTACATGTATGGAGCCCTTTGTAGAAAATGCACCATTGGAGATTTTGGAGCACTGTTCACATCAAGGATTGTTCCATTGGTTTGCCTCATAGACTGACTCTGTTTCCCGTTAACAAGCATTTTTATGACATTTTAGAACCCATAATATTGTCAGTATTGAATCGTCCAATCATGGATGTAGAGATTGGTATCATTTTAAGATTGTCATGAAAAATCAGTGAATTCATTGATTTTATTTCAATTTTTTATTTTTGCGCTTGACGTGGCTCGGGCGTGCGCCTGCGCCTTGCGTCTAGGCTCTAGGAACCCTTTGTGCCTCGGTGCACTTTGCGCCTTTAATAACATAGGAGCTTGTTGAACTTGCGTCCTAAGCTCGTTGGAGTTGGAGTTCGCGGGACACACAGGAGGACCACACAAAAGTCGTTCGAGAATGGAGATCATTTGTGAGGCCGGGAGTGTTCACATGAAACCGGAGAGGTTCATGCAAGACTAGGAGTATTCATGTGATGGGAGAGTAATGAAGAAATTTGTCAGACTCAATGCCCAATGAGAATTTGAAATACAAAACAATACTAATTATTAAAAACGAAAATTTTACATAGGAACAAAATTAGAGGAGGCAGAAGAATCTCCATTTGGAGATGTGAAACTAAATTCAAGAAAGAAGAAAATACACTGTGCTCTCTTTTAGGGTTTTTGCAAATGAGATTAAACACTAATAAGATATAACAACGCCGTCACTCTTGCGCCGTGGTGGGAGCTCGCAGACGGTGTGAGTAAATCTGCATGTATCATTGCCCGAAGGTGGAATAGCCTATGCTCCTATCAACATCCCTAGGCTCACAATACCTTGTACGCAAAGTCAAATTTTGGGAACAGAGCTTTAATGCCATCTGCCATGATCCATGTTACTTCTTCAAGGGGCGGATCCCTCCACTGGATGAGAAGTTTTACAATTGACCGTGAATGTCCTTCGTGCGTGAATTCAACACTGTAGCAGGCTTGTAACATGATATGAGGGCGACCATTAGCCCATCGGGCAGGGTGGCTTGAAGGGGGTGATTTCCCATTACTCTCTTGAGCTGGGAGACATGAAAAACCGAGTGTATGTGACTGGTGTGGGGCGATTGTTTTTGGTAGGCCACCTTTTCTATCTTCTACAGGATCAAGAAAGGTTCAAAATAAAGAGTGGATAGGTTGGGCTGCAATCGACTGGCGACAAAACTCTGATGACAAGGCCTCAACTTGACGAACATGGTATCATCGGGATAAAAGAACCACATCTATTCAGTGTTAATGGATTTGTTGAACCATGCTTTGCTGAGCCTTAAGGAGATGCCTCTTCAGTTGACGGTGTGCCTCGTTGCGGTTTTGGAAATCTGCGGTTAAGACTTGCACTTGACACTCACCAGGGATGCTATATGGAAGGGAGTCGAGCCTGTGGCAGACTGGTAGAATGTGCTGTACCATTGCTCTGCCCACACTATCCACCTAGACCAATGACTGGGCAGCTCGATAGCGAAGTGATGCAAGTACCGACACAATAATTGAGAACCTCGGTATGCTAATTAGTTTGCAGGTGGTAGGCTGTGTTGAAGTAAAGCTTGGTTAATGTTGGCGAAACATCTCCTGCTAAAATGTGCGCATAAACTCTAGGTCGCGATCATTGACAATGGAACGTGGAAAATCGTGTTGACAAACCACCTCCCTGATGAAAATTCATGTGAGGAGTTGGTCGTGTATATGGATGTTTGATAGTTATGGAATGTCCGTACTTGGAGAGGCGATCCACGATGACTAGGATGCAATTGTATCCCTCAAATCGAGGGAGCCGAGTGATGAAGTCCACGGAAATGATCTACCAAACTGCGTCGGACACTGGTGTGGGTTGGACTTGAAGCAATGTCTAAGAGCGGGTCTGATACTTGGACTTCTGACAGGTTAGACAGTTTTCCACAAACTGTTGCACTACCTGGGTTTTCTCGCGCCAATAGAGGGAGGTGGCCAAGCATTAGTACGTAGGGTAAGCGATGGAGTGTCCCGTCATGGATGTGGCATGAAACTCACGGAGGAGGTATGAAATCCACATGCATGCATCATCGACCACTAGTCGATCACACAATCATTTAGTTGTTCGACCATGATCGTCGACCTAGTGCTCAACGATCGTTGGTCGGATATTAGTCTACAATTAGTGACCACTGATCAAAATCTCAAAAATTTTGACTCTTTATTTACCCATCTCAAACAATGATCGCCGACCGTCGATCAATGATTTAGTGGATTTCGATCAATGATCCACCTATTCTATTGGAAAATTGCCCCTCTTAATTCATCTTCTACTTAGGTTTTCATATATCTGTGACTCCTCATAACTCTCGTCTTCTCCTCCACCCCTTTCAAACTCTCTTGCAATTCCTTCTCTGTCAATGGAGACCGTCAACTCAGGCTTTGAGATTGACTGTAACATTCCACCTGTATAAGTAATATAACATGGGTCCGGTCGGATCCCCACTTCATGCCACATACACAAGTTAAACCCTAAAAAGAGACAAAAGTAAAAGTATAACAAGAGTGATAAAACAATAGTGGAAGCTCGACATTAAATATGAATGCCCACAATTACTAATTAAGAATGTTCACCAGGTTTGGCCTTAAGGCCTTACAACACTTCAAAATAGAATGTATAAAGCAACATCATGCAAATATAGCAAACTATTCGTCGGATTGCACGTCGGAATGAAAAAAGCAAGAAACAACAGTTATCCCCTCTGTATGCAGCTTTGGGCTTTAAACCCGCTCCGCTCCGCTGCGCGGTATATCACTTGCACCAAACACAAGTCAGAGGAAAACATGGGCCATATATTAGCTGTCCACAAACCATGTAACGATTTCTCTCCCCGATCATCCTAGCGAACTCCAGGGTGAGTCACCGCACAACTGCAAGTATGCATGTAATATGCAATATGTATCAAATTGAAAGTACAACTAAGCTATACACGGTGAAGGATCAAACATAATTAATCTTTTTGGTTGAGCATATGAAAATGATGAACCTAGGTATACAAATCATGATAGTTGGGTTCTCCCGAAGGTTCACCACAACTGCGTAAAACAATATCGTATGAAACTAGTATAACAATCACACAATCATTACAAATGTCGCATGTGTTCTTACCTGTACAACCACATTCACATTTTCGACAAAGATGTCAGGGGCACCCATTGCCACGCGACCTCATGCTCTCATGACATGCACAAGTACTCAATAAGTGGGTCTAGGCCATCTCCACAACGAGCATCATGACAAGAGGTGTAGGTTCATCTTCTGTCCATAGTTTGATAAGGAGGTCTAAGTCATCTCCTATTAGATCCCATCGTAGGAGGTCTAGGTTCATCTCCATGACGTGGTCCGTGATGAAGGTATATGTTCATCTCCATCCTCAAGCACAACAACAATGGAAGCCAGCTATGGCTCTACATATCAATCAATCAAATGATCAAAGGCATAGTGCCCAATGTTGGAAGTCTAAGTCATCTCCTCTACGAAATGTGACGAAGGTTAGGATCATCTCCGAACACATTCTCATTCTCATGGTTGGCGGATATAACTAACATCTAACCCACTCCACACTGTGGTATCCCCAATTTACCATTCTAACGGTTTCCTAATCACGCTATCATAAATTCATCACACAATAACGTCATACTCACCGTGATCGAACTAAGATCATTCCTCAATCGTTCCTCATGTCGTAGAATCCATTAAAGGCCAATTGATCAGCCGCAGGCGAAACACGCTACTCTCACGATCGTCGGAAAACGACTATTTTCCGCATCGTGGTATCCTCCAAAGGCCAAATCGAAGGCCGTCAACAATGGGTTTTCACTAGGAATACTACGTACTTCCGAGTTCGCAAACCCCGCATACGATACAACACATTTCATAGAGTAATTCTCTGGCGCACATACTAGATCACTCCTAAATGTGACGTCATACAAATCATCACCGATCCGAGCCTACGACCATGAGTAGACTTCACACACAATGCCTAAATCCGCAACGATTGTTAGATTTCTAATGCATTCTCATGCCGAGGACGCAATCCCACGTCCTGAGGTTCTAGCGAACAAAGGAGGTCATACCTCCACTAATTAGTGGGTGAGACTCTTTTATGTAAGAAAAACTAAAAGGGAATGAACACACATCGTCCTAAAATCGAGGAGAAGCATCGTTACCTTTGGAGTTTGTTTCAACACCATGGAATTTTGCCAAAAGTGGGATGAAGATGACCAGAATGGACTCCTCTGCAAATCTGCCCTCGGCTCGGCGTTTGGAGCTCTGGAGCACCCTCTAATTGTGGATTTACCTTCTTCTTCCCCTTCCTTCCTTTCCTCCTTCAAATCTAAGAGATAAAAACAAAATGGGTGAAATGAGTTTCTAATGGCTCATTCTCGCCCTATTATCCCCAGGATTCCATCCTAGCCATTCATTCTCAAAGTCCTAAATTGAACGACATAAAATTCAGGCTTAAAACGAGTTAACGACCTCATATATGACCTCCCACACTGCCGTGTACTAGGCCGTGTAGCTCTCAGGATTTTAATCTCTGCACACGACTTCAATCTAGGCTTGGGCACGTTTTGTTACACGACCGCCAACTTAGACTTGTAAAACAATTCTCGGGGTCATATAGCTCTCTGGATAAATGGGTTCTCTGCACGGCAATGTAGACAACCGTGTGGAGCAAAATTTGGCTCTAAATACCCTTCAAATCACCCCCATGCTGCTTCATTCTCTTAGGGAATCCATTAAGGAACCAACCAACTATATTAGAGCACAAATATCCTCAAATCGATGTGTTACAACTCTTCCCCACTTAAATGAATTTTTTCACGAAATGTTAAGAATAGTAAATACACTAAACTTTTCATACCTGAGGAAACAGCTCAGGGTATTCCTCGTGTATGGTTTGCTCTTGCTCCCAAGAGAGTTCCTCGCGACCATAGTTGTTCCGTCAAACCTTAACCATCTTTATCGCCTTTTGCACAATTGACGGACTTTGGTGTCATCAATGAAAATGGGCTTGACCTTGATCGATAACCCACCATCAATCGACACTTTGTCGGCATCAACGATCTGAGTAAGCTCTTGCGTTGCCTTCCTCAACACCGAATTATGGAAAACATCATGTAATCCACTAAGCTTTGCCAATAGTGTAAGTCGGTAAGCAACGCCACCAATGCGCTCCGTAATTTCAAACGGCCCCAAGTACCTCGAGCTTAGTTTTTTCAAGCGTCAGATCCTCGATACTCCCTTGAACTGTTTGATCTTCAAATAAACTCAGTCACTCACGACAAACTCCATATTCCTGTGCTTGACATTATAATACTTTGTGCCTATCCTAGGCAATTAACGAACTCTTGCATATCGCTTGTATCGTTGTATTCACTTTATCAACGTCTTTACGCTTCAACAGTTTCGTGTCGCTCGTCTTTACCCAAGTCAAGGGCATACGACATTTTCTACCATACAACGCCTCGAAGGGTATCATCTGAATGCTAGCTTAGTAATTGTTGTTGTAGGCAAACTTGATCATATAAAAGTGGTCCTCTCATCTCTTTACGAAGTGTAAGGTGCACATCTGCAATATATCATTCGTAGTCCTGTTAGTCCTCTTGGTCTACCCATCCATTTGTGGATGGAAATCAATGCTTAACTTCAGCTTGGTACCCAACAAGTGGTGAATAAGCCTCCAAATCGTTGGACGTCAAACGCCCATCCCGGTCACTAACGATGCTATGTGGAATACCATGTAATCTAACTATGTTATTAAATCATCTCGACGAGTTTCTCCACCGATGTTGTCGTTACCTTGCTTCGATCGGCAGATCTAGACAATCTGTGCACAAAGCCCATTGATGTGTCATCAAACTTCCATTCCGGAATCAGCAAGGACTTCAAAAATTCACCAGGTCGTTAACATTCGGCCTTCGCAAGTGCACTGGTGTGACACCTTGCCACAAATAGGGTAATGTCCTTATTCATGCCTAACCACCAAAATATCCTCTTCATTTCCAAGTACATTTTTGTGCTTCTCGGATTAATTGAGTACTTCGTAAAATATACCTCGTATATCAGTTCATCACGGAGTTTCCCAAAGCTGGGGACGCACAATCTACCATACTTCCATAGAAGTCCATCATAGTAGGAAAACTTGGCGTTTGACCCCTCCACGATCTCTGTCATATATCACGTCATGCTCTCATCATGCTTTAAAGCCTGCCGAATTCGATCTGCAATGGCGTATTAGACCTCCGTTCAATTTAAACACGTTGTAACTACCGTACTCCGATCAACACAAGTGATCTCAAGTGCCTCCGGATCACGAACTAGATCATGAGCTAAAATCCAACTCGCTTGTGTTGGCGCCCGTCGACTCAAAGCATCTGCAACAACCCCAAGAACTCCATCCACCTCCTCTGCCATATATTCAACTCTCTTTGATTTAACAAATACTTCAGGCTATTGTGGTCCATGAGGATGTTAATCTTCATGCAGTACAAGTAATGCTGCCACAACTTTAGAGCGAACACCATGACTGCTAACTCCAGGTCGTGGACCAGGTAGTTCCTCTTATGCATCTTCAGCTGGTGTGAACCATATGCGATCATCTTCCCAAACTGTCACAAAACACAGCTCAAGCCACTTCCTTGAGGCGTCACTATATATTTGGTCAACACAAAGCCGGTGTCGAGATCAGTTGACTCTTTAGCTCCCCAAAGGTTTGTACTCACTCCGGCGTCCAAACGAACCTTGATCCTTCCTGGTCAACGTGGTGTGAGAAAGTGAGACTCTCGAAAAACTCTCCATGAAGCGCCTGTAATAGCCAACAAGTTTTAAGAAGCTCCAAACTTCCGCCACATTTCTCAGCACAGGCCAATCACGGATCACTGCAATCTTCGACGGATCCATTGTGATGCCCCCTCCACTAACCACGTGATCTAGAAATGCCGCAGACAATAACCAAAACTCACATTTTGAGAACTTGATGTACATTTGATGCCTCCCCAAGATGCTCAAAACTGCATTTAGGTGATCTACATACTTATCCTCTGAATGGAAGTAAACTAAAATATCATCGATGGATTCAGTGACGAACCGGTGTAAGTACTCTCGGAACGTCTTGTTTATCAGATCCATGAATACTGACGTCGCGTTTGAGAGCCAACTGACATCACAATGAACTCGTAGTGTCCATAGCTTGTACTGAACGCCGTATTTGGGATATCACACTCCCGTATCCTCAATTTGTAATATTCGGACTTCAAGTCCAACTTCGAATACACCGTCGAACCAACCAACTGATCGAACAAGTCATCCATGCACGTGATCGGATATTGTTCTACTCTGTTAATTTATTCAGGTCCCGATAGTCTATGCAGAGCCGCAGGTTTCCGTCCATTTTTACAAATAGGATCGGTGCACGACAAGGGGAAGAACTCTGGCGTACGTAACCTTGCTCTAGCAACTCATGATGCAGTTGAACCTTCAGCTCTGCTATTTCCTTTGTATTGAGCTAGTGTCGGGTGCCAAGCCCGTATCACGCTCACGCTATGCAGAGCGCAAGCTTCCATCCGTGTGTGCTTTTTTTCCCATTTTTGCGCCTCACGTGCCTCAGGTGCGCGCCTGCACCTTGCTCCTTGGCTCCATGACCCCTTTTCCCCTCGGGTGCACGCCTTGATAACACAGTATGTCACATAAACTAGGTTTGCGCTTTGATGCCTCCAATTTAGCGAAGAGTAGTTTAGCGCCTTTCCGTACCGCGTTGACCACATGAAGGGAAGACATCAGTGTTTTGCTCACTCCTCACAAACCAGTAAATGTGGTCTCGCCTTCAGTACCCCCACCCAGTATAACCTCTTTCAGCTTGCAATCTATGCATGCACCCTGTCTTGAGAGTCAGTCCATGTCAAAGATCACGTCAAATTCCAACAATGGCAGTAAGAACACTTCCAAGTTGAAGTATCGGTATCCTATCCGAACGTTCACACTACTTTTCTTATTCGTGCTCTTCATATGCCCATTCGGCAGCAGCACGCCAATCAGTCTTTTGCGAACACATATGACACTCCAATTTGCATTATGAATTCCTAGATAGAAAATAGTGTGACGCTGCGGTATCAACGTGTTCCCTCGTCCGATAGTTGAAAATTAGAACAAATCTTCATTACAAACACACAATGCATACAATCATGTTTATAAACTGTTGAAGGCATTATATGGGATGAAACATAGATGGTGAGTTGATATATCCTCTGCTTTGGGGACAAAAAGCTATCTCGTGGTCATTGCGGAAGCTAGCAAACAACGTCCCATCATCGGCAGAAGCCGAATATGTACCGCCGTGGCGCCGTAAGGGCAGCCTGAGTAGTCGTTTGGCTAAGAAGAATCTTTGAAGATCTTCAAACGAATGAAGTAGAAGAAGCTATTGTTATGCATTGCAAAAACAACTCTATTGTTGCTATGACTAAAAACCCTGTTTTCCAAGTTCGAAAAGTTCAGAACTCTACTTGGATTATGCAAATTTCTGGCTTATAATATACCAATGTACCACTGTATCATGCGTGCAATGAAAAAGAACACTAGTTTCTGCTACATTCTAGTATTTTTCATTTTATAGATCTCATATTTGCATTCTAATCATTGATCCATCATGTATTACTACTCTTGTGGAAACAAGACACCACATGGCCTTACATTTTATTCCTCTATGTTGATGGCTTCCAGCTGTTGTGGCTTGGTCCAGAAAACTTTTGCTCTCTTAGTATGGCTAGTTAACTTGCTATAATTGTAAATGTGTTGAAGTGAAGAAGTGATTCCTTACTCATGAAAGTTTAGATGTCTTTAAGTGATAATTGGACTTTATACCAAATTTCAGGTTCAACTATGAAGAAAAAATGATAAGTTTTCTCCTGTATCCCTGCCTTTAAGGTCTCTTTCTTTACATTCAATTTCAGTGGCTTAATCATATACTAGAACCATCTGCGATTATCTTTGAAAGAATTAATTTCAAAATAATTAACGGAGTAGCAGAATCTTGAGTCTGCCAATTATCTTACCCTCAGGGAACATGCTCTTTCTTTTGATGGCATGAGCTTTTTTTCGTTGTTTTTTTATATCAAGAATGTCATTGTGTTTTTGGTTCACAAAAGAATTATTATTGCCTAAACATTATAGGTTATGACATCCAATCCTGCATGCGGTACTATTGACACACCTATTGTGGATGCTCTTCACACCATGCATGAGGGGAAATTTCTTCATCTTCCTGTTGTTGATAGAGGTACAAGTTGAAATCAAGTCTGTTTATGTGTTGTGTATTTTACCCTTATCAGGGTGTTTTTTAGTCTTTGTTCACTTTTCCCCTTACTCTATATATAAGAATATAGGGTTGCTAATAATATTATCTTGATTTTATTCTCTCAACTTGGTATCAAAAGATCGAGAGGAATTAACCTAATCCCGCGTTTCTCTTCTCCTGCTCGCTTCTTCCCGTCGACGCTCGCCCGCCTCGCATCCTCTCTTTCATTCTCTCCGCAGGTTTGACGTCGCCTCCATGGTGAACCGCAGCCCTCTCGCCGGCGGTGGTGCGCGCTGAAGGAGACCGCCGCCTCTCCTCATGATCCGCGCCGTGTTACTGTCATCTTTCTGCTTCTTCTCTGCGATCAACTGCTGTGTCTGATCCAGTCGATCTCTCTGCTGCGCCGACCGTCTTCTCTTCTGCTTCCAGATCCGCTGGCTTCTTCTCTGGCGAACTCCGGACCTGCCGCTAGCTTCTTCTTCCTTTGCCGCTGCCGTCTGCCGCTGGCTTCTTCGCCAGCAGTCTCTCCAAATCCAGCCGCTTCCATTGCTGCTGCCGTCTGCTACTGCATCCAGCCCCTGATTTCTTTTGTTGCCGGAGATCCAACCCCTGATTTCTCTTGTGGCTGGAGTCTGTTCCAGTGCCGCTGCCTCTAACTTCTCTGCTTCCAGATCTGCATAGTGATGTTCCAGTGCCAGATCTGTTGTCTGCCCAGTGTCTGCATGGTTAGGGTTTATATTATTTGATCCTACCAGTAATTTCTTATGGATGATTCTTTGGCGGATGTCGATTCTATATCGCTAAGTGTTGTGGCACCCCTGATAGGTGACCCTCAACGACCTTCTGGCCACGCTGGCTCCCTGAAGATCACTACTGTGCCCTTAGATGAGACGAATTATCTTGAATGGTCTCGAGCGACACAGCATGTCATCCACAGTCATCAGCTGATTGGATATATTGATGGGACCATTGTGGCACCTCTTCTGGGTGATCCTTCTTGGAGGCGTTGGGACTCGAAAAATTCTCTTGTTGTCTCCTGGCTCCTTCATTCCATGTCTGGAACCATGACAGTGTCTACTTACTTCTCTGAGTTCGAGCGTATCTCTCAGGAATTGGATTATTTTGAGCAGTTTACTCCCGCCTGTACTGCCGATGCAGTCTTGTTGTAGAAACGGGACGAACAATTTCATCTACATGTGTTTCTGATGGGTTTGAGCATGGACATGAATATGGTTCGAACAAATATTCTATACCGATCTCCCCTTCCATCTCTTCGGGAGGCTTTTAACATGGTTTTTGGCGATGAAGACCGTCGGAGGTCCCTCAGCACGGCTGCTCCTCCTTCTAATCGCTTTACCTTTACTAGTGTTGGTCGAGGTGGTTCCAACCATACCAACGCTGTTCCTACCTGTGATTACTGTGGTCGCAGAGGCCATACTCGTGACGCGTGCTTCAAACTACATCCTTACTTTGCTCCACCGTGCTCCACCTGGATCCGCCCGTGGTCGTGGATGTGGTCGTGGCCCAGGACGAGGGGGATACCGTTAGAGTGGTTCTCGCCCTTATGATGCTGCTTACTCCACTGAGGTTCATGACGATCATCATGGTCAGCTCCCAGAACATTTTACCACCTCAGAATTGGATACTCTCCGCTGCCTCCTACACTCCCTGCCAGACACTTCCCAGAGCGGTACTTCTACTTCCTTTGCTACTGCTGCTATGCCTAGTGCCAATGCTGCTGCGACACCTCCGTCTGAGTGGATCATTGTCTTAGGAGCTACCGATCACATGACCGGCTCCTCTTCAGGTTTTTCTTCCTACACTCAAGGTTGTCAGGATCGCGATCCGGATCATAGGATCTTACGATCCTACAATCCAGATGTTGTAACTCGATCCTGATTTTATAAAGCGATCCTCGATCCGAACCTACTATCCAATCCGATCCTACCTCAAAATGATTTCATCTAGGATCTCGATCCTAACAACCTTGCCTACACTCCCTTGTCTGGTAAGGACAAGGTTATCTCTGCAAATGACATCTTGTCCCTTATTGCGGGCAAGGGCAACATTTCCTGTTCCTCTTCACTTTCTTCTGTTTTGCATGTCCCTTCATTTCCTCGCAGTCTTCTTTCCATTAGCAACATTACTCGCTATCTTAACTGTTCTGTAACATTCTTTCCTGATTCTTGTGTTTTTCAAGAATTGGGTACAAAGCGGATCATTGACAGTGGTAAGAATCGCGGTGGCCTGTACTATCTGGATGCTATTTCATCGTCCCTTGCTCTCTCTTCTTCCGCTGTTACTGCTGCTGATGCTCGATGCTAGCACTTGCGTCTTGGTCATCCTTCTCCAGTCTACCTTCAAAAATTATTTCCTACTTTACCTCCGTTTGTTCAGACTTTAAAATGTGATGCTTGTGAAAAGTCAAAACATGTTCGACATTCTTCGTCGCATTTATCTTCCCCTACTACTCATTTTGCTATTATACATTCTGATGTTTGGGGGTCTTCCCCTGTTTTATCTTTAACTGGTTATCATTGGTTTGTTACCTTTATCGATTGTTTTTCTTGCACTGCTTGGGTTTATATCTTAAAGAAAAAAACGAAGTGTTTCCGGTTTTTCAAACCTTCCATAAAATGGTGCAAACTCGGTTCAATGGTAATATCCGTGTTCTTCGGAGTGATAATGTGGGGAGAATACGATGGCTGTGGAGCGTTTGGCTCATACCTCACTAGTCATGAAATTATTCACCAAATCACTTGTGTTTACACTTTACACCTCCACCCAAAATGGTGTTGCTGAACGAAAAAACCGGCATCTCCTCGATGTTGCTCGGTGCCTTCTCACTACCATGCATCTCCCAAAATCATATTGGGGAGACGTCATCCTAACTGCTACTCATCTTATCAACTGTCTCCCTTCACGGGTTCTCGACTAAACTACTCCTATGGTCCGTCTTTCCTCTACTTCTATTGTTCATACCACCCATCTTCCAGCTCGCGTTTTTGGGTGCGTATGTTTTGTTCACGTCCATCAACCTCATTGTGACAAAATTGACCCTCGGGCTCTCCGTTGTGTCTTTCTTGGCTATTCTACCATTACAAAAGGGTATCAGTGTTATCACCCTCCTTCCAGACGTTTTTCTGTACCATGGACATGACCTTCCGTGTGGAGGAATCTTACTACTTGGATTCGACTCCCTCCACTTGTTAGGGAGAATGATGTCATCTAGTCAGTTCCACCTCCTCTGATTCCTCCTACACCTATCATGTCTTCCACCATAGCTACTCCTCCTACACCTTCGCCTACACCCCCTTCGTCACCCACACCTACGTTGTTTTCTCCCATATATCACCATCTGTCCCCCATCTCCCCTTTTCCTCATATATATCATCCTCGACAAACAGGTAAACAGTCCTTCGTTGCTTTGTCGCTGTTGGTGCCGTCTTTGGACTCAGATTCTGATGCTGATTTGCATGTTCCCATTGTTGTGCTAAGAGGTAAGGCCGTGTGTACGGAACACCCTATCTCTAATTATGTTGCTTATGATCACCTTTCTCAGCTTCACCAGGGTTTTATATCTTCCTTGTCCGTGATCGCTATTTTTAAGATGTGGCAGGAGGCGGTTTGCATTCTGGCATGAGCTCAAGCAATGAAGGAGGAAATGTCTGCCTTGGATAAGAATCGCACATGAGATGTCTCTTCCCTTCCTCCTGACAAGAAAGCCATCTGTTCAAGGTGGGTTTTCTCCGTTAAGCAAAATCAGGATGGTAAAGTTGAGCGATATAAAGCCTGTATGGTGGCTCGTGGTTATGCCCACACTCAGGGGGTCAACTACTAGGATACCTTTGCCCCGGTAGCAAAGATGGGCTCTGTTTGTGTGATTCTATCTTGTGCTGCGTGCTTGAGCAGGGATCTACATCAACTAGATGTCAAAAATGCGTTTCTGCACGGTGACCTCGATGAAGAGGTGTACATGACATTTCCCCCATGTTTTGTGAAGAGGGGACAAGAAGGACTGGTCTGTCGCTTAAAGAAGTCTTTGTACGGGCTGAAGCAGTCTCCCAGGGCTTGATTTGACAGATTCCACAAGGCCATGATCAAGTTTGGTTACAAACAGGGACATTCTGATCATACATTGTTTGTCATGAAGAATGAGGGAAAACTTGTTGTTCTTATCGTCTATGTTGATGACATTGTGATCACCGAATATGACTCAGGTGAAATCTCAAAGCTAAAGGCTCTTCTATCAGCGAGTTTAAAGCAAAGGACTTGGGAAGGCTTCGTTACTTCTTAAGAATTGAAGTGACCTGTTCTGATCAGGGTATCTTCATCTCACAACGTAAGTATTTGTTAGATTTGTTAACAGAGACTGAGATGCTTGGTTGTGTGTCTGCTAACACCCCTATCGAGGAGAACCATAGGATCGATGAAGATAGCGATGGTGATCGCACATATGCTTCAAGTTATTAGAGATCGGTGGGGAAGCTTTTATACCTCTCACACACTTGTCCCGATATCACATATGCAGTTGGAATCTTGAGTTGGTATATGCATGCCCCCAGGATCAGACATTAGGATTCTACATACCGCCTTCTACGGTACTCTACAACAGTGTATTGCACCTTTGTTGGTGAAAATTAGTCCGCACGTAGCAAGAAGCAAAATGTGATGGCCAGATCTAGTGCTGATGCCGAGTATCGGTCAATGTCTCAAGGCCTCTGTGAAGGTTTATTGCTGCGCGCCTTATTGCAAGACCTGGACCTTCAAGAGGATGCCCCCATCTCGCTGTTCCGTGACAACAAAGTTGCTATCAGCATAGCTCACAATCCGGTCCAACATGACGCATGTCGAGGCATTTCATCAAAACCATCTAGAAAAAGGAAATTTAGTCACTCCTTTCGTTCACGCCAGAGATCAGTTGGCCGATGTCTTCACCAAGAGCTTAGACTGCGATGTTTTTATTGATGATATCCATAGACTCGGAATGACAAATATCTACCATTCAACTTGATGGAGAGAGTTGAAATCAAGTCTGTTTATGTGTTGTGTATTTTACCCAGAAAAAGGTGTTTTTTGTCTTTGTTCACTTTTCCCCTTACTCTATATATGAGTATAGGGTTGCTAATAATATTATTTTGGTTTTATTCTCTCAACTGTACATGCTCAGGCACCCATGACAGAAACTACCTTGCTTTATTTCCTTTTCAATTTGCTGAAGTAAAATTTTTGGCATGGATTTTAACAGATGGGAACATTGTTTCGGTTATTGATGTTATTCACATCACTCATGCTGCAGTTGCTTCGGTAAGAAATTCTTGTATGTAAATCATTTTCTTTCATTGGCACTTCTCATATTCCAGCTTGGCATTAGGTCACTTAATTTTCTCTTACCAACTTAATTATCCTCTCCTCAAAGTTGTAATTTCTGTAACCCTCCTACGATTTCAGGATGGAAGCACTCATAGTGTATGTTAAATGTAAGAGGCTGCCTTGTAAACGTCATAAATTGGGCCGGGAGGTTTTGATAATTTTAGAAATGGGAATGGGAGGTGATGGGAATCATGCCACACGGCACGTTAGTGTCTACTTGCCCTAACCATAGACCCAGTGACAATCGGAACCGCCCATCACGAACGGATTGCCGATCGAAACATATAATGTTTTTTTTTTTTCATTTTCATTGATTTTGTGTGTGTTTTGAGGGTTACAACGAATGGAGAATTATGACCGTTCGTTGTCCCTCTCCAGTTTTTAAATATGGGTAGATTAGAAGGCTCCATAACTATTGAAAGTTTGAGAAAAAAATTCTCATTTTGATCGCCCAGTGTCGAAAACAAAAACTCGTATGAAGTTTGGGAGTTATCGTCCTTTCCCCCCACTTTCCATTAGCCGACCACCCCACATTCCCCCACCCTCTTCTCCATCCAACCAGCCATCCCTCTTCCCCACCACATTCCTTGGTCGGACGCCCTCCTCTCCCTCCACCACCAAAGAGCCGGCCTTCCTCCCCTCCCTCAAGCCACAACCACTTCCATATAACTCCACCACCACTACCACTCAAATTCCCTTCTTTTCACTTTTTCTGTATCGCCGGAAAATCACCTCCGGCCACCTCCATCAAGCCATCACCACCTCCTCAAAACTTTCCACCACTACCACTTAAATTTCTCTAATTTTCAGTACTCCGGCGATCGCCAAAAACCATCTTCATCCACCACCATCACCACCTCCGTTAATCCCGTCCGGCCATCTCTGGCCGGCCACCACCCTCCCACCACCCTCCCAACTCCCAATTCACCTTTCCACTAGCCCACTTCCCCTTATCTCAACTTCTTATAAATTAGGCCCTCTCCTAAATTCACTCAGCCTCCTATTCCCCCACTCCCCCACTCACGCCAATACCCCATTACCTTCAAACCAAGCCCCCTTCTCACACCCATACCCAGCCCTTGTGTCTCCACTTTCCCAACCCAAAACATCTGTCTGGGCCCTGTCCTGGAAGGCAAGATAGCCACCCAGCTCTTCCCCTCTTCAGTCCCCAAACCTCCACAACACAGCTAGCTGCTGGAATATATCACTTCGCTTGGCCCCCTCCCATAAACGCATATTCTGTCCAGAACTGAATCTGGACTGGAAATCCACCCCTCTGCCTCATCTACCAGTCCCCTCGCCATCCTTATACGCTGCAACACCTCCCAGGCTCTCTTTCGGCTCCACCAAAGCCTCCCCTTTACACTCCAGCCGGCTGCCAGCCTCCTCCAGCCCATCCACAGCCCCAGATCATCTCCGACTACCCCAAATAGCCACCTCCGATCCTTCCAGCACCTATCCTCATGTTGAAGATGTTAATGCAGAAACAATTAAAGCATCACAGAAGTCAAAGCATCAAGAGGAGGATTAATGAAGCAGTTACTCACCAGAGAAACGAAGCAAACGCATGGAATTCAAAGAATCAGCAAACCTAGTTTTTATTTCCTGTTTTAATGTAATCCCCAATTTCATTTCTATATAAGCCCATGTATTCCCTGCATTCGTATGAGAAATTTAGTAACTAATGAAGAAATGAGAAGTTTTCTACTTACCTTGCACGTTTCTCTTCCACTTTTCTTTTCTATTTTTCCATCAGTGGTATCAGAGCGACATTTGTGTGATTTATATTGATGAGCCATCAGGTGGAGGATGATCTGAGCATTTGAAGTAAGACTTCATTTCGTCATCCACTCCTACTCATCATATGGCTGTTTCTAGTTCTGCCCATATGTTTCAATACACCCAAACGGGTACTCCCATCTTTGAGGGGGAGCACTATGATTTTTGGGCCACCCACATAAGGCTGCTATTCCAATCTCAGGGGCTATGACAGCTGGTGCAAAATGGGAAAGAAAAACAGATAGCACAATCATCCAAAGGCAAGGAGCAAGAACCAGATGCAGCTGCACTCAAGGCAATGGCGGAAGAAGCCAAGCAAGATGCAAAGGCTCTCCTAATATTGCATCAAGGTGTAGGCAAGGACATCTACCCACACATCATGGGGGCAACATCATCCAAAGAAGCATGGGACACTCTATTCAATGAGTTCCAAGGCTCGGCAAAGGTAATAACGATCAAGCTCCAACATCAATGGAAGTTATGGGAAAACATAGCCATGAGAGAAACTGAATTAGTAAAGGATTTTGTGTCTCGAATCATGACAATTGTAAACCAAATCAGGAGTTTAGGAGATAAACTCAAAGATAAGCTTATTGCTCCAAAAATATTAAGATGCCTCCCTTCCAAATTTGATCCCATAGTAACAACCATAGAAGAAACTAAGAATCTTAAGACCCTCTCAATCCCTGAGCTAATGGGCTCTCTTCAAGCCCATGAGGAGAGGTTAAAAAGATCCAGTGGTGAGCTTGAGCAGGCATTTCAAACCAAAACAAAAATATCCTTCACAGAAAGACCTTTCCAAAAGAATTCCAGAACCAATCTGAGAGGTAGAGGCAGAGGGAGAAATAATGAAACAAGGGCAAATGAGTTTAGAAACACTGATTTTAGACATCTCCAAACCTCCCAACTGTTCTGCACACTTTGTAAAAGAAATAATCACAATGCTGTGGATTGTTTTTACAAGTGTGGAAGGTGTAAAAAGCCTACGCATATGCAGAAGGACTGTTGGTCCAGAGATGAAGAAGAAAAGAAGGAGGAAGCCAAGTTTATAAACACCACAGAAAAACTTTTGATAACAGGAATTAATGATGAGGTTGAAAATAACATTCAGGAGACATGGTTCATAAATAGTGGGTGCTCCAACCGTATGTCGTCCTGTAAACAAGCCTTTGTCTCAATTGCCAACACCACTAAAACTCATGTAATACTTGGGGATGGGAAGAAGTTACCAATAGAGGGTACTGGTGTTGTGGCGGTTAAATCCAAGGATGGGCACATTAGACACATTGAAGGGGTTCACTATGTACCTCTCCTCACTCAAAGCTTATTGAGTGTAGGACAACTCATGAGTAATGGATATACAATAACCTTTGAAGGTCTCCATTGCCATATTTGGCAACAGGAGAAGAGCATATGCATTGCATCTATAAGAATGACAGGAAATAGGTTGTTTCCCTTGAGCCTTGAGTCACCACAGGAGCAGGCTCTTAACTGTAAAATCAATACAGACTTGTGGCATAATAGGTTGGGTCACCTCAGCCACAAGAGCATGTGCCTACTAAAACAAAAAGACATGGTGCTTGGTCTGCCAGAAATCAAAGAAGACAACACAATCTGTGAAGAGTGCACACTAGCCAAGAGCCATCGATTACCCTTTCCAACTTCACCAAACTGGAGAGCAAAGGAGCCACTGGAGCTAGTGCACGCAGACCTGTGGGGACCTGATCCCACTCCATCTCTTTGAGGAATGAGGTATTACATGTGTGTTATTGATGATTATTCCAGATATTCCTGGGTATTTTTTCTTGAACAGAAGTCGGAGGCATTCACCAAGTTCAAGGAATTCAAAACTCTAGCTGAAACAGAAACTGGGAGGAGAATAAAGAGGCTCAGGACAGATCGTGGAGGAGAATTTACAGGGACAGATTTCATGAACTTCTGCAGGGACTCTGGCATTTCCCGGGAGCTCACATCTCCATAAACTCCTGGGCAAAATGGTTTGGTAGAAAGGAAGAACAGAAGTATTGCAGAAAGGATGAGGGCTATGCTCCAGCATTTCAAGCTTCCACAGAATCTATGGGCAGAAGCTGTTCACACAGCCATATATCTGCTTAATCGAAGTCCCACAGAGAGTATTGAATCTGCCACACCCTATGAACTCTGGAAAGGGAAGAAGCCAAATGTTCATCACTTGAGAACATTTGGCTGTGTGGCCTATAAGCACATCCCAAAGGAGAAGAGAAATAAGTTAGAAATGAGGGCAAAGAAAGGAGTTTTTCTTCGGTATAGTCAAACATTCAAAGGCCTACAGAATTTATAACCCAGAAACACAACAATTAAGCATCTCACGAGATGTTGTATTTGATGAAAGCAACACCTGGAACTGGGATTAGGCACATCACTCCACTCCACCTGAAGTGGTTGCTGCTGATGAGCAGCCATCCAACTCAGTCGAAGATTTTCCCACTGCAGAGGCGGTTACTGATGATCAGCCATCCCTTCCTGCTGCTGATGATACAGCCAATGAGGCTGACATGGAGGAGGAGGAGGACTCATCATTTCCCCAGAGGTACAAGTCTCTATCTGAAATTTATCAATATGCTAATGTTGCTTCTCTTGTGAATGAAGAACCAGAGTCATACACAGCTGCTGCCAAGGATCCTAACTGGGTAAAAGCAATGGAGAAAGAGTTAGAGATGGTAGAGAAAAACAACACTTGGGAGCTGGTTACAAGACCAGAACATAAGAAAATTATCCACCTCAAGTGGGTATACAAAATAAAACAAGATGAAGAGGGAAAAGTGGCCAAGTACAAGGCAAGAATAGTTGCCAAAGGGTACTCCCAACAGAATGGAATCGACTCTACAGAGACATTTGCCCCAGTGGTTTGAATGGAGATGATTAGAGCTCTCCTTGCTGTTGCTGCTCAGGATGGCCAAATGGTGCACCAGTTAGATGTAAAGTCTGCGTTTTTAAATGGGAGTGATGCAGGCTTGCACGTTTCACACCGAGAAGGACTACGTTCTAACGCCACGCCACTCTTTGATCCAATCCCTACACTCGCACAACCGCTCTACGCGACACCACGCAATTAAATCTATCAATATTATGCTAGCATACGGGTAGCCAAACCGGTTTGGATCCAACAAGGGCTATAGGGCCAATGTTCGATCGAGCTAAAAGGACCAATATTGGGTCCGACCGAGCGGCGTTGTACCAAAAGAGATCTACCGAAAAACTTCGATTCGGAATGGGTAGATCTCTCCCAACGAAAAGATTGCGAAGGTTCGCCAAATCTCTTGAAATAAAAATAACAATAAAGAGAATAACAAATCAAGATAAAATCAACCACGATGAAATCCGAATATTTCAATAGTTAACGCTACGGATAAAAACCACCACTTGAATATTTATAAAGAAAGAATCTCACAAGAGTGGAAGTATTTCATTACCCAATCGGAATGGGTGATTCCGATTAATCTCGACTTGGATCGTTCTCCAACGGCTCCGCCGGAGTCGCGGCGGAAGGAGAAGAGAATCTCGCTCGCCAATATAGCTTCACGTCGGGTTGGAGATCCACAAGGTGAGTTGTAGGAGATGATGTAGGTGGCCGGATTTTGAGAGGAGGGAATATGGGGCTGTTTTCCTTAACAAGGAGAGGAGGGGAAAAGGATAGGGAGGAGGAGATGGGAAGAGGCCGGCGGCCAAGAGGGAGGATGGGGAAGGAGAAGTTCGGCCAAGGAGAGAAAGGAGAGAGATCTCAAGAGGGAGACAATTTGGGTTTCAATTTTATTTCATCAATCTATATCTCAAAATGAAAATATCCATGCCTATATATAGACTTACATCAAACAACAAGGGAAAAAGCTACATGCAGCCCAAAATTAAAATACAACTACTCATGGTTCAAAACATAACCATGCCACATATTATGAAAATTTAAATAAAATGCTTTAAAAAAATAGAACCAAAATGCATAAATAATTAATAATAATTTTAGTAATAATTATTATTAATTATTTAAATATAGGCTTGTGCCGCGGGCGGAAATTTGGGCGACGCGCCACATAGTCTTCACAGCGTCGCACGTCACAACTTGGAGACGGAGAAATATCTTCCGTAAGCGCACCGTCCTTGTCTTCAACCTGTTGAGGGCCGTCGTCTCCATCAGGGAGCATAGAGGAAGAAGTATATGTCAGCCAACCAGAAGGGTTCGTAAGAAGAGGAGAAGAGGAGAAGGTGTATAGACTGAACAAAGCTCTTTATGGCCTAAAGCAGGCACCAAGGGCTTGGAACCACAAGATTGATGCATATCTGTGTGCAAACGGTTTCAACAAAAGCAAAAATGATCCTTCACTCTATACTAAGGTATATCCCAACGACCATTACCTCCTCCTGTGCTTATATGTAGATGATTTGATTTTCATAGGATCCACACCTGTGATTATAAACAATTTCAAGAAGATTATGAAAGAGGAATATGAAATGAGTGATTTGGGGCTAATGAAATACTTCCTTGGTTTTCAAGTAAGGCAAGAACCAGGAATGATTTTCATTAACCAAGAAGCTTATGTAAATAAATTACTGGATAAGTTTGGCCTGACTGAGTCCAATCCTGTCTCAACTCCCATGGCAACAAACTCAGCATCATCAGTTGTTACCCCATTACCATAGAAAGGCATTTCAGAAGAAGACTATAGAAGCCTTATAGTCATTTACCTCACCAATACGAGACCTGATTTGGAAAATGCAGTCAACATTCTTTCCCGGCATTTATCCAATCTCAGCTCAGATGATCTCATCACAGCCAAGAGAGTTCTCCGATATTTGAAGGGCACAAAGCATCTAGGCCTGCTGTACGAGAAAGAAGAAAATGCAGAGCTATCTGGTTATACAGACAGTGATTTGGGGGGAGATAAGGAGGATAGAAAGAGTACTAGTGGTTTCATTTTTATGATAGGCAGCAAGGTCATCTCCTGGGCATCCAGAAAACAGAAGATTGTGGCGCTTTCGACGGCAGAAGCAGAATACGTCGCCGCCTGCGCAGCTGCTTGTGAAGGGATTTGGCTGCAAAGATTGATGAAGGATCTCAGACCTCAGTGGAAGGACACCCCAATCAGGATATGGTGTGACAACGTTGCTGCAATTGGGATTGGGAAAAATCCCATATTCCATAGTCGAACCAAACACATAGATCTGAAGTATCACTTTCTGAAGGACCTGGTTGAGACAAATCAAGTGGAGCTGAACTACTGTCCAACAAGCAAACAGCTGGCAGACATAATGACCAAGCCATTGCCCAGACATTCCTTCCTTGCAATCCGTTGTATACTCGTTTCAGCATTAAGGGGGGATGTTGAAGATGTTAATGCAGAAACAATTAAAGCATCACAGAAGTCAAAGCATCAAGAGGAGGATTAATGAAGCAGTTACTCACCAGAGAAACGAAGCAAACACATTGAATTCAAAGAATCAGCAAACCTAGTTTTTATTTCCTGTTTTAATGTAATCCCCAATCTCATTTCTATATAAGCCCATGTATTCCCTGCATTCGTATGAGGAATTTAGTAACTAATGAAGAAATGAGAAGTTTTCTACTTACCTTGCACGTTTCTCTTCCACTTTTCTTTTCTATTTTTCCATCACCTCACTCATCCAGTCATGCAGCAGCACACCCCAGCCACCGGCAACTCACTTGACTTTCACCAAGCCTTCTATCCTGCAAGCATTATAAGTTTATTGAGTGGTTGATTTTTCTTTAGTGTCGAATCTCGTGCTAATTCACAGTTCTTGGGTAATATAAGCTTCTAATCTTTGTGTCAATATTATCCGATGACGTGTCGGATTTCGTTTGTCCAAATTTTTTTTCGAGCACTCACTTGTTTATACAATATTTGTTACCTTAATAGAGTCTCTACTTGAACGTGATTATTTTGTCATATTATTTATAATGTTCATTGTTGCTAGCTTAGTAGCCGGGCTCGTGTCCATTTCATTCAATCATTCGTAGAGTCGATATACACTATTTGCCCATAGTCGCTATACACTATTTGCCCATCTGTCCCGTGTCAGGAGGTCTCGGTAATTACACAAATTCACGGGTTGTCAGTGCAATTAACCCTTTCATACTTATTTTCTTAGTTTGAGAATCACATTCTCTTATCTACACAATTGCAGCTGTTCTAATTAAAGCTTCTCTAGTTCAGTTATTAACTGTAATTACTATACTTCCAAGTTAACCAAATATATAGGGTTATTTACCGGGACCTCCCCTCGAAGTTTGCCTAATTACAGCTTGCATCCCTCTAACTTTTGAAAATACAAATGTTACTCTGCACTCTTATAAATAACGCAATTATATATAACATGTTACTCTTTACTCTTATAAACTGGGACCAATATTCTCAGTTCATACTATGCTATTTGATTCAGCTACACTCTATGCTATTTGATTCAGCGACACTCTATGTTATTTGATTCATACTCATTAGTGTCCATCTCCATGTTTAGGTGGGAAGCGGCGGCGGGCTTGGTTCCGAGGCAACAACAACTCTGATGCAGAAGTTCTGGGATTCTGCCATGTCCATGGGAACTTTTGAAGATGATGACGATAATCACAGGTTTCATATGTTTTTTTAATAGCCAATTTAACATTTCTATATGTTGTGATTGTGCCTTCGACTGACTAAGAGTCTTTTCAGCGATAATTCGATGAAATTTGCATCTGATGGAACAGACACCATGAGATCCTCTTCCCTTTATGTGATTTCAGCCATCTCTACTTTTGCCTTTAAACTTCAGGATAGGAAAGGAAGGATGCATAGATTTAACTGCGGTACACATTCTCCTCTTCTAGTTTCTACATCGCTTCTTAAATTTTCACTTGATTCATCCTGTAATGGATACAATGTGCCTAATATTCAACATGGAATCCCATTCCAGATATTTCGAGCTTGGCAGAACTCATGACTTCCATTCTTCAGAGGGCTGGTGATGACATTGACAGGAATAATCTCCCTTTGATTCTGGTAAGATTAGTTGAAATCAAGTCGTTTTTTACTTCATTTCTATTGTATTTTACCCATAAGGATATTATTGTCTTTGTACCTTTCTCCCCTACATATATAAGTATGGGGAGTCTCCTTTCATGAATTAATCAGAGTTATTTTCCCTTCTCAACTTGGTATCAGAGGAGAGGGAAAAAACCCGAACCCTAATTTCTCCCGTTGTCGCTCCCTCGATCTCTTCTTTCGTCCGCCCCCTATTCCGCAATTTTGGTCGCCTCCGTCACGCATGGAGCCCGACGGCTCTCTTGATGGCAGCGAAGCATGCTGAAGGAGCCGACCGTCTCCTCATGAAGCATCGCCGAATCCCGTTGCCGTCTCTCCGCTGCTCGCTGTTACCGCACTCTGCTGCCGCCCGCTGAAGCCCCGATCAGCCCGCATCTGCCGCTCGCTGAAGCCCCAATACCGCCCGCTTCCGCCGCTCGCTGAAGCCCCGATCCCGCTCTCCCGATCGCGTTCTGCTGCCGCTCGCTGCAGCCCGATCAGCCCGCATCCGCCCGATCTGCCTGATCCCGATCTGCCTGATCCCGATCCCTCTCTCTGCTGCCGCTATCTGCTTGCTCCTCTACCGATGCAGCCCCGCTACCAACGCCGCGCCATCGCCGATGCTCCAGATCTCGATCCGTTGTTGCAGTCAGCCTTCTGATCGTTCCTACCGCTCTTCGTCATGGATGATTCCTCAACTGCGGTTGATTCTACATCCCCGGTGGTCATGACTTCCCCGATGTGTGAACCTCAGCGGCCCTCTGGCCATGCTGGCTCCTTGAAAATTACCACTGTTCCTCTGGATGGAACGAACTACCTCGAATGGTCTCGTGCAACCCAACATGTTATCTGTAGTCATCAGTTGTTTGGATACATTGATGGAACTAAGGTGACACCATCTAAGGCCGATTCTTCCTGGCCGCGGTGGGATTTTGAAAATTCACTGGTGGTATCCTGGCTTCTCCATTCTATGTCCCCCAAGGTATACCGCAGTTATATGTTGATGGACTCAGCCTACGAGATCTGGACTCGAGCCCAGGAGACCTATTCTCAGATTGGGAACTCCACTCAGGTTTATGAGCTCACCCGCCGTATGTTGGAGCTACGACAGGGATCTATGACAGTTTCCACCTACTACTCCGAGTTCGAGCGCATATCTCAGGAGTTGGACTACTTCGACCAGTTTACACCTGCCTGCACTGCCGATGCAGTCCTGTTGCAGAAGCGGGACGAACGGTTCCGCCTACATGTGTTCTTGATGGGTCTAAGGATGGAGCTGGATATGGTTTGCACCAATATTCTTCATCGGTCTCCGCTTCCATCTCTCCGTGAGGCCTTCAGTATGGTTCTTGGCGATGAAGACCGTCGACGTTCTATCAGCACCGCAGCTCCTCTTCCAGACCGCTCTGCCTTTACGAGTACTGGGCGTATTGGCTCCAGTCATACCAACACGGTTCCCACGTGCGCTCATTGTGGTCGTCGGGGCCATTCTCGTGAAGTGTGCTTCAAGCTTCATCCTCACCTTGCTCCACCTGGATATGTCCGTGGCCGTGGACGGGGTCGTGACCCTGGACGCGGTGGATCCCGCCAGACTGGTACCCGTTCTCATGGTACTGCTTATTCCATAGAGATACAGGAGGGCCCTCCCGGTCAGCTCCCGGATCACTTCACCACCTCAAAATTGGATGCTCTGCGACGCCTGCTTCACTCTCAGTTTGCTCCTACTCCGAGTGGTACTTCCTCTTTGTTTGCTACTGCTGCGATGCCCAGTGCCCATGATGCTGTGTCTCCTCCATCTGAGTGGATCATCGATGCTGGAGCCACTGACCACATGACCGGGTCCTCTACAGGTTTTTCCTCCTACACTCTCTTGTCTGGTAAGGACAAGGTTGTCTCTGCCAATGGTACCTTGTCTCCTATTGCTGGCAAGAGTCTTTTTTCATGTTCCCCTTCTCTTCCTCTCTCTTCCGTATTGCATGTTCCTTCATTTCCCTGTAGTCTATTCTGTATTAGCAACCTTACTAAATCCCTTAATTGCTTTGTAACCTTTTTCTCTGATTCTTGTATTTTTCAGGAACTGGGTACGAAGCGGATACTTGGCAGTGGTAGGAATCGTGCCGGTCTGTACTACCTGGATACTACACCATCATCTCTTTCCCTTTCTTCTTCAGCTGCTACTGCTACTGATGCTCACCGCTGGCACTTGCACCTTGGTCATCCGTCTCCCGTTTATCCTCAGAAACTGTTTCCTGCTTTATCTCAGTTTATTTCTAGTTTGAAATGTGATGTATGTGTTATGTCTAAACATGTTCGTCATTCAACGTCTCATTTATCTTCTCCTAATTGTACTCCTTTTGTTGTTATACATTCTGATGTCTGGGGACCTTCCCCGATTGTCTCTTTAACTGGCTATAGATGATTTGTTACCTTTATTGACTGTTTTTCTCGCACTACGTGAGTTTATCTTTTGAAGAAGAAAGACGAAGTTGCTTTTGTTTTTCAAACTTTTCATAAGATGATACAAACACAGTTCAATGGAACCATTCGTGTTCTTCAGAGCGACAATGGGGGGATATGATGATCGGGGTGAGTTTGGAGCCTACCTCTCAAGACTTGACATCATCCACCAGACCACGTGTGTTTACACTTCCACCCAAAATGGTGTGGCTGAACGCAAAAACAGGCATCTTCTTGATGTTGCCCGTTGTCTCCTCATCTCCATGCACCTTCCGAAACCCTATTGGGGTGATGCCATCCTGACGGCCACTCATCTTATCAACCGTCTTCCTTCACGGGTTCTTGCGTATTCTACCCCTCTAGCCCGTCTGTTCTCTACGACTGTTGTTCATACCTCTTCTCTTCCACCCAACGTGTTTGGGTGTGTTTGCTTTGTTCATGTTCACCAGCCACTTCGTGACAAGCTTGATCCCCGATCTATCCGTTGTGTTTTCCTTGGTTATTCTACCACCACCAAGGGGTACCGGTGTTATCACCCACCCTCCAGACGTACTTACTGTACTATGGATGTGACGTTTCGCGAAGACGAATCTTATTTACTTAGCTTCGACTCCCTCTTGTCGTCAGGGGGAGGAGGATTATGATGGTATTGGTTCCGTTCCCCTTCCTATTGTTCCTCCTGTGATTGGTACCGCTCATATACCCTCCACTATACCATCCACTACAGATATCCTGCATATACCTTCCACTATACCATACACTTCAGATATCTCTCATATACCCCTTTTCCCATCATCCGTCTCTCATCACGCCGCTACCTCATGTTTATCATCGTTGAAAACCAGGTGAACAACCCGTCATTGCTCCGCTGCTGCTGATGCTGTCTTTGGACCCAGATCCTGATTTACATGTTCCTATTGCTCAGCTAAGAGGTAAGGCCAGATGTACCGAACACCCCATTTCTAACCATGTTGCTTATAATCATCTCTCTAAGCCTCATCAGTCTTTTATATCCTCCTTGCCCGAGATCTCTATTCCTAAGACATGGTAGGAGACACTTGGCATTCCAGTGTGGGCTCAAGCAATGAAGGAAGAAATGTCCGCTCTGGAGAAGAATCGCACATGGGATATCATCTCTCTCCCTCCTGACAAGAAATCCATTGGTTCACGATGGGTCTTCTCAGTCAAGCAGAATCCGGATGGGAAAGTCGAACGATATAAGGCCCGGTTGGTTGCTCGTGGTTATACCCAGACTCAGGGGATTGATTACCAAGAGACCTTTGCACATGTTGCAAAGATGGACTCTATACGTGTGATCATTTCTTGTGCTATGATTTTAGATTAGGAGCTTCATCAACTGGACATCAAAAATGCGTTCTTACACGATGACCTCGAGGAAGAGGTGTACATGGTCTTTTCACTAGGCTTTGTGAGGAAGGGACAAGAAGGCCTTGTCCGTCGCCTATGGAAGTCCTTGTATGGGCTAAAACAGTCCCCGAGGGCATGGTTTGGAAGATTCCACAAGGACATGATCCAGTTTGGCTACAAGCAGGGACACTCGGACCATACCTTGTTTGTCAGGAGGAATGAAGGGAAAATTGTTGTTCCGATTGTCTATGTTGATGACATCGTGATCACAGGAAATGACACAGATGAAATCTCCAAGTTGAAGGGCCGTCTCTCAGCTGAGTTCGAAGTGAAAGACCTGGGAAGGCTACGCTACTTCCTAGGAATTGAAGTGACCTGTTCTGACAAAGGTATTTTTATCTCCCAACGCAAGTATGTGTTGGACCTGCTAACGGAGACCGGTCTGCTCGGTTGTGCTCCTGCAAACACTCCTATGGAGGAGAACCATAAGATCGATGAGGATAGCAATGGTGATCGTACAGATGCCTCCAGTTATCAAAGATTAGTGGGAAAACTCTTATATCTCTCACAAACTCGCCCCGACATTACATATGCTGTTGGGATCCTGAGTAGGTACATGCATGCCCCAAGGGTCAGACACCAGGAGGCAGCTTACCGTGTCCTCCGGTATTTGAAGAAGTCCCCAGGACGGGGGCTAATGTTCTCTAAGAACAATCATTTGCGGATCGATGTTTTTACTGATGCTGACTGGGCTGGATGCCACGATGACTGAAAATCTACAACGGGTTATTGCACTTTCATTGGAGGAAATCTGGTCACATGACGTAGTAAGAAACAAAATGTGGAGGCAAGATCTAGTGCCGAGGCTGAGTACCGGGCAATGTCTCAAGGCCTCTGTGAAGGCATGTGGTTACATACTCTATTGCAAGATTTGGGGCTTCAGGAGGAAGCACCCATATCCCTATACTGTGGCAACAAAGCTGTCATCAACATAGCACACAATCCAGTTCAGCATGACTGGACTAAACATGTTGAGGTGGATCGGCATTTCATCAAAGATCATCTTGAAAAAGGAAGCTTAGTCACACCCTTCGTTCACTCCAGAGACCAGCTGACCGACATCTTCACCAAGAGTCTAGGTTCCGATGTCTTCACCGATGATACTCATAAGCTCGGAATGACGGATATCTACCGTTCGACTTGAGGGGGAGAGTTGAAATCAAGTCGTTTTTTACTTCATTTCTATTGTATTTTACCCATAAGGGTATTATTGTCTTTGTATCTTTCTCCCCTACATATATAAGTATGGGGAGTCTCCTTTCATGAATTAATCAGAGTTATTTTCCCTTCTCAACTAGATTCACATTATTTGTCATTTATATTGTTAAAGGCGCGCCTAAGACTCAAGTCTCACTAGGCTCAAAGGTCAGCACCTTATAGCCTTGGCACACACCATTTTTTCTCTTTTGGAAGCATAAAAAGCGCGTCTGGCTGAGATTTCTTTAGTAAAAAAAATTCCCAAAATAAAGAAGAAAATAGTTTAGCAAAATTTGACTGATTTCGTGTTTGTGAAGTATAATCAAGCATTGATGCTTTGATATTATGCAATTGATAACATTGATCTCATTTGATAAGAGATATAGATGATAGTAATGAATGGTTGATAAGTAGAATTAATGAAGAATCTTATCAAAAATATGAATTGATGTTTTACTTAAAATGAGATTTGGTTGCGCTCTTTTCGCTGGGGCTCCAAAACCACTTTGCACGTTGATGCATCTTGAGCCTTTAACAATTATGTTTGCCATCCCCTTGAATGATGGGAGTGTATTGGCAAGCACTCTCATTAGATGATATAAATGATATATTTTTGTGGTGATTAATTCTTAGTATGAAGATGAAGACCAGGATAAGGTTGTTATTGCATCGGACGATGACCTTCAAGCAGCGGTAGACCATGCGAGACAGCTTGGTTGGAAGGTATCGTCAACATTACTCATCATATTTATTTTTCTCATTGACTTGGGCGATATATTCTTTTATTTGCTATGCTAAAAAGGATAGAAGGTATCATCAACATCATTCTTTTATTTGCCTAGTTTTCGCGCTGTCGGGAATACACACCAAGTAAATTTAAAAGTTTGCTGCATTAGTCCAGCATTTTTTTGGTACAAAAGTTTTAGGTGAACAATATTCATGCCATTGTAATTATGAAGGGAGTTCTAGTAAATGACCGGGCACAGAAGTGATAGGTCAACAATATTCATGTCCCTAGACCAAAATCCCATTTTTACTCTTCTATCATCATTTCTTTTTGATCTGCTCTTCTCCATGTGTGTGTGTATATATGTACACACATAAACATATATTATAATATATGTTTATGTGCTATACACACATAAACATATATTATAATATATGTTTATGTGCTCGTGGCGGCGGGTTTCACCTGCCGGGGCTAGGTCAGTCATTTTTATATTTTTGATATTTTTATTATATATATTTTCAAATATAATATTTATTTATATATTTTCTTAAAGGTAATTTTTAATTATTAAAAACAATTAAAAAACGTCACACCCCATCATTTTTAATAAAATTAGGAGTCCAAAATGTCTGCTGCGGGTCCTTCATGTTTTATTCCCGAATAATAATTAATGGCGATTGTTATCCGCACTACAGTTTTGACTAGTCACACATATTTTTTTCAAATTTCTCGCGCCTTTTGGAAATACGTCTTGTACATGCATTTTTAAGAAAAGTTTTTTTTTTTCAATTTTCATGTTGAACACTTTTCCTAAAAATGCATGTACAAGGAGTATTCCTAAAAAGCGAGATCTACAACTTTCGTGTTGAACATTTTTCCTAAAAATGCATGTACAAGACGTATTTTCAAAAGACGCGAATAATCAAAACTGTAATGTGAATAATAATCCCTAATTAATTTCGGAATTTACTCCGAAGAAAACAAAAGGAATTAATTTTGGATTAATTTTGGAATTTCCGTAACCGTTGTACCGCCTGCGGGTGTGTGATTGTTGTCAGCCTTTTCTTCTATGCACGTGTCTGTACGCCTCTACGGAATACAATTGAGTTTGTTCTGAAATTTCATCTATATGTTAATTATTAATTGAAGTTTAGCAAATATAGGGGGCGGACTGTGCAGTGGTTGGGCGGGTTATTTATATGGGCGCTTTACTAACTCGAATTTCTTTGATTTTTTCCTTCAAAATTTAGGGGTAAATTAGTAGATTCATATTGTAGGGTAGGAGTCCTATAAAATTTATAGGTTTAGGATATCCTAACATGATAGATTTAGGAGACATAGGGAAAAGATATGAACGGTCATGATTTGTTTCTGTGATCGAACGACTGAGATCTTATGATCTGATCAAATCGGACGGTTCATATTAATCTTACGGAGGACCGCTGTTATGCCACGAGCTGTGATTGACCGGTGATATATTTTTGGATATATTAATCTGACGGAAAAGTGTTCAAATTGTAGATCTCGGAGTCTAAACTTTCATGGAACATTTTGAAGCAAATAAAAAAGTGATCAACATGAAAGTTGTAGACCTCCTACTACTTTCATGTTCAACACTTTCCCTAAAAATACATGAAAGTAGGCCTATTTTCAAAAGACGCATGTAACTCATTTTTTGCTAAAAACGGGTTCTGCGTTTTTACATTAAATCACGTGTGTGTGTGTGTGTGTGTGTATATATATAGGCGTATTTTGGGTCCGAAAATAACTTGGGCATAACTATTGCGAGTTCACAATCGTTACCCCCAGTTTCGCGCCTTTCGAAAATACGCCTAACCGTGTTTTTTTAGGAAAAATGTTCAACATGGAAGTTGTAGATCTCGACAAGATCTACAATTTGTGTTGAGCATTTTTCATAAAAATGCACAGTTTAGAGGTATTTTTAATTTGCAGGTATTTAGCGCGCGCGCACACACACAGATATATATATATATATATATATATATATATATATATATATATATATATATACATGCTGAGTATTTACATTAACCCTAAATCCAGTCATTGAACTATAAGAACCGCCAAAATTATCGAAACTGCAATTTTCACTAAATGAAGCCGGTTTAAAAACTTGATCACAAAACTCATGCAGGGACTTAAGCTGCATTTAGAATATCCAGGCCAGACAAGCCGTCAGAGGAAGCAGGGTGGGTCCGTAGGAACAGAATATGCTCACAGGGATGCGTGGGCCTCTGCATACAGCACAGTGGCTGCCGGAGCCGCCCTCGTTGCAGGTCTCGGCTTCATGGCTTACCTCAAGAGATCCGGGGCATAGCGGGAACCACCTTGTAAGCCTTTACCATACAAAAGACAATTTTGCAATGGATATGGAGAAGCAGCAGATTGTTTGCATTATTAGAACGCTGCGGCAGTCTGCAAATTCTGTATTTTGTGTTTAGAAGCCAGCCATAGTTACAAGAGGATGAGCAAGTTCTCATGTCTGAAAATAAGAGTGTGGATTCTGAATCAGAGTGGTGTGAATAAGTTTATTCAGAACATTCAGGATATCTTGACAGTGGAAACTTTGGTATATTATATGCAAGTTCCCCTATCATAATGTTTTATTTTTGTCGTTATTGGTATCAAATAAAGTTATATTTTGGCAAGATCTTACATTTATGCCGCTTTTGGGGTAGGTTTTTAGGGGTCCCCTGGCTTACATGACAATTTCTGGGGGTTATATTTATAAAAATTCCCGTTAGTTTACATTTTATAGCATTCATGCTCAAACATATCCACTAGGGGTATATTTTTAGGGATTTTTTGTGTGTGGATGTTATGAAATGTACTCTTATATTGAAAGTTTTCGTAATTTCGTAAGAAAGAGGGGCAAATTATAATTTAGTGAATTTAGAGGGAAGGTCTATAAAATTTCCGTATAAATTCAGAGCTTGTTAAATGCAGGCCACTTTTGGCTAAATACAGGCCGCTGATAAATGCAGGCTAACAATATGTACTTGCAGGCTAATTGTTTTATATACAAGCCAAATATTATATATGCAGATCAATTTCAAATTGTTTTAATAAAACTTTAAAGTCAGCTATTACATATTTAAACCTAAATCCATACAACATATTTATATATTCTGAAATTAAACATCAAGATGTTCAAAACTAAAAATCATAATATTCAAAACTTGTATTCTTGATGTTATTCAATAGCACCTGCATGAAAGTGAGTATGAAATTTAACATTGATTTTTGGTTCCTAGAATATGAAGTAATGAATGCTAAGTACCATCAAATATATTAGGGTCTGTTCGTTTCAACGACATTGATTTTAAAGTATTGGCTTTAAGAAAATGAAAGTCAATTCCGTTGTTCGTTTCAACAATTGTAGAGTGGAATTGGCTTTCTGGCGGAAAGTCGTTGATATTCATCCAAAACTAAAAACTCATTGGTTCAATGTCTATCTCAAGGTGCGGATATTGAGATTGCCAACGACTTTTCAAAAAAAGAGTAATTTTTCTGCATGAATGCGATTTTTTTACACCTGACCGAATTTTTTCGCTCGGACGCGATTTTTTTGCGCGAACACGATTTTTTGGCACAGACGCGATTTTTTCGCGCGGAAACAATTTTTTCGCCCGGGCGCGATTTTTTCGCCTGGACGCTTTTTTCGCCCGGTCCCGATTTTTTCCCCCGGGCACGATTTTTTCGTCGGTCCCGATTTTTTGCCCGGGCGCGATTTTTTCGTCCGTGCACGATTTTTTCGCCCGGGCATGTTTTTTCCGCCCGGGCGCATTTAGTTCGCCCGGGCGTGTTTTTTTTCGCCCGTGCGCGATTTTTTTGCCCGGCCGCGATTTTTTCGCACGGGCACGATTTTTTCGCCCGACAGCGATTTTTTCGCCCGGGCGCGATTTTTTCGCTCAACCGCGATTTTTTCGTCCGGATTTTTCACGCGGCTCCGATTTTTTTTCCAGGATTTTTCACGCGGTCCCGATCGCGATATTTTCGCCCGGGCGCGATTTTTTGGCCTGACCGCGATTTTTTGGCCCGGGCGCGTTTTTTTCTCCCGGGCGCGATTTTTTCTCCCGGGGGCGATTTTTTCGCCCGGACGCGATTTTTTCGCCCCGGCGCGATTTTTTCGCACCGGCGCGATTTTTTCGCCCCGACGCGATTTTTTCGGCCCGATGCGATTTTTTCGCCCGGGCGCGATTTTTTCTCCCGGGCGCGATTTTTTCGCCCGAACGCAATTTTTTCACCCGACCGCGAATATTTCGGTCGAATGCTATTTTTTCGGCCGGACGCAATTTTTTCGCCCGTGCCAAATTTTTTCGCCCGTGCGTGGTTTTTTCGCCTGTGCGTTCTTTTTACGCTCGTGTGCGCTTTTTTCGCCCGTGTGCGCTTTTTTTTTTCGTTCGGGCACGTTTTTTTCGTCCCGACGAACAAAGTCGCGTCCGGGATTAAAAAGTCCCGTCCGGAAGAAAAATAGCGTCCGGGCGAAAAAAGCGCGTCCGGGCGAAAAAAGAGCGTTCAGGTAAAAAATGCAAGTCCGGGCGAAAAAAGAGCATCTGGGCGAAGAAAACCCCCACTGGCGAAAAAATCACTTCGAGGAGAAAAAATCGCGTCCGTGTGAAAAAATCGCGTCCGGGCGAAAAAGTCGCGTCCGGGCAAAAAGTCACGTCCGGGCGAAAAAATCGTGTCCGGCGAACAAAGTCTCGCCCGGGATTAAAAGTCGTGCCCAGGCGAAAAAATAACGTCAGAGCGAAAAAATTACGTCCCGGCGAAAAAATCGCGTTCGACGAAAAATTTCGCGTTCTTGCCGAAATGTTGAAGTTCGGGCAATAATATCGCGTCATGACGAAAAAATCGAGTACGTGCGATAAAATTTATGTCGGAAGAGAAATCCGCGTTTTTTATTTTTATTTGAAAGTATTGACGAATATCAATTCTTATGATTGAAAATCTTTCTGCAAACGAACAATAAAAAGTTATTAATGTCAATTCCTATGACAGAAAGTCATCATGCGGCCGAACAAAATAATTGGATTTAAACTCAATGTCATTTACCATGTGTATCGATATTGGATTGAAAGCCAATATTTCAATATCAATGTCGTTGAAACGAACGGACCCTTAGAGAAGTAAGCTAGCCGGCCAGCAAGCAAAATGACGAGCAAAAGGACAATTGTGTGTATCAATGATCCGTCAAAATTGCATTAGACACGGAAATCTTGTTAATAAATTTCAATTATGTAAATAATTTTTTTTAACATAACAATGATAGTTTAAAACATACCATGTATATCAATGATTCGCCAAAGAAATAATCTCACTGCCAAGTAGTTTTGTTTCTACCGTTTGGCTCATGGACTTGTAAATCTCATTTGTGTGCAATGGATTCATGATACCGCATCCATATGGATAATACGGGTGGCATTGGACATGCCTCTCTTATTATCAATCTTGTGAAGTGGTTGTCATTCACAAAACCAACAAAAATAACTTCCGACGTTCTGGAGGCGCAGAATGTAAGGACAGAAAAGTGAACGACTGAAATCTGGACAAACGTCCAACTCCTACGTTATAGCAAGATGATATTACTAATCCGTCAGACATGCTCATCCATTTATCTAAAGGCGCTGAAGTTGTATTGGAATCTAGAGATTGAATTAATTGTTGTATCTCGCAATTCCAAATATAGATGTGTATATAATATTTCGTCTTTGGAGCTTCATCAACATATCATTTTGTACTTGTAGCCAATTGTCCCCCATATCTAAAGCATCACTAATCACACAAAAATCACAATGTCCTTCACCAGCCACACTTATTGCATTAACTATACGTTTAGAAATAAAAAGAGGCATTTCTTTTCGAATACAACTTAAAAAATCTGCTTTTGCATGTTAAGACCATATTTTTGTGCAAGTTTTTCTTTGGCAATACAACTTGTTCATTCATAATCACATATTCAAAATGGGATGGATCCCGCTTTGTTGATTTGAAGTCTCCCTTCAATTTATTTTTGCTTACCTTTGGCCGGCCTTTCAAATGTAATGGTATTTGAGGTTCCATTGTTTGGCTTGTAGAAGGATCCAAAAGCTCTCGCAGTTTTCGTCGTAGTTCATTCTTTTGAATGCCGGATGAGCTATTATACTTTTGGATTAGATAATCCACCTACACTTGTATCTCACACGATGACAAGTTTTCTTCTTTAGTTGATGTTGCCTTCGTAGGTATTGCTTATTATATGCATGCAATCTGATGCTTGAGGATAACACCCAGACCTTGTTGAAAATTTTGAAGTAAAAGTGGCGATCTGGACAGCCTGGGTGACCTGTTCGCGCGGTCTGTGCGAACATGAATGGAGGCTAACCAGGTCGGCATGGATGTTGTAGAAAACTCAGTTCTTGGCAGCCTGGGCGATTTGTTCGTGCGGTTTGTTTGGACAGATGTGGCGGCTAGCCAGATCGGCTAGTGCTATGCAGGCAGTGTGTTCCCAAAAGGTAACCGGGCGGCTAGCATGTCTATCCGCGGAGCTCGCCAAGATTGGCGAGGTGCGGACTCGTTTGGAGTTCGTTGAGACCGGGTTGTAGACTAGACTGGAGCTCGAGAGATCTACAAGGCGTGTGCCTTGGTCTTGCTCTGGTGGCGCAGTTGGTGACAACCGCGGAGTTCGCCAGCTTGTGCGAACTGGTACTGGAGTCCGCCGGTTAGTGCAGACTGACTTTTGTATCCGCTGGTGTTGTGTTCGCACCAGGGATGGCCAGTGGTGTGGACTTAGGCTGGTTTTGCACCTAGTACAGGATTGCTTAGTCTGGGAGATCGCGCGGGTTGCGCGGACTGGTTCTTTGTCCGCCGAGCTTGGCAACAGTCAGCATTGTGCTCTGGTTGCGAGCTCGGGGTGTGCATACTGAAGCATTGTCCGCATTGGCGAGCTGACTGGGGTGGTTTCCGTATTGTCCGCATGTATTGCGACATTGTCAAGGCGGGTTATTCTTGTATCTGTGGCTTGGCGGTTTTGTACTCGCCACATGATAGGGCGGTGTTCCTATCAGCTAGGGCAGTGATCACACTCCTCTCCGCACCTATAAATAGGACCCCCCTATCACATCAATAAATCACCGAGTGAACTGTAAGTGAACTTGGGCAGTTGCTGTAAGACCCCCCTTCCCGGAACACAAAACACGGCACGAAGGGAGTCTTATGCCCAGAACAGCCGCCTTGCGGTAGCGTTAGCACACGGGCTAACCTGTACTACAAGACTCCTATCCTGCCGGCTAAACATATCATTCATGCCAACCCAACATAAGAATATAGAACAGAAGTCAAAATAGCACACTAGTATATAAGTCCAAAACAAATACATCAAATAAGAAAAGCAACAAGACTTCTATAATATCAGAGTACAAGCCAAATGGGCTACAAGATGTGTCTCTCAGAACTCACATCAGTCACTGACGGTAGCAATGATATCATCATTTCAGGCCCTATCGTCCTGGCCTGGCTACCCTGCTGCGTAATATGCTACTGCTCTGTCTGCGGGGTTTCCTCCTAAAAAGAAAGACGTAGCAACCGTTAGTCATAAAGACTAAGTGACTATCACATCCGCTCCCCCGACGACTCCTTGGCACCGGGCGGAGAAAGGAACAATGGTACAATATATATAAACAGTAGTACAAACATGTGATAAAAGATTAATCAATATCAGTGAATATTAAAGTAAGACATCAAATGAGTATAACAATTTACTTTAGCAGTTATACCATCAACAGCAGTATAAAATATGAATCTATGACAGAAAGTAACTTAACTTATATGAGTGCCCATACAGACATATAAGTTAAGGATTGACTCAACAGTAAAGTAACTCATCGTATAAGAGTGCCCATACAAACTTTACGATGAGAATTTTGTGTATGTAATGTATGTAATGATATGAATGCAATGCAATGACTCACCCATGATCATGCACATGCAATAGCTATGTCGATACAGACTTGTAGTTCCCACTTTTCGAGCAGGTAGCTAACCTCTCAGGCGTCATCTGTCGTGGCCAGACGGTGACAGTAGAGCGGGCTTCTCTACTACTAGGCGGGCATCCACACTACCAAGCCTAGGCCTCCGTACTCCTCAACGTTAAGAACACAACAGTGGAGCTCACATGCGTACTATGGCTCACAAGGAGCTTTGGGTAGGTGTGCACCGAGGACCAAGCCCTACTGGCCTATCATCGTGTCATAGAAGGAGCCTATGGGAGCGTATCACCAAAGGACCAAGCCCAACCGTCCACTTGGCATGAAAGGAGCCCTGGGAATGAGCACTAAGGACCAAGCCCAAATTCCCAAGGTCTATTTGTCAACTCCCGTCGGTGTGATGACTAGCGAGCTTATAGACCTGCCACACTATCCTTAACCCAGGATTATGACACCACGTGTCGGCTCACACCGCATGCAGTTTCACATCATCATGGTACAGAAGGAGCCTATGGGAGCGTATCACTAGAGGACCAAGCCCAACCGTCCAAAGCCTCTTTTCATCATTATCAATCCTGTGCGGTCAAACACATGCACTACACCCTTCCACATTTCCCATGCTTCCAAGCATGCAAGGGTTCTTTATTAGCACAGGTGGAAAGCCACCTTACACAACACATTAATTCCACACTGCTACCCGTAGGGAGACACGACTCTAAGCAGTGGACCACTTTACATCTTCCTTATTTAACTCATCTCATGGCCATGTATCAACCTCTTCCGATTTCTTTTAAGGAAAAAGCATCCACCAATCATTTTGGTTCCATCATGGTAATCTCATTAGCATAAGATAGTTCACCCCTTTCATTAATATAAACACATGATTTACTTGTTCAAGTACCAATCGTCATATCTTCTTCCAAACCCATTCCATTTCACAAACTATGATCTTGCCCAATCATGTTTTCCAACCATTTGTTTATCACATTCACATAGGGCCAAATTCACTAAAACCCCAATATCTATTCTTACAATCTTTTACTCAAACCAAGTCCAATGTTATACTAACCCGAGAGTATTAAGTACAAGGACTTGACTGTACAACCACTTTGATCGGCTATTACCGAGTCTACGGGACTCGTATGAAGACGTGTAACCATCCATTAGAAAGGTATTTCCAAGTACTATTACTTTGATATTCGGTCCATCACCCAGATCAGATAATAGAGTACTTGAAATCAGCCTCAAAGTCTGCTGCGTGTAGAAAATAGGTTTCTGCACGTTTACAACCCAACCAGTTCAATCAGACTTTCCCGTGGCTCCAGACCTTGCATGAAGATGCGTAACCACTCGTTGGAAAGGTATTTCCAAGGGATACGACTTTCGTGTTTAGTCGAAAGCCCAGATCTGGCCGTATTGTGTCCGAAAACGGCCTCGAAGTTTGCTGCGCGCAGAAAACAGATTTCTACATGCATCTTAAGACGGAATGAACGACATTGATTCGTCTTCTTCCTCTAACCGATATTCCCAAATCACATCCAGAAATCCTCCTTCCTTATTCACCCTCATAGGGTCACTTCTCTTCACGAAATCAGCCTCCATCTTCACAAAGAAGGAAGGAGAGGTTGAAGACGTCTAATATTTAGGACACAAGTCCTAACATGGCCTCTTCCTAGAAAATCTTCTTATCGCAAATCAAGACTCCTTTGAGTCGATATATCTCCTAGGAATAATTTAAGATCTAGCACCAAGGGATGGGGTAGGAAGCAAACCTCGTTTCCGGCGATTCTGGCCATGGATCTTGTCACTCTCCTTGGCGGCATCTTTCTTCTCTTCGTTGGCGGTGTTCTTCCACGAAAAGGGTGAAGTTTTTCCCCCAGAATCCGTCTCCCGTCAGTTTCGCACAGTGACGGCTCGACAAGAATGAACGGATGCGATGGCTATGGTTCCGTTTACTTCCTTTTATATTACGTATTAGGGTTATTTCACTTGCCACGTGTCATCTCCCCATTGGACTGCCAATATTGAGTCTTATTTGAAATGACCGGTCCAAGGAATCATCCTACACGAATCTCGAAGTCCGGTTCAGCCCGGCTGTATAAAACTGCGGATTTTGCCTGGACTGAAAATCTTCTAAGTCCAAATTCGTCGAGTAAGTAGCTCTTACTCGATAAATAGTCGAGTATTTTACCCTTACTCGACGAATCGTCGCGATTCGTCGAGTCCACCCAAAGCCATATGTATGTACAACAATTTCAAAGGAAAATTCGTCGAGTATACCTTCCTTACTCGACGAGTCGTCGAGTGCCGTTGAGTGCACTCAACGCACTCGATGTCACAGCTCCCCAAATAATCCTTAGTAAAAGCGTTGAGTGGCGTCGAGTGCACTCAACGCACTCGATGCCTTTCAGCTAATGGCGTCGAGTGCACTCAACACACTCGACGCCAATCATCCCAGATATCTTTCTAAATCAAATGGCATTGAGTGGTGTTGAGTCCACTCAATGCCTCTGCATAGGTCGTCAAATGGCATTGAGTGCACTCAATGCACTCAACGTCGCGTTGAGTGCACTCAACGCCGTGTTGAGTGCACTCAACTCACTCAACGCCCTGTTTCCAGAAAATCCTCCAAGTCCACTTTCGTTGAGTGGTGTTGAGTCCACTCAACGCCTAAACCTAATTCGTCGAATGGCATCGAGTGCACTCGACGCACTCGATGCCATGGGTCCAGTAAATATTCTAAGTCCAGTTTGTCCTATATATTCGACGAATTCGTCGGGTATTCATGACGATATTCGACGAATAGTATTGGTCTCAACTCATAAGTTATACTCGACGAATATACCGGATATTCACGACAAATTTTTACTTGTCGAGTCTGGCACACCCCGAGCCCGAGTCAACTCCCTTGACTCAAAAACACGTGCGAGGGGTCTAGCGCGAAATAGGATGTTACAGTTGCTGTGGACATGGTTTTCTATCCACGTGGTTTGAAGTGTTTGACTGGGTTATGCTGTGCAGGTTGTGCGGATAGCGATGAGGAGCCAAGGACTTGGTTCTGACTTCGGCCAGGATCAATGCAGATTCTGCGGTTTGCAACCTACGGTTCGCAGCAGGCCGCGGCTTGCGACTAGGCGATTTTCTCTTCTGTAACTTTTTTTCCCAGTTCAATAAGCTGTCCGGTCTGGCAGCTTGTTCAGTTCGGCAGCAATAGTTCGCGTGATCTGGCGGCTAGGCGACCTCACGGTCAGACGGCTTGCAATTCAGCAGACAGAGTTCTTTTCAGCTTTGGAATAACCGACAGTCCGCGCGGCTAGGTTGTGGTTTGATGACTTAGAAGATTCAGCGGACTTCGTAGCGGTTAACAGCAGAGCCAGCAGTTACTCTTTGACTCCGCGCAGCTTGTTTTTTGCCTTGTATTTTTTCTGCTTCCATCAGGTACATCGGTAATCATGTCTTGCCATGTATGTCTTGCCTTGTAAAGATTTTATGATAATACAAAATTCTTGTTCTTCTGTTTGCATTTGGTTGCTTGGGCTCGGATAGGTTGAGTGTTCCTGGGCCTGGTTTGTTGGTTTTCGCAGTTCACAATTTTTTATATGGTATCAAAGCATTCAGAGGCCGAGTAGTGATCAACCATCAGTTGCCTTATTACTTCTGAGAGTTGAAGTTACCAGGGTTTGTGCAATGGAAGGTGGTTTCGCAAAAGGTCTTGGAATTGAGCTGCTTATATCGACTAACTTCAAGAAGTGGAAGTCGTGTATAGAAAGCTATCTTCTGGGCGAGAACCTTTGGGAGGTCGCCTGCGGAGACGAAAGGCAAGAGGTTACTGCTGCTGCGGGTGCTGAAACGGCGAGAGCTTGGAGGAAGACTAACGCGAAAGCAGAGTTTACTCTTAAGCGAGCTATCTCACTGGAACTCTTCGACCACATCATAGGATGTCAGTCTGCTGTGAGGATTTGGATATCCCTCGATGGGTTGTTCAATAGGAAGAATGTTGTTCGGCTATAATTCCTGGAAAATGAGTTGGCAAGGGGTACTTAAGGATGTCTGCCCATCTCGACGTTCTTCCTAAAGATGAATAACTTGTGCGCTGAGATTTCAGCGTTGGACCCTGATGAGCCTATCTCAGAAGCAAAGCTGAAGTGACACATAATCTGCGGTTTGCGAAAAGAATATGGGCCTTTGTTACTTTCGTTCAAGGTTGGGCCAATCAGTCGTCTTTGCTGGAGCTGAAGAACCTGCTGGCTTTGTGGGAGTGTTTAGCAAGTCAGATGGCTGGAGTCACTATCTCTGAAAGAGATAGTGAGGCGCTCTTCTCAGGGAAGAAAAGGAGATGGGACAAGAAGAAGAAATCGACTGCTGATGATGGTTTTTCTAATTCATATCAGCAAGAGAGGAGTGTATCTCCTAAGCGTGATTGGAAGAGGAAGGAAGGGCCAATGTGCTCTAAATGCATCTAGCTTGGCCACTTCAAGAAGGACTGTAAGGTTAACCTTCTGTCGGCAAATGTTGCTCATATATGAAGTAAGGATAAGGACTTGGTTGGGTTATCAATAAGGTCTTTTGTTGATCAGATGAGGGCCAATGATAGTGTAGCTATCTGACATGAAAGACTAAGACACGTCAGGATGGGCAAGTTGAAAGCGATGACGAAAAGAAGCCTTGTGAAAGGCTTGCCTAGGTTTCCATCCTACGATGATGGTCATGTTTGCACGGGATGTCAATACGTGAGGCTAATCGCTTCATGTTTATTAAGTCGTAGACCAGGTGTTCATCACCATTAGAGTGCATCTATGGTGAGGTGATGAAGCCAACCGTCACCACCAGTCTTGGAGGCAGCAGGTACATGCTGTGTTGATTGATGACTATATGAGGTACACATGAGTGTATTTCATGAAGGAGAAGTCAGATGCATTCCGGTTGTTTGTGGAGTTCAAGAAGCTAGTGGAGAGCCAGCTTGGCCTGCGGATCAAGAAGTTCAGAACAGACAACAGAGGTGAATTTGTTTCAACCATGTTCTCTAACTTCTGTAGGAAGCACGAAATCCGGAGAAAGCTCACTTGTGCGTATACTCCACAATAAAATGGAGTAGCAGAGCGAAAGATCCTTCATCTGACAGAAACCTACAAGTGTTGGCTTCATGCTAAAGGCATTCCTAAGGCCTTCTGGACAGAAGGGATGACATGCGCGACATATGCCATCAATTAGATGCCTCTGAGTCTGATCAACATGAAGTCTCCTCATGAACTTATGTTCAAGGAGAAGCCCAGCGTGAAACATCTTTTGGTGTTTGGTTCAACCTGCTATGTACACGTCCTGAACGCTCTTAGGACAAAGCTGGATCTGAAGGTGAGGAAGCTTGTCTTCGTGGGTTATGATGAGCGGAAGAAAAGATGGAAGTGAATGGATCCAGTGGCAAAGAAGTTCGTTGTTTCGAGAGATGTGGTCTTCGACGAGTTGAAGTCATATGGTGGTGACTCCTCTGTGGAGCTATAGGAAAGCAGGTCGGATGGTGGGCTGGAGGAGGCTGCTAAGGATCTTCTAGTGGAGTTGTTTGTGTCACTAGGAGCTCTATGTGTTTCTATCTCCCGGGAGGAGGCTTCTGGTTCAAGAAATAGGGGGAGAGACGCTCCAGGCATCTCTAGTTCCAGGGCGGAGGCTTCTTGTTTAAGAAGCAAGGGGAGCGATGCTTCAGGGTTGCCCGGGAACGGAGCTGGTTTGGAAGGAGCAACAAAGGTTGTTAGCTGTGATTAGGATCTTCGAAGGTCGAAGAGGATCATCAACCCACGAGCTTGTTATAGCAATGAGAATGCGATGAGCTCGGTCTCTTGTGTCTTCACAGGCCCTCTAGTCGAGCGAGTGTCTTCTAGCTGTGAAGACACCACTGGAATCAAGGAGCTGGATAATGCCAAGGATGAGGAGGTGACTTCCTTCAGAGGAAACGTGGCTTGGGACCTTGTTCCCAAGGTCATTGGTGTTACTCCTATGACGTACAAGTGGAGGTCGAAGCTGATGAAGAAGGCAGAGAGAAGTATTACTCTTTCAGGAGGTGCTGGAGGGATCCCTTATGGTCAAGGATATACGGAGCAAGAACTATATCACAGAAATCTTCTCGGAGACTCTATTGAAGGGGCCATGTACACGGTTACAGGGACTGCTAGAGTTGGTCTCCACTTCTCACTTAAAGGGGGAATGTTGAAAATTTTGAAGTAAAAGTGGCGACCTGGACAACCTGGGTGACCTGTTCGCACGGTCTGTGTGGACATGAATGACGGCTAGCCAGGTCGGCAAGGATGTTGCAGACAGCTCGGTTCTTGGAAGCCTGGGCGGTTTGTTCGCACGGTCTGTGTGGAAAGATGTGGCGGCTAGCCAGACCGGCTAGTGCTATGCAGGCAGTGTGTTCCCAAAAGGTAACTGGGCAGCTAGCATGTCTATCCACGGAGCTCGCCAAGATTGGCGAGGTGCGAACTCGTTTGGAGTTCGCTGAGACCGGGTTAAGGACTGGACTGGATCTCGGGAGATCGACATTGCGTGTGCCTTGTTCTTGCTTTGGTGGCGCAGTTGGTGATAACTTTGGAGTTCGCCGGTTTGTGTGAACTGGCATTAGAGTCCGCCTGTTAGTGCAGACTGGCTTTTGTATCCGCTGGTGTTGTGTTAGCACCGTGGATGGCCAGTGGTGTGGACTTAGGCTGGTTTTGCACCTAGTCCAGGATTCCTCAGTTCGGGAGATCGCGCGGGTTGCGCGGACTGGTTCTTTGTCCGTCAAGCTCGACATTAGTCAGCTTTGTGCTCTAGTTGCGAGCTCGGGGTGTGCGAACTGATGCTTTGTCCGCAGTGGCACGCCAACTAGGGCGATTTCCGTATTGTCCGCATGTATTGTGACCTTGTCAAGACAGGTTGTTCTTGTATCCGCGGCTTGATGGTTTTGTACTCACCACATGATAGGGTGGTGTTCCTTTCAGCTAGGGTGGTGATCATACTCCTCTTCGCGCATATATATAGGACTCCTCTGTCACATCAAAAAAACACCGAGTGAACAGAAAGTGGACTCGGGCAGCTGCTGCGGACAGGGTTTTTTATCCGTGTGGTTTGAAGTGTTTGATCGGGTTATGCTGTGCAGGTTGTGCAGATAGCATTGAGGAGCCAGGGACTTAGTTTTGATTTCGATCAGGGTCAGTGCGTATTCTGCGGTTTGCAACCAGCGGTTAGTAGCAAGTCGCAGCTTGCGATCAGGCGATTTTCTCTTATGCAACTTGTTTCCCAATTCAATAAGATGTCCGGTCTGGCGGCTTGTTTAGTTCGGTAGAAGCAGTTTGCGTGATCTGGCGGCTAGGCGGTCTCGCGTTCAGGCGGTCTCGCATTCATGCGGCTTGCAGTTTAGTGGTGTTGAAGCCAAAAATGACCTCAACGAATATTCAAAAACCCGAGTGTAGCCAACACCTACTTCTCTCGAACCTCAACTCTCGACTGGTTATGATGGACCTAAGATTGACCCAAAAGCCTCAGTAGGGTGGTCCCACCTCACACCTGGAAGATCTCTGAGAGCTTCCCCTCCAAAGCCAGAAGCTGGGCTAGGAGCTCCTCAGAAAGCACTAGAAATTGGGAGAATCATGAGAGTCCGCTTTCTAAGGAGACATTGTTGGTCTATTTATAGTCTTTTGTCGACCTGAAGTTAGTGAAATACCCCTGGCTGGTCTGCCCATAGCCAAATCCCGTTGTTTGCAAAGTACTAAATGCAGCCCTTGGGGGTGTATGGGTAATTTTATCCGAGGGCGATTAAGTAATTTTACCCTGAACCTGGGCCCCCACTCGGCGAGAACCCTATGCCGAGAACCCTCTCGCCTTCATTTGGCAGGAGCTGAAGAGAAGTGTCGAAAGTCACAAGCTGAGCCAGCCCCCGTCTTCTCGCAAGTTTAATCCTTCTCGCCGACTCTGCCGAGAGCGGGTCCTGGCTGACCGTTGGTGAACGCTCTCGCCCGTTTCCAGGCTGGAGCTCCTCTAATCTTGATGTTGTCGCTGCTGACCCTAGCGTTAGGTGAGTGGAGCTCACTCAGCGCGACGTTGAGACCACTCAACGCCTTCTCGCCAGTTTCTGGTCACGGGAAGGATCTTGCCTACCACTAGGCGGGAGCTCCTCCGGCACGAGAGCTCTTCTGGTCTTCAGGCCCAATCTAGCCCGAGGCTTGTCCATCCTCGACCGTTGATGCCTCTGGGTGCCCCCCAACGAATATAGGGTTATACACAACCCCCGCTCTTTTTGAGCTAGCCCTGCGCTCGAAAAGACACGTCCAACCCAGCAATATTCGTTGGGCACTTGTCATTTCAAAAATGAGAATCTATTGGTGGGCCCTACCGCAGTTATATATATGCGCTGATAGACGGCCGAAAATTTGCCCCTGACCGTCGCTGCTCTCCCGAGATTTCGCGTGACCTCGCAATGCGCTCCAAACAAGCTGGCAAGCCGCTCTCGCAGCGCCTTCAGGAACGTGTAGACGCGGCGCAGGCGCGAGCCCTCGCCAATAGCGCCCTAGTGGCTCCTTGGCTGGCGAGAAAGGCACCCGCCGTGGAGCTCCCGCCGCCGTCAAAAGAGAAGAAGAAGAAGATCCATCGGGACCTCTCATGAGAACACCGAGTCTCTCCCACTCCGTCCCCAAGCCGTGCGGCCAATCCTCTTCTGCTGCAGAGGGTATATCTCGCGGACTAGCAGACTGCTGTACTTAAGAGTTGGTCACTGAACCTTTCTTGGCAGGTGGTCCCAGAAGGTGGTGCTGGGCTTTTGTCAGTGTCACCGGACCCATCGACGTCTCTCCTACCTTAGGATCAGCCACATGATCCGGAAGGGGCTCCTGTCGACGGTTCGGGACCTCCAGGTCTTACCTCGTAGGGAACTGATGTAGGGGATGCCCCCCGTGACGATCCAGTAGCCAATCCCCACACATCCGCAGGGGAGGCGTCTGTCGACCTATCCTTAACGCCAGAGGCCGACCATTACGCGAGGGAGAGCGACCCTCCCCAGACTTCGGGCCCGACAGAGGTTACGACGCGCGAGATCTTCTGTCCGGGCCGTGGAAAGCCACTCCATCTCCTGTTCGGGAGGGACGCCGGGGGAGAGCCCGGGCCTTCTCGCCTTCCACCGGCCGACGACTCTCTCCATACTGCAGGTATGCCACATACCGCTACTGCTTTTACCCTGCTCTCGAACTGATTGCCGGATTGTCTTCTCAGGAGATCCGGACCTGCGATCAGGAGCTGGCGAGGATGAGGATGATGACGGAGATCGGGAGGAGGAGGACGGCGACAGCTCCCCCCTCCCCTCTTCTGACGAAATGGAAGGAATCCTGATTGGCGCGAGAAGCGCGAGAAGGCAGGGTAAAAGGATCGCGGCCATACTCTCCAAACTCGTACGGCAGGAGCGGGCCCAGAACTACGCGGCGAGCGAGTTTCGCAGGTCGGTGGAGCAAAGGTTGGAGGCCCTGGAGCGAGATTACTTCCTAAGCGAGACGGAGCGGCCGGGCGGCCCTACTGCGGGATCTTCTCCCGGGAGGTGCCTCGCGCGGATATGAGACCAAGCTCGCCGGATCAACCTAGGGTGCACCGTTCTCTCCTCCTACTTCAACCCGCTGGCACCTCCGAAGACCCGACAACAAGAGCGAGGATGCTGGCACTGGGAGCCTTATTGATTCCTGATATCTCGCCCCTTCTTACCTGTGCCTTCCCTTCTCGCCATGTACCCTGTCTTTTTAATTTTATTCTGAACCTTGGACTGCTTGTCATCTTGTGAACTGCTTTCATTAGTTAATTGTTATTGTTACTGCTATTATCGTAGGTCTCGCCAGACGAGATCGTTCTTTGCTTCCACGTCTCTCATGCCATGCGATTCTAGCAGCTAGTTTGCGCGAACTAGGGTTGTCGATCTGTCACTATCAATTTAGGAGGGGAACCGAGGCGCCGTTGACCTAGGGCGTGACAGCTGTACCTCCGCCGCCCTTTCTGGGAAAATCATCATTTAACATGGCTTCCTATAAATAGGTGGATCCACCCACCACATTTATTTCCCCGGTCCGGAACCTTTACTCTTCTTCTTTTTGCTCTCGCCCTCTACCGGGAAACCTTGCTTTCGCCTCCCTTCCCTTGTTTCTCAGCTGATCTCTCCCTCTCGTTTCCTCTCTTGCGACTTCGCCTTCAAATACTTTAGACACAATGCCGGGCGAGAACGATGGACGTTCTAATTGCGCGGAAGCTTTCCGGAAGCACCAATTTTCGCCGTGTCGTTTGACCCTGGAGGAGTATCGGCTGATTACCTCCTGATATATTCCTGCCATCTTCGCCGCGAGAAACCCAAACAATAACGACAGGGTGAACACCGCGTGAGAGGGGGAGCTCGTGATCCACCTCGAGCACTTCGAGGTGGGCTTCCACCTCCCTCTTTGGCCGGAGATGTGCCTGACCCTCTGCTATTATGGAGTCATTCCCGCATAGCTGAACCCAAACTCTGTCGCCATCCTTGTAGCGTTCATCTGCTACAAGCGATCCGAGAGGATAGAGTTCAACCTTTCGATCTTCTGGAAGCTGTTTACCTTCCGCGCGAAGGGAGGAGTCGTCTTCTTCTCCGGGCAGCTGCTCAAGACAACCGGTCTCGCCAACAAGCATCATCACTGGGGCGAGAAGTTTGTCTTCGTCTCTGGTAACTTCGGGAACGTTCCGCTTGCGCCGATCCAGTATGAGGATGCCGCCTACAAGCCGCCAACCCTGGGGTCTCGCGAGAGCGCGCTCCTCGAATTCTTTGAGACCAAGGAGTTTGACGTCCTCTTCCTTAGGCGGGACGTCGACTCTCTTCCCCCCGTTCTTCCTGGCGAAGGTAAGATCTCATCTTTTCTTTCTTTTGTCCGGTATTTATACGTCCTATCTCAATGCTGAGTGTTACCGTGTTGCCTTTGCAGGTGAGCGGGAGATCCCTTTGTGCCAGCACTTCCCCGAGACGCAAGCTGCCGAGGGCAAGACTGCGAGAGATCCGTTGGCTCTCGCGAAGTCTGCGACCCACGCTTGCCGAGACGAGCCAGCTCCGCCTCCGCCGTCTGGTGCCGAGAAGCAGAAAACCAATGACTTTTCGCCTCAGCGGATGAAGAGGCCGAAACCGTCCGCTGTTGAGAAGGGGAAGTCTAAAGTGCCTTCGCCCGCATGAACTCTCTCGCCGGGCCGGTCTTTCGCCGAGATTTTAGCGGCGGTCAGCGAGATAAGGGACTTCGCAAGGAGCAGTGCTAGGGCCCTTGCCGAGAACCCTCTGGCCGCGATCGAGGCGGGTAATGAGGTGGGAACTGAGCTAGTGGCTGCCGAGAGCTTTGCCAAGCTCCCGCCCAAGCCTGTGCCGAAGGGGCAAAGGAACTTTGGTTTAAGCGTGAAGAGCCTTGATGTAGAAGGGAACCCCCTGCTACAATGAGACCCGGAGGCCAACCGAATATCCCTCTCGACGCTGCTCCCAAGCTAGGCAGAGTGTGACGAGGTCACCGGCGAGGCCTTCACGCTGGACTATGGCCCCTACAGCCGGAAGTTCGCGGGCCTGTACGACCAGCTGCCCACTCGCCTCCTCGCTTTCGACTCCGTACGAGCTCTGATGCGTGGGCTAGAGCTAGCGCACATATGTGCTCGCCGAAGCATCACCATCGACCAGAACTTCCTCGACATGTACAAGGAGAGAGAGGAAGCAGTGACACGGGCGGCGACTCTGAAGACTGAGCTAGAGAACGCCAAGCGCCTTCTGTCCCAGCGGCCGGCGGAGGAGGTAAGCGAGACCCTTTCTGACAATCGTTCTCGCCTATGAGATTCGTACCCTCGTTCTCGCTGTTGATAGAATGCTTTTATGCAGGACTCTCCGCAGGTCACGGTGCTCCGTGCGCAGCTGGCCGGGGTGGAGTGCGAGAACGCTCTGCTGAAGCACCAAGTCAAGCGCCTTGAGACGGCGGTAGCTGCAGTCCCGCCCCATCCCACGCTGGGTGAAAGACTGAAGAGTCGGAGTTATTCTGAGTATGATATCGACAGGCTCTTGCAGGTCAACTCTCAGGCGACAGCCAGACTTATGATAAAGACGCTGCAGGATGTGGGATGCCTGGACGAGGGTGGCAAGACCCTGACCGCTCCCCAGCTTGTTCCCTGGCTCTTCGAGCCAATCCCGAAGCCCCCAAGCGCACCCTACTATCCGCCCCCGGATGTCCCGAATCCCCCACGACTGTTGGCGAGACATCTGGGGAGAGCTCGGGCGGGAGCTCGAGCGGGAGCTCGAGCGGATACAACGCTTCTCCCTTAGGGGTTTCCTTTTCTTCTCTTCTTTTTTTTGTAATGAGCGTGACGCTCTGATTTTTGTAACCATATTTGCATATATAAATTATTAGTGTTTGTACCCTTCTTTTTTGTTGATAGCGAATGCTGCTCAGTCAAGCTTCCGCCGAGGCCCCCTGGCCCCTCCTCTAGGATAGTCTCCCTTAGGGGTCAGCAGGCGGGAATCTGCCAAGAGCTCTAGGCTAACATACGTCATTCTCGCATTCTGCCGAGAACCATTTGTCGTGAGTGTCGTTCATAGGCTTTTTAAGGGAAGACCGCCCCTCCTTGCCTTGCGCGATCGATCAGGTCTCCTTGCCTAGACCCGCCAAGAACTTCTTTTGGAGAGATTCCCCAGAAAGGATCTCCTGGCCGAGACCTTTCCTGGCCGAGACCTCTCTTTGACGAGACCCTTTTGGGTCTGCCTTCAGGGTATGCCTTTTTCCTAGCTTAGAACATCCGTGTCGAAACATTTCTAAACACTAAACCTATCCCCCACAGGCGAGCCCCCGGACCTGCCAGCTAGATGAGATCCTACGCAACGGGTCTACCTGGGGCCGAGCCGAGTTCAGAGTAGTGTGAAAGTAACTAAAGATCAATAACCAAGAACCAAGGACCAAGGACCAAGGACCAAGAACCAAGAACCAAGGACCAAGAACCAAGCCTCTCCCCCACATGCGAGCCTTCGGACCTGCCAGCTAGATGAGAGCCTGCGCAGCGGGTCTACCTGGGGCCGAGCCGAGCTCGGGGTGTTGATGAAGATTTCATATCCAACCTCTCCCCCACAGGCAAGCCTTCGGACCTGCCAGCTAGATGAGAGCCTGCGCAGCGGGTCTACCTTGGGCCGAGCCGAGCTCGGAGTGTTGATGAAGATTTCATATCCGACCTCTCCCCCACAGGCAAGCCTTCGGACCTGCAAGCTAGATGAGAGCCTGCGTAGCGGGTCTACCTGGGGCCGAGCCGAGCTCGAGGTGTTGATGAAGATTTCATATCCAACCTCTCCCCCACAGGCGAGCATTCGGACTTGCCTGCTAGATGAGAGCCTGCGCAGCGGGTCTACCTGGGGCTGAGCCGAGCTCGGGGTGTTGATGAAGATTTCATATCCAACCTCTCCCCCACAGGCGAGCCTTCGGACCTACCAGCTAGATGAGAGCCTGCGCAGCGGGTCTACCTGGGGCCGAGCCAAGCTCGGGGTGTTGATGAAGATTTCATATCCGACCTCTCCCCCACAGGCGATTCTTCGGACCTGCCAGCTAGATGAGAGCCTGCGCAACGGGTCTACATGGGGCCGAGCCGAGCTCAGCGTGTTGATAAAGATTTCATATCCAACCTCTCCCTCACAGGCGAGCCTTCGGACCTTCCAGCTAGATGAGAGCCTGCGCAGCGGGTCTACCTGGGGCCGAGCCGAGCTCGGGGTATTGATGAAGATTTCATATCCGACCTCTCCCCCACAAGCGAGCCTTCGAACCTGCCAGCTAGATGAGAGCCTGCACAGCGGGTCTACCTGGGGCCGAGCCGAGCTCAGGGTGTTGATGAAGATTTCATATCCAACCTCTCCCCCATAGGCGAGCCTTCGGACCTGCCAGCTAGATGAGAGCCTGCGCAGCAGGTCTACCTAGGGCCTAGCCGAGCTCAGGGTGTTGATGAAGATTTCATATCCAACCTCTCCCCCACAGGCGAGCCTTCAGACCTGCCAGCTAGATGAGAGCCTGCGCAGCAAGTCTACCTGGGGCCGAGCCGAGCTCGGGGTGTTGATGAAGATTTCATATCCGACCTCTCCCCCACAGGCGAGCCTTCGAACCTGCCAGCTAGATGAGATCCTGCGCAACGGGTCTTCTTGGGGCCGAGCCGAGCTCGGGTGTTGATGAAGATTTCATATCCAACCTCTCCCCCACAGGCGAGCCTTCAGACCTGCCAGCTAGACGAGAGCCTGCGCAGCGGGTCTGCCTGGGTCTGAGCCGAGCTCGGGGTGTTGATGAAGATTTCATATCCAACCTCTCCCCCACAAGCGAGCCTTCGGATCTGCCAGCTAGATGATAGCCTGCGCAGCAGGTCTACCTGGGGTCGAGCCGAGCTTGGGGTGTTGATGAAGATTTCATATTCGACCTCTCCCCCACAGGCGAGCCTTCGGACCTGCCAGCTAGATGAGAGCCTGCGCAGCGGGTCTACCTGGGGCTGAGCCGAGCTCGGGGTGTTGATGAAGATTTCATATCTGACCTCTCCCCCACAGGCGAGCCTTCAGACCTGCCAGCTAGATGAGAGCCTGCGCAGCGGGTCTACCTGGTGCTGAGCCGAGCTCGTGTTGTTGATGAAGATTTCATATCCAACCTCTCCCCCATGGGCGAGCCTTCAGACCTTCCATCTAAATGAGAGCCTGCGCAACGGGTCTACCTGGAGCCGAGCCGAGCTCGGGGTGTTGATGAAGATTTCATATTCGGCCTCTCCCCCACAGGCGAGCCTTCGGACCTGCCAGCTAGATGAGAGCCTGCGCAGCGGGTCTACCTGGGGCCGAGCCGAGCTCGGGGTGTTGATGAAGATTTCATATCCAGAACCTTATTCTAATTCTGACTTTAAAATAAAGAGAGTTGCCAATGGATCACAGTATGGAATATATTACGGTAGTATTTGAAAACAAAAATACAATCACCTCCTCCCTCTCACGGGTAGAAGCGCTTTAGATCATCACCGCTCCAAGTATGGCTCAAGGTCCTCCCTTCCACATCCTGGAGGTAATAACCTCCCGTTCTAAGGACCTCTTTTACTATGTAAGGCCCTTCCCAGTTTGGGTTGAGCTTGCCTACGGGGGCTGACCTTCCCGCTGCGTCAACCTTTTTCAATGCCAGATCTCCTTCGACGAACTGCCTGATCCTGACATGCTTGTCGAAGTATTTTGCCATACGCCGCTTGATCTCTTCTTGCCTGATGGTTGTGATATCCCGCGTTTCTTCCGTCATGTCTAGCGAGAGGCGCAACCCTTCCTCATTTTCCAACCTCCAAGCCTCATCTCCTTCCCTTGCAGCAGCGACCCGTGGGGACCGAACCTCGAATTCCACTTGGAGGACCGCCTCATACCCGTGAGAAATCTTGAAGGGGGTCTCGCCTGTGGCCATGTTCGGGGTCGTCCTCAAGGCCAATAGAACTGAGGGGAGTTGCTCTACCCAATTTCCCCTTAAGTTTTCCACTTTTTTCTTGAGTAAGTTCTCAATGATTTTGTTTGCTGCTTCCACCTGGCCATTGCTCCGGGGGTGGTGGACAGAGGCGAACCTGAGATCTATCCCCAGCTGGGCACAGAAGCTGATGAACTCTTCACTGGCAAACTGGGGTCCATTATCTGTCACTATTGCTTGGGGTAGACCGTGCCTGCATATGATCTCTCTCCAGACGAAGTTCCTTATAAATTGCGAGGTGACTTTGGCCAAGGCCTTAACTTCCAGCCACTTTGAGAAGTAATCGACCATGACCAGGAGAAACCTCCTCTGCCCACTAGCCGGAGGAAAAGGCCCGACCAAGTCTATCCCCCAGATGGAGAAAGGCCATGGTGACGTAATGATCCTAAGTCTTTGAGCGGGTAAGGAGTGTAGGGGGCGTACAGCTGACATTTTTGACATCTCTTTGCAAACTCGGTTGCGTCCTTCCTTAGGGTCGGCAAGAAGTACCCCTGCCTTACCACCCTTGCTTCCAACGTCCTTCCTCCCGAGTGGCTGCCGCACTCGCCCGAGTGCACCTCCTCTAGGATCCTCGAGATCTCTTCTTCAGTTGCACATTTTGCCAAGAGCCCTGACAACATCTTACGATGCAACCCCCCTTCCAACATCAGGTAGTGAGCCGCTTTACGCCTGAAGAGTTTTGCATCCTTAACCTCCCTCGTCATCTCGCCCGTGGTTAGGAAGGTTACCAACGGATCCACCCACGAGGGTCGTTGACCTACCTCCATCAACTCCCCTTCCTCGATTGCTGGTCGGAATAGTTCAGTCAGGGTCCCTCCTCCCCGGGCCCAAACTTCGCCAATCGGTCGACGACCATACTCTCCTCCCGGGGGACGTGCTGGATTGAGAATGATTGGAAACCTCCGATGATTGCCCTTACCTTGGATAGGTACTTTATAAGGGTAGGATCCCAAGCTTCAAACTCTCCTCGAATCTGTGATGCCACCACCATCGAGTCTGTGAAGGCCTCCACGTCTCGGATCTCAAGCTCCTTTGCCAAATGAAAGCCGGCTATCACGGCCTAAAATTCTGCTTGGTTGTTGGTTACCGGGAAGTGGTAGGCCACTGCCTGCTCTATGGAGACCCCCTGGGTTCTTATCAGCACCACTCCTCCCCGAAGAGAAAGCTTTCCCGAGGCCCCATCGACCATCATCCTCCATGCCCCCTGCCTGCGGTTGCGGTTCCCCCATTGACCTGAACCACATAGTCCGCCAGGAAATCCGCCACCGCTTGCGCCTTAATGAAGAGCCTTGGTGAGAAGGAGATGTTGAACTCGTTTAATTCGATGGATCACTTGGCAAGTCTTCCCGAGTGCTCTACCCCTTCGAAGATCTTACGAAGAGGATGGTCGGTAACCACCTTAATCGAGTGTGCTTTAAAGTACGGCCGAAGTTTCCTGGCCAAAATAACCAGAGCGTATGCTAGCTTTTCTAGGATGGGGTAACGGAGCTCCGCCTTCTTCAAAATCCGGCTCACGTAATAGATGGGTAGCTGCCTCTTCCCCTCTTCCCTAACCAGAACAGAGCTCACCGCGTCCGCTCCTACTCCTAGATACAGGGCCAGGTCCTCTCCTTCTTTTGGGCTTTGAAGCAGGGGAGCCTGGGAGAGCAGCCTCTTCAGCCCTTGGAAGGCCTCTTCACATTCGGCGGTCCACTCAAACCTTTGGTTACCCCTCAACACATTGAAGAAAGATGAACACTTGTCCCCGGATCTGGAGAGGAACCTGCTTAGACCGACCAACCTGCCTGTCAAGCGCTGGACCTCCTTTGAGTCGCGAGGTGATTCCAAGTCTAGGATGGCATTCACCTTGTCCGGGTTAGGCTCCACTCCTGCCGGGGTCAAGAGATGCCCAAGGAACTTCCTGCGGCTGGCCCCGAAGACACACTTCAGGGGGTTCAGCCTCATCTTGAATCTCCGCAGGATGGCGAAGGTCTCTTCTAGGTCCTGCAGGTGCGAGTTCACACACTTGCTCTTCACTATCAGGTCGTCATCATAGACCTCCAAGTTTCTCCCCCTTTGTCCTTGGAAGACGTGATCCATCATACGTTGGTAGGTAGCTCCTGCGTTTTTTAACCCAAAGGGCATCATTTTATAACTGAAACACCCTTCCCTAGTGATGAAAGAGACATCTTTGACGTCGGGGGGGGGGGGTGCATGCAAATCTCGTGATAACCTGAAAAAGCATCAAGAAAACTCATAACGGAAAAACCGACAGCTGAATCAACCAGTGCGTCGATTCGAGGCAGGGGGTAGCAATCCTTGGGGCATGATTTATTCAACAAAGAGAAATCAATACACATGCGCCATTTCCCACCACCTTTCTTAACCAGTACCATATTGGAGATCCAGCCTGGATATTGAACCTCCGAGATGAAGCCTGCCTTTAGGAGCTTCCTGACCTCCTCGCGGATGGGCTCCTCCAACTTGGTGGCGATGGTCCTCATCTTCTGGCGTATGAGGCGAGTCCTTGGATCCAGGTTCAGACGATGGCAAGCCACATCCGCGTCAATGCCCGGCATGTCTGCCGCGGTCCAAGCGAAGATGTCGACGTTGCTCTGGATGCAAGCTCTCACCCGCTCCTGGTCCTCGGGACCTAATCCCCCGCTGACTCACACCCTCTGCACCTGCCCTGCTCTGGTGAAGACCTCCATCTCCACCACTTCCTTGGCCGGCTCCAACCGCAATTGCTCCCAGCCGATCCTGACTTCCTCCTCGAACTCCAACTCCTCCCGTCCTTCAACCTCCATTGCCTCCTCCGGCTTCTCCTGCTGCTGCTAATCAACCTCTACACCCCTCGGGGCCTCCTACTCCACTCTCGCCACTCGATCCTCCTCTTCATCCATCACTTCCTCCAGGCCCTCTTGCTCAACTTCTCCCTGCTCCTCCGCGCTCTCCCTTATCGCCTCCCCTAGGCTCACCTCCTCTTCTACGATATCCTCTTCTTGCTCTGCTAGCTCCCTTTCCAGCTCTTCTGCCTCTGCCATCCAAGATACAATGTTGACCGCCGTTACACAACACTGCCTCGCCACCTTCGGGTCCCCCCTAATCCTGACCTGCACCCCTCCATTGTTAAACTTGAGACATTGATGAAAGGAGGAGGGGACGCAGTGAAAGGCGCTGATGAGGGGACGCCTAAAGATGGCGTTGTAGCTGCTTGGGGCGTCCACGATCACGAACCTGCAGTTCCGCGACACGCCTCCCAACTTCACGTGCATCCCTACTCCCCCTTCAACTTCTTTTCTCTCACCCAAGAACCCAAACAACGGTCCATCCGAGGCTAAGATCCTCTTCCCCTCAACCTTCATCTCATCGAAAGCCTTCTTAAAGATCATATTCACCGAACTCCCGTTATCCACCAGTATCCTGGAGACCGTGAAGTTCTCCACTGCTGTCTGAATCACGAGGGCATCGCAGAACAGGTCCTCGAAGTCTGGCATGTCAGCTGATGAAAAAGTTATTTTTTTCATCTAGGGGGGAGCCAGAGAGGTCGAGGCGACCCTCTTCGGAACATGGTCTGAAGGCTACCCTTGCGTGTTGCCTCAATCCCCACTCCTCCATGAATCACCCCGATCCCTCCTCAGGTCCCCACATCCACTCTATCCTCGCACCTGTCTTCCCCCTCCCCCTGCTGCACTTCTACGATCCTTACCGGCGGATCCTGTCTCCCCATTCCTCTAGCCTCCCTCATCTCTAAGAACTCCGGGCAGGTGGCCGTCGCGTGACCTTCCTCCTGGTGGAAGTCACAGAAGGGAAACGCCACCCTGCCCCCTCTTCCTTCTCCACCTCCCCTTCTTCCCGCCCCTTGAATTCCTCTTCTTCCACCTCTTCCTCTACTAACCTCCATTGCTTCTTGCGGCGGCGGGAAGTGATCCCTTGGTCCCTGCCTCCACGCCTGCTGATCGAACATCCTCGGCTCCCGAAGGTTATCCCTTCCCTGAAAACCTCCTCCTTGACCCTGGGGGCGACCCTCATGAGGCCTCCAACCCAACCGGTTGTTTGGCTCCCGGGCCCCCCAACCCTGGTGCTGCCCCTGCCTTCGGGGTTCTTCCCTTCTCCTTTCTTCCCTCGGTTCCCTCTGCTCCCTCTGCCTTCCCGATGCTGGTTCCTTCGCATCGTCCTCCGCCAACCGGGTCAACTTCCTAGCGAAAGCCGAGTTGGCTCTTTCAAAATCGATCTCCTTTGTCTCCCTCTCCATAAGCTCTTCAAATGAGAGAGGGGGAACTCTCTTCAGCTCCATGCTAAAGAATCCTGGTCTCAACCCCAAGGTGAAGGCGAGCATTAGCGCGTACCCTGGGACCTCCTGGACAAGGAGGATCTCTTCCTGAAATCGGTCAACGTAATGACCCTGCATCTCGTCCTACTTCTGCCTCACCACAAACAGACACTCCACCTCCTTCTTCCGCTTCTTTGACGTTGAGAACCTTAGCAAGAACCCACGTCGTAGGTCCTCGAAGCTGTAGATAGAGCTTGCCGACAGCTAATGAAACCAGTCCCGAGCCTTGTCCTTCAACGTGATGGCAAACAACCGACACTTGAAGGCATCCGTCATCTGCCTTATCGAAACAACATCTTCAAATTACTGCACATGCTGTACAGGGTCGTCTTTTCCTGAGTAGTAGGACATATCGGGCTCGCGGAACCCTTCTGGCACTGGAGCTGAGATGATAAGCTCGCTAAAGGGACTCTCGCCTCCCGCCTGGCGAGAGGGTACGTATTGCAGCCTCGGCTGGCTTGCCCGATCCGCGGTACCGTGCCCAGGGAAGAGATCTCGCACATCCGCCTCACTCTCGCCAACTTCTTCCGGAACCTCCTTTCCGGGGCGCTGGACTGGGAAGAGTTCCCGCGCGGCCACGTCCCTCTCGCCTACTTTTGCCGGGACCTCCTTCCCGGGGCGCTGCCCAGGGGCATTCTCGCCCAGAAGCGGGATCGCCTCTACCGGAACCTGAGGCATCTCCCACTCACTCCTTGCCGAGAAGGCCAAGCTGATGGTCTGTAGGACCTCTCGCCTGAAGTCCTCCAACATCTTCCTCGTTGCCTCCTCTCCCGGGGTGGGGATACCCCCTGTGCTAGACGCTTCACCGTCACCCCCAGTCATGAGTCTAAACTCAAGGCTTTCTTATATCGGCTACCTTCCACGCTCACCGCACTAGAACTGTTGAAGCCAAAAATGACCTCAACGAATGTTCAAAAACCCGGGTGTAGCCAACACCTACTTCTCTCGAACCTCAACTCTCGACTGGTTATGATGGACCTAGGACTGACCCAAAAGCCTCAGCAGGGAAGTCCCACCTCACACCCAGAAGATCTCTGAGAGCTTCCCCTCCAAAGCTAGAAGCTGGGCTAGGAGCTCCTCAGAAAGCACTAGAAATTGGGAGAATCATGAGAGTCCGCTTTCTAAGGAGACCTTGTGGGTCTATTTATAGTCTTTTGCCGACCTGAAGTTACTTAAATACCCCTGGCTGGTCTGCCCATAGCAAAATCCCGCTGTTTGCAAAGTACTAAATGCAGCCCCTGGGGGTGTATGGGTAATTTTATCCGAGGGCGATTAAGTAATTTTACTCTGAACCCTGGGCCCCCACTCGGCGAGAACCCTATGCCGAGAACCCTCTCGCCTTCATTTGGCAGGTGCTGAAGAGAAGTGTTGAAAGTCTCAAGCTGAGCCAGCCCCCGCCTTCTCGCCAGTTTAATCCTTCTCGTCGACTTTGCCGAGAGCGGGTCCTGGCTGACCGTTGGTGAACACTCTCACCCGTTTCCAGGCGGGAGCTCCTCTAATATTGACGCTGTCACTGCTGACCCTAGCGTTGGGTGAGTGGAGCTCACTCAGCGCTGCGTTGAGACCACTCAATGCCTTCTCGCCAGTTTCTGGTCACGGGCGGGATCTTGCCTGCCATTAGGCGGGAGCTCCTCCGGCGCGAGAGCTCTTTTGGTCTTCAGGCCCAAGCTAGCCCGAGGCATGTCCATCCTTGACCGTTAATGCCTCTGGGTGCCCCCCAGCGAATATAGGGTTGTACAAGCGGACAGAGTTCTTTTCAGCTTTGGAATAACATGCAGTCTACGCGGCTAGGTTGTGGTTTGACGACTAAACAGGTTCAGCAGACATCGTAGTGGTTAGCAGTAGAGCCGGTGTTTACTCTTTGAGTCCGCACGACTTATTTTTTGCCTTGTATTTTTTCTGCTTCCATCGGATACATCAGCAATCATGTCTCGCCATATATACCTTGCCTTGTAACGATTTTATGATAGTACAAGATTTTTGCTCTTCTATTTGAATTTGGTTGCTTGGGCTCAGATAAGTTGAGTGTTCCTGAGCCTGATTTGTTGGTTTCCGTGGTTCACGATTTTTTACAGACCTTACAAATTCCTCTTGCTTTTTAATAATATCAATAGCAAGGACAACCACAACATTTGGAGCTATACTTCCATATTAAAGTAGGCGGTCTGGCGGTCTGAATATGGCGGTCTGGAGACCGCGCGGTCTAGCGGTCTGGGGCTGACAGGCTAAATATCCAGTTGGTGGCGGCTATGGTTCGGCGGTCTTGCGGGTTGTCGCCAGCGACTTGTATATCTGGCGGTCTGGCGGTCTGGCGGTCTGGCAGTCTTGCGGTCTCCTACGGCATCTTCTTCTGGTCTGTCCGGGCGGTTAGCCTGTTATCTAACCGCGCGGACTGTGCGGTCTGTACATGTCAAATCGCCCAGTCTTTGTACATTTATTTAGTCCCACATTGTTAGTTTGTACTCTCCTCTATCTCCTCCATTCTATAAAAGGGAGGCCATACCTTTGTAAATGATATCTTTTTGGATAATAAAAATTTCAGTTATTCAAGCTTCCGGCCTGTTTTTCTAGTCGTTCTTCTCTATTTTTACATTCCATATATTCTTCTTAACAAATCCTTTGTTGTTTTGACTAAGGCAAGGAAAACCCACTCTATCACAAACAAGTAAAATTCTCGGCCTTTCCCGAGCTATTAACTTATCTGCTCGTTGAATAATAACAACAAACCCTAAAGCACTGCCAACCTTACAAGATCATTCAACAAATTCATCTTTGCTTGAAAACTCTATATTTGTAGTAAAATGAGCACCTACATCTACACATGCAATTTGTGGCGTTCCTTCAATAACCAACGACTTATCTTTTGCGTTCATTTGCATAAAACTAGAAGGGCACACCTGTTAAACACCAATTCATTTCCCTAAAACTCTAATACAACCACAATCTAGGCCAACAAAAGCAAAATTACTGCGGTATACCTGAGTTGTGCCCCTAGCAAGAGAAATGTTGGAATGGGGATGGCAATGTTGAGCAGTCGAGCATAGTAGTTCAGTTGAGAAAGCACTATCAACACGATACCACTTCAGTCGAGATTGTCGGAGTCCACCTGGATCAAGAGTAAACCTTGACATTAGATACAAAGGTTTGAAAGGAAATGTCGATGGGTAGAGGCGAAACCATGGCGAAATGGAGAGCAGAGGAAATCATAATGTACGAAAATACCACATTGTCGGAGTCCGCCAAGAAGGCCAGTCGGCCAACAGGAGAAAATGAAAAGCAGAGGAAGCCATGAAGAAACCCTAGAAGTCAGAAACCATAATGTCGGGAAATACCTAGATCAGACGAGGACTCGACGACGATTGGAGATGCCAAGGGTAGAGGACGAGCGGAGGTTCCGACGACGATTAGAGGAGGCGGCGATGGGCGGAGATGGCTGATCTTTGTCGAGTTCGCATCCGTCAGTCGAGTGAGTTCTCTGGCCTGCGATACGTAGGATCGAATTTTAGGGCCTGCATGTTGCAAATAGGTATCACCAGACTACTTTTGATAAACTTGGCCTGCATTTAGCCATACTAGGCCTGCGATTGACAATGCTCTAAATTAATTAGGGCCTGCAGGTTGCAAATAGGAATCACCAGACTACTTTCGATAAACTTGGCCTACATTTAGCCATACTAGACCTGCGATTAACAATGCTCTAAATTAATTAGGGCCATTGCCAAGACATCCCCTCTAAGTTTACTAAATTACAGGTTGCATCCCTCTTTTGTAATTGCAAAAACCTCTAATAAAATTTACATTTCATAACATTAACCTCCCATGAAATTTGCATTTCATAATATTCATGTACATAATTTACTTCGAGGGGGTATTTTTGTGCATGGATGTTAATAAATGTAAACTTCAAGGGAAGTTTCTGTAATTTCAAAAATAAGAGGGGTGTAACTTGTATTTATGCTAATTTTTCGAGAAAGTTATGGCAATTATGTTAACAAAGTCAAAGATAGATTTCGGAACATTCCTTTTTCAAAGTTCCTCTTCATGAACATTTCTTTCACCTGCCATGAGAAAGACAACCTCCTTGTTCTAATTCTCATAATACTGGTGGGAGAAAATAAAATTTCACCTGCAAACTATATTTTCTTCTTCATAAACAAGCAAGATCAGAAGACAATAAATAAAGGAGGAAGAAGGTAAATGTATGTATATATTCTTCATGTAATGACCCTCTTATCGGCTACCGCTACAATTCAACTTATTCATATCATATGTATCATCAGAGGCCCAAGGTAAGAACATCAAGTGCAAAACATTAAATGATAGAGCACAGAAAAAGATTGTAAGATAAAATAAATCATTTCATATCATTAAAGATTTGATACATGATACAAAAGTATATGTAGCCCTATATGTGACATCCAAAAAGGAGTTTACCAAAAGCTATAACATATAAATGGTTGACTCACAACATAACACTATTATGTACAGACACATACATCATATAAAAACTACACTCTACAAGAAAAAGAAACTCCTCATGAGGACAATATGAGTCTCTGCACCTCGCCCTGTGAGTATCCTGGAAGTCGAGCACTTCTGTGGAAACATCAATCCATAAATGGTACTTCTCCCGATAAGAAGAACATGGTGGCAATTGACTACTAGTGGCTGGGACGGCCTCTTCCTTGACATGCTTAGTTTTATTTTCTAATTAGTCAAAGATCTATGTGAATTCTTTCATTTCCTTGCTTACCTATCTAGGAGAATTAATTTGGATTCATGTCAGGACGATCAACCATGAAAGCTATACATCTCTTGAGGAGACTCATCGACAACTATCGAGAAAGAAAACAAGATTTATGTATGTTGTTTAGCGATCTTAAGAGTGCTTATGATAAAGTTCCAAGAGAGATCTTATGGAGAGTCTTAGAAAAGAAATGTGTAAATGTATCATATATTGGCATAATCAAAGATATGTATACAGATTCAATGATAAGACTGAGGACATCCAGAGGATTAACATATGAATTCCATATCAATATCAGCTTACGTCAAGGTTGAGCTTTAAGCCCTTATCTATTTACCCTTATCTTAGATGAGCTCATCGGACATACCCGACAAACAATACCATGGTGTTTATTGTTTGTGGATGAAATCATTTTGGCCGATGAGATGTCTGGTAATGTAAAGGAAAAACTTAAATCTTGACAAGACACTTTTGAAAAAGAAGGGTTTTTGGTTGAGTAGGGCAAAGATGGTGTATATGGAGCTTATATTTAGCAGTGCAAGATGGACGAATGACTTCATAATTAAGTTCGGTGATCAATATATTTCTCTCAGTGTGTGCTTTAAATATCTTGGATTGATTGTTCAAAAAGATGGAGGTGTTGATAAAGATGTGATACATAGAATCCAAACAAGTTGGTTAAAGTGGAGGCAAGTTAGGGATCTTATGTGATCGTAAAGTACCATTAAAACGTAAAGGAACGTTTTACCGTACTGTAATTAGATCATCGATGCTCCATGGTTCTGAGTATTTGACAGTGAATTGTGTACCTAAGTAAAAAAATAGGAGTTGTGAATATGAGAATGCTTATGTGGATGTGTGGACACACGAGACTGGATAAAATTATGAATGAGTGTATCATGGATTAGATAGGAGTGTCCCCAATTGTAGAAAAGATACGAGAAGCTTGACTAAGATGGTTTGGACATATACGAAGGAGACCATTAGAGGCACCTGCTAGGCATTGTGAGAGTTTAGTCACTAGGCATGTTAAACAGGGGAGGGTTAAACTAATAAAGACTTGGAATGAAACTATAAGGAAAGACATGATGTAATTAGGCATTAATGAGATTATGCCTATAGATAAGGCACAATGGCAACAAAGGATCCATATAGCCGACCTCACTATAGTGGGATAAAGGCTTTAGTATTGTTGTTGTATAATCATAGGTTCGTGTTTCCATATATATGTTTTTTTCATGTATAGTTTTTTGTGTTTGTATTCATGTAATTAATTAACCCTTATAGGGGCTCCCACAATTTATAGGAATTATGGAATGCGAATAGCCCAAATTTCAATATTCCCCACCAACTTAATTGGGGAAAATGATGTGTAAGTAGGGTTGACCAAAATCAACCCCATTAACGCCATGACTGCCCGAACAGCCCGATCACGCACACGACGCCACAACGTGTGACCGCACCACAACCTACCACCACGCGACCTGCCTCCCGACCACACTCAGTCGCGTGGCCTGTCCCCCAGCTGGACTCTGTCGCGTGGCCTGCCGCCCGGTCGCATGCCATCGCACGACTGCGAGGCACCGCAGAATGTCGAACGACCACATGCCATCACGCAGTCGTGAGGCTGTGCAACCCCTAGTTTGCAGGGACGCATAGCCCGCGCCGCACGGCCCAACACCAGGTCGGTCATTACGACGTGTTCTCCAGGCTGCGCGACCACTTGCCCGCGTGATTGCCAGGCCGCACGACTCATTAGCGGTGCGACCACACGTCTCATTGGATATGCGACAACACGGCCTCGCACACCATGCACGAGTTTGGACGCCTGGCTGGCCCACGCTGCCGCGCGCCCTCCTGGTCCCCTCGGCCATCCATCCCACTAGCCCTCTTGGGCCGCACGAGCGGCCACTCACCCAGCCCTAAACCGGCATACCCCTTGCCGGCAGGGCCCTGCGCCTGCCAGCCTCCCCCTGCCGCCCCCTCGACCGCCACCTAAGTTCTGCCATCCAACCATCTTGGTCGCATAACCACCACGCCCCATCATTTGCGTAACCTCCCATTATTGGGGGTGCGTATAACTAAATCCCCATAATGAGAGTGCACATAGCCAATTTCATAAATATGTGCATAATAAAATATAAGATGGCGGGGTGCGGATAGTAGAAATTCGCATTACAGTGTAAGTATAACGGAAATGCGCATAACGGTTTGCGTATAACAAATTATATGATTATGGTGTGCACATAACCATATCCATCATGGGTGTGCGCATAACCATATCCATCACGGGTGTGCGTATATTAGAAAAGTCCACCATGAGTGTTCATATAGCCATAAAACTACTCATAATGGGTGCGCGCATAGACACATAGTACATAAATTGATTACAGTGTGCGAATAACCATACATCCTAACCACTTATTTACAGAAATGTTACCCTCAAAACCTTTAAAAGGGACCATATGCCCTCCTTTCATTCCACCTTGCTTCCTACACACGAGAGAGCTCCCGAAGAATCCTTCAAAGATCTATCTGAGCGTTCGAAGGAATCCTCGAAGCTCTTCAAAGATCTCTTGAAGATCTCTCAGAAGCCTTCGAAAATCCCTTGGGGATTTCACTGTGCACATTGTACCATGCACATTGCACCGTGCACATTTCACCGTGCACATTGCACCGTGCACATTGCACCGCATGCGTTGCATCGTTCACGTTGCACCCGACACATTGCAACGAACACATTGCTCCAGACACCCCCGTTCACAAATAGAGGCAAGCCACAAACTCTAGATCGTGCCGAGTGCACTGCTCTCGCTTTCAAGCATAAGCCATAGATTCCAGGTCGTGTCGAGCGCATTGCTACCACTTTCGAGCACCAACCGTAGACTCCATATTATACCGAGGACACTACTCCCGCAACCGACAACTCAGAGTTAGTAAGCACATCGCTTTTGACTTCTGCAATTCAGAAAGTACTTGGTTTTATGAGCGGTGGTCTGTCACCCTCAAAGCTTCTTCTCCATCTCTCTCTATTTTTGTGACGAGAGGTGACCTGTCACCCTCGATGTTGAAGTCAGGAAAATCCCTACTCCAAAATTCGGATCAATGCAACCTAAGGTTATCGGTCCAGCAGTCGGGCTCTACGGCTTAGCAGACTGAAACACAGAAACGGTAGGAAAATTTAGAAGGACCCTAGTTGCTGCGGTAGGGAGGTCCCACCACGTACCCGAATGTTGAAACCAAAAACTTGGTCGCTGTGAAGTTCGACCCTTGGGGAAGGGGTGACCTAAAACCTACTACACTCGGGGGAACGTTACGGACCAAAGACTTGGGAAACTAGGAACAGACCCTCGGCTCTAGCGTGGAGGTCCCACCACACACCCGGAAGGTCACAAGAATACTTCCCCTCCCTTACCAATGAGAGTTGGGTACCTTGGAGAGTTCTCTCGACTCTACCAAGAAGAGAGCTAGGGAGGAGGAAGCCAAAATCCAATGCCTCTCCAAAGGTACCCAAGGAGGTCTATTTATAGTTTTTCCAAGTCCTGAGTTTGAAATGTCCAAAATACCCTTAGGATAAAACATGGAAACAAGAGGTCCAAAGGGGGGGAGGTGGAGGCTAAACCATGCTCCTCCCCCTTACCCCCACCTCGGACATCCGAAGCGAGCTCGCCCGAAGAGGCAGATCACCCGGGCGAGCTCCAGGCCGCCGGCCGAGCTTGCCCAAGGGGCTGGGTGCCCGGGCGAGCTCCAGGCTGCCGGCCGAGCTCTCCCAAGGGGCTGGGCGCTCGGGCGAGCTCCAGGCCGCCGGCCAGCTCGCCCAAGGGGCTGGGCGCCCGGGCGAGCTCCAGGCCGTCGGCCGAGCTCCAGGCCGCCGGCCGAGCTCGCCCGAGGGGCTGGGCGCCCGGGCGAGCTCCAGGCCCCCGACCGAGCTCGCCCAAGGGGCCGGGCGCCCGGGCGAGCTCCAGGCCGCCGACCGAGCTCGCCCAAGGGGCTGGGCGCCCGGGCTAGCTCCAGGTCGCCGACCGAGCTCGCCCAAGGGGCTGGGCGCCCGGGAGAGCTCCAGGCCACCGACCGAGCTCGCCCAAAATAACTGGGGGGGGTCGGCAATCTTGCCACACTCACCAAGAAGGGGCCGAGGGGAGATGCAGATTTTCCCTCCCCTATTAGTATGTTTCCAAGGCCAAGCCAAAATTTGCCACCAAGAGTCCAAAATCTCTAAAAAGCTTAAAAACTTAAAACTTGCTTTGCGCCTGCCGAAGGGACCCTACTCCGCGAATACGGGGTTGTACACAATCCCCAATCTTTTCGAGGTTGGCACAAGCTCGGAAAGAAACATCCAACCCAATGTATTCGCTGAGTGCAGCTTGTTCTCGCGATTTGAAAGATTAAGAGGCCTCTCCGAGGGGTCAACCTGCAATGCCAGTTAATAGGAGCCTGAGTGACGAGACAGCCTTGCAGTGAAAACACTTAGCCTCCCGAGGGGTCAACCTGTCGTGTCAGCTAATGAGAGCCTGGGTGACGAGACAACCTCGGGGTGAAATCTCTTGGCTTTCCCGATAGATCAACCTGCCCTGCCAGCTAGTGGGAGCCTGGTCAGCGGAATCATCCCGGAGCTAAAAGGACTTAGCCTCAACGAGAGATCAACCTGCCCTGCCAGCTAGTGGGAGCCTGGTCAGCGGAATCATCCTGGAGCTAAAAGGACTTAGCCTCTACGAGAGATCAACCTGCCCTGCCAACTAGTGGGAGCCTGGTCAGGGGAATCATCCCGGAGCCAAAAGGACTTAGCCTCCACGAGAGATCAACCTGCCCTGCCAGCTAGTGGGAACCTGTTCAGCGGAATCATCCCGGAGCTAAAAGGACTTAACCTCCACGAAAGATCAACCTGCCCTGCCAGCTAGTGGGAGCCTGGTCAGCGGAATCATCCCGGAGCTAAAAAGACTTAGCCTCCACGAGAGATCAACCTGCTCTGCCAGCTAGTGGGAGCCTGGTCAGCGGAATCATCCCGGAGCTAAAAGGACTTAGCCTCCACGAGAGATCAACCTGCCCTGCCAGCTAGTGGGAGCCTGGTCAGCGGAATCATCCCAGAGCTAAAAGGACTTAGCCTCCACGAGAGATCAACCTGCCCTGCCAGCTAGTGGGAGCCTGGTCAGCTGAATCATCCCGGAGCTAAAAGGACTTAGCCTTCATGAGAGATCAACCTGCCCTGCCAGCTAGTGGGAGCCTGGTCAACGGAATCATCCTGGAGCTAAAATGACTTAGCCTCAACAAGAGATCAACCTGCCCTGCCAGCTAGTGGGAGCCTGGTCAGCGGAATCATCTTGGAGCTAAAAGGACTTAGCCTCCACAAGAGAACAACCTGCCCTGCCAGCTAGTGGGGGCCTTGTCAGCGGAATCATCCCGGAGCTAAAAGGACTTTGCCTCTACGAGAGATTAGCCTGCCCTGCCAACTAGTGGGAGCATGGTCAGTGGAATCATCCCGGAGCTAAAAGGACTTAGCCTCCACGAGAGATCAACCTTCCCTTCCAGCTAGTGGGAGCCTGGTCAGCGGAATCATTCCGGAGCTAAAAGGACTTAGCCTCCACAAGAGATCAACCTTCCCTGCCAGCTAGTGGGAGCCTGGTCAGCGTAATCATCTCGGAGCTAAAAGGACTTAGCCTCCACGAGAGATCAACCTGCCCTACCAGCTAGTGGGAGCCTGGTCAGCGGAATCATCCCGGAGCTAAAAGGACTTAGCCTCCACGAGAGATCAACCTGCCATGCAAGCTAGTGGGAGCCTGGTCAGCGGAATCATCCCGGAGCTAAAAGGACTTAGCCTCCACGAGAGATCAACCTGCCCTACCAGCTAGTGGGAGCCTGGTCAACGGAATCATCCCAGAGCTAAAATGACTTAGCCTCCATGAGAGATCAACCTACCCTGCCAGCTAGTGGGAGCCTGGTCATCGGAATCATCCCGGAGCTAAAAGGACTTAGCCTCCACGAGAGAACAACCTGCCCTGCCAGCTAGAGGGAGCCTGGTAAGCGGAATCATCCCGGAGCTAAAAGGACTTAGCCTCCACGAGAGATCAACCTGCCCTTCCAGCTAGTTGAAGCCTGGTCAGTGGAATCATCCCGGAGCTAAAAGGACTTAGCCTCCACGAGACATCAACCTGCCCTGCCAGCTAGTGGGAGCCTGGTCAGCAGAATCATCCCGAAGCTAAAAGGACTTAGCCTCCATGAGAGATCAACCTGCCCTGCCAGCTAGTGGGAGCCTGGTTAGCGGAATCATCCCGGAGCTAAAAAGACTTAGCCTCCATGAGAGATCAACCTGCCCTGCCAGCTAGTGGGAGCCTGGTCAGCGGAATCATCCCAGAGCTAAAAGGACTTAGCCTCCACGAGAGATTAACCTGCCCTGCCAGCTAGTGGGAGCCTGGTCAGCGGAATCATCCCGGAGCTAAAAAGACTTAGCCTCCACGAGAGATCAACCTGCCCTGCCAGCTAGTGGGAGCCTGGTCAGCGGAATCATCCCGGAGCTAAAAGGACTTTGCCTCCATGAGAGATCAACCTGCCCTGCCAGCTAGTGGGAGCCTGGTCAGTGGAACCATCCTGGAGCTAAAAGGACTTAGCCTCCACGAGAGATCAACCTCTCCTGCCAGCTAGTGGGAGCCTGGTCAGCGGAACCATCTCGGAGCTAAAAGGACTTAGCCTCCACGAGAGATCAACCTGCCCTGCCAGCTAGTGAGAGCCTAGCAGCAGAATCATCTCGGAGATAAGGAACTTGGGCTCCACGAGAGATCAACCTGCCCTGCCAGCTAGTGAGAGCCTGGAAGCGGAATCATCTCGGAGTTAAGGAACTTGGCCTCCTCAAGGTACCATCGACCCATCCAGCTAGTGAGAGCCTGACATGAGGAGATCCTCTCGGGGGGCTTAGGGATAGGGCATGTCACCTTAATTCTTCCAAAATCCAACATCCTCCAAAGGGGAAAAAATGATGGGTTACATGACTCCCCCGACTCTACCGGTCGGGGGCTGGACTCCTTACAACAACATAAAAAAAGATACATGACTCCGCCGAGGCGAGGCTTCTTCAGGGGGTCGGGGCATGGTGGTCGTCATCCGATTACTTCCCACTGGATACCTCCATCCTGCTCAGGCTCTCCATGATCTTCTCCATCTCCTCCGCCTTAGCCAACCAAGAGATGGTGTTGACAGCCGTGACGTAGCACTGCCTCGCCATCCTGGAGTCTCCCTTGATCCTGACCTGGATCCCTTCTGAGTTGAATTTGAGGCACTGGTGGAAGGATGATGGCACACACCAGAAGGCGCTGACTAGGGGCCTTTCGAAGATGGCGTTGTAGCTGCTTGGAGCGTCAACAATGACGAACCTGCAGTTTCTTGAGGTCCCCCCTAACTTCACCTGGAGTCCGACTCCACCTTCCACCTCCTTTCTCTCCCCTAAGAATCCAAACAGAGGTCCATTCGACGCCACCACCCTCCTTGGCTCCACCTTCATCCCCTCGAATGCTTTCTTGAAAATGACGTTGACAGAGCTTCCGTTGTTAACCAAGATCTGGGACACAGTGAAGCCTTCGATGGCTGCCTGGATGACCAGGGCATCGCAGAATGGGTCCTCATGCTCCGACATGTCTTTTGATGAGAAGGTGATCTTTTCCTCCGGGGGAGGGGTCTGGGACGTCGAGGCAACGCTCCGACGATACATCACATGGAGACTTGCCTTTCGAGAGGCTTCGACCCCCACTCCCCCGTGGATCACAGCTATGCCACCTCGGGGTCCTATATCGACCCGGTCCTCGCATACATCATCCCCTCCACCTCCTTAGGGCGGAGCTTCGATCCGCTTCGGCTGCTGCTGGGTTGGAGCTCTCGTCCTCCTCACTTCGAGGAACTCAGGGCAGGTAGCCGTAGTGTGACCCTCCAACTGGTGGAAGTCGCAGTATGGTAACTCTACTCTACCTCCCCCTCTCCCCCTGCGATTCCTCCTCTCCCTTCGACCAATCGTCATTGCTTGCTGGGGTGGGGGCAGGAGCTGTCTTGGGGCTTGCCTCTGAAAGTTGAACCTCCCTTGGCTCCCATGAAAGTTCCCCCCATCCTGGATGAGAACTCTTCCTGGACCTTGGGCAGGTCCTCCCAGCTGCCTCCAGCTTGCCTCCATACCCTCCTGTCTCTGGAACCCCTGGGCTCTCTGCTCCTCTCTCCGCCTTCCTTCCTGGTGCCTTGAGCCACCTTGCTCTTTTGACTCCACCTCTGTCAACTTTGCCATCTTCTTCACGAAGGTCGGGTTGGCTGCCTCCATGGCTATCTCCTCTGCCGCCCTTTCCATCAGCTCTTCGAAAGAAAGGGGGGTCTTTCGGGTCAAGCTCATCTTGAAGAATCCTTCGCGCAACCCCACCGTGAACGCCATCTGGAGGGCATACCCTGGCACCTCTTGGATGTCAAGGACCTCCTCCTGGAACCTATAAACGTAGTGGGCCAGCGACTCCTCGGCCCTTTGCTTTATCAGGAAGAGGGACTCAGAACCTTTCTTCCTCTTCTTGGAGGTGGAGAAGCGAAGCTGAAAGCTCCGACTCAAGTCTTCGAACCCGAAGATGGTCCTTGGAGGGAGTTGATGGAACCAGTCCCTCGCCTTCTCTTTCAAGGTGATCGTAAATAGACGACACTTGAAGACGTCTGTTATTGGCCTGATGGAGACGGCATCCTCGAACCACTGCAGGTGCTGGACGGGATCATCCTTCCCGGTATAGTAAGCCATATCTGGCTCTCTGAACCCCTTGGGAACGGGGGCTGAGATGATCAACTCGCTGAAGGGTGACCCCCTGAGGGGGGTTCTCGCGACCTCCACTCGCGCGACCTGCTCGCCTGGTGGGTTAGCACTCGCTGGGCTGGGGAACAGCTCTCGGCCGGTGAGGTCTCGCTCGACCCCTTCTCCCATCCTTTCTTTCCCAGGTCGCCTACCTGGTGTACTTCCTTCTCCCCCTGCTGGGGTCATCTCGCTTGGGCCCCTGGGAGTTGACTCATCGAGAGGGGGAGGAGCTAGATCCTGATGGGTTGGAGTGGAGCTGCCACCCCGAGGAGACAAACTTCAGAGCATCCCCATGATGCCTTGGATTGAAGCCATGAACTCTTCCCTTCCCACGAAGGGTCCGGGGTTAGGGAGGACGCCGAGATCGTCACCACCTCCCTGATCTCCAACCATGACACTCTCCCGAGATCTTCTGTGCTGGTCACTCTCCACGCTCACCGCACCAAAATGTTGAAACCAAAAACTTGGTCTCTGTGGAGTTCTACCCTTGGGGAAGGGGTGACCTCACACCTACTACACTCGGGGGAATGTCACGGACCAAAGACTTGGAAAACTAGGAACAGACCCTCGGCTCTAGCGTGGAGGTCCCACCACACACCTGGAAGGTCACAAGAACACTTCCCCTCCCTTACCAATGAGAGTTGGGTACCTTGGAGAGTTCTCTCGACTCTACCAAGAAGAGAGCTAGGGAGGAGGAAGCCAAAATCCAATGCCACTCCAAAGGTACCCAAGGGGGTCTATTTATAGTTTTTCCAAGTCCTGAGTTTGAAATGTCCAAAATACCCTTAGGAAAAAACATGGCAACAGGAGGTCCAAAGGGGGGAGGTGGAGGCTAAACCATGCTCCTCCCCCTTACCCCCACCTAGGACATCCGAAGCTCGCTCGCTCGAAGAGGCTGGGCACCCGGGCGAGCTCCAGGCCGCCGGCCGAGCTCGCCCAAGGGGCTGGGCGCCCGGGCGAGCTCCAGGCCGCCGGCCGAGCTCGCCCAAGGGGCTGGGTGCCCGGGCGAGCTCCAGGCCGCCGACCGAGCTCGCTCAAGGGGCTGGGTGCCCGGGCGAGCTCCAGGCCGCCGGCCAAGCTCGCCCAAGAGGCTGGGCGCCCGGGCGAGCTCCAGGCCGCCGGCCGAGCTCTCCCAAGGGGCTGGGCACCCGGGCGAGCTCCAGGCTGCCGGCCGAGCTCGCCCAAGGGTCTGGGCACCCGGGCGAGCTCCAGGCCCCGACCGAGCTCGCCCAAGGGACTGGGCACCCGGGCTAGCTCCAGGCCGCCGACCGAGCTCGCCCAAGGGGCTGGGCGCCCGAGCGAGCTCCAGGCCGCCGACCGAGCTCGCCCAAAACAGCTGGGGGGGGGGGGGGTTGGCAATCTTGCCACACTCACCAAGAAGGGGCCGAGGGGAGATGCAGATTTTCCCTCCCCTATTAGTATGTTTCCAAGGCCAAGCCAAAATTGGCCACCAAGAGTCCAAAATCTCTAAAAAGCTTAAAAACATAAACCTGGCTTTGCGCCTGCCGAAGGGACCCTACTCTGCGAATACGGGGTTGTACACCGAATGCTTAGAAGAAGCTTCCCCTCTGCAACCAAAGATGACGGAGCAGGGTACAAGGTGGACACTAATTGACAACTACCGGAGGATGTCGACCAAGGAGATGATCACTGTTGCACGGTTAAAAGTCCAAAAAAGGCCCACTCGAGATCTTTTGCGAGATTCTGTGGTCCATATCTTTGTACCACTGGGGTCCTATTTATAGGCAAACCAGGGGGGTCTTATTTATAGCCCAATCCCCACCCGCCGACTAGGCAAATTTCAGGGGAACTCATCTGGCTTGGGCGACTATCTGACCTACTCGCCTACCCGACGAGTATGGGAGAGGAGCTCGCCATTCTCGCCCATGCTTTCATCTGTCTAGAATGTTGACTCTGACTTCTACCTTGACCTATTGACTTTGACTTCTTGCTGACCTGGCTTTGAGTGGGTCTCCCTCAACGAATATGGATTGTACACTCGAGTCCTCTGCAAATCTTTGTAACAACACAAAAATAATGAAAAATTTTCGGCACAAACCCGACCCCGTGTTTTTTTCCCTTTTTAGGGTTTTCCACAAATAATTCTCTTGTCAGTCGTTAGTTCTTTCATTGATTGTGTAACATCCCATTTTCCAATTAGACCCCCCCCCCCTTAGGAGTGACTTGAGCATAACTAGGTCATATGAGTTAATCCTAGGTGAGCCCAGGAGACCAAGTGACCTAAAAACCTAGTTGAGACCCACTTGGTCTGCAAATAGTAATTTTCAAAACTCTGATTTTGGGTGGCCTAGTAGGTTCATTATGACTCTAAAAATTCCCTTAGACCTAATGTGGGCCCAATGAGTCACCAAGGACCCACTTGGGTCAAACATAGTGGTCAATTTGACCAAGTCAACCCCAAGCCCAAATCAAGTCAAACCTAGCCTATATGGGCTAACCCAACCTCAAACCACCCTCCCCCTTAGGCTAATCTCTTGCATGATTATTATGTATTAATTTGGCTGCCCATATCCTAGAGGATTGACCAAGTCAACCTAGTGACTAGGAGAGAGAGAGAAGCCTAAATTTAGAGAAATAAAGAGGAAAGAGAGAGTGTTTAAAGAGGCCACTTATGGTGGAAGGTGAACCACTCCCTTCATGATATTTCCTAAGGGAATTATAAACCTTAGTGGGCTGCCAATAGGTTGAGGGAGATGAGTAAATTCGTTCATGATAATTAGGAGAGAGAAAAAATATCATTTTCATGAATAATGGAGGAGAGGGAAAAAATTTGGAGGAGTATTCATGATCAAGGGTCTCTCTCTCCACCATCAAGCCTTGATATTATTCCCCATTCAACTCCCTTGACTCTTGGGATGAAAATGACATCAATTGCCTTGGTGTGAGGAGAGAGAAAAGGGGAGTTTCTTTTTAATGGAGGAGAGAGAAAAAAATTAAGAGAGGAGGGTTATTCATGGAGGGGAAGGTGAATCACCCCTCTCATGACTTCATGGGGAAGAGGAAGGAGGGTGGGGCTCGGCCATTAAAGGCTGAAGGAGGCTTTAATGGTGGTCTTTAACTTCTCTAGGGAAGAGAAGACACCCCATGCAGCCCCCCTCCTCTCAACCCGAGCCACCATTAATGGTGAGTTGGCCTCCTTCAAAACCGCCTCCCCCCTCCCCTCCTGGCCTTATAAACCTCTTCAGCAAGCTATGGCGACCAATTTCGAAACCCTAAACAGGAGGGAGAACCGTTTCCGGAGCCGCCAAGGAGAGGAAACGCCGCCGCCGCAGCCATGCATTCCCGTCGCTCCACCCGCATCCGAGCCCGAACTCAGGTCCTCCTCCTCTCCTTCTCTCGTGCTTAGATCATAGAGCATGTTAGGTGTAGCTTTCGGGCTCAACTGAGCTGGTCGTGAGGTGGCAAAACCAGGAAAAAAGCTCCATTAAAATGGAGTTTGGAGAGTTCTCGGGTGAGGCGGCGCCGCCACCTCCGGCCGCCCCACCGCCGGCAAGGGCCATCCCCCACCACCAGGGACATAGGGGAGACGATTCCTGGTGGTTGCGCCGCCTTGGGTAGCCGGAAACGGCCCCGTATTCCTCCTCCCCGACGGTTATAATTCTGCCTCTTTGGAGAAGACGAAGTCCAGCTACCGTCGGATCTGCTTTAAGATCCGTGCGGTCCTATTTATATGATTTAGGTTTTATTTAAATACAATTTCTGTATTTTTATTTACACAGAATTACTATAAATGAAATTTAGGCCCCTTTTGGGCACCTCCTTAAAAAGTTCATAGCATGAAAGTTGTAGGTCCTTTAAATACCTACAATTTGATATGCTGTGGTGAAAATTTGGTTGAGAACCTAGGCCTATAGGGTCATTTGATTATGGGTATGTCCTAGGTTTAGGGCAGTTTTATTATAAAAATTATTTAGGCCCTTTAGAGGCTTGTTCATCAAAATTGATCAACATGAATATTGTAGGCTTTTTAATTATCTACAGTTTGATATATTATGTAAAATTATAGGACAAGTCTTCTGACCTATAGGGCCATTATTCTAGGGTAGGTCCTACAAATAGGGCAGATCTTTGAAAAATTCCTTACACCTAATCCTTGGTCCAAATGCTTTGAATTTTGGACAGGGGCTTAATATCACCTAGTCCTAGCTCCTGTGAAAATTGGAATCCATTTAAAGAAGTGTAACCTAGGGTTTTGCCCTAAACCTAGAAAAGCTAGGGTAAGGTAGTTGAAGGGTCAAATGACCTCCAAACCCTCCCAAATTTTGGTGAGGTGTCCCTGGTATAGGTATCTAGGTCCGGTTCAAATTTCAACTCATTTGGTTGAGTTTTGATTAGGAATCCTCTAAACCCTAGTTTTGACCTAGTAGAAGGAAGCTTAGTGAGAAGGTTCTTTGCACTCTGGTATGATCATCTCACCTCAACAGAGGTTGAGATTTTGACCACTGATTTATTTTGGTCCTAAGATTACCCTTAGGGAATATGAGATGATTTAGGGTAAGTTTACCCTATGGACCAGGTTCAAACCCTAAATGTGGACTTTGGGGGTTTGTGAAGGACATAGGGGCAAATGCCCTTGTATGGCCTTGAGATTTAGTGGAGAGGTTGTTAATGATTTTATAACTCTCTGGTTGTAATGTTAGAGAATTTTGATGTAGGTAGCTACCTCAAAACTTAAACCCTAGTTTTAGAGTAGAAAGGACTTTAGGTCAAAACAGTATCTTAACTCTTTTAAAAGCCATGAAATTTGGGTAGTCTGTTTCTAGGGTAGTTAGGACCCTTGGATAATTTTACTAGAATTTTTGGATAGGTATTTCTAGTACTTCATTCATGAATGTGGGTATAGCCCTTTTTGATGTTTTATTTATTAAAGATTTTTAATTCAAATAAGGCCCCCTTGAAACTCTAGAATTAGATGTTTTTTTGACCAGTAGGAATGCCCATGAATTTTAGTTCAATTTTATGTTGATTAAATAGAATAGTTCCTTCATAAGTAGTATTAAAGGGCTCTATGTTTTAAAAATATTTTATGGCATAAATAGTCTCTGGAAAATTATGAAAGTTGGTAAATAGGGTTTTTAAATCATTTTGAATCAGTGGGATTTTATTCTGGATTTTTGGAGTTATGGATATTGTACTTGATTCACAAGCATGCTAGATTAGGGTTTTAGTAAATGTTTTATTATAAATTAATTTCCAACAGGAAAAATTATGAAACTTTTATAGTACTGCTTTCATGGTATTTCTAATATCCTGTAATTAATCCAATTTATTTGGAAGAGAATTTGATGTAGTTTATTCATTAGACATGAAGGAAATGGATTATTGCAAAAATAAGTTTAGACCCCTTAGACCCTAGGGAAAATTGCCAAACCTTGGATATGTCATTTTTAGATACATTAATATTTGTCTTAAATTTGTTATGATTTATACATGACTGAAAAATATAATCCTCGTGCAATTTGGAAGACCTTGGATTTTAGTAAAATTAATTAATTATTAGATTAATTGGAAAAATTGTTATTATCAGAAATCGATTCAATAATGTCATGATAGGCCCCCAGTAATTAACTTAGGCCGTTCGGAAGAAAACACAAAGGACATCCTATCATAGATATCACTTAGTATAAGGTGGTCTGTAGTTAGTAACTTTGGGAAATGAGTAACAAGATAAGTTTTGGGTTAGCGTAAGGACAGCTTGTGTTGGCTGGATTTAAAGAAAGAGGATGGATCACCATAGGAGGTTTCAAGTGTGGTGAGGAAGGAGTTGATGCACTCTAGAAGGTGCGCGGGACCGACGAAAGATCGCCATCCCCGTAGGAGTGAAGAGTCAAATCCACCCTAGGTTTAGTTCAATGTAATTCATAGAGAGAACGGGTAAGGGAAAAACAACCAATAACAATAAGTGCCTTGCGAAAGGGAACTTCGGGCCGTAATGCCGCCGTCTTGGTTCTTAGTGCCCTTTGAGAGCCCTTCACGGGATATGCTGGGGGCAGTCCTGGGCTAACGTAAATCTTAAAACAAACGAAAGAGTAATTAGCCTAATAGGGATTCACATTGCACACACTCATTAGTTAGGGTTGGTAATGGTTAAGTCGTCCCGAGGTGTTCAAGGGGGCGCTGCCCCGTGGTGTTCTAAGGGATGAAGTCTGGAGATGAGCCGGACGTTTTAGTCCGGGGAATTTGGTCTCGGATGTGGTTGATACGGACGGTTTAGTCCGGGAGTTTGACACTTTAAATTGTTAAATATTAAACTGCTGCATGTGCATAAAAATAGGAAAAGTTAAGGTGGTGGGTTTTCGATATCGGGGAGTTCGATTGCACCGACATCGATATCGTTGACTCGGCAAGGTGACTAGCACTTAGCCAAGGTTAAGTCCGGCGGACCAGTCGGCAAGAGTACGCAGGAGTCCGCCTCGTGCACCAGGCGTTGAGGGCGTACGATAGGTCAGACCAGTTGTGCTTTTACTGGTTTTGAGGTGGGCGAGGCCCAACCCACCGCTTCCGTTTGCCACTATGGGAGTAACCTGGGAGTTATCTCCAGAAAGGGGGAACTAAAGGTTTGTGTACACAAAGTTGGGTGTGTGAGTTGCACTGCTTGAACATCATAACCCACCATATAGCTGCATGTCATAATCATTCATAACAACCTTGACACCTAAAATATAAGTGGAATGGGACGCTTATACTTTAGGACTTGCAAAACGACCCCTTGGTCTATAAGCTTGTGTGGGCAAGTTTATAAATTAAGGTCAATTTGATATATGTATATCTGCTGCTTGATAACCGACACCCCAACGTATAAGCGGTATGGGACGCGTTATACGATGGGCGCCTTGTAAAAGATCCCTTGGCTTATGTGTACTCACATAAGCAAAGGTTTAAATTACCTTACTTATTTTCCTTCTCATTTGACCTATTACAACACTTATGTTAAATTGCTCCCCGAATACACAACTGCTAGTTAGGTCCACCGTCATCTATTTTGGTATTTATCTCCACTTTCATGTCCTCCCCTTTCTTCCTCTCCGCCCGGTGCCTTAGAGCGTGGGGGAAGGGGTGGGGGATGATAGGGCTTAGTCTTTTAGACTAACGGTTTTCGAACCATATCATATTAGGGGATCACGGAGCCCAACATGGAGGAGCAGCCCAGGAGGCCGGTACGTTTGGAGATGGGGCAGTCTAGCACTGGAGTCCAGACTGCAGGGACCATGAGTCCTGACCTTTAGTAGAGTTTTAGTCTTGCTTCCGCATTGAGTGATTTTGTAGTGAGGACTTGATGTACCGGGCATGAGCCCTTATATTTCTAGTATCATTGTACTCTGATGTTTTCTGTGGATACTCCCTTCGTGGAGTTTTTATTTATATGTGATATTTTCTTCTGGTGGACTTGCTTACTTTCCTTGCTTGCTACTTATTGTGATCGAAAAGGCCGGCAGAATCGGCGCGTTGCAGTGACGACCTTTCCGGGTGCGAAAGTGTCACCTCAAAGCGGCGGTTCTGGGCATAAGACCCCGAGTTTCAAAAAAAAAGGAGTCTTACAGATTGTTTGCATGCACGACCACTCCTGAATTAGAATGATCTAATTTTCAACTGGTTTAAGAGCGTCTCGAGTTGGCCCGCAACTGACCCTATTTTTCTTATCATTTTGTATCACTGATTTTCTTTTATTATAATTAAATGATATTACTTGAATTACTTTTAATTATGGGCAATGTTAAGGGTAAATAAATATTTTATGTATTCATTACGTGTCATTGACTCACACGTTCATTTGGCAATATTCATCAAATGCCTTGACTCGCACACTCATTTTGCAATATTCATTTTGTGTCGTTGACTCGCACGATTATATTTCTTTTCATGTTCATGTCGGGAAGTTATGCTCCCCAACTCCTGGTTTGGGTTATCCTTTAACAAAGCTTTATTTTATTCATCTTAAAACAAGGAGGATTAATTTTTCTTCTTCTTTATGCAAATCATTTGAGAATTGACTCATCTTAAAACTTGATTTCCTATAGTTTATTTTATATTGAATTCCTTTCTTGTACATATTAAGATTTGTACCCTAATGGGTAGCATAAGTCATATAGAAAACAAAAAATGAAAATATAGGAAATAGGATAATCATAATGTAACCGCTAATTGCAATAATATAAGGTAATAACATAGAAGTCTTGCCTTAATGTCATGACGTAAAGATGACTTTGGGCTTAAAACAACATTCCCCTTGAAAACCCTTCAAAATCAGCCCTTTTTCTCATTAATAAATTGCTGCCCTAGCAGTTAATGGTGGAAATATTTGACCCAACTTAAGTTCTATTAGCATAAAGGCATCCAAAATCAATACTCACACATTTATATCCTTGCATATTAGCCTTATAGATCCTGGCTTTAACTAATTCAGCACTATTCCTCACTAATTCCCTTGCTTATAAAGGAAACGGAAGGTCAATTTGACTAGGGTTTACTGTCCTAATTCTATACATAGAATTTTGCTCTAAATAGGTAAGGGGACATCATAACAGCCTCTGTAGCAACCCTAAAAAGAGAGTTAAATCAAATTACCAACTAGACTTGGCTGCCGTAATCCAATTGATGGAGGGTGTCGCTGCCCTAGAATGGAAACATGAATTTATTGTTCTAATTTTGCAAGGGAACTTCATTTCTACCTCAAATCATAACTTAGATGGAATAAGTAATTGAAAACTTTAGCATAGGAGTTATCTACCCATCTAAGGTTTTAGATTTTTGCAGGAAAATAGCCGGGAAACATAAAACACATGCTAAACCTTCTTTGAAACTCAAGAGGAGCAAAAATATTATAAAATAGAAACTTTAGGGCATGCTTAGCGTTTTTGAACTTAGAAAATTGAGCCATCAATCCATACAGAACTCAAAAGAGGGAGAGATTTCCTTGCTATAGGAAGAAAACATAGGAGATTGGATGTGATTTGGAGTGTTAGCAAGATCTTGCGACTTGCAGCTTCCGTCTGGAGTCAGGAGAGGCAGTGCATGAACTGGGAGAGAAAATGAGGCTAATGGTTTCATTTTCTTTTCTTAATCGAGATAACCGACACCCTCCTACATGACAAGCACACATGACTAGCGTTAGTCACGCCTGGACTGGCTCACCTATCAGGCTAATTAGATTGTCCCAAATGAGTTTAGCCCTCTTCAAATTACTTTTAAAATTAATAATTTTCACAAATCTGATTATTTGTAACATAATTGGATTTACGTATTATGCATTACGTATTTCACATCGATCTTTACGTCGCTGCTTCGACATGCACCATAATTAACGTAAATATTTAAAATAATAATACATGACATGTGTAATGGTGTCACAATTCTCCCATCCTTATGGAATTTTTGTCCACAGAAATCTTCAATCTGTATTCGCATTGAACAGATAGGGGAAGAAGTTTTTCATGGAATCTTCTTTTCCCAAATTGCTCCATTTATACTTTGCCAATTCCACCAGACTTTAACAAATAAAACTTCCCGGTTTCTGAGTTCCTTATTCTGACAATGTACAATCTTGTAAGACTCAGTTGAGCTTGATAGATCAGATTCAATTTGGATATGTTTAGAATGGCCATCTTGTCTAGATCAACCACATTTTCTCAAAAAAGACAAATATCTTGGACTAAACTTTCCAATTCTTCGGAGTGACGAAGTCACCAAAATCCTCTACATTTACGCCAAAATGGACGATTCCTTTTCATGATCTAGGTCAACAATTGATTTGTTTAACAGATCGAATTATCATACTTATATAATTTTCCAAATAAACAAATTACTTTGCTAAATGCAGGATGATTTGGGCCACTCTCAAGATTGGGCCCCTACTCCTATCTGCTGCTCGATCTCCAGATCATGCCTCAACGCACACGAAGGCTGAAGACACAAGTATTCTTTCACAATCACTATAAAATGAGCGGTGACCTGTCACCCTACATGAAACTGCGATTTTCTACTCATAACACTATTCTAGTAAATTTTCGAACAATACCAGACACTAGTTTTTTTCTCTCTCTTTATGAGCTTTCTAAGTACGATAAGATATCTCACGTAAACTATAGTTTGACTGTGAGCACAATCGATCTTAATTTATCAGGTTATCTAATTAAACCACAACAAAAATAACACTATCATTTTATACAGATTGATTGGAAAAAATGAATGAACAAAAGTCTCATTATTATAATATAGGAAAAAATTGGTGTGTTTCTCTCACTATTTCATCTCATCGGAAGTTAGGAATGCACCAACACCATCTTGCGTCTCCCCCCGATCTCTCATCTCCCTCCCGGCGAAAACCCTAAGGTCGCATCCTCCCCCTCCCACGGTGAACCCCGACCTCCTCCCACGGCGAACCCCAGCCTCTTCCTCCTCCCGCGGCAAAAACTCGGCCTCCTCCTTTTCCCGCAACGAAACCTTAGCCTTCTCCTCCTACCACTGAGAAACCCCTGCCTCCTCCCGCAGTGAAGCTCCGCCTCCTCCTCCAGTGCTGAAATCCCGACAGCCTCCTCATCCAACGGCGAAACCCCGACCTCCTAGTATTGTGGTGAAATACTGTGAGTTCTGAGAGTATTTTGTTGAAATATTGAGAGTTCTGACAGTATTTGGTCAAATATTGTATATTATGACAGTATTGTAGCCCAAGAAGTCAATAACAAACACATTGTAATTTACCAAAACGACATAATGTTGCATTATGTAACTGTATTAACATCTTCTCCCCACTATTATATATACTATATTATAAAATATCTAATTTATGGATTGGATTATGCATGATATTGAACGATATATTGACAGTATTTTGGTGAAATACTGCGAGTTCTGACAGTATTTTGGTGAAATACTAAGAGTTTTGATGGTATTTGGTTTAATACTGTATATTATGATAGTATTATGCCTCTAAGGTTCCATCGTGGTTGAAGGTGGAGGAAGATCGAGAAATCTTAGCCGTGGTTGTGGCTTTGTCGCTGCTAGAGGAGGAGGCCGGGGTTTTGTCGATGGAGGAGGGCGGGGTTTGCCATGGGAGGAGGGGGGTCTCGGTGTGAGAGGAAGAGGAGGGTGCAGTTTCAGCGCGGGAGGAGGAGGATGACTTGGCCTTTAGGGTTTCACCGCGTGGGAGATGACAAGATCGGGGGTTCATGTGTGCAGGAAAAAATCTTTGGAAAGGGATGAGGGCCATGAGGCCCACTTTCGGGCTATTTATCTCCCACCTAAAAATAGGTGAGAGACACTCATGGAAATTTTTTCAAAATATAAAAGGTCCCCTTCAATGTACTAGACTAACGACAGACTCCATCCCTTATGGACCAAGATCCTCTCCATTTTACCTAAATGTAGGGTTTCATTTCATGATCTAGAACAATTTGTTTATTGAACGGATTGAGTTATTATATCTTATTTGATTATCCAAATGAACAATATTACGGCTAACTTGAGGCTCTCGGTAGATCGGTCTAAATTGGACCGTCTTAGGTCTAAAGAGCTCCAGTGCGTAAACAGTCACAGAAAAATGAGACGGTCGACAAGACAATTTTTAATGCAGAAAACCTCGGAAAGGGGTGAAAAATCGCATGGTCGGATTGGTGCCGACCAAATTTCCACTAGTCTTTGGTGTTGTTATAGAGCTTTTCAAGAATGCGAGCACGACAAGCTGCTCCTTGTTACAATTGTTGGAGGGGGGAGATAAAGAGAAAGTTGGGCTAGGAGGGTGACAGACCACCACTCACTGAGTTAAGTCATTTACTTGCTATAGTGGGGAGTGTTGCGCTTTGTGCGCAAGATGTGTGCAAGGTGCAATGAGCATGTGGCGTCGCAAAATCCCTGTGTGTGCTTGAAGGGGGATCAAAGATCTTTGGAGGCGCTCAAAGTTCTTTGAAGGATTCTTCAAAGGCGAAGGAGATCTTCGAAGGAGTTTTTGGGTATCTCTCTTACGCGTAGGTGGAGAATTAAAGGAGGAAAGGATGGAAATGAAGGAGAGACTGAGGTTCTATTTGTAGGCCCCAGGGGCGGTTATGATAGTTACATGGTTACCCGCAGATCAGAATCACCCTGTTTATTATTTGCCGGCCGATTTCATTTGGTTTATGACACACATTTTTATAATATTTTACTATGCGCGGACCGATATAATTTTGGCTATATGTACTGACCCATAATGGGTGGCCATGTCGATAGTTACGCGATTGTTTACTCGTATATCATATGGAGGAGATCGAGTGGGGACAATTAGACAGCGGGGAAAGGGTCGACCGACGATGGCAGCCAGTGACGAACCCTAGCAGCGAGAGGCCGCCTGGGGGGGGGGAGGCAACAACCAGTGGGGGTGGGGGCATGACCCCTCGTGGCCACAAGCGGAGGGCCGACTGCGGCCCTCGTAGCCGTGGGTCGACCGTGGCCCTCACAGTTGAGGGCGAAGGGTCGACTGTGGGTGGAGGGCCGGCCGTAGGAGGAGGGCTGGCCACGGCCCTCGAGGCCGCATGCGAAGGGCTGGCTGCGAACCTTACTATCATGCACGGAGGACCACCTGCAACACTCGAGGTCGCACGCAGAGGGTCGGTACTGTAACACCCCGGAACTCAAAAGAGGGACGGGTGATGTTTTAAGCCCAGTCTGAGTTTTGGAGCAGGTGTCACGGGCGTGACACGGGCGTGTCACGGGCATGTCACGGGCGTGTCACGGGCGTGACACAGGCGTGTTCGGCCACGGGTCATGTGGTCGACGTTTTGACGATCGGAGATCGTCGTGTTGAGGCACACGGCCTGGGACACGGGCGTGTCCCAGGGCGTGTCACGTTGGGCAGTTTTCTGAGGCAGGCACACGGGCCATGACACGAGCCCTGACACGGGCGTGTCAAATTCGATACGGGAGTGTCGGGTGCCGTATCACAGGCCGTGTCCTTCTCGGGTTGGGAAAGCTGGCCGATTGCATACGGGGGGCGTGACACAGGTCTCGACACGGGTGTGTCACAGGTGACACGGGCGTGTCGGAGGCCGTGTCGAATACCGTGTGCTGGTTTTTGAGTCGGTCGAGACGGCGAATGGGTGACACGGCTAGGTACACGGCCGTGTTGCAACCCGTGTTCGGCCCAGATTTTATAATTTGAGGCCTAATCGTGGCCGTTCATTTCCTTGGCTTTGGATCCGACGGTGGGGGGCTGCTCCGGGATGGTTTTAGCCGGGATAAGGGTTTCAAAACCCTCATTCTCTCTTTCCATTCTCTTTCTAAATCCTAGAGAGAGGGGAGAGCAAAGGTGAGGGGTTGGAGACCAAGATCCGGCCGCCGGTGGAGTGTCGGAGCTCCGAATCGCGATCCGAGTCCAGATCCGCGGAGGTGACGCCGTTGCGGTGCTTTCCAACCGCATAGTTTTTCATGGAGCTGCGGAAGAACGCAAGGGTAACGATTTCTCATCCTTGGGCATGTGAAGCCCTTTTTCCCTTTGCATAGGAAGCCCTCTCTCGCGAGTGAGCGAAGAGTTGGAGCGCTCCTTGGGGTAGATATGTAAAGTCCCCCTTGTATAGAGTCCGTATGCGAAAACGGATATAGGCATTGTGTGTGAAGCCTATCCGGACAAGTAGAGACGGGTCGGTGATGTTGCATTGCATATGAACCGGGGAAAACTCCGGGTGTTTGGGTGTTTTTCGGGTTTTCTACGTGGTAGATTGCAACAGGGAGCCTTGGAGATTAACTCCAAGGTGCACCCGGAAATCTGGGCAAAAGCAAGTTTTGCCAACACGATGGCCGGGGAGCCAACGTGAACATAACCGGGTTATGTGATTGTTGTGGCGGAAACGGGACTCGGTGAGTCTTGACCTGCGCATTTGGCTTAAATTGCCGTTGCGATATGAGCACGGGTCAGGCGGAACCGTACCCGATCTATGTCGTTCGGTGGGACCGTTGGCATGGATGAGAGTTTTCGGCGGTCTATGGCTTAAATTGTCGTAACCAAGGCCAAGAAGACAAGATGCTCATATGGTTGACCGTCCAAGGGGCGGTGGTGGAACGGGAACTTCTATGGCTTGAAATGACGTTACGTTGGCCGGTTTGCCGTGAATGTGCCCTGTGTGCACGAGGTGTGTGGCCGTGCGAGCCTACGCCTGTGATGATGTGTGTTTGCACTAATAAATTACCTATACTAATAAAGTGCAGGGAAAGAGCATCGCCGCCCCGATTTTGGGGGTGGGATCGTTATAATTTGGTCAGCATAGCTGACCATTGCTTTTGTTTGCCACCGGGCGGTGGTTTGTGCTTGCAGGTGCTGCGGAGCCGAGCGGAAAATAGCGGGCTAAAGCCCAAGTTGCTGAGCCGGCCCTCGAAGGCCTAATTTTGAGTGTTTCATTGTGACCATGTGTGGCCGGCCTGCGAGCCGATGTATGAAAACACTTTTGTATCAAGAAAACTATGTAAGGCCTTAAGGCCATTTCTGTTTTATGTGTATTGGAACATTCCTGCGGGTGTTATCGTAGTGGACATTCATGCTATTGGTAGGGTTCTTAATTGTGCAACTTAATTTTAATGCTTCCGCTAGGTGTTTTGTAGTGTAACATCCCATTTCCGGCTAGACCCCTAGGAGTCGGTTGGTCGGGATAGAACCCTAGGAAGCCCAAAAACTGAAATAAATCGACCGAGATTTCGGGCAACGGGTTGGTCACGCCCGTGACCGATCCGTCATGCCCATGACCTAGGGCGTGACTCCTTCGACGATCGTCGATCTCAGTGAGACGATCGTCGGGCGCAGAATTTTTCTGCCCGGGCCTGTCACGCCCGTGACCTATGTGTCACGCCCGTGACCTAGGGCGTGACACCTTCGACGATCGTCGATCCCAGCGGGACGATCGTCGAAACGTAGAATTTGCGTCATGGCCATGTCACGCCCGTGACCCAGGCGTCACGCCCGTGACCAAGGGCGTGACACCTTCGGCGATCGTCGATCTCAGCGTGACGATCGCCGAGTACGGATTTTGCCTCATGACCATGTCACGCCCGTGACCCACATGTCACGCCCGTGACCACCCTTCGACGATCGCCGACCTCAAGTCGACGATCGTCAAACCCAGAACTTGCAGCCCGGGCCTGTCACGCCCGTGACCCATCTGTCACGCCCGTGACCTAGGGCGTGACCACCCTTCGACAATCGTCGACCTCAGTTCAACGGTCGTCGACCCAGAATTGGCCACACGGGCCTGTCACGCCCATGACCCAGGTGTCAATCCCGTGACCACCCTTCGACGATCGTCGAACCCAGAATTGGCCACTCGTGCCGGTCACGCCCGTGACCTATGTGTCACGCCCGTGACCAAAACCGAAACGTCAGCCAGACTGGAAATTTCGGTAACCGACGTCGTAATAAATTCTGATTATGAGAATGAAAACCAAGAGTATTTATGGGCCGTTACCTACTGTAATTATTTAAATAAATAAGGAAATGTTGGTCCAATAGGAAATCGCCACCTGGCAAACATCTCTTCGTTTCCAGCAATTCAATCCCCTGCATCATAACCGAAACGTTATTAAGAAGAAATATTAATGGCCATGAAGTTTCATCCGTTCCCCTCCCCACGCGCTGATCTATAAAAGACTCCTAAGAGCAAGAGGAAAAGTTTACACTCTCCATCAAACTATTTCAGATTTTTTTCCCTTGCTGTTGAAGAATTTCCGGCGACGCCACCACTGCGCAAATGGCTTCCCGACGCTCTGCACGCCTCCAACCCGCGAACAAGGTCCTCCCCTCCCTCTTCTTCTGCGGATAGATCTTAGAAATCGTTAGGAGAGATATCGGGCTCAACAGAGCCAGATCGGGTGAGCGTTTCCATGGTTTTCCGAAAATTTCGTGGTGGCGGGTTCGCCGGAAACCACCTCTCCGGCGGCCGTGCCGCCGCCCGACGATAACCCTCACCTCAACAGAGGTGGTGGTGGTGGTGGCCGGCCAGGGAGATGGTTGGATGGCCGGGAAATAGCTTTGGAAAAGCTACAGGAAATTAAGTTTTCAGGCCTCTGGTTTCGGGCTGTAGAAGAAGATGAACAGTGCCATTAATTAGATTATATATTTTTTTTAAAACAATTTCTGAATGAAAATATCTGTCATTTTAAATAATTTGGGAGAAATATCTAAAGGCTCCTGCAGGAAAAACGGTCAACACCAAAATTGTACCTCTTGGAGTCTAGGGAATTTTAAAATTTGTTTCAAGCATTTTGGACCACTGGATAGACCTCAGCACTCATTTTGGTGAGGTCTACCCATAGGGTTGTCCTGACCTTAGAAAAATTCCCCACTCCAATCCAGTCATCAAAATGACTTGAAATTTGGGGTGTGACCTAACCTTACCTATATATAGGTACCATCCAAAAATTAGGATTTTTGGGAAATATTTTTCTATAGTTTTTAGGAAAATTCAATAATCCTAGCTTAATTTAATTAGATGGCTAAATAATTTCCAAACCCTCCCAAATTTTGGTGAGTGGTCCCTGGATTCACCATAAGGTTCTGTATAATTTTTCATCTCATTTGGAGATGGTTTGGATTAGAAATGATCAAACCTAAGTTTTGCCCTAATAAGGGGTCTTAGGTTAAAGGTGCACTTTTTGATATTGAGTGGTCAAATCACCTCAACAGAGGCTGAGATTTTTACCACTGGCTAGTAATATTCTCTAGCACCCCCTCAAAGAGTTTGAGGTGGATCGGGGTAAGTTTGCCCCAAGAACCAAGGCCAAACCCTAAGGATGGATCTTGGTGGCTTGTGAAGGTCATGGGGTCAAATGACCTTGGAGTGACCCGAAATTTGGTGAAGAGGACCATAGGGCCATTATAGTTCTCTGGATGAAATCTTAGTAGATTAGGAGACTGTTGGGATACCTAAAAACCTAACCCTAGTTTAGGGTGCAAAACTTGTAGAGATAGGAATTGACACTAAATCACATTGAAAAGTGATGAGATTTGGGTAGAGTGAATTATAGGGATGGTACAAGCTCTGGATATTCTACTATGAATTTTAAGATCATTGTTTTGGATACTTCATTAACGATTTTGTAGCTTGTATGATTTGCTTAGAAAATTTATTATGGAATACATACTTCCTGGAAATTGATGAAATTTAAGTAGAGAACGTTTATTAGGATTTTAAATCTCTGTGAATTTTTCTGGGATTTTTAGAAGTTTAATTCTAAGGCTTGCTTCATTAAGTATGTTTTACCTTGAATATTTGATTAAATCTAAAGTGGTGTTTAGCAAGCTGGTAAAATTATGATTCTTTGCACAAAGATCTTTTCTATATCATACTACTGATTAGTAATTTTTCTATAATTTTCCGATGAGTAATTTCAGTACTTCCTTCTTTACGTAGGATTAACGTGATTATACTGGATAAATTAATTAGAGGTTAAATACTTTCTATAAAATTCTGAAAATTTGTATTTGAGGTTATCTTGCTGTTATTTCATGATCATGATTTTTGGGTAGCCATTACTTAGGAGGATCATGTAGTTCATGTCTAAAATGACCCGTGGCCCATCCCTTGGGAAAATTAAATAAATATCAGATTAATTAGGAAAATTATAAGTTTCTGGATTTGGACTAATTATGATATGCTAGACCTCCAGTAAATATTATAGGAGATTCGGAAGACAATTTGGAGTACCTCATATAGCTTAGGATGGTCTGCATATAGTAAAACCACGGAAACTGAACTAGAGTAATAATGAACTTGGGAAATGAAATTTTGGTAGTTGCTGGTTGGTTAGTACAAGCTACGATTAAGTTCATTATTGGAAGTCAGGATAAGTAGGGTGTGAGACCGGTTAGTGTTAGGTGACGTTCGAGAATGATGGAAGATCGTCCATCCCGAGAAGAAGAGGAAGAGTCTTAATACTCTAGGGTTAGATCTAAAGTAACTAAAAGGGGATCGGGTTAAGGGAGATCAACCAATAACAATAAGTGCCTTGCGAAAGGGAACTTCGGGCCATAATGTCGCCGTCTTGGTTCCTAGTGCCCCTTGAGAGCCCTTCACGGGGTATGCCGGGGGCAGTCCTAGGCTAACGTAAACCATAGGAATAATAAAGTAAAAGAGCAACTAGAATAACTAGGGTTGCACATACACACACCTCGGTAGCTAGGAAGGTAGAATAATTGTTTTGGTTGCCATTCAGACGGTAGCTCTGAAGGTAGATGCACGGACGGGACTGTCCGGGGGGCCGAGGGCTCGAGGGTTGGTGTACAGGAAAGGTGGTGGGTCTTCGGTATCCGATAGTCGTTCACACCGACATTGGTACGTTGACTCGGCGGTGTGGGACACTTAGCCAAAGAAAGTCTGGTGGGTACAGCCAGCAGTAGTACGCGGATACTCTAGGTTGTGTTCTTCTAGGGGCGTACGGAAGGGCTAGGCCTGGTAGTGTGGATACCCGCCTAGGAGTGGGGGGCCCGACCCACTGTCTCCGTTTGCCACTACGGAGGTTCCTGGGAGTGAAGCTAGCTGCCCGAACAGGGGGAACTAAGGTCTGTGTGCATAGAGTCGTGTGCGTGAGTTGCACTTGCATGAATCATGGCATAGCATATCACTACACTCATAATTGCATACAACCGATACCCCAACGTATAAATTGGTATGAGACTTTTTATACGATGGGAGTCTTGCAGAAGATCCCTTAACTTATAAGTTTGTATGGACATTCATATAAGTTAAGGTTACATACTTATTTACTTGCTTGTTTAATTACTGTTCACTAGCTGCCCTTTTCATACAATTTGCTACTTATTAACTACTCTCCTTATTACTTACTGCCGTAGTATTGTTAGACCTATTTTCATTCTAAATAACCACTAGATTAGCTTCCTTGCCACCTGCTTGATTATTCTCCACTTTTGTAGCTTCCCTTTCCTCCTCTCCGCCCGGTGCTTAGGAGCCGTGGTGGGAGGGGTAGGGGATGATAGGGCTTAGTCTTTATGACTAATGGTTTTCGAACCACAACATTACAGGAGCTCCGGACGGGAGACAGGGACCAGCAGTCCAGGGACCAGCACCAGCGGAGTACGGTGCGCATGGAGGTGGGACAGTCTAGCACCGGTGCACCTGCGACCAGCTCCGTGAGTGATTAGCAGTTTTATAGCTTCCGCGTTGAGTGACTTGTAGTGAGGACTCTGATGTACTGGGCTCGAGCCCATTTATCTATTTCCTGTTATTATCTATTGATGGACTGGATGTGATTTCACTCTTATTTACATGTTTATGTGGACTTGTTTACATTATATGTTTAATTACTTATCTCTCTTATGATCAAAAAGGGCCGGCAGAATTGGCGTTTTGTAGTGGTTGCCTTCCCGTGAGTCAGTGCCACCGCAAAGCGGCAATTCTGGGCTAAGACCCCGGTGGTTTAAAAAGAAAAAAAAGGGGGTCTTACAAGTGGTATCAGAGGAGACCTCGATCGGAAGAGAAGTAGTCCACAGAACCTTGGGCCACCCCCGTGCGGGCTTAGTTTGCGGACAAACTAGCAGCGGAAGCAGTGGTGTGCCCGTGAGGGAATCACATGTGATAGTCCATCCTAACCTTTCTTATATTCCATTCATACATCCTCTAACAAATGGAATTTTTACTTGTAGCCTGCAATGATCCCTACACCACAGCAGGGGACACCCCAGGCTCAGAACGAGGTCCCGCCCCCGCCGGCTCCAGCTCCGTTCCAGCAGACGGAGATGGGGCAAACACTGACGGCCATCCTAGAGGCCTTCAGAGCTCAGCAAGCCCCGGCTCCACAGCCAAACCCCGGGGCCAATTGGATGACTGTCTTCCGGGGACTTTCCCCTCCATCTTACCAGGGGACGGAGTCTGCAGTACGTACGGAGGAATGGTTGGACACCATTTACGAGATGCTGGCAGGGATTCGATGCCCTACTGAGGAGGCAGTCTCTTTGGCAGTCTCCTGCTTAGAGTCACATGGAAAGAGGTGGTGGAAATCTCAGCTGGACACCACCTTTGCGGGATAGACTGCGCTGATATTACTTGGGAGGAGTTCAGAGCAGCGCTCTTGGGCCACTTTGTACCTCAGTCGGCGAGGGATGACCTGGAGGATAGGTTCCTGCGGTTGAGGCAGGGGAACAGGACTGTGGTGGAGTACTATCAGGAGTTCACTCACCTGGCCCGCTATGCGAACGCCTACCAGTTAGACGATGCTGGCTATGCCCGGAGGTTTTATAAGGGGCTGCAAGATGACATGAGACAGGCCCTCCTTTTCGTCTCGGAGGGGAGTCTGGCCAGGATTCTGGAGATGGCTAAGAAGAGAGAGGCGGATCAGCTTACAGTGAGGAGCCGGAAGAGACCGGCTGATGATACAGTGATTGGAGGACGTAGAGACCGTCCTCGAGACCAGGTTATTGGGGAGAGAAGGAACGGGGATCAGCCTCGTCAAGAGTTTGGGCAGGAGCAGAGGAGTCCGGGGGTATTGGCTCCCCAACCTATACAGATGCTGGAAATGCCAAGGGCGGCAGAGCAGCCACCGGTATGCTATCAGTGCAACCAGCCGGGGCATATCAAGAGGAACTGCCCTATGAGGCGAGCACCCCCACCAGCACAGCAGGGCGCTCCACCTCCCCGACAGTTTGGCGGACGAGGACAGGACCGAGGACGAGGATTTCAGGATCGAGGCCGCAGGCCAGAGAGAGAGCAGGTGTATGCTCTAGACCTGACACAGCCCCGAAACCCGGAGCAAGTTATCACAGGTATGACAGTACTTTTTCTTCATATAAACTAGTATTCTAGACATAACCTGGCTAGAAAATTAAGAGAAGACAACTGCAACAAGAATACTAAGACACTTAATTACCCCAGGCATAGTCTTCGTTAGCGGCAAGACCGCTCACACCCTCTTCGACACTAGTGCGTCGCAATCGTTCGTGTCGGAGGATTTCGTGAAAGGACTGGCAGGTATGGAGCCATTCACCGGGAAGATGATGAGGGTACGCCTACCTGATGGATCAGAGATAATGACCTCTGCTCATTGCAATATGGAAGCGAGGATCGGCCGGAAGGCGTTTGAGGCACCAGCGACGGTTCTGAAGATGCCGGATTACGACCTGATCCTGGGCATGACTTGGCTGTATTGGAACCATGCCCAGATCGATTGCGTGGCGAAGAGGATCACCGTGAGGCACGGCGACTCATTTATTGTCATCGAAGGTATTATACCAACACCCCGTACCTTACTATCGTCTGTGCAGGCCGTTAAGGCCCACCTGCAGGAGGAAGAAGTTTATCAGGTCCTTTTTGAGGCGGTCGTGGCCAAGGACTCCATTATAGATATTCCAGTAGTGCGGGACTTCGCCGACGTGTTTCCGGAGAAGCTACCAGGGCTACCCCCGCACCGAGAGAAAGACTTCTAGATTCAGCTCATACCAGGGGCTAAGCCGGTATCCAAAGCTCCCTATCGAATGGCCCCAAAGGAGTTGGTGGAGTTTCGGAGCCAGCTTCAGGAGTTAGTGGAGGCCGGGTTCGTTCGGCCTAGCTCTTCACCATGGGGAGCTCCGGTGTTGTTCGTTAAGAAGAAGGACGGGACCCTTCGACTGTGCATCGATTACCAGGCTCTGAACAGGTTGACAGTCCGGAATACTTATCCCTTACCACGGATAAACGAGCTATTTGACCAGCTGGAGGGAGCCCATTGTTTCTCAAAGATGGATCTGAGGTCAGGGTACTACCAGCTTCGCATTCGGGAGGAGGACATCCCGAAGACGGCCTTCAGCAGCAAATACGGCTTGTACGAATTTACAGTGATGCCGTTCGGGCTCACGAATGCACCCTCCGCATTCATGACCCTGATGAATCGGGTGTTCGAAGAGTATCTGGACGTCTTCGTTATCGTATTCATCGACGACATCCTTATCTATTTAAGGACGAAGGAGGAGCACGCGAGACATCTGGCCTTGACCTTGGAAAAGCTGCGTGAGCATGAGATGTATGCCAAGTACAGCAAGTGCCAGTTCTGGCTAAAGGAGGTGGCCTTTCTGGGCCATGTCATCAGTGGAGCAGGTCTGGCAGTGGATCCGGCGAAGGTCCAGGCAGTACGGGATTGGCCACCACTAAAGTCGGCCTCGGATGTTCGAAGTTTCTTGGGACTTGCCGGTTACTACCGGAAGTTCGTAAAGGGGTTCTCTCAGATTGCCCTCCCTCTTACGTCTCTAACGAAGAAGGAGTCCCCTTTTATTTGGACGCCACGATGCGAATCTGCCTTCCAGGAGCTGAAGGATCGTCTCACCTCGGCTCCCATCCTTGCTCTTCCATCAGGGAAGGAGGGATTCCAGGTGTATACAGATGCTTCCTACCAGGGGATGGGTGCCGTTCTGATGCAGAACGGGCACGTAATAGCCTATGCCTCCCGTCAGTTGAAGCAGCACGAGCAGAACTACCCCGTGCACGATTTGGAGATGGGGGCAGTCATTTTTGCTCTTAAGATCTGGCGACACTATCTCTACGGAATACATTGTGATATCTTCTCCGACCATAAGAATCTGAAGTACGTCGACACCCAGAACGAGTTAAACATCAGACAGAGACGCTGGGTGGAGTTTCTGTCAGACTACCAGTACACCATGCACTACCATCCGGGGAAGGCGAACGTGGTCGCGGATGCTCTGAGCCGGAGAGCGAGTACGACAGGAGTAGGCCCGCAGCTGATGGCCTTGGAGTTGGTTAAATCATTCGAGGAGATGCAGATTTCACTAGTGTCTGAGGATGACTCGGAGCTGTACATGGAGTACGTGGGGTCGATGGCTACTACTGATGACATTCGAGACCGCAACAGAGATGGGCAGATGCTGGATGAGAGAGCTGAGCCGATATTCCGAGCCTTGGAGGAAGGCACGACTAGAGATTACTCTTTGAGGGATGGACTCCTGTGTTTTCGGGGCAGAGTCTACATACCAGCAGGAGGACGAATCCGGGAGGACATTTTGACGGAAGCTCACTGCAGCCGATATTCTGTACACCCGGGGATCACCAAGATGGTAAAGGATTTGAAGAGGACGATGTACTGGCCGGGTATGAAGAAAGATATTACGTATTTTGTGACGCATTGCGAGGCCTGCCAGCTCGTGAAGGCGGAATGTAGGAACCCGGCAGGCTTGCTGCAGCCGCTTCCGGTGCCGGAGTGGAAGTTTGAGGATATAGCCATGGACTTCATACATGGGCTGCCTCGATCCCGTCGGGGAATGACTCGATCTGGGTGATAGTGGACAGACTAACAAAGGTGGCCAGATTCATTCTAGTGGCAAAGGACACACCGGTCAGAGTATTAGTACGGAGGTTCGTTGAGCAGTTTGTGCGTTATCATGGGGTGCCCAAGACTATCGTTTCGGATAGGGACGTGCGGTTTACATCCAGGGAATGGAGGTCAGTCCAGGCCCATCTGGGTTCTCAGTTGACATTCAGCACGGCTTTTCACCCTCAGACCGACGGACAGACAGAGCGCACCAACCGTACACTAGAGGATCTGTTGCGTCTGTGTATTTTGGACCGTGGCGAGCCTTGGGAGAGATTGCTGCCACTGGTCGAGTTTTCGTACAACAACGCTCATCAGTCCAGCATAGGCATGGCTCCATACGAGGCATTGTACGGAAGGAGGTGCAGGACCCCACTATCATGGGTTCAGGATGAGGGCCCGCAGGCACTAGGCTCGGAGTTTGTGGGAGATACAGATGCTCAGATTAGATTGATTCGAGATAGGATGTTGGAAGCCCAGAGCAGACAGGCGAAATACTACGACGCGAGGCATCGTCAAGTGGAGTTCCAGGTGGGAGACCGAGTTTTCTTGAAGATACGTCCGATGCACGGGGTTTCGCGGGTGCGTGGGCGGAAGAAGCTCAGTCCGAGATATATGGGGCCTTATAGGATCCTAGAGCGGATCGACCCCTTAGCCTATAGACTGGAGCTACCGCCGGAGTTAGCGGGATTGCATGACGTCTTCCACGTCTCCTCACTTCGGAGGGCTCTGCTACGCCCTGAGCAGATGATCTCCTCGGCAGATGGCCTGGTGGCCTCAGATCGGTCAGTCAACATGGAGCCTATCAGGATTGACGATACAGCAGTACGGGTCTTGCGACGGAAGAAAGTTCCGCTAGTCAAGGTTCTGTGGAACAATCATGGGCAGGAGGAGCATACATGGGAGCCACAGGACTTGATGCAGCAAAAATACCCGGAACTTTTTCGTCAGGTATACCTCACCACCCCTCCGGACAATCAATTTGCCTTTTTGTTTTAAACCAATATAACTGAAAATTTCAAGAATAGGGGCTAATCTTTTGTTTATTGGGGTGTATATACCTAGTTAATTGGGCGAATTAATCTTAGATTTGAAACCGCACAAAGCAAACATAACGTAGAGATGTAATTTCTTTAATTCTCATGGGATGTTACAAGCTTCTTTTCCCGATTAGAGTCCCGTAAGCTTAACCTTGATTTCGGGGACGAAATCTTTGTTTTGTTTATTGAGATTTGTAACATCCCATTTCCGGCTAGACCCCTAGGAGTCGGTTGGTCGGGATAGAACCCTAGGAAGCCCAAAAACAGAAATAAATCGACCGAGATTTCGGGCCACGGGTTGGTCACGACCGTGACCGATCCGTCACGCCCGTGACCTAGGGCGTGACTCCTTCGACGATTGTCGATCTCAGTGAGATGATCGTCGGGCGCAGAATTTTTCTGCCCGGGCCTGTCACGCCCGTGACCTATGTGTCACGCCCGTGACCTAGGGCGTGACACCTTCGACAATCGTCGATCCCAGCGGGACGATCGTCGAAACGTAGAATTTGCGTCATGGCCATGTCACGCCCGTGACCTAGGCGTCACGCCCGTGACCAAGGGCGTGACACCTTCGACGATCGTCGATCTCAGCGCGACGATCGCCGAGTATGGATTTTGCCTCATGACCATGTCACGCCCGTGACCCACATGTCACGCCCGTGACCAAGGGCGTGACCACCCTTCGACGATCGCCGACCTCAAGTCGACGATCGTCAAACCCAGAACTTGCAGCCCGGGCCTGTGACGCCCGTGACCCATCTGTCACGCCCGTGACCTAGGGCGTGACCACCCTTCGACGATCGTCGACCTCAGTTCAACGGTCGTCGACCCAGAATTGGCCACACGGTCCTGTCACGCCCGTGACCCAGGTGTCACGCCCGTGACCACCCTTCGACGATCGTCGATCTCAGTTCGACGATCGTCGAACCCAGAATTGGCCACTCGTGCCGGTCACGCCCGTGACCTATGTGTCATGCCCGTGACCAAAACCGAAACGTCAGCCAGACTGGAAATTTCGGTAACCGACGTCGTAATAAATTCTGATTATGGGAATGAAAACCAAGAGTATTTATGGGCCGTTACCTACTGTAATTATTTAAATAAATAAGGAAATGTTGGTCCAATAGGAAATCGCCACCTGGCAAACATCTCTTCGTTTCCAGCAATTCAATCCCCTGCATCATAACCGAAACGTTATTAAGAAGAAATATTAATGGCCATGAAGTTTCATCCGTTCCCCTCCCCACGCGCTGATCTATAAAAGACTCCTAAGAGCAAGAGGAAAAGTTTACACTATCCATCAAACTGTTTCAGATTTTTTTCCCTTGCTGTTGAAGAATTTCCGGCGATGCCACCACTGCGCAAATGGCCTCCCGACGCTCTGCACGCCTCCAACCCGCGAACAAGGTCCTCCCCTCCCTCTTCTTCTGCGGATAGATCTTAGAAATCGTTAGGAGAGATATCGGGCTCAACAGAGCCAGATTGGGTGAGCGTTTCCATGGTTTTCCGAAAATTTCGTGGTGGCGGGTTCGCCGGAAACCACCTCTTCGGCGGCCGTGCCGTCGCCCGACGATAACTCTCACCTCAACAGAGGTGGTGGTGGTGGTGGCCGGCCAGGGAGATGGTTGGATGGCCGGGAAATAGCTTTGGAAAAGCTACAGGAAATTAAGTTTTCAGGCATCTGGTTTCGGGCTGTAGAAGAAGATGAACAGTGCCATTAATTAGATTCTATTTTTTTAAAACAATTTCTGAATGAAAATATCTGTCATTTTAAATAATTTGGGAGAAATATCTAAAGGCTCCTGCAGGAAAAACGGTCAACACCAAAATTGTACCTCTTGGAGTCTAGGGAATTTTAATATTTGTTTCAAGTATTTTGGACCACTGGATAGACCTCAGCACTCATTTTGGTGAGGTCTACCCATAGGGTTGTCCTGACCTTAGAAAACTTCCCTACTCCAATCCAGTCATCAAAATGACTTGAAATTTGGGGTGTGACCTAACCTTACCTATATCTAGGTACCATCCAAAAAATAGGATTTTTGGGAAATATTTTTCTATAGTTTTTAGGAAAATTCAATAATCCAAGCTTAATTTAATTAGATGGCTAAATAATTTCCAAACCCTCCCAAATTTTGGTGAGTGGTCCCTGGGTTCACCATAAGGTTCTGTATAATTTTTCATCTCATTTGGAGATGGTTTGGATTAGAAATGATCAAACCTAAGTTTTGCCCTAATAAGGGGTCTTAGGTTAAAGGTGCACTTTTTGATATTGAGTGGTCAAATCACCTCAACAGAGGCTGAGATTTTTACCACGGGCTAGTAATATTCTCTAGCACCCCCTCAAAGAGTTTGAGGTGGATCGGGGTAAGTTTGCCCCAAGAACCAAGGCCAAACCCGGATGGATCTTGGTGGCTTGTGAAGGTCATGGGGTCAAATGACCTTGGAGTGACCCGAAATTTGGTGAAGAGGACCATAGGGCCATTATAGTTCTCTGGATGAAATCTTAGTAGATTAGGAGACTGTTGGGATACCTAAAAACCTAACCCTAGTTTAGGGTGCAAAACTTGTAGAGATAGGAATTGACGCTAAATCACATTGAAAAGTGATGAGATTTGGGTAGAGTGAATTATAGGGATGGTACAAGCTCTGGATATTCTACTATGAATTTTAAGATCATTGTTTTGGATACTTCATTAACGATTTTGTAGCTTGTATGATTTGCTTAGAAAATTTATTATGGAATACATACTTCCTGGAAATTGATGAAATTTAAGTAGAGAACGTTTATTAGGATTTTAAATCTCTGTGAATTTTTCTGGGATTTTTGGAAGTTTAATTCTAAGGCTTGCTTCATTAAGTATGTTTTACCTTGAATATTTGATTAAATCTAAAGTGGTGTTTAGCAAGCTGGTAAAATTATGATTCTTTGCACAAAGATCTTTTCTATATCATACTACTGATTAGTAATTTTTCTATAATTTTCTGATGAGTAATTTCAGTACTTCCTTCTTTACGTAGGATTAACGTGATTATACTGGATAAATTAATTAGAGGTTAAATACTTTTTATAAAATTCTAAAAATTTGTATTTGAGGTTATCTTGCTGTTATTTCATGATCATGATTTTTGGGTAGCCATTACTTAGGAGGATCATGTAGTTCATGTCTAAAATGACCCGTGGCCCATCCCTTGGAAAAATTAAATAAATATCAGATTAATTAGGAAAATTATAATTTTCTGAATTTGGACTATTTATGATATGCTAGACCTCCAGTAAATATTATAGGAGATTCGGAAGACAATTTGGAGTACCTCATATAGCTTAGGATGGTCTGCATATAGTAAAACCACGGAAACTGAACTAGAGTAATAATGAACTTGGGAAATGGAATTTTGGTAGTTGCTGGTTGGTTACTACAAGCTACGATTAAGTTCATTATTGGAAGTCAGGATAAGTAGGGTGTGAGACTGGTTAGTGTTAGGTGGCGTTCGAGAATGACGGAAGATCGTCCATCCCGGGAAGAAGAGGAAGAGTCTTAATACTCTAGGGTTAGATCTAAAGTAACTAAAAGGGGATCGGGTTAAGGGAGATCAACCAATAACAATAAGTGCCTTGCGAAAGGGAACTTCGGGCCGTAATGCCGCCGTCTTGGTTCCTAGTGCCCCTTGAGAGCCCTTCACGGGGTATGCCGGGGGTAGTCCTGGGCTAACGTAAACCATAGGAATAATAAAGTAAAAGAGCAACTAGAATAACTAGGGTTGCACATACACACACCTCGGTAGCTAGGAAGGTAGAATAATTATTTTGGTTGCCATTCAGACGGTAGCTCTGAAGGTAGATGCACGGACGGGACTGTCCGGGGGGCCGAGGGCTCGAGGGTTGGTGTACAGGAAAGGTGGTGGGTCTTCGGTATCTGATAGTCGCTCACACCGACATTGGTACGTTGACTCGGAGGTGTGGGACACTTAGCCAAAGAAAGTCTGGTGGGTACAGCCAGCAGTAGTACGCGGATACTCTAGGTTGTGTTCTTCTAGGGGCGTACGGAAGGGCTAGGCCTGGTAGTGTGGATACCCGCCTAGGAGTGGGGGGCCCGACCCACTGTCTCTGTTTGCCACTACGGAGGTTCCTGGGAGTGAAGCTAGCTGCCCGAACAGGGGGAACTAAGGTCTGTGCGCATAGAGTCGTGTGCGTGAGTTGCACTTGCATGAATCATGGCATAGCATATCACTACACTCATAATTGCATACAACCGACACCCCAATGTATAAATTGGTATGGGACTTTTTATACGATGGGAGCCTTGCAGAAGATCCCTTAACTTATAAGTTTGTATGGGCATTCATATAAGTTAAGGTTACATACTTATTTACTTGCTTGTTTAATTACTGTTCACTAGCTGCCCTTTTCATACAATTTGCTACTTATTAACTACTCTCCTTATTACTTACTGCCGTAGTATTGTTAGACCTATTTTCATTCTAAATAACCACTAGATTAGCTTCCTTGCCACCTGCTTGATTATTCTCCACTTTTGTAGCTTCCCTTTCCTCCTCTCCGCCCGGTGCTTAGGAGCCGTGGTGGGAGGGGTAGGGGATGATTGGACTTAGTCTTTATGACTAATGGTTTTCGAACCACAACATTACAGGAGCTCCGGATGGGAGATAGGGACCAGCAGTCCAGGGACCAGCACCAGCAGAGTACGGTGCGCATGGAGGTAGGACAGTCTAGCACCGGTGCACCTGCGACCAGCTCCGTGAGTGATTAGCAGTTTTATAGCTTCCGCGTTGAGTGACTTGTAGTGAGGACTCTGATGTACTGGGCTCGAGCCCATTTATCTATTTCCTGTTATTATCTATTGATGGACTGGATGTGATTTCACTCTTATTTACATGTTTATGTGGACTTGTTTATATTATATGTTTAATTACTTCTCTCTCTTATGATCAAAAAGGGCCGGCAGAATTGGCGTTTTGTAGTGGTTGCCTTCCCGTGAGTCAGTGCCACCGCAAAGCGGCAATTCTGGGCTAAGACCCCGGTGGTTTAAAAAGAAAAAAGGGGGGGGGGGTCTTACATGTAGGGCGTGCAATTGGTTGAATGGTTTCAACGCGTAACCAACCGGTCTGTCCGTAGTATATGGCGTCGGGCCCCGGCCGGACCTACTGCTATATGCTATACGACGGATAGGGGTGTTACAAATTGGTATCAGACTACTGGTTTCGGTCAAACTTAAATGAATTCGTGGGCGAATTCACTTTAAGGGGTGGTGAGCACATGTGTGCGTCATCATTATAACATGAAAAGAACCCATGAATGTCCACCTAGGAATGAAAATACACATGTTTGAGGAACCTGCGTGTTCCTATAATTGCTGTTTGCAATGATTTTTTGGTCGCTTATCGGTGTTTTGCACGATTATAGGTGACCAGAAGTGGTGCTGGGCCGTCAGAACGGCCAGGTTCTAAGGCAAGCAATGCGCCAAATGAAGCGCCTGCAACACCTCCGTCTGTCGAGACCATTAGGTTGGTGGCAGAAGCTGTCATGGCGATGATTAATGCGCAACCAACAAGACAGGTGCAGCAGCCTGCTCCTGTGGAGGAGCAAGTGCCGCTCCAAGCGGCGGAGCCTAGAAGGGTTGAGCAGGTGGCGGTGGAGCCGGAGTTACCTCAGAGAGCAACTGAAAGACAGTTGAAGCATGTGATGGGCTTCCACCCACCGGTGTTCTCGGGAACAGGAACCCCGACCCAGGCTGATGATTGGCTCTCAAGAGTCAATAGGGTGATGACAGCAACAGAAACGGAAGAGTGGAAGAAGACCACGATAGCGACGTTCCTTTTGGATGGGGACGCAAGGTTATGGTGGGAAGGCCTAGAGCTACACCAGTTGAGGGGAAGGCCGTTGGCCGAAGTTCCTATGGCGAAGTTTGCAAGATTGTTCATGGCTCGATACCTCCCCTCAGCGCAGAGGATCGCATTGGAGAACGAGTTCCAAAAGTTGGTGCAAGATAGCACTGTAGACGAGTACCTCCACGAGTTTACTCGGTTGGGGAGATATGCTAGCGCTACCTTTGCCAACGAGGAGCGAAAGACTAACCGCTTCTACAAAGGGTTAAGAGATGAGCTAAGGTTGCTACTGTCAGGGCCCATGGCGCAGGGTTTCCTAACCTTGGTAAACTCGGCCCGGTCCTTGGAGAAGGACATGAGAAATGTGCAAGCTAAGAAGGAATCTGGCGGGAAGAAATCATAGTTCAAAGCGCCGACTACGTCGAAGTCGGGCTATCGAAAATTCTTCAAGAAAACTAGGATGTCAGGTCCAGCTTCTTCTCTAGGTGCCTCGGGGGCAACTACCAACCGAATCCCGGGCGCTTGTTTCACGTGTGGAAAGACGGGGCACTTTGCCCGCGATTGCTCGAGCGGACGCCCAAAGTCCGAAAGAAAGCAAGGAGCTACTTACGAAGAGAAGGGCAAGGCGGTGGAGTCAACCGCGTCCCACTATGCTCCGACTCAGCCTAGAGTCTACAACTTGGGGCAGCAAGAGGCCATTAAACAAGCGGATGTGGTGACAGGTATGAGTTAATTTATAGCAAGTTAACTTAGATACTGTTGTTTATTGCTTGTTAGCCTAATATGGTTTGCATAGGCTTTGTTTTGATTAGCGATAGTCCGGCACGGGCACTGTTCGATACGGGAGCTTCACACTCCTTCTTGTCCGAAAATTTTATATCGCGCATCGGAATCCCTTCTTCGATGGCGAAGGAAAAGTTGGATGTGCTGCTACCGAATGGGTGCTCGATGCGTGCGGACAGAGTGTGCACCGTAAAGGTTCACATTGGGAGCCAAGAGTTCGACTTGCTAGCGTCATTGCTGCCGCTAGTAGAGTTCGACGTTATCTTTGGGATGGATTGGCTTTCGGAGCAGAAGGCTTGGATTGACTGTGACCGGAAGGAGGTCAAGCTGGGTGTTGGGCTGGGGACAACATTCGAGGGACTCAAGGAGTCGAGCAAGACGCTGATGTCTGCTTTTCAAGTGGTAAAGGCAGTTCGTGCTGGTGCAGAGCTGTTCTTCGCAATAGTGGGGGCTGTGGAGCCAAAGTCCACGTTGGATAGCATCCCCGTGGTTTGTGAATACCCCGATGTGTTACCGGATAGTCTTCCCGGGGCCCCACCGCGGCGAGAGATTGATTTCACCATCGAGCTCGTACCGGGGGCCAAACCGGTGTCACGTGCTCCGTATAGGTTGGCGCCTAAGGAGATGGCAGAGTTGAAAGTTCAGCTAGAGGAGCTGATGGAACAAGGTTATGTGCGTCCAAGCTCGTCGCCTTGGAGCGCACCGGTCCTCTTCGTTAAGAAGAAGGATGGTATTATGCGGTTGTGTATCGATTACAGAGAGTTGAACAAGCTGACGGAAAAAAACAAGTACCCGATCCTGAGGATTGATGATCTCTTTGATCAGTTAGTCGGATCGTCAGTATATTCTAAGTTGGACTTGAAGTCGGGGTACTATCAGTTGAGGATAAGGGAATGTGATATCCCGAAGACGGCGTTCAACACAAGGTATGGGCATTTCGAGTTCACGGTCATGCCGTTTGGACTGACGAATGCGCCATCAGTGTTTATGGACTTGATGAACAGGACGTTCCGAGATTTCCTGGATCGCTTTGTGATCATCTTTATTGACGATATATTGGTGTACTCGCAGTGCGAAGAAGATCACTTCAAGCACTTGCATCTAGTGTTGGAGACTTTGAGGAGGAATGAGCTGTATGCGAAATTCTCCAAGTGCGAGTTCTGGCTACCCTCAGTAGCGTTCCTTGGTCACATTGTTAGTGGGGAAGGTATAGCGGTGGATCCGGCGAAGATCGTTGCGATACGGGAGTGGCCTGCGTTGTCTTCTGTCGCGGAAGTCCGTAGTTTTCTCGGGCTTGCCGGATATTACAGGCGCTTCGTAGAGAACTTCTCACGGATAGCGCTACCTCTCACGAAGTTGACAAGGAAAGATTAGAGATTCTTGTGGATGCAGGAGTGCGTGCAAGCGTTTGAGGAGCTGAAGAGACGGTTGACCACGGTGCCAGTGCTTAGTTCGCCGAGTGGGACCGAGGGCTTCGAGGTATATAGTGACGCCTCGGGTAGTGGTTTGGACTGCGTGTTGTTGCAGCATGGGAGCGTCATAGCTTATGGATCGCGTCAGCTGAAAGTGCATGAAAGGAAATATCCGGTCCACGACTTGGAGTTGGCGGCCGTGATATTTGCACTTAAGCTGTGGAGGCACTACCTATACGGCGTAAGGGTCGATATATATACCGATCATAAGAGCTTGAAGTACCTTTTGGATCAGAAGGATCTTAACATGAGGCAGAGGAGGTGGATGGAGTTCCTGGGGGACTACACCTTCAAGATTCATTATGTACCCGGGAAGGGCAATGCGGTTGCTGATGCGTTGAGTCGCAGGGCTCCCGCCCAAGCCAACTGGTTGTCGGTGCATGATGAACGGTTGATACGAGAGTTGGAGGAGCTTGAAATCTGCTGCGTTGACAAGCAGACGAGCGCCAAAGCAATGTTGAACTGGACAGAGGTTCAGTATGACCTGGCTGACCGGGTTCGGCAGGCATTGGAGTTAGATGACTCCATGAAGGAGCTTATGGAGGCAGCGTTGGATGGGTCAAATTCCCAATTTTCAGTGGAAGATGGGTTGTTAAGGAAGGGTCATCGGTTGTGCGTCCCAAGAGGGAGTAACCTACCGGCGGAGTTGATGTACGAGGCTCATCATACCAAGTACTCGATCCACCCAGGGATCACAAAGATGTACCGTGACCTCAAGAAGCTGTTTTGGTGGCCGGGGCTTAAGAAAGATGTAGCGTTGTTTGTGGCTAAGTGCCAAACGTGCGCCTTGGTAAAGGCGGAGTGCCAAAAGCCGGGAGGATTTCTGAAGTCCTTGCCTATACCGGAGTGGAAGTTCGACGACATATCTATGGACTTTGTGCATGGGTTGCCAAGGTCGCAGAAAGGGAACGACGCCATCTGGGTGATCGTAGATCGGTTAACTAAAGTGTCGCATTTCATTCCGCATAGGAAAGACGACTCGGTGGAGAAGTTGGCGAAGCTATATGTAGACAATATAGTTAGACTGCATCGTGTGCCTCACAGCATTGTGAGTGATCGCGATGGGCGTTTCACGTCCAATGATTGGAGGTTGGTGCAGCAGATGCTGGGGACAAAGTTGAAGTTCAGCACAGCCTTCCATCTGCAGACGGATGGGCAGACCGATAGAGTCAATAGAACGATGGAGGACATGCTCCGCATGTGTGTTCTAGACTTCGGGAAGCATTGGGAGGACCACCTGTATTTGGTGGAGTTCGCGTACAACAATAGCTACCAGGAGAGTATCCAAATGGCGCCCTTTGAGGCCCTTTATGGTAGAAAATATCGCACGCCGTTGTCTTGGTTAGAAACGGGTGAGGCAAGGTTGTACAAGAAGCAGGAGGTGGAGAGTGCTACCTCGTTGGTGCGGATCATTCGGGAGCGCTTGTTGATCGCTCAGGACAGGCATGCGAAGTATTACAATGCCAAGCACCGGAACGTGGAGTTTGCGGTAGGCGATTGGGTATACTTGAAAGTGAAGCTGTTCAAGGGGGTTTCGCGGGTGAGACGCTTGAAGAAGCTGAGCCCAAGATACCTTGGACCTTTTGAGGTTCTGGAGCGAGTCAGCGAAGCCGCATACCGTTTGAAGCTATCGGTGGAGTTGAGTGGGCTACACGATGTGTTCCACATCTCTGTGTTGCGGAAGGCGGTGCAAGAGCCTTCGCTAGTGATCGCAGTGGATCAAGTACCGGTGGGCGAAGGGTTGACGACTAAGGTCAAGCCCGTTTGTATTGAAGATGCAGAGGTCAAGAGGCTCCGTAACAAGGAGATCGGATGGTTAAGGTCCGGTGGGATAATTGCGGTCGGGAGGAGCTCTCTTGGGAAAGGGAGCAAACCATGCTGGAGGAGTACCCAGAGTTATTCTGCCCAGGTACCGTTAAAAGTTTTAAGTTCCTATGGTTTTCCTTTAATAAATTTCGTGGGAGAAATTCTTTTAAGGGGGAGAGAGTTGTAACACCCCGGAACTCAAAAGAGGGACGGGTGATGTTTTAAGCCCAGTCTGAGTTTTGGAGCAGGTGTCACGGGCGTGACACGGGCGTGTCACGGGCGTGTCACGGGCGTGACACATGCGTGTTCGGCCACGGGTCATGTGGTCGACGTTTTGACGATCGGAGATCGTCGTGTTGAGGCACACGGCCTGGGACACGGGCGTGTCCCAGGGCGTGTCACGTTGGGCAGTTTTCTGAGGCAGGCACACGGGCCCTGACACGGGCGTGTCAAATTCGACACGGGCGTGTCGGGTGCCGTGTCGCAGGCCGTGTCCTTCTCGGGTTGGGAAAGCTGGCCGATTGCACACGGGGGGCGTGGCACAGGTCTCGACACGGGCGTGTCACAGGTGACACGGGCGTGTCGGAGGCCATGTCGAATGCCGTGTGCTGGTTTTTGAGTCGGTCGATACGGCGAATGGGTGACACGGCCAGGCACACGGCCGTGTTGCAACCCGTGTTCGGCCCAGATTTTATAATTTGAGGCCTAATCGTGGCCGTTCATTTCCTTGGCTTTGGATCCGACGGTGGGGGGCTGCTCCTGGATGGTTTTAGCCGGGATAAGGGTTTCAAAACCCTCATTCTCTCTTTCCATTCTCTTTCTAAATCCTAGAGAGAGGGGAGAGCAAGGTGAGGGGTTGGAGACCAAGATCCGGCCGCCGGTGGAGCGTCGGAGCTCCGAATTGCGATCTGAGTCCAGATTCGCGGAGGTGACGCCGTTGCGGTGCTTTCCAACCGCATAGTTTTTCATGGCGCCGCGGAAGAACGCAAGGGTAACAATTTCTCATCCTTGGGCATGTGAAGCCCTTTTTCCCTTTGCATAGGAAGCCCTCTCTCGCGAGTGAGCGAAGAGTTGGAGCGCTCCTTGGGGTAGATATGTAAAGTCCCCCTTGTATAGAGTCCGTATGCGAAAACGGATATAGGCATTGTGTGTGAAGCCTATCCGGACAAGTAGAGCCGGGTCGGTGATGTTGCTTTGCATATGAACCGGGGAAAACTCCGGGTGTTTGGGCGTTTTTCGGGTTTTCTACGTGGTAGATTGCAACAGGGAGCCTTGGAGATTAACTCCAAGGTGCACCCGGAAAACTGGGCAAAAGCAAGTTTTGCCAACACGATGGCCGGGGAGCCAACGTGAACATAACCGAGTTATGTGATTGTTGTGGCGGAAACGGGACTCGGTGAGTCTTGACCTGCGCATATGGCTTAAATTGCCGTTGCGATATGAGCACGGGTCAGGCGGAACCGTACCCGATCTATGTCGTTCGGTGGGACCGTTGGCATGGATGAGAGTCTTCGGCGGTCTATGGCTTAAATTGTCGTGACCAAGGCCAAGAAGACAAGATGCTCATATGGTTGGCCGTCCAAGGGGCGGTGGTGGAACGGGAACGTCTATGGCTTGAAATGACGTGACGTTGGCCGGTTTGCCGTGAATCTGCCCTGTGTGCACGAGGTGTGTGGCCGTGCGAGCCTATGCCTGTGATGATGTGTGTTTACACTAATAAATTGCCTATACTAATAAAGTGCAGGGAAAGATCATCGTCGCCCCGATTTTGGGGGCGGGATCGTTATAATTTGGTCAGCATAGCTGACCGTTGCTTTTGTTTGCCACCGGGCGGTGGTTTGTGCTTGCAGGTGCTGCAGAGCCGAGCGGAAAATAGCGGGTTAAAGCCCAAGTTGCTGAGCCGGCCCTCGAAGACCTAATTTTGAGTGTTTCATTGTGACCATGTGTGGCCGGCCTGCGAGCCGATGTATGAAAACACTTTTGTATCAAACAAACTATGTAAGGCCTTAAGGCCATTTCTGTTTTATGTGTATTGGAACATTCCTGCGGGTGTTATCGTAGTGGAAATTCATGCTATTGGCAGGGTTCTTAATTGTGCAACTTAATTTTAATGCTTCCGCTAGGTGTTGTGTAGGGCGTGCAATTGGTTGAATGGTTTCAACGCGTAACCAACCGGTCTGTCCGTAGTATATGGCGTCGGGCCCCGGCCGGACCTACTGCTATATTCTATACGACGGATATGGGTGTTACAGGTACGACCTACCATCGTGTATGGTCCGCGTTGAGGGCCGGTCACGACCCTTGCGACTGCGACTGCTAGCAGGATGCGGCTGCATGGAGTGCACACTAGTATTGTGTGTGGCATGTGGGGCACAAACGGTCGTATGGGGGGGGGACATGAAGCGGGAGGCCTTGCACGTATGGGGGCACACACGGGGCGCATGTGGCCTTGCGAGGAGGGAACGACCTTTTGCGTGCGAGGGAGCACACTTGGACTTGCGTCGTGCGGTGGTGTGAGGTGGTGCAGTCACGTACATACGCATGTCCAGTTCAACGACAATTGCATTTACGACGCTGGTGGGGTTGACTTTGGTCAATCTCCACTTTATTAATCAAAGGAGGTAGGTGCTTTTGTTATCCATATCCCAGATTTCTCATGATATTAGGGGGACCCTATCATTTGCCCCCCAAAATTTCGGAGTCCTTGGCTCTTTCGCAAGAGGAGTGCGAGAATTTTTCTTCCCATTGCGAGTGATGAATCCGTGGAGGCAAGTCGTCTGACGTAGCTGTGCCGAAGGTTGGTGTTTGGTTGGCGGAATCTCACAGCATAGTGCAGGCTCCAAAGTCCTCACTTGACGTTCATGTTCCTCCTAGACATTATTTTTTTAGGGCTAGGTCCCTTTGCTTGGTGGAGCAGAAACTTAGGTGCAGTGCTGCTGGACTCGGTATCAGGGATATTGAAAAGTGTCATGACGTTGACATTGAGGAGTAGCTTCAGAGATTTGTCTCTTAATGTTACCCCCTTTGTTGGTGTCTATATATTTGTACTTTGGTACTTGTGTTGATGTGGTTGCTATATTTTGGAAGCTTTTTTGCACTTTGTGTTGTTGTTGTGGATTCTTCCAGCCTGTGACATTACTCGAGTAATGATCTGTAGTTGTGTGCTTGTGCTGTTATTTTTTGCGTGACTTAGTTTTGATTTTGAGTTTACTTTTTAGATGCCAATAACATGGGGATAAGACTATGACGATGTCGTAACCTACTACGCAGTTGAAGGGAAGACGCTTCGAGCCGAGGAAGTGGGAGGTCTAGGGCACTGTGTTGCGGGCTGTCCTTGGCTGTGGCGGTGAAAGGTGTACCTTCACACCATGGAGACCGTGAGGGGGGAAGTCCTTGGCGGTGTCATGACCTATTGTGGGGGAGAAGGGAATATGCTTCTAGCCACGATAGTGGGATAACGCTGGGGTGCTAGCCCCACTGGACGTTGGGTCCTCTGGAATGGTTGGAGTCTCTTTTTGTGATATCCGAACACTCTTTTGGGGAGAAGATGGAGCCTTCGCTTGGGATATCCGAAGACTCTATTTGGGGAGAGGTCAGAGTCCTTTGTTTGGAGATCTAAACACTCTGTTCTAGGAGAGGATGGAGTCCCTTATTGGTAGATCTGAACACTCTGTTCAGGGAGAGGCCGGAGTCCCTTTTTGGGAGATCCGAACACTCTGTTCAGGGACAGGCCAAAATCTCTTGTTGGGAGATCCAAACACTCTATTTAGGGAGAGGTCATAATTTCTTGTTGGTAGATCTCAATACTTTGTTTTGGGAGAGACCGGAGTCCCTTGTTGAGAGATATGAGCACCTTGTTTGATGGAAAACAGGAAATTCGCTCCCTTCTTCCTCTTCTTCGGCGTCGAAAACCTTAACAAGAATCCCCGACAAAGATCCTTGAAACAATAAATCGAGCTTGTGGGAAGCTGGTGAAACCAGTCTCTCGCCTTCTCCTTGAAGGTAATAGCGAAGAGCCGACACTTGAAGGTATCCGACATATGCCGGATGGAGACGACATCCTCGAACCACAAGATGTGTTGCACTGGATCATCCATGCCCGTGTAGTAAGACATCTCAGGTTCCCTGAACCCCCTATGGAATTGGAGCCGAGACAATCAACTCGCTAAAAGGGCTCCTTCCTCATATTGGATGAGTGGACCCATCTCGTGCGGTCATCTGGTCAGATCTCCCAGCACTCGTCGGGCCGGGGAACAACTCTCGTCTAGCGAGATCTCGTTTTCCCCTTTCCACGACCAACTCCTTCCCAGGGTGATGGCCTTGTGCCTTCTCGCCTAGCTGCTAGGACGGGATTACGAGAATGTCCGGTGTCGAGCACTCTCCCCTCACGACGAATGCAAGATGTAGGGTCTGTAGGACCTTCCTCTTGAATTCTTCAAACATCCCAATCGTAACTCCACTCACCGGTGGTGGCAGGTTGCCTAAGTCTGTTCTTTCTCCTTCACCACCAACCATAAAGCTTAGCTCAGGATTTTCTTATGCAAGTTATGATCCACGCTCACTGCACAAAAAATGTTGAAATCAAAATATGATCTCAAGAAAATTTCGGGCCCAAGGGGTGTAGCCTACACCTACTACTCTCAAACATGCACACCTAACCGGGCATTAGAAACTAAGGAACAGACTCTGGGCTATAACATGGAGGTTTCACCACACACCCGGAAGATATTAGATCGTTTCCACTCTCAAGGCAAAAGCTTAGTTGGGCACTTTGAAGGGCACTCGAAACCTACCAAGAACAACCCGAGGAGGAAGAAAACGAGAGAATTGGCCCCCTCCAAAGGTGTTCATATGGCCTATTTATAGTTTCCCAAACCTGGTTTGGACAGAGCTGAATCCCGTCTTCTGATTTTACTAAACGCACCCCAAATTGGTCTGTCGTTAGCCAAACTCCGCTGTTTAGAGAGGATATTGACAAACCAAAATAGTATTTCATGAAGAATCCTCCAAGGGCAGGTCAACCATGATGCCTTCCTCTGTCTGGAGTGGCGAGTGCCTAGGACGGATTGACAACCTCTCACCCGCCTCCAGCTGAAGGCGAGTTCCTGATGAAGCCGGCACTCGTGCGCCTAGCTCTCGCTACCTGGGGCGAAGGCGAGTGCCCTATGAAGCTGACACTCGCCCGCCTAGCTCTCGCTGCATGGGGCGAAGACGAGTGCCCGATGAAGCTGACACTCGCCCGCCTGGCTCTCGCTACTCGGGGAGAGTGTAGATCGACTGCCCCACTCGCCTGACCATCCGCCTTCCTACTGACCTGGGGCGAGTGGGCCTGCTTACCCTACTCGCCGCTCTCCTGGCCCTGAGGGCCTATTCACATCTTGGACTTCTCTGATGAACCCACTTGACAAACATGAGATTGTACACAACCACTGTAAAATGAGTAGAGACTCCTCACCCTAGTTGAAACAATAATTTTCTACTTTTAACTCTTTCTTGTAAATTTTTAACAAACCGGGTCATGCATCAAGGTTTTTTTTTCTTGTCTGAGTTTTCTACGTAAAAGCTCTCGTGTGGATTAGGTCAACACCGAATCGATTGTGTGGTTTTTCATCTCGATTGTTGATTTTTTTTTCAGATAACCAAGTTTCTCTCTCACAACTATGTGAAACTTTGACTGTTTGCACGCTCGACTGCCCAACGAGCTAAGATGGTTCAGAAGGCCTGCTCTACTAGAAAGCTGTAGTGATCCACAACACATAGTATTATTTTATGAGGAGATCAAACCATGGCTTATTTGTGTACAACTATTAAAAAGGATGCTTTGTCTTGTATTGTTGTATTAATGAGAATAAATTTTATTGGTTGGGATGAATCATTTTTGAATTTAATACATTTTGTAAGAGTTTTTCAATAATACTTGATATTGACCATGCTTTAATTTAATATATATTTAACAATCAATATTAATTCACATGGTGCATCTCTGGAATTTAATTATCTCCACATCATGAGTTCGAATTCGGTATAAATCAATTTTATAATACATGCAAATGAGGTCTAAATCAAAATATAAAATAGATTGAACTTTAATATAATTTATACAACATATTTTGTGTATACATATCAATTATTAAAATAATAAAGAACAAAAGAGCTCTTTATGTCGCTTTGAGAATGATTTGTTGATCTTGATATGTGAATATCAAATTCGTCTGTAAATAAAATTTTATAGCCAATGATCGGCGATAGGTGATAGGCGATAGTTGATATGTTGGTATCAATAATAATATTTTGTGGGTCGTCCAGTTTTTCTCCGGTCCGGAGAAATCAGATTGCCTTAACTCGGAATCGGACCGGGCGCACAAAGAGTCAAAGTAAACCGTAGCGAATTATAAGAAGGTTTTTTGACGTGAAAAACCCGAAAAGGATGAAAAACCACGTGGTTGTAGCTGTGCGGTGCAAAAATCTACCTGCTTCTCAGAGTTTTACAAAGATTGATTTGATCTCGAAAGACGACAGACGGCTACTCCATTACAGGTGCAAAGTACATAAAACGAGGAGAAAAATGGCTAAGTTCTCGGAGTCTCGATAGAAGCGCTCCGACCTTGTAATGATGCTGAGCTCGTGGAACCTTGACGGGAGCGTTCCGGCTGGAAAATTCCATAAGTGCACAAAGCTTTTGGAGAGAGCGCTCTCGTTGATGCAGAGCCTTGATGAGAGCGCTCTTGTGGAGGCGGTTGACGTGACTTGGAGCTTGTTAAAACTTTAGCGCAATAAGAGGAGTAGAGAGAGTTCTTGAGAGGAGAATCGGCCTAAGTCCACGATCTCGCCGAAAAACCTCAGTGCTCTTCCTTGCCTTTAGAGTTGTTTGTCTTCAAATGAAGGTCTGAAGACCTATTTATAGTTTTATGGAGAATTATGGTGGTAATTGCGTCAGAGAGTAATTTGTGTTGACGAATGACGTCGCTCCGTTTCGATCACTTGGATCACCAATTTTGCAGAAATGATGGGAGTTCCCGTCGGGCAGTTGGGCGTCCCGGGCAAAGTGCAAGGAGGCGGAGGTCGGAGACGGTAGAGGTTGCTGGCGCACGCGTGTGCGGGCGGCGCTGTCGCGTAGCGCGACCGCGGGCGGTGTGGTCGTGCGGGGGGGGGGGGGGGGGGGGGGGGGGGGGGCCCTGCGGCTGCGCGCGGCCGCTCGGGGTACGTCCACATGGGGGTGCGGCCCTGCGGTCGCGCGGACCGCTAACCTACGTGCGCAGGATGCGCAGGGCGCGGTCGCTCGCGCTGGCAGCTCGCACCTGCGCGTAGGCTGGGAGCACCTGTGCGGCTTCGCCATGCGCGTGCGTGAGTTCGGCTTCCTCTTTGGGGGTTCCCTGAGCTTGTGATTTTGATGCGCGTAATCGGTCCGATCGGGCTCGCGTGTACTCGGTACGAGCCTTGCCGATTTGACTTAAAAATTTCAGGGGCGTTACTATTAATAATTCTAAAAAAATATGCGTTGATCAATATCCAATTTATCGGAGTTTAAAATATATATCTTTATGTATTTATAATATTAAAATATTAAAAGGAAAAAGGTTCTCACGTCAAACATTTAAAATTATTAATTATGTCCTCATATTTTTTTAATTTAATGATTATGTATAATAAATTATTTCAAAAAATTTAAAATACAGTGTTCATTCAAGTAATTACGCTCTATTCTAAAATTAAAAATAACAATGAAAGTCCATACAATTAAAAAAAAAGTAGAGCTCCATTAGCCATGACATTAAGCATGCATGGATATTTTCAAGAAAAACTCTCATTAGGCATGTCAGCGATATTTTCGAGCAGCAACCATTACAAAAACACTCAAGGCCTTATCCCACTATAGTGGGGTCGGGTCGGCTATATGGATCCTTTGTCGCCACTGTGCCCTATCTTGTGCCATAATCTCACTAACGCCTAAGTACATCATGTCTTTCCTTATAGTTTCATTCCAAGTCTTTATTGGTCTACCCCTCTCTCGTTTAACATGCCTAGTGACTAGAATCTCGCAACGCCTGACAAGTGTCTCTAATGGTCTCCTTTGTACGTGTTCAAATCATCTTAGTCGAGCATTTCACATCTTCTCTGCAATTGGTGCTACTCCTGTCTTATCTCTGATACATTCATTCCTAATTCTATGCAGTCTCCTGTGTACACACATCCACCTAAGCATTCTCATCTCTGCAACTCCCATTTTTTGCTCATGTACACAATCCATTGTCCAACACTCAAAACCATAAAGCATCGCCGGTCTAATCGCAGTACGGTAGAACTTTCCCTTAAGTTTTAATGGTGCTTTACGATCACAACAGATCCCTGACGCCCCTCTCAACTTTAACCAACCCGCTTAGATTCTATGTGTCACATCTTTATCAATACCTCTGTCTTTTTGAACTGTTGATCCAAGATAATTAAAACGTTCACTACGAGAAATATTTTGATCACCCAACTTAATAACAAAGTCATCGGTCTTTCTTGGACTGCTAAATTTAAGCTCCATATACTCCGTTTTTGCCCTGCTCAACCTAAAATCTTCTTTTCTAAAGTGTCTCGCCAAGGTTCATGTTTTGCGTTTACACCCTCGCGCGTCTCATCAATCTATAACGACACTCATGTACAAGCGTTGCAAAAAGATAAATCTTTCGCCACGCTTTTGAAAAACATCGCAAAAAAAAACGTGGTAATAGATGATATCTCTTATAGTGTTCAGTGAGCCCATCTAAGATAAGAATAAAGAGATAAGGGCGTAAAACTGAACCTTGATGTACGCCAACATTGATAGAGAATTTCTGTGTTAATCCTCTAGATGCCCTCACCTTTGTCAGTGAATTTGTATACATATCTTTGATTATGTCAATGCATGATACATTTACACCTTTCTTTTCTGAGACTCTCCATAAGATCACTCCTGGAACTCTATCATAAGCATTCTCAAGGTCGATAAACAACATATGCAAATCTTGTTTTCTTTCTCAGTAGATGTCAATGAGTCTCCCCAAAAGATGTATAACTTCCATGGTCGGCCGCCTTGGCATGAATCCAAATTGATTCTCCGAGATGTTAGTTTCCCGTCGTATTCTTCTTTCTATTACTCGTTCTCATAATTTCACAGTATGACTCGTCAATTTAATTTCTCTGTAATTAACACAATTCTGTACACCTCCTTTTGTTTTTATACGAAGGTATAAAGATACTTTCTCTCTATTGCTCTGGTATTCTCTTTTACTCCAGTATCTTATTGAAAAAACATGTAAATCATAAAATTTTTATATGAATTAATTATATTTTAAGCTGCATTAAATAATTGATAGGGTGGATCCCCGAGGCTACCACGATCGGGTTACTGTCGCGATTGATCGTAGGGGTGGAGCTGTGTGCCTGTTACTCATAATATTAAAAAAGAAAAAATTATCTTTGGCGAAACATTCAAAATTGTCAAAAAAAATCTAAGGATGTAGCATATATTGTAATTTATTTCAAAATTTTCTAAAATACAACACATATTTAAGCAATTACATGATATGTGAAATTAAAAATAATAATGTAAATTCATAAAATAGAAAATATTTTTGTAGAGCTCTGATAGGTTGTCATTAGACATGACAACATTATTTTTGAGGAAGACGGTCATTAAAATATAATATAATTACATTATTAATACGGGAAATTTGACTTTTGTGAAACATTTAAAATTATTAACTATGTCCTAATTTTTTTAATTTATTGACTGTATTTGATGGGCCAAGTTAAATTTATAAGGAAAATTGGTGTGCAAATAGTCGGACCTCCGTCTCCCCCACTCTTAGTGGGGGATTGTGGGGAAACCGCCATGCACACGATTGGTGCGTTCGATCTCCAGTGCGATCTGCACATGAGATCCCGTCACGTGCGCAGTCCGCCTGCAGCCAGCCAAGGCGGTCGGCCATCGCCGCTCCTTGGCGGCACCCCCACCGGGGCCGGTATCTCGGCCGAGGCCGGCCGCAAAGCCAGGCCGGAGCCGCCACCGGCTTACCCGGCGGGCGGGCCCGACCGCCCTCGCAGCCACATGGCCACAACCGCTAGGAGTGGCCACACTTCACGGCCGCTCCCACCAGAAAATATTTTACATACTTTTATTTTGGAATATATCATTGACCGGTTTGATGTCTTATCTCTTAAACTTCTATTCCTCTAAAAGCTAAAGGCATACCATAATTTATAACTATTGGTCAACAAAGAACAATACCGTCTCCATACAGACATTTAGTATAAATGTGGCCATGAGTTAGTCTATTCTATGTACTTCAGACGACAATACATAGATATTAATTAATCCATACATACATAGCCACCAATAATATCTCCATCCCGCCGGCAATATATTAATTAATGGAGCGCTTCTCCGGGAGAATAGTGATTCCGGCGCTCCTCCTCCTTATCCTTCTCCCAAGCAACGGTGTGTATTTCCATATTTCCATTCTCTTTTTCTCCCCTTCTCCGTCTCTGGGTGATAATAATGATGATGATAATAACAATAATAATCTCTCTTTTTTTGAAGTGATGACGGTGATGTTTGTCAGGCTTGTTAATAGACAATTATTTAGTGCTCGTTGTCACCGCCGCACATGCCACAAATTATGTAAGGGAGAAATTTTTCGCAATGATTATTGCCAAGTGAAAGAGTACAATTGTAAGTATGATGGAAATACATGTCTATGTGTATTTGAGAGTTCTACTTATGGACGGTTTGACCCCGAGCAATGCCTTTGGAATAGGGGTATTCTGATGGCACAAGATGAACTGGTTTATTGAGGATTTTAGGAGGGCAGAAAAACATTTTGCCACAACATGTGAGGTTTCTTTCTAAATCCAGATTCTCGCAGCATGCATGTGTCGGCTGTGTCCCGTCTGTCTGTCTGTCTCTCTCTCTCGATCAATGGATCCAAGTATGTTACTTTGTTTGTGAATTAGCTAGTTTTAAATTCATGTAAGTTGATTTGTATCAATTCACGCATCCCTCTTGGCGGTCCGTTTCGTCTCTTGCTCCACAACACGAATGCTTTCTATGTATTTGGTACTCTTGAACTAAATTTGTGGTGTTTGCTAATTGCTTGTGCTACTCTGTGTGATCGGTGATTAATTATTGCTTTGTGATTAGCTCTGGGTTATTGTTTTAAGGAATAGATAGTATATTATCCAATGTAATTTGGTTTAAGAGTCCAAAGATTTTCAAAACTTGTGCAAACCATTTTGACACCAATGTAAATAAATAAAATTTTAAACGACAGATTTCATAATTAACAAGAAAGAAGGCCTAAATAGAAAATCTATGAGAATTCATCCGTAAATTGAACTTTGACTCCAATTTTAATTACAAACCCTCGATTCTGGCTGAATGAATAGACATTGAAGGAAAATATAGAAAATTTATATAAAAAACAGTTGTAGAAATATAGTTTAGAAGAGTAATTTTAATTTATAAATTTTTTTGTCAAATTTAATTAATTTTAACAGAAATGACCTAAACTAACCTAATTTCTATTCTATCTTTGCTTTCGAATCATTGATTGTTGTTGGCAGATCTAATTTTATTAGCGTAAGGCGGGTCGGGCTGTTCAGCACATCGTCGGGTCAGGGTGGGTCGATCAACTCGTTGTGCGCATGCATGTTCTCTATGTGTCTCATGGTGAATACAACCTTCCCTCGATCAGTGCAATCAAAAGAAACAAGACTGCTTTCAAGTTTTCCTCACGGAATTAAATTACAGTCAACAAAAAAAACTACGAAGATTTGAAGTCAATTGAACAGCACTACAAGTGCTTTAATATTTTTCATTTTTAATTAAAATTGATTTAAATTTATCACATTTGCAAAGATTTAACATCCTTTTCAATAGTAGTTTTCAAGTACTTTTTTAATTTGATATTTTGATAATCACAGAGCAAATTTTAAAGTATTTGTAAAAAATCTCCATCCAAGAGTGGTCAAATCACTAGAGGAAAATCTCACAACCCACGCCATACAAGTAGTGTTGCCAAATCATCATCGCAAACAATATTTTCTTTAACTCTGGATCACGTGTTGGGTAATTCTCTTCAGCATCTTTTAACTGTCTTCAGGCAAAGGTGATTATCATTTCACATTGCATCAACACGGAACCTAATCTTTTGTAGGATGAATCATTATAGATATGGAATCCATCTAATCCTCCAGGCCTCACAAACACTGGAGCAGTAGTTAATATTTATTTTAGTGTCTCAAATGTTTGTTGGCATTCTATATTCAATTTAAACAACACATTCGTTCTAGTCAATTGTGTCAAAGGTAACACTATCTTGGAGAAATCCTTCACGAATTTCCTGTAATAACTAGTTAATCCCAAGAAAATGCGCACTTTGATTACTGACTTCGGTTGAGTCCACTTCATAATTGCTTCAATTTTTGTTGGATCAATTGATAAGCCTTGCTTATTAATAACGTAATGTGGCCCAGAAAAAGCCACTTCTTTCAGCCAAAAATCATACTTTGAAAACTTGGCATGCAACGGTTGCTCTCTCAACGTCTACAATGATAGACGCAAGTGCTGAGAATGGTCTTCCTCCGATTTAAAATAAATTAGAATATCATCAATGAATACAATCACAAACTAATTGAGAAAAGTTTTAAAGACTAGGTTCATTAAGTCCATAAAAATTGTAGGGGCATTTATTAGACAAAAAGGTATTACAACAAATTCAAATGCTAAAATCTGGTACTAAGTGTTGTCTTGAAAATATCCTCTTCTTTTATTCGCAATTGGTGATATCCTAATCGAAAAACGATTTTTGAGAACACTCGCACACCAGCAAGCTGGTCGAATAAATCATCAATGCAAGGCAATAGATATTTATTTTTAATTGTCAGCATGTTTAATTCGCAATAATTAATCAACGCACAAATGGAGGTATTCGTCTTTCTTTTTCACAAACAGAACTGGAGCTCCCCAAGGACAAGTGCCTGATCAGATTAAAATTTTTTTCTTAAAGTTTTTGAAACTGTACCTTTAATTATGCCAATTCTTTAGGCGTCATCTGATAAGGTGCCTTGGCCACTGGAGCGACTCCTTCAGTTAACTTGATTTCAAATTCGACTTCTCTAGTTGGAGGGAAACTGGGCAAATCTTCTGGAAATACATCCAAGTATTCTCGCACTACGAGTACAATCGTAATTTTCTTTTTCTCTTCTTTCGATTCCTTGACCATTATTAAATAGCAATGCATCCTTAATTTCTTCCACACCTTCATAGAAGAAATCATGATTGTTGAGACTTTTTTCAGACCCTTAAACACAATTAAACTTTCTCCTGGGTGCTTGAACGTGATCTCTTTCACCTTGCAATTTATTACTGCTTCTTGATTTGAAAGTTAGTCCATACTAAGGATAACATTGTACTCAACCAACGGTATTACTATCACATTCACTTAAATCTTCTTATTATTAAAAAAACAACAGTACCAAAGCTTGCTTTTGAGTAATCAACGCCGCATTATTCGGCATAAGCACATTTAGAGTTTTGCAAATTATATTGTTGTGTATTTACAAAATCAAATATATGCAATGAAATAAAGGATTGACTGACACCAATATCAAATAAGACTTTTAGTAATTGATCATGCATATTTAGCATACATGTAACCATAGTATCATCCGCCTTCGCTTGCTGCTGCCCCATGTTAAAAGCTCTGAGCTGAACCAGCCTTTTCATCGCTGTCTTCTTCAGCGGGTACAAATGCAATCGACTCGCCTTCCTTGAAAGTCACAATATGATAAATCTTCTGGGAAGGCATAGCTGGAGCTCCCCTCCAACTTTCTACCCACTGCAGTTTTGGACGATCATTTTGTTGATGCTTCGATTGACAATAACAAAAGCAGACACGGATGAGACTATCCCCTTTGTGCTTTCTGCAACATCACATACACTTGGTCACCGTCGACAGGGATACTTGAGTGTTAACTATAGACGTGGACTATTGTTGCTTCTTTTTCTTCCACGAAACTTCAACTGATCTACCCGACCTTTTTTAACTGGAACCTTCTTTGAACCTCTTATTGAAAAAATTTTCCTTTCTTTGCCTCTTCTCAATTTCCAACTCAATCATCTGAGCCTTCTCACCTAAAATAACATATTCTGTAATATCAAATGGAACAATATCTGCGTGGATATCATCTTGCAATCCCTTCTGAAAGAGCATGCACTAAGTTTCTTTTGATGTCATTGCAGACTATGAATAATAGGCCATGCTAGAGAATTCCTCCTGGTACTGAAGTATTGAGCAGTTTCCTTGCACCAAATGCAAGAATCTGTCCTGAAGCTACCTCTTTTCAGTCTTCGACATGAACCACTTCGTGAATTCATGGGCGAACTCTGTCCAAGCTATAGTCGTAGCTCCTCTAGCTACAAATTTCCCTTTCATCAAATGCACCAACGTACCAACGCTTAGCTTCTCCCTCAAGTAGAAAGAGGGGTAGCTTAACTTTACGCTATATCAGACACCGCAACACCTCAAAATACGTGGCGATGCCAGAACCCAAGACATCTTATTAATTTTTTATGTAGATTATATCTTGTTTGCGAGCAATGATTTGATATTATTGCATGAATCTAAGCATTTTTTGTCAAAACACATCGATATGAAAGATTTTGGAGAGGCATACATCATTCTAAGAATTGAAATCATTAGGGATCGATCTCATCATACATTAGCACTCTCTCAAAATGCCTACATCAAGCGTGTGCTTGAGAGATTTAACATGCTTGATTGTAAGCCTGGTGACGTACCTGTGCTTAAGGGTGAAAAGCTTAGCTTAGCATAATGCCCTAGGAATAATACAGAGAGAGAATGCATGAAGGATATATCTTATGCTAGTGTGGTAGATAGCTTAATGTATGCCCAATTCTGTTTCACACTAGACATTACCTTCGCAGTAGGACTTTTAGGCAGATATTCGTCGAACCCAGAACCTAATCATTGGGTGGTTGCCAAGAAAGTCTTGATGTATTTAAAGGGAACTAAGGATGTTAAGTTGGTCTATCATAGAGTTCAAAACCTTAATGTAGTTGGGTATACAGATTCTGATTTTGCCGGGTGTGAGGATGATAAAAAGTCTACTTCGGGTTATATCTTTAAATTTGCTAGTGGGGCCATTTTGTGGAAAAGTGTCAAACAGACACTTTTCACTTCATCTATAATGCATGTGGAGTTCCTCGCTCTTTTGGGGCTTCCACTTATGCAGTGTGGCTTAAGAATTTCATTACGGAGTAGGAGGTCATTGATTCTATAGCTGGACCCATCTGATTTTATTGTGATAATATTTTTGTAGTTATGTTCTCGATGAACAATAAAAGTATTACAAGGTCTAAGCATATGAAAATTAAGTTCTTGATCATTAAGGAAGTGATTAAGAAGGGTGACATTTTGGTGGAGCATTTAGGGACAAATGATATTGTTGATGCGCGAAATGCGACACTAGCCAGTTAACGGGTGTTCGATCTCACAAGCTAAGGATGAAGTGAGAAGGGTTGCGGGATAGAAGAGAGGCTTGCTCGAGCAAGGAGGAAGCTTGATTGAGCCAGCGAGAAGCTGGATCAGGAGCTGTCGAGCAGACGTTACTTGCGCGGTTGAGCTTGCAGGTTAATGCCAAGCGAGGAGAGAAGAAGAAAGGAGGCCGCTAGCAGCGGCAACAACAGACTTCGCCCGCCGCGGCTTGAATGCCACTCTTGCGACGGGCTCTTCCTTTGATCAAGTTGGGTTACAGCTTGCTATTGCACCATTACATGAAAAAGCAGTAAAGGGTACAATGGGGGAAGCTGGCGGCTAAGGAAGGAGATGCCAGAAACTAAGTAAAAGGAGCTGCAGAGGACTGGAGAACTGAAGCTGCAGATGCTGCCCAAGCTGCCTGCTGAGGGCAGAAAAAACTAAGTCCACAGCTTTGACGACCTGGGCGGACTGAGGAATTGGAGGCCGCAGACCTTGCCTGATCAACCTTGACGGACTGAGAAAACTGAGTCCGCAGCCTTTGATCAAGGTGGCAGTTCTCCTCTCGCGCCTCCAGAATGAGAGGTCTTGGGGGGTATTTATAGGCCCGGGGAGAATCTGGTCCAGTGACGTCATCCTTGATGACCTCGGCGACCTCGGCGGACTGAGCAACCTGAGGAGCAGGTGGGCGAACCTTGAGCAGGAGGGGGAGGCCTGAGGAGCAGGCCCCCCTGAGGGCAGGCGACCTGAAGCCAGGCCGCCCCTAGGAGAGGCGACCTGAGGCCAGACCGCCCCTAGGGAGGCGACCTGAGGCCAGGCCACCCCTAGAGGAGGCAACCTGAGGCCAGGCCGCCCCTAGGGGAAGCGAACTGAGGCCAGGCCGCCACTAGGGAGGCGACCTGAGGCCAAGCCGCCCCTAGGGAGGCGACTTGAGGCCAGGCCGCCCCTAGGGGAGGCGACCTGAGGCCAGGCCGCCCCTAGGGAGGCGACCTGAAGCCAGGCCACCCCTAGGGGAGGCGACCTGAGGCCAGGCCGCCCCTAGGGAGGCGACCTGAGGCCAGGCCGCCCCTAGGGAGGCGACCTGAGGCCAGGCCGCCCCTAGGGAGGCGACCTGAGGCTAGGCCGCCCCTAGGGGAGGCGACCTGAGGCCAGGCCGCCCCTGGGGAGGCGACCTGAGGCTAGGCCGCCCCTAGGGGAGGCGACATGAGGCCAGGTCGCCCCCTGACGGCGGAAGCCTGGGGCCAGGCTGGACAGGGGAGCCGAGTCCTGCGATGGTCCGGTCGTGCGCTGGCACCGGCAGATCGGACCTGCGAACTGACATAGGTTGCCTCCTGCAAGGAAGCATGCTGCATGGTTAGTTGTCCGAATTGCTTGTCCTGCGAGGGTGAGCTATGGAAGCAGCCCGCCGTCCCGCAGGGCACGCTGTGGCTATGAGACCAGGGCGGTTTAGACAGGGGAGACCGTCCTAGCCACACGGCCTGAAAGAAAAAAGGAGGTCCGCCTGGACCAACAAGGGAAGGCTGAGGCAGATCGCGATCCTCGGGGGGTTCCCTTGAGTGGGCCGCGACTTGCGAGCTAGAGACCTTAGGAGGGATCGCCGATTTTGGGGTTAACATAATCCCCGCACTTTTTTTAAGTTCGGCAGGGAACTTCGAAAAAGTAGGAAACCCACGAAAATCGTGATCCACCCCTTGGGAAACAGAAGAGAAAAAATTAGAAATCAGGAGGGATAGAACCTGAATGTCTCTCCTCGGAAAGGTCTGTCAGTGCCTATATTTTACCTGCGAAGAAAAAGTCAATATAGGTAAAAGGAGGTACATCTTGTGTGCACCTGAGTTGAAAAGGACTTGCTGGTATCTGTTGATCTCTGCAAAAGAAAGGTAAGCAACAGATATGATAGGAGAGTAAGGTGCAAGTACTTGAAAGGAACTTGCCACTATCTGCTAGTCTCTGCAAAAGGAGAGTAAGCAAGCAGGTAGAAGAAGAAAATAAGCTGCAAGTACCTGAGAGGAACTTGCCACTATCTGCTAGTCTCTGCAAAAGGAGAGTAAGCAACAGATATGATAGGTGTAAGACCCCAACCTCGGAGATGATCGCGTTCGGGCACCGTTTTGAGGGTCAAAACGGTGTCGGGTGGAAAAATGGTCAACATGAATTTTGTTCGTCTCGACGAGATCTACAACTTTCATGTTGACCACTTTTCGATTTGAGGTCATCTCAGGGGCACACGGCCAGGCACACGGCCGTGTGCCTACCCGTGTTCAGTGGTCGAATGCGTTTTTGTGCAGTCTCGAGTCAGAGAAGGACACGGCCTGAGACACACGGCCGTGTCTCAAGCTGTGTGTGGGGCACACGGCCTCGAACACGGCCGTGTCAGGAGCCGTGTCGATCGGCGAATGAGTTACACGGCCAGACACACGGCCGTGTGTCAAGCCGTGTTCGGCCCAGTTTTTGGGATTTTGGATCTAATCTCGGCCGTTCGTTCCCTTGGATCTGGATCCGACGGTGGGGGATGCTCCAGGGGGGTTATTAGTCGGGAAATGGGGGGAGAAACCCTCATTTTCACTTTGAGTTTCTCTTTCTTCATCTTAGAGAGAGGGGAGAACTCCTTTGGTGGTGTGAGCCCAAATTCCGGCCGCCGGCGGAGCACCGGAGCACCGATTCGCGATCCGAGTCCGGATCCTCGAAGGCAAGGGCGAGGCGAAGCTTTCCATCCGGCTACATCTTCATGGCACCGCGGAAAAATGCGAGGGTAACGATCCTCTTCATAGGGCATGTGTAGTCGCCCTTCTTTCTATGCATAGGGAAATCCCCCTCTCGCGAGTGAGCGTTGAGGCGCGGAATCCCTTCGGGTAGATATGTAAAGTCCCCGTTGTTAGAGCCCGGAATCGGAGTACGGGCGTAGGCATTGTGTGTGAAGCCTACTCGGGTTTAACCCGGATCGGTGATGTTTGCATTGCATGGCCGGAGAAGACTCCGCGCCGGTGAATTTAGTTTTCCGAAAATTCTACGCGGTAGATTGCATACAGGGATCCTTGGGGGTTAACCTCGAGGCGCACCCGGAAAGCTTGGGCGGAATCGCATTGCCGCCACGATGTTGCCTTGGAGGGCAAATCGGTACATAACGGGGTTATGTGCGTGTTTTGATCGTTTGTGGGAATGAGGAGAAACTTGGCCTGCACCGATGGCTAAATGGCCATGGTGAAGTGAGCAACGGGCGGGTGGAACTCTACCCATTCCAAGTGGTCTCGGTAGAAGCGACCTAAAGTACATGGGACTTCCCGGGGGGCTGGAAACGGGCCTAGGCTTCGGCTGAAAGGGCTAAATGCTCACGTGTGTTGCCATCCGAGGGATGGTGGTGGAATCGCGGTGTCGGACTGGGTCCGGACCGGGTTCACCGATTAGTGCCCTGAGAGCACGGAGTGTGCGGCCGTGCGTGCCGACACTTGTGGCGAATAGAATACTTTATATAACTGCTATGATAGTCTTATATGCAGGGAAGGAGCACCGCCGTCCCGAGAAACGGGACGGGGTCGTTATAATTTGGTCAGCTCTTGCTGACCGTTGCCCTTTTGTATTGCCACCTCTTGGGTGGGTTGTTTCTACAGGTGCTGTTGCGGAGCCAAGCGGCAAATAGCGGGCTAAAGCCCAAGTGCAGCGCCAGCCCTCGAAGGCGTAGTTATTAGCTTTTTCATATTCATTTATGGCCGGCCTGCGTGTCGATGTATGAAAGACGCTATGTTGTTAAGCGAACATTTTTGTAAGGCCTTAAGGCCGTGAACTCTTTTGTGTATGTACTCATTCCTGGGTTATAGTGGACATTCATGCTCTGTGGCAGGGTTCTTATCTTTTGCAACTTAATTAAATTGCTTCCGCTAGGTGTTGTGTAGGACGCTCTGATTGGTTGTGTGGTTTCAACGCGTAACCAACCGGTCTGTCCGTAGTATATGGCGTCGGGCCCCGGCCGGACCTACTGTTATATGCTATGTGACGGATAGGGGTGTTACAAATTGGTATCAGACTTCTGGTTTCGGTCAAGCTTAAATGAATTCATGGACGAATTCACTTTAAGGGGTGGTGAGCACATTGTGTGCGTCATCGTTATAACATGAAAAGAACCCATGAATGTCCACTTAGGAATGAAAATACACATGATTGAGGAACCTGCGTGTTCCTATAATTGCTGTTTGCAGTAATTTTTGGGTCGCTTATCGGTGTTTTGCACGATTTTAGGTGACCAGAAGTGGCGTTGGGCCGTCTGAACGGCCAGGTTCTGAGGCGAGCAGTGCGCCAAGCGATGCGCCTGCAACACCTTTGTCTGCTGAGACCATTAGGTTGGTGGCAGAAGCGGTCATGGCAATGATAAATGCGCAGCCTGCAAGGCAGGTGCAGCAGCCTGCTCCTGCTGTGGAGCAAGTACCGGTTCAGACGGCAGAGCGAAGGAGGGTTGAGCAAGTAGTTTTGGAGGCAGAGTTGCCGCGGAGAGCAACTGAAAGACAACTGAAGCACGTGATGGGCTTTCACCCACCAGTGTTCACGGGGGAAGAAACCCCGACCCAAGCAGAGGATTGGCTCTCAAGGGTCAACAGGGTGATGACTGCGACGCAAACTGAAGAGTGGCAGAAGACCACTATAGCGACGTTCCTTTTGGATGGGGACGCAAGACTGTGGTGGGAGGGCCTAGAGCTGCATCAGTTGAGGGGAAGGCCATTGGCCGAAGTCCCGATGGAGGAGTTTGCGAGACTATTTATGGCTCGATACCTCCCCTCGGCGCAGAGGATTGCGCTAGAGAGCGAATTCCAGAAGTTGGTGCAGGGTGATAGCACCGTTGATGAATACCTCCACGAGTTTACTCGGCTGGGGCGATATGCCGGCGCTACCTTCGCAGACGAGGAGCGCAAGACGAGCCGCTTTTATGAAGGGCTAAGGGATGATTTGAGGTTGCTGCTGTCGGGGCCCAAGACGCAGGGTTTCATGACCCTGGTCAGTTCGGCCCGGTCCTTGGAGAAGGATATGAGAAACGTGCAAGCAAAGAAAGAAAGGGAATCCGGTGGCAAGAAATCAGAGTTCAAGGCGCCGACTACATCGAAGTCGGGCTACCGTAAATTCTTCAAGAAGGCTAAGACATCGGGTCCAGCTTCTTCTGCAGGTGCCTCGGGGGCAACTACCCATCGGACCCCGGGCACTTGCTTCACGTGTGGAAAGCCGGGGCACTTTGCCCGTGACTGCTGGAGTGGACGCGCAAAGTCCGAAAGGAAGCAAGGAGCCACCTACGAGGAAAAGGGCAAAGCGGTGGAGTCGACCACGTCCCACTATGCTCCGACTCAGCCTAGAGTCTATAACTTGGGCCAGCAGGAGGCCATCAAGCAAGCGGATGTGGTGACAGGCTTTGTGGTGATTAGCGATAGTCCGGCACGAGCACTATTCGACACTGGTGCTTCGCATTCTTTCTTGTCCGAACAGTTTATATCGCGCATCGGAGTCCCTTCTTCGATGGCAAAGGACAAGCTAGATGTGTTGTTACCAAATGGGTGCTCGATGCGTGCGGACAGGGTGTGCGCCGTGAAGGTTCACATAGGGAGCCAAGAGTTCGACTTACTAGCGTCATTATTGCCGTTGGTAGAGTTCGATGTTATCTTTGGAATGGATTTGCTGTCAGAGCAGAAGGCTTGGATCGATTGCGACCGTAAGGAGGTCAGGCTGGGTGTAGGGCGGGAGACTTCTTTCGAGGGGCTTAAGGGGTCGAGCAAGACACTAATGTCTGCTCTTCAGGTGGTGAAGGCGGTTCGTGCTGGTGCAGAGCTGTTCTTTGCGATAGTGGGGGCTGTGGAGCCAAAGTCCCCATTGGATAGCATCCCCGTGGTTTGCGAATACCCCGATGTGTTCCCGGATAGCCTTCCCGGAGCCCCACCGCAGCGAGAGATTGATTTCACGATCGAGCTCGTGCCGGGTGCCAAACCCGTGTCACGTGCTCCTTATAGATTGGCGCCAAAGGAGATGGCGGAGTTGAAGGTTCAGTTGGAGGAACTGATGGAGCAAGGTTATGTGCGTCCAAGTTCGTCGCCTTGGAGCGCACCGGTCCTCTTCGTTAAAAAGAAGGACGGTAGTATGCGGTTGTGCATCGACTACAGGGAATTGAACAAGTTGACGGAAAAGAATAAGTACCCGATCCCGAGGATTGATGATCTCTTTGATCAGTTAGTCGGATCGTCGGTATACTCCAAGTTGGACTTGAAGTCGGGGTACTATCAGCTGAGGATCAGGGAATGTGATATCCCAAAGACGGCGTTCAGTACGAGGTATGGGCATTTCGAGTTCACGGTCATGCCGTTTGGACTGACGAATGCGCCATCGGTGTTTATGGATCTGATGAACAGGACGTTCAGAGACTTCCTGGATCGCTTTGTGATCGTCTTTATTGACGATATTTTGGTATACTCGCAGTGCGAAGAAGACCACTTCAAGCATTTGCATTTGGTGTTGGAGACTCTGAGAAGGAATGAGCTTTACGCAAAGTTCTCCAAGTGCGAGTTCTGGCTACCCTCGGTAGCGTTCCTTGGTCATATAGTGAGTGGGGAAGGTATAGCGGTGGATCCGGCGAAGATAGTTGCGATACGGGAGTGGCCTGTGTTGTCTTCGGTAGCGGAAGTCCGTAGTTTCCTTGGGCTTGCCGGCTATTACAGGCGCTTCGTGGAGAACTTCTCGCGGATAGCGTTACCTCTCACAAAGTTGACCAGGAAGGATCAGAGATTCTTATGGACGCAAGAGTGCGTGCAGGCTTTCGAGGAGCTGAAGAGGCGGTTGACCACGGCGCCAGTGCTTAGTTCGCCGAGTGGGACCGAGGGCTTTGAGGTGTATAGCGACGCTTCGGGTAGCGGTTTGGGCTGCGTGTTGTTGCAGCATGGTAGCGTGATAGCGTATGGATCGCGTCAGCTAAAGGTGCATGAAAGAAATTATCCGGTGCACGACTTGGAGTTGGCGGCCGTGATATTTGCACTCAAGTTGTGGAGGCACTACCTTTACGGCGTAAGGGTCGACATATACACCGATCACAAGAGCCTAAAATACTTGTTGGATCAAAAGGATCTCAATATGAGGCAGAGGAGGTGGATGGAGTTCCTGGGGGACTACACCTTCAAGATACATTATGTACCCGGGAAGGGCAACGCAGTTGCGGATGCGCTGAGCCGCAGGGCTCCCGCCCGAGCCAACTGGTTGTCGGTGCATGATGAGCGGCTAGTGCGGGAGTTGGAGGAGCTTGAGATCTGTTGCGTTGACAAGCAGACGAGCGCCAAGGCAATGTTAAACTGGACAGAGGTGCAGTATGACCTGGCTGACCGGGTTCGGCAGGCATTGGAGTTAGATGACTCCATGAAGGAGCTGTTGGAGGCCGCTCTGGATGGGTCAAATTCCCAGTTCTCGGTGGAAGATGGTTTGTTAAGGAAGGGTCATCGGTTGTGCGTCCCGAGTGGGGGTAACCTCCGGGCGGAGTTGATGTACGAGGCTCATCATACCAAGTACTCAATCCACCCAGGGAGCACGAAGATGTATCGTGATCTCAAGAAGTTGTTTTGGTGGCCGGGGCTTAAGAAAGATGTGGCGTTGTACGTGGCTAAATGCCAAACGTGCGCCTTGGTGAAGGCGGAGTGCCAAAAGCCGGGAGGATTTCTGAAGTCCTTGCCTATACCGGAGTGGAAATTCGACGATATATCTATGGACTTTGTGCACGGGTTGCCAAGGTCGCAGAAGGGGAACGACGCCATCTGGGTGATCGTAGATCGGCTAACTAAGGTGTCGCATTTCATTCCGCATAGGAAGGATGATCCAGTCGAGAAATTGGCAAAGTTGTACGTTGACAATATTGTTAGGCTGCATGGTGTGCCTCGTAGCATTGTGAGTGATCGCGATGGGCGGTTCACGTCAAATGATTGGAGGTTGGTGCAGCAGATGTTGGGGACAAAGTTAAAGTTCAGTACAGCTTTCCATCCGCAGACGGATGGGCAGACCGAGAGGGTCAATAGAACGATGGAGGACATGCTACGCATGTGTGTCCTGGACTTCGGTAAGCTTTGGGAAGACCATCTTTATTTGGTGGAGTTCGCGTACAACAACAGCTACCAAGCGAGCATACAAATGGCGCCCTTCGAGGCCCTGTATGGTAGGAAGTGTCGCACGCCGTTATCGTGGCTTGAAGCGGGTGAGGCAAGGTTGTACAAGAAGCAGGAGGTGGAGAGTGCTACCTCGTTAGTGCGGATCATTCGGGAGCGCTTGTTGATCGCTCAGGACCGCAGGCGAAGTACTACAATGCCAAGCACCGGAACGTGGAGTTCGCGGTGGGCGACTGGGTGTACTTGAAGATCAAGCCGTTCAAGGGTGTCTCACGGATTCGACGCTTGAAAAAGTTGAGTCCGAGATACCTTGGGCCGTTTGAGGTCCTGGAGCGAGTCGGCGAAGCGGCATACCGTTTGAAGCTATCGGTGGAGTTGAGTGGATTACATGATGTGTTCCACATTTCTGTGTTGCGGAAGGCGGTGCAAGAGCCTTCGCAAGTGATCGCGGCTGATCAAGTACCGGTTGAGGAAGGGTTGACAACGAAAGTCAAGCCCATAACTATTGCGGATTTCGAAGTCAAGCGGCTTCGGAACAAAGAAATCAGAATGGTGAAGGTCCGTTGGGATAACTGCGGGCGCGAGGAGCTCTCTTGGGAGCGAGAGCAGACGATGCGCGAGGAGTACCCGAGTTGTTCCCCTCAGGTACTCGTTATGTTTATTTTGTGTAGTCTCTGTTCTTAATTTCGGGACGAAATTCTCTTAAGGGGGAGGGAGTTGTAAGACCCCAACCTCGGAGATGATCGCGTTCGGGCACCGTTTTGAGGGTCAAAACGGTGTCGGGTGGAAAAATGGTCAACATGAATTTTGTTCGTCTCGACGAGATCTACAACTTTCATGTTGACCACTTTTCGATTTGAGGTCATCTCAGGGGCACACGGCCAGGCACACGGCCGTGTGCCTACCCGTGTTCAGTGGTCGAATGCGTTTTTGTGCAGTCTCGAGTCAGAGAAGGACACGGCCTGAGACACACGGCCGTGTCTCAAGCCGTGTGTGGGGCACACGGCCTCGAACACGGCCGTGTCAGGAGCCGTGTCTGTTGGGTACATTGGAAAATGTGTACCTGATTTGAAGAAGCCCAACCTAGCTCAATGATATACATCATGTTGTATTTGATGTTGTTTTGAGTTGACATGTGCAGGTAAAGAATTGTTAAAGTTTACAGGAAAAATTCTAAGTCCAAGTGTCGACACAAAGGAATATGTGTCGTCACATAGAAGAAAGTTGTCGACACAACACTGGGAAAGTGTGTCGACACAGAAGGTTTAAGTCGACACTACTCTGGGAAAAAGTGTCGACACATAACATAGTCTACAACAACACTGGGAAAAAGTGTCGACACAGAAGAAGTAAGTCGACACAACACTGAAAAAAAGTGTCGACTCAGAAGAAGTAAGTCGACACAACACTGGGAAATTGTGTCGACACAGAAGAAAAACGTCGACCTCAACATTGGGAGAATGTGTCGACACTGAAGAGTATAGTCGATCTCAAGTTTGTCGACATCATCTGAATATGTCGACACAGAAGAAAATAGTCGACACCTGAAGGCTAAGTCAACACTTACTAAAGTTATGATTCTACAACAACTGTGTCGACACACAGGACTTGTGTCGACACACTGCAGAGTCAAAGACCAAGTTAGTTTCAGAAGAAGATGTGTCGACACAAAGGCAATTTAGTCGACATCACTGAAGGCAGTGTCGACACCAAAGTCAATTGTGTCGACACAAATAGACAGATTGTCTCGACACTTTCTGACAGACTGTTTCAACACTAAGGCACAGGACTTGTTTGAAGACTTGACAGCTGTGGGTTATCACCAGTTAACTGAAGTTGTCAGACTTGTCAGAAAACGGTTGGAAACCGGATCAGCCGGTTACCATGAAGAATGTCTATAAATAGACAGATTCAGAAGGAGAAAAAGACACTGAACTACATATAGAACTGATCCTTTAAAATACATTGGATCAGAAAGTAGAGAGGGATTACATTCTACTCATTTCAAGAAAGTGCTAGGCACTTAAGAAGATCTTCTCCGGGAGATCTAAGAAGACTATCTAAGGATAGATCTAAGAAGAGTTCTAATCAGAATTCAGAAGAATCATTCAAAGTTCTGGATAGAGAGAGATCAAGTCAGAATTTGAAGAAGAAGAAAGAATCCACCAGTGGATTATCAAGAAGCTGTTTGGAATCAACTCAGCTAAGTACATTTTCAAGAAGCTTTGAAGAAGGCTAAGAAACAGTTGATTGCATCAGCTGATTAAGAATTGTCATTGCCTTTTCTCTCTCAACTTGGCAAGACAAATTTAAAACAATCTTTTCTATATTTCTGTAGGATCTGTTTATACAGATCTGAGTTGTAAGCCTATGTTATAAAGGCTGAGTGTAGGAGTGTTGAACTCTGAGTGGTAGGGCTGATTGCCTGAGTGTAGGAGAAGGATATTCTCTGAGTTGTAGGCCTTGGGGCAAGGCTGAGGTAGGGCAGTTGTGCCTGAGCTTGTAGGAACCTGTTGGGTTCTGAGTTGTAAGATCTATTGATCTGAGATAAGTGGAAGTTTGGCCGAATCTAGCATACAGCTAGATAGGTGAAGGGGGAAAGTGGATGTACCCAGACCTTGGGGAACCACTATAAATCATAGTGCAATCTGTGATGTTTTTGTTTTCTGTGATTGCTGTGTTTTCATATTAGTTAATAAATTGAATTCTGTCTAGAAGTTTTAGAAAGAGAAGCAGAACCTATTCACCCCCCCCCCCCTCTAGGTGTTTAGGCTGCCTTGAAAGTTAAACTATCAAGTGGTATCAGAGGGAGGTTCCTCAAAAAGGACTTAACAGTCTGAGGTAGATCTGATAGGCAGAATCAAGAATCAAGAAGATGGGTTCTGGAGAGAATCATAAGGAGCTAGGGTCAATGAAATTACCCATATGCAAGAAGGAAATCTTTGGGATCTGGAAAGAAAGAGTCAGATTGTTTATGGAAGCATCTGACCCAAGGATTTACATCACAGTACAGGAAGGCCCCTTCATACCAATGAAGATATCTGTTCTTGATGCAAATATCCAAACACCAAAGACTTATTCTGAAATGACCAAGGATGAAATCATCTTGGCAACCATGGACAAAAGGGCACAGAACATAATTGTCAGTGCCATAGATGATTCAACATTTCAGAATCTGATTCACTGCAAGACCTCCAAGGAGATGTGGGACACATTGATTGTCTACATGGAGGGATCAGAAGAAGTAAGGCTGGACAGAAAATCTATGCTAAATCAGGAGTATGAAAGTTTTAGACAAGGAAAATCTGATAGCATAACTGAGTGCTATAAGAAATTCTATAGAATTGTGAATGAGCTAATTTCCTATGGAAGAGTCTTCAGTACCTATGAACTGAATGACAAATTCTTAAGATCCTTATCAAAGGATTGGGATACAAAGATTTGTGCCATAAGAGAAGTGGCAAAATTGGCAGAGATATCTCCTCCAACTCTGTTTGGAAAGTTGCTATCCTATGAAATGCAACTTATGGTAAGGAAGGAGGAGGAAAGAAACTCAAGAGGAGAGCATAGAGAAAAGACTGTGGCATTTAATGCTGAAGCCACCAGAAAGAATAGGAGGAAATCACCATCTCCTCCTAAGGAAGTTGAAGAAGGTAGTTCTGAAAATTCAGATAGGGGTTCAGTCAGCAGTGATTCAGATGCAGACTTTGCTGCATTCACTAGGCAATTTCAAAGGTTCTTGAAAAAGAAGCAATGGAAGTCTAGGCCTTCCTCATCACAGCAAGTAGATGACTATTATCAGAAAAGAAGGTCATCTAGGAAAGAGAAAAGCAGGTCAAAGCCCAGCAAACCCACTACTTCAAAGATTGTCTGCTATTGTTGCAATAGGCCTGGACATGTAGTGGCTGAGTGTCCTGACAAAAGGAAGGAATCTTCAGAAAAGAAGAAGACTTATCAGAAAGGCAAGAAGGAGAAATCCTTTGTAGCAAAGAAAGATAAAAGTCTGTCAGACCAGTCAACTTCAGAATCAGGATCTGAAGCTGAAGCATATATTGGATTATATGCTGCATCTGAGGAAGAGGAGTTTATGCAGTTGCTAGACTCCATCAATGAACATCAATGCATGGGTTTGATGACTAGATCAGAAGAGGACCTATGCCAGAATCAGTCTGGTCCTAATAAGGTAAACAGTCCTTCCAGTACATTTGTTTGTAGTACAAGTGAAGAATCAGCTACATCTGCATCAAGTGATGAAGATGCATCTGGATCTGAAGGAGATGTCTATCAATTGATAGACAAGTATGGGGACTTGTTGCAGGCCCTTAAGAAAAGCAAGAACCTGGTTAAATCACAGGCTCAAGGAAATTGCTGATCTAAGGGTTACAACAGCTGAGTTAGAAAAAGTCCTTGATCAAAAGTTAGCTGAAATTGCCAAGCTGAAAAATATAACTATTATTCAGATGGGCACAATTAATTATACTAATGATCAAGTAAAGAGTCTGGAGGACAGACTTAGAATTGAAAGGGATTTAGTGGCTAGTTACTCTAAGCCAAAATCTGTCTTACCCTTGATAGATGAATTTGTCACTCAGAAGGGTAAGGCTGGATTAGGATTTAAGGGTAACTCCAGGGCTAGCAGATTCAAGAAGAAAGGCAAAGCTCCTATTCAGCCACTAAACCTTTCAGTCCCCATAAGGTTTGGTAAGAAGAAAGTGCCTTCTAACATATATGATCATGAAGACATTCAGGATCATATCAAGACAAATGTTCTGAAGAACAAGGGTGTTAAGGCAAGCAGGCCTACCTATGGTCATAAGCCCTATGGTTTTAAGAAACCAGCAGGAGAAGTTGCAACAGCACCAGCAATGAACAGAAATGCTTCAGACAAGGATGTATCTAGATCTAGATACAATAAGTTTGAATGTTGGTGCTGTGGCAAGAGGGGTCATTTTGCATTGGACTGCTGGTATAACACAAGTGTTATAAAGAATAAGAGTCTACCTGTTAGAAGAGGTTATGATAACTTTATTAAGGCTAACCTGAACCAAGGACCCAAGACTTACTTGGGTTCTAAGGGTAAGTAATTCTGTATTGCAGGTGAATCCAAGTTACCATGCCCCTATATGGTACTTGGATAGTGGTTGTTCCAGGCACATGACTGGAACAAAGGGGCTGCTGAAGGAGTATTCATCTGTCAAAGATGGACATAAAGTGATCTTTGGTGGATCTGAAAAAGGAGTCATCAAAGGACTTGGTAACATCTCTTCAAACCTAATTACTATCACCCAAGTGGCCTATGTAAAAGGTTTGAAACATAATCTAATAAGCATAAGCCAGCTGAGTGATCTAGGATATGACATTTCATTTGGTAAGGATGGATGTCATATCAAAAGGTCAAGTGATCAAGAGATCATATTGACTGGGTATAGGAAGAGAAATGTGTATTGCCTTAATTTTGAATGTGAGAATAAGGCATCCCCCATTTGTCTTGTAGCTGATGACAATGCTTCTCATTGTGTTAAGTGGCACAAGAGATTGGCTCATCTAAACTACAAGACAATTGGCCAACTCTTTAGTAAAGAACTAGTGAGGAATGGGCCTCAAGTTAAGTGTATAAAGGAAGGGGTATGCTCAGCTTGTCAAAAGGGCAAGCAGACAAAAACCTCATTTCAAAGCCTTGAAAACAAGGATTCTGTGAGGTGCTTATACCTCTTGCATATGGATCTTTTTGGTCCTATGCCAGTTCACAGTCTAGGTAGGAAGGTCTACACACTAGTGGTTGTAGATGACTATTCTAGATTTACATGGGTGTTCTTTCTGAGACAAAAATCTGAAACCCCAAGTGTATTATTTAAGTTTGTAAAGCAAATTCAGAATGAACTAAACAGTACAGTGGTCAAAATCAGAAGTGACCATGGTACTGAGTTTCAATCTGAAAGCATGACAAACTTGTGTATAGACTTTGGGATTTTCCAAGAGTTCTCCTCACCTAGAACACCTCAGCAAAATGGAATTGCTGAAAGAAAGAATAGATCATTAATTGAAGCTGGTAGAACTCTATTGAGTGACACCTCTCTCCCAGAATATTTTTGGGCTGAGGCAGTTAACACTGCTTGTCATGTCATCAATAGGGCTTCTATCACCAAAAGCCACAGGAAGACTCCCTATGAGATTGTGAAAGGCAGAAAACCAAATCTATCCTATTTCAGGATCTTTGGCTGCAAGTGCTATATACTTAACAATGGTAAGTCTTATTTGACTAAGTTTGCTGCCAAATCCCAGGATGGGATATTTGTTGGGTACAGCACAAATAGTAAGGCCTATAGAGTCTTCAACTTAACTACTCAAGTTGTTGAAGAATCTGTGCATATTGTATTTGATGAAACAAGATTAATCAATTGTGAATTGTCTTGTAGATCAAATAACTCAACAGGTATAAGCAAGAAGATGGACAAGCTCTCCATTGCTGAAGCTTCAAAGGAAGAGGGAGCATTGGAAAATGAAGGATGCTGTCCAGGGGGAGTACAAGAGATAATGGAAGCTGATGAAAACCAAGAGGAACAGCAGAATGAAGAAGCTGGAGATGCTCAACCTGAAGGGAATCTACCTCCAGCTATAAGATATCTAAGAGATCATCCTACTGATCAGATAATTGGTGATCCAAGACAAGGAGTGCAAACTAGAAGCAGAAATCAAAGCACAGTTTTGCATTCTAGTTTCTTGTCTCAAATGGAACCTAAGAAGTTTGAAGAAGCTATCCAAGACCAGCACTGGATTGATGCTATGCAAGAGGAGCTGAATCAGTTCAGAAGGTGCAAGGTCTGGGAGCTTGTTCCTAAACCAAGAGGCCACAACATAATTGGGACTAAGTGGATCTATAGGAACAAGCTAGATGAAAGTGGAATAATAATAAAGAATAAAGCAAGATTGGTTGCAAAAGGATACAGGCAGGAAGAAGGGATTGACTTTGATCAAACCTTTGCTCCAGTAGCAAGGCTGGAGGCAATCAGAATGTTCCTTGCCTATGCAGCCTACCAAGACTTCAAAGTATACCAGATGGATGTAAAGTCAGCATTTCTGAATGGTGATCTTAAAGAAGAAGTATATGTAGAGCAGCCATCAGGTTTTGTAGATCCTCTTAAACCTGATTCTGTGTACAAGCTTAGGAAAGCTTTGTATGGGTTAAAACAAGCTCCAAGGGCTTGGTATGAAACCCTGTCTACCTTCCTCATTGAGAATAAATTCTCAAGAGGAAAGATAGACAAAACTCTATTCCTTAGGGAATCCAAAGGAAAGATCATCTTAGTCCAGATCTATGTTGATGACATAATCTTTGGATCTACTGAAAACAACCTTTGTAAAAAGTTTGCCAAACTTATGCAAGGGAAGTTTGAGATGAGCAGTATGGGAGAACTTAAGTTCTTCTTGGGACTCCAAGTAAGACAGACTGATGATGGATTGTCCATATCCCAGTCTAAGTTCACCAAGGAATTAATTAAAAAATATGGTATGGAGTCATCCTCCTCCATGAGAACTCCTATGGGCACAAGTATGCCAATATGCAAAGATGAGGCAGGTAAACCTGTTGATGAATCATTGTATAGAGGAATAGTTGGGTCACTACTATATCTCACTGCTAGTAGACCTGACATTATGTATGCAACATGTGTCTGTGCTAGGTACCAAGCCTGCCCTAAAGAATCTCATTATACTGCAGTAAAAAGGATTCTGAGATATCTAAAGGGCACTCCTACTCTAGGTCTTTGGTACCCTAGGAATAGAGATTTTCAACTAACAGGCTATTCAGATGCAGATTTTGCAGGATGTAGAGAGGATAGAAAGAGTACTACAGGTACTTGTCAATTCCTGGGAGGAAGACTAATATCTTGGAGTAGTAAAAAACAGACTAGTGTGGCAATTTCCACAGCTGAGTCAGAGTATATTGCTGCAGGAAGCTGCTGTGCACAGCTATTATGGATGCAGCATCAGCTTAAAGATTATGGTATTCAGGTAAGTAGAACACCCCTTTTATGTGATTCTAAGAGTGCTATTTCTATTGCTAATAATCCAGTTTCTCATAGTAGAACTAAGCATATAGAAATAAAATATCATTTTCTTAGAGAACATGTAGAAAAAGGTGACATCTCATTGGAATTTGTAAAAACAGATTATCAAATAGCAGATGTATTTACTAAGCCTTTAGATGAAACCAAATTCAATAAATTCAAAATTGAATTAGGTATGTTAACCATTGATTAATGTATTAAACAAAATCATTAAACAATGCTATTGAAATGGTTAATAAGTAAGTAAAAGTAGTAACAACAATAATCAAGTGTTAAAAAGGACACATTGAAGTTACAGAAATTGGCTAAGTAAGAATGTGTCGACACATTCAGTAATAATGTGTCGACTCAGAGAAATTATGTCGACAAGTCAGAAATATTGTGTCGACACAGAGAATATGTGTCGACACTTAAGAGTTTTATTGTCGACTTAACCAGGAATGTAATGTCGACTCAACCAGAATTATGGTGTCGACACTTACAAAATATGTGTCGACACTTGTCCTTAGTGTCGACACAGAATTTCTGTCTTTCTACTATATATCCAAGGTGTCGACATAACCACAAATTGGTGTCGACACATAGTAGACTGAAGAAATGTCGAGTTAATAGAAGCTAGTGTCGACACATTCCGTCTGTGTCGACACATTTAGACTGTCTTTGGCGCCTTTTGAACTTCTTTCAACAGAAGCTATAAATAGGTCAAAAAGCTCTTTGTGTCGACACGCTTTCAAGGTTTTCGAAACTCAAACCCTGTGTCGACAGTCTTTCTTTCTCTCTTCTCTCAAGCTTTCTCGACACAACGATGGCGCCAAGGATTGAAGACAATGTTAATGAAGGGTATGAGTTGGTGCGCCAGGCGTTTGCAGAGGCGCCGCCTGATGTTCAAGGAGTTATCACCCTTCTCTCTGCATCAGGGTTAGAATTTCTTGTCTCAGAACCATCCAAGATCTGGAAGAAGGAGGTGCATGAGTTCTTTATCTCTGCATCAGTCCATTCAACTGGCCTCAAGATTAAGTCTACAGTTCAAGGGAGTAAGATCAAGATTAACCAAAGAAGTATAAGAAAAATCTTCCACTTGAAAGTAGTTGAAAATGAAGAGGAAGTTCCTATCTCCAGGACAAGGGAAGCCCTTCAATGGTGTGGACTGGACCAAGGATTGAAGATTGGAGCTGCCTTCAATAGGAAGGGAATGAATCAGCAAGGGAAGTTCTTGTCTGAGATAGTTGGGAAGGTAATCCTCTGCAAGACAGGTGGACATGATAGGATTTCTGCCTATATGTTCAGCCTGATGACCAGGATAGTCTTTACTATTCCTACTGATTGGTCAGGAGTGCTCTTTGACAAGATCAAAGAGGGAATCAAGAAGCCTAACATGGCTAGGATCATGAGCCTGTACTTCAATGGAGTAATTCCTGAAGTGATGCAGCAGCTGCAGGGGAGCAAGATTAACCATATGAGAAGAATGGATATGAGACTATTCACCAGGTGGGATAGGGTGCTGTCAAAGGATGTGCCTGAAGAGAACAGGCCAGACACCCCTGTGCAATCCCCTACACCAAATCAAGAATCTGACCAAGTACAAGAAGGGACACAGCTTGACTCAACTGTGGTCCAGGAAGTATCAACACCTGCACAGATGCAGGGGGAGCAAGTTTCCACTTCTGCTCCAAAGGTATCTACACCTGCTTAGGTATAGGAGGAGCTAATGTATTTTAACTTTAAAAGACATTGCTCTTATTCTTATTACTGCACAGGTTCAGGGGGAGCTAGTGTCCACACCTACTCCTGCCACTACAAATATTGAGGTGCAAGTCCAAGAGGTAGCACAGTTAAACATATCTCCAGATTTAACTGCTGCAAAAGTGACCACTCAACTGGAATTTACTATGGAAGAGTTATTCCCAGATGTTGACATAGCTACTGTTAGAATAGAAGAGGACCAAGATGTTGAGCAGCCTCTTGACATAGAGCTAGAACAAGGAGTGGAGAAAGTTCAAGAGATTGAAACAGTACAAGAAGTAGAGGAGGAGCAAAGAATTGAGGGGGAGCCAGTACATGTTGAAACTGAGCAACATGGCACTGAAGCAAATAGAGTTCACATTGAGAGTACTTCTGAATCTGAAACTGAAGAAGCCAGGTTGGCTAAGAAAAGAAAACTGGTTGTATTTAAAAGAAGAAGCAAGACTTATAAGCAGGCTTTACAGACAACACCTCCACCTCCACCTCCTGAAGTTGATTATAACAAGTTCTTGGTGGATTTACAGGTGAAATTGGATGACCACAGGGTGGCCATTGAGAAATATGTTGATGAAAGAAACAAAACTCTGCAGTTTGACTTAGCCCAAGATATCAAATCTATCCAATTTCAAGTCAACTTGAATAAAACTGAAATGACAGATTGCTTCCACAAGGGTGGCAATGCTGTAGTTTATCTGGCTAAACAACAACAGGATATCTCTACAAAGGTGGATGATATTGCTTTGAAGCAAGGGTATGTTCTGGAAAATCAAATAAGAATGAATGACAATTTAACTGAATCACATAATGAGATCATTCTAGAGGTGCAGAAGATTGTTCCAGGGATGCCTGCAGATAGAGCCAAAGAAAAGGAAGAATTTGATAAGAATTTTCAGGCTGCCATTGCATCTGTTAAGACTGCCATCACAACCTCTCAACAGGAAATATCTGAAAAGCTTCAAAAGTTAAGACCATTTTTCAAGGAGGGAGTGAATTATTTGGATGGCCAAATTCGATTCCAGAAAGAAGATCTTAGAGATCATGTCTCAAGAGAAGCCATAAAGGGGGAGAGGATGCTAATTCATGCAGGCTCTGAGCATGCCAAATGGGTGACCAATAGTATAAGAGCCACATTGGGATATCCACCATTGTGTGATGATAACATGGTGGCTGAGTCTGGTCTACAAACAGGACTACTTGAAGGTGACCAACCTGAGGTTGCCCAAGTCATATACCCCCCTCCAGATTTTGATATTGGATCAGCAAGTGCAATATATGTATAGTCCTTCAAAGGAGGTTGTAAATGTTATCTTTGAAAAGGTTGATAAGCCTGAGGTAAATTTGCAAGAACAGCAAGATGCTCTACTGTCAAAGAAAAGATTTAGAGAGCAGGCTGAGCTGAAGCCAGATTTTGAGCAGTGGAGTCCTACTTCCAGAAATATAATACTCACTGCATGGAAAGCTGTCAAAGATAAAGTTCATGAAAGGGGCAAGTGGTACAATGAGCAGGAATGGCAGAAGTATGAGGCAAGACAAGAAGCCATTGTACAATTCAGAAGGAAAGCTAAGATGGGAAGACTTCCAACTGATGCTATGGAGCCAAGCAAATACTTCCCAAAGCCTTTTCACTATTTTGAAAGGCAAAGGCTCAAGGAAGAAGCTAAGAAGAAAGCTGATCTTAAAGGAAAAAAGATGGCTGAAGAATCAGAAGCTCCTGTGACAGCTAAAATTAAATCTGGCCAAGGAATTGTTATTAGAGAGCCTAATCAATCCTGATAATGTTTAGTTCTTTCATAATGTTTTGTAATGATGTAATGTGATCAGTCAAAGAAAAACCATGTAATCAAACATTACCCAGTAATAAACAAAATATTGTTAAATCTGTGATAGATTGTTTTATCCATGATGTTCTTATTATTTTGTTTATAATTAAGTATCCCTGTGTATTGTCATATATCATCATTTTATACTATTTCTAAATGGTGTATATCATTGGCTATAAGGGTTATGACTTCTCCAAATAGGGGGAGATTGTTGGGTACATTGGAAAATGTGTACCTGATTTGAAGAAGCCCAACCTAGCTCAATGATATACATCATGTTGTATTTGATGTTGTTTTGAGTTGACATGTGCAGGTAAAGAATTGTTAAAGTTTACAGGAAAAATTCTAAGTCCAAGTGTCGACACAAAGGAATATGTGTCGTCACATAGAAGAAAGTTGTCGACACAACACTGGGAAAGTGTGTCGACACAGAAGGTTTAAGTCGACACTACTCTGGGAAAAAGTGTCGACACATAACATAGTCTACAACACCACTGGGAAAAAGTGTCGACACAGAAGAAGTAAGTCGACACAACACTGAAAAAAAGTGTCGACTCAGAAGAAGTAAGTCGACACAACACTGGGAAATTGTGTCGACACAGAAGAAAAACGTCGACCTCAACATTGGGAGAATGTGTCGACACTGAAGAGTATAGTCGATCTCAAGTTTGTCGACATCATCTGAATATGTCGACACAGAAGAAAATAGTCGACACCTGAAGGCTAAGTCAACACTTACTAAAGTTATGATTCTACAACAACTGTGTCGACACACAGGACTTGTGTCGACACACTGCAGAGTCAAAGACCAAGTTAGTTTCAGAAGAAGATGTGTCGACACAAAGGCAATTTAGTCGACATCACTGAAGGCAGTGTCGACACCAAAGTCAATTGTGTCGACACAAATAGACAGATTGTCTCGACACTTTCTGACAGACTGTTTCAACACTAAGGCACAGGACTTGTTTGAAGACTTGACAGCTGTGGGTTATCACCAGTTAACTGAAGTTGTCAGACTTGTCAGAAAACGGTTGGAAACCGGATCAGCCGGTTACCATGAAGAATGTCTATAAATAGACAGATTCAGAAGGAGAAAAAGACACTGAACTACATATAGAACTGATCCTTTAAAATACATTGGATCAGAAAGTAGAGAGGGATTACATTCTACTCATTTCAAGAAAGTGCTAGGCACTTAAGAAGATCTTCTCCGGGAGATCTAAGAAGACTATCTAAGGATAGATCTAAGAAGAGTTCTAATCAGAATTCAGAAGAATCATTCAAAGTTCTGGATAGAGAGAGATCAAATCAGAATTTGAAGAAGAAGAAAGAATCCACCAGTGGATTATCAAGAAGCTGTTTGGAATCAACTCAGCTAAGTACATTTTCAAGAAGCTTTGAAGAAGGCTAAGAAACAGTTGATTGCATCAGCTGATTAAGAATTGTCATTGCCTTTTCTCTCTCAACTTGGCAAGACAAATTTAAAACAATCTTTTCTATATTTCTGTAGGATCTGTTTATACAGATCTGAGTTGTAAGCCTATGTTATAAAGGCTGAGTGTAGGAGTGTTGAACTCTGAGTGGTAGGGCTGATTGCCTGAGTGTAGGAGAAGGATATTCTCTGAGTTGTAGGCCTTGGGGCAAGGCTGAGGTAGGGCAGTTGTGCCTGAGCTGTAGGAACCTGTTGGGTTCTGAGTTGTAAGATCTATTGATCTGAGATAAGTGGAAGTTTGGCCGAATCTAGCATACAGCTAGATAGGTGAAGGGGGAAAGTGGATGTACCCAGACCTTGGGGAACCACTATAAATCATAGTGCAATCTGTGATGTTTTTGTTTTCTGTGATTGCTGTGTTTTCATATTAGTTAATAAATTGAATTCTGTCTAGAAGTTTTAGAAAGAGAAGCAGAACCTATTCACCCCCCCCTCTAGGTGTTTAGGCTGCCTTGAAAGTTAAACTATCAGTGTCGATCGGCGAATGAGTTACACGGCCAGACACACGGCCGTGTGTCAAGCCGTGTTCGGCCCAGTTTTTGGGATTTTGGATCTAATCTCGGCCGTTCGTTCCCTTGGATCTGGATCCGACGGTGGGGGATGCTCCAGGGGGGTTATTAGTCGGGAAATGGGGGGAGAAACCCTCATTTTCACTTTGAGTTTCTCTTTCTTCATCTTAGAGAGAGGGGAGAACTCCTTTGGTGGTGTGAGCCCAAATTCCGGCCGCCGGCGGAGCACCGGAGCACCGATTCGCGATCCGAGTCCGGATCCTCGAAGGCAAGGGCGAGGCGAAGCTTTCCATCCGGCTACATCTTCATGGCACCGCGGAAAAATGCGAGGGTAACGATCCTCTTCATAGGGCATGTGTAGTCGCCCTTCTTTCTATGCATAGGGAAATCCCCCTCTCGCGAGTGAGCGTTGAGGCGCGGAATCCCTTCGGGTAGATATGTAAAGTCCCCGTTGTTAGAGCCCGGAATCGGAGTACGGGCGTAGGCATTGTGTGTGAAGCCTACTCGGGTTTAACCCGGATCGGTGATGTTTGCATTGCATGGCCGGAGAAGACTCCGCGCCGGTGAATTTAGTTTTCCGAAAATTCTACGCGGTAGATTGCATACAGGGATCCTTGGGGGTTAACCTCGAGGCGCACCCGGAAAGCTTGGGCGGAATCGCATTGCCGCCACGATGTTGCCTTGGAGGGCAAATCGGTACATAACGGGGTTATGTGCGTGTTTTGATCGTTTGTGGGAATGAGGAGAAACTTGGCCCGCACCGATGGCTAAATGGCCATGGTGAAGTGAGCAACGGGCGGGTGGAACTCTACCCATTCCAAGTGGTCTCGGTAGAAGCGACCTAAAGTACATGGGACTTCCCGGGGGGCTGGAAACGGGCCTAGGCTTCGGCTGAAAGGGCTAAATGCTCACGTGTGTTGCCATCCGAGGGATGGTGGTGGAATCGCGGTGTCGGACTGGGTCCGGACCGGGTTCACCGATTAGTGCCCTGAGAGCACGGAGTGTGCGGCCGTGCGTGCCGACACTTGTGGCGAATAGAATACTTTATATAACTGCTATGATAGTCTTATATGCAGGGAAGGAGCACCGCCGTCCCGAGAAACGGGACGGGGTCGTTATAATTTGGTCAGCTCTTGCTGACCGTTGCCCTTTTGTATTGCCACCTCTTGGGTGGGTTGTTTCTACAGGTGCTGTTGCGGAGCCAAGCGGCAAATAGCGGGCTAAAGCCCAAGTGCAGCGCCAGCCCTCGAAGGCGTAGTTATTAGCTTTTTCATATTCATTTATGGCCGGCCTGCGTGTCGATGTATGAAAGACGCTATGTTGTTAAGCGAACATTTTTGTAAGGCCTTAAGGCCGTGAACTCTTTTGTGTATGTACTCATTCCTGGGTTATAGTGGACATTCATGCTCTGTGGCAGGGTTCTTATCTTTTGCAACTTAATTAAATTGCTTCCGCTAGGTGTTGTGTAGGACGCTCTGATTGGTTGTGTGGTTTCAACGCGTAACCAACCGGTCTGTCCGTAGTATATGGCGTCGGGCCCCGGCCGGACCTACTGTTATATGCTATGTGACGGATAGGGGTGTTACAATAGGAGAGAAAACTAAGTTCGCAAGTACCTGGGCGGAACCTGCGAATGTTGGCTGTTGATATGATAAGACATAATCGGATAACAGAATAGATACCTGACACACTCTGCTATCGATTGAATAATGATCAAACTGCGATGATGATTGTCTCGCATAATCAAGGTACAATGTCAACATAAAAACCCAGATCCGCGAGATAGAAAATCCGAAATTAGATTCATGATGACATGGCTTGTTAATCAAGAAGATCCATATGTCTTAAATGATGTGTGATTAACATCTGATAGGAGAACTTGTTGACCATCATCTGATAAGAGCTTATGCAGGTAGTGCATATAGGATGATCATAAGTCAAGAAAGATGTTGCAGATCCTTAGAATAGGTTGGATTCAACCTGCAAGAAGGTAAAAAAGGAGAGAAGAGGGGCTATATCCCGAGGATGAACTAAAAAGGTTGAATGCTGCCACAGGTGTTCCCCGTGGGCCTTATGCATCACTTGCCAAAGTCATCCTGGGTATAGTCCTAACCAAAGCGAGTTGGCCGCGCATCCTTTAGAAGGGCACAAATAAACAAGAAATAATCCTAAGAAGGATCGACAGATGCACTGCTCTCTTGCCTCGGGTTACAAGCATCGCTGATCAATTAGACTAGTTGCGCCAAGTGGCCTATTGCTTGTCTGTGGATTGATCAGCGGAGTTGTGAGTCCCGCGGAGGCACGGATCGAGAGTACCATAGAGTGTTCGGCCGTCACAGTTGTGAGATGATCGAGGAGACAAGGCTACACTTGATCGCCTTTTCTTGTCAAGCAAAGATCATCGTAACTGTAACGTATCCCTAGCGGAGCATGATAGAACTATCGCAGGAGGCCTCCCCTAAGCACTCATACTGCGCTAGACATCGGCCGGGATCCGAAGCCCCGTCATCCTCCGCACGAGAGTTGAACGGCCCCCACTACACATATGAGAAAACTCCTCATCATATGTGGACATTGTGGTTTTACGCCTGAGGATAATCTCGAGGGGGCACTGAGCAAGACTTGGCGATATCTCGGTGGTTCAGTGATCTCTTTGGCAAAGAGAAAAATATGGAGAAGAAACATCACAAAAAAGGAACTGTGTCAGTATGTGTTCTCTGACGTAAGCTTTATTGAATGAAAGAATGAAACACTTAGAAGTGCTGAAAAATAGAATGTTTGAGAGGTAAAGTAAAGGCAACCAGTCACGATCGTGAAGGGCTTTGAGGAACTGCGATTGGTCATAGCTGATGACACAAGAACTGTGTCCTCTTTGCTTCAAAATAGCCTTCCAAGGGCACCTTTGTCAACGACATCAATGCACTCACTTGGAATATCAACGAGCCCCAACCGGCCCTCATCATGTATTTCTATGCACTCCAGCTGACCCTCAGCCACCTCCTTGCCCTTAGAGGTGGAAGGTTTTGAATAATCAATCTTCTTGACCAGGTCGTTGATCTTGCCCTCGATGAGCAATTTCTCAACCAACTGCCGAAGGGCCTTGCAATCTTCAGTTAAATGACCTTTCTCTTTGTGGAATTCACAGAACGGATCTGAATTTCTTGATCCCAGATTCGCCGGTTTGTAGGGCCTTTTGTAATATGCCCTATCCCTCATGATTTGGCCAACTTCTTGCATGACCTCAACTAGCTCAAACTCTGGCAGGTTGCCTTCTTGCTGCTGATGAACCACTGCCGCCAGTGGAGATGATGTTGATAATGGTAGCAGCCGTTCTTGGGTATGATCATGGCCTTGGAAGGGGTGTTGTTGATGATGCTGAAATCTTCTTGCCTTCCTTGAGAGAGATGGAAAGTCTTTCCGAGGAGACCTCGGAGGCTGTTTGCAAGAAGAAGAATTTTTCTCAGATACAAGCCTTGAGATGAAGCTGGGGTTGCTCTTTTCACCGCGGATATACGAGTTGGCTAAGCCGACCAACTCTTGATAAGTTCTCGGTGCTCGGACGTTAGCTTCAAACTTGAGTGGACCTTCGCGCAGACCGTGAATAAGAGCCACTCGATACATTTCTTGATCAACGATCTCAATATCCAGGATTTCTTTCTGAAAACGATCCACAAAATGAGACCAAGTCTCATTATCTCGCTGCCTGATCTCAAAGCGGGCTTCCGGACCGCCCTTCCTCTTTGAAGTGGTAGAAAATCTGAGGAGGAACTCCCTGCGCAAGTCAGTAAAGGAAGAGATTGACTGAGGTCGCAGTCCATAGAACCAATCTCTCACTTGACAATCAAAGGTCGTTACAAGGAGCTTGCTCTTGGTAGCATCGGAGAGGGTCTTGAGAGCAACGGCTGATTCAAAAGCTTGAAGATGCTTAACTGGATCAGTATCCCCGGTGTAAATGGGTAACCGCGGCTCTCTGAAGTTAACCGGAGTTGGTTCATGCCGAACACTCTCCGTAAACGGCGATGGCTCTTCTGGTTCCACTGCACAGGGAAAGTAAGGAGCTTGAGCAGTAGGCGCAGAAGGAGCAGGAGGATAGGAGAAAAAGGTTGCTGCGGGAGGAGCAAAGGCAGGAGCTGAAGAGAAGGGGTGACTTCCCTGAAAATTCAAAAATCTTGCTGGACTTCCCCGGGCCGCTCCCCGGAAGAAGTTTTGACGAGCTGCAAACTCATCATCCTGAGATCGCAAAGGAGCTGCAGGGCCTTGCGGAAAAGTTGGAGTATAAAGAGGAGGATAGACCGGCGGATAAGCCGGTGGATAGACTTGTGGAGTCTCTGATGTTGGTGCTGGATTGATTGGAGGAGCTGGCGCTGCTGAAGATTGAGCGGCCAATTGCTGCGTGAGAGCTGCTAGAGTACGGTTGATGGCTTGAAACTGTTGGGCAGTTTCTCTGCGAGATTGCTCTAAGGCCTCCCAAAGAGGATCATCACTGGGACTTGGAGCAAGATTCTCGGCTGGTTGATGGTCTGACATGAGTAACCATTGCTTTCACTGTCTGATCGAGATCTGAAGGTCGCGTGTTAACTGTTGATGCGCGAAATGCGACACTAGCCAGTTAACGGGTGTTCGATCTCACAAGCTAAGGATGAAGGGAGAAGGGTTACGGGGATAGAAGAGAGGCTTGCTCGAGCAAGGAGGAAGCTTGCTTGAGCAAGCGAGAAGCTGGATCAGGAGATGTCGAGCAGACGTTACTTGCGCGGTTGAGCTTGCAGGTTAATGCCAAGAGAGGAGAGAAGAAGAGAGGAGGCCGCTAGCAGCGGCAACAACAGACTTCGCCCGCCGCGGCTTGAATGCCACTCTTGCGACGGGCTCTTCCTTTGATCAAGTTGGGTTACAGCTTGCTATTGCACCATTACATGAAAAAGCAGTAAAGGGTACAATGGGGGAAGCTGGCGGCTAAGGAAGGAGATGCCAGAAACTAAGTAAAAGGAGCTGCAGAGGACTGGAGAACTGAAGCTGCAGATGCTGCCCAAGCTGCCTGCTGAGGGCAGAAAAAACTAAGTCCACAGCTTTGACGACCTGGGCGGACTGAGGATTTGGAGGCCGCAGACCTTGCCTGATCAACCTTGACAGACTGAGAAAACTGAGTCCGGAGCCTTTGATCAAGGTGGCAGTTCTCCTCTCGCGCCTCCAGAATGAGAGGTCTTGGGGGGTATTTATAGGCTCGGGGAGAATCTGGTCCAGTGACGTCATCCTTGACGACCTCGGCGACCTCGGCGGACTGAGCAACCTGAGGAGCAGATGGGTGAACCTTGAGCAGGAGGGGGAGGCCTGAGGAGCAGGCCCCCCTGAGGGCAGGCGACCTGAAGCCAGGCCGCCTCTAGGAGAGGCGACCTGAGGCCAGGCCGCCTCTAGGGAGGCGACCTGAGGCCAGGCCACCCCTAGAGGAGGCGATCTGAGGCCAGGCCGCCCCTAGGGAAAGCGACCTGAGGCCAAGCCGCCACTAGGGAGGCGACCTGAGGCCAGGCCGCCCCTAGGGAGGCGACCTGAGGCCAGGCCGCCCCTAGGGGAGGCGACCTGAGGCCAGGCCGCCCCTAGGGAGGCGACCTGAGGCCAGGCCGCCCCTAGGGGAGGCGACCTGAGGCCAGGCCGCCCCTAGGGAGGCGACCTGAGGCCAGGCCGCCCCTAGGGTGGCGACCTGAGGCCAGGCCGCCCCTAGGGGAGGCGACCTGAGGCCAGGCTGCCCCTGGGGAGGCGACCTGAGGCCAGGCCGCCCCTAGGGGAGGCAACATGAGGCCAGGTCGCCCCCTGACGGCAGAAGCCTGGGGCCAGGCTGGACAGGGGAGCCGAGTCCTGCGATGGTCCGGTCGTGCGCTGGCACCGGCAGATCGGACCTGCGAACTGACATAGGTTGCCTCCTGCAAGGAAGCATACCGCATGGTTAGTTGTCTGAATTGCTTGTCCTGCGAGGGTGAGCTATGGAAGCAGCCCGCCGTCCCGCAGGGCACGCGGTGGCTATGCGACCAGGGCGGTTTAGATAGGGGAGACCGTCCTAGCCACACGGCCTGAAAGAAAAAAGGAGGTCCGCCTGGACCAACAAGGGAAGGCTGAGGCAGATCGCGATCCTCGGGGGGTTCCCTTGAGTGGGCCGCGACTTGCGAGCTAGAGACCTTGGGAGGGATCGCCGATTTTGGGGTTAACAGATATGTTAGTCGATCCACTTACTAAAGGACTTCGCCCTAATATGTTTCAAAAGCATATCATTAATATGGGGTTTAAAGAGTCAATTGATATACTAGATTAGTGGGAGGCTACATGGAGCTCTAATTTAGTTATCTATCATTCATTGCACTTAGTTTAATTCATTAAAAGATAATAAATATTCCTTCATGAATATCATTATGTTTTGATATTCGTAGAATTCCTGTGACACGTCATACTTCATTCGAAGTCTCATGACTTGTGTTAGTCAGAGCATAAGGCCTAGGGTGTTTCATTTGAATTATGACATGTGATATATCTTTTGACACGTGAACTTTTGACACGTGAATTTTGAAACCTTAAGATTATACATTCTTGTTCTTTTGAACACTTAAGAACTTCCCGTAGCATGGTTTAATGCATTCATTTATGAAGTTAGGTTGACCACCAAATTAGAACAACCTTCATGTGCACATTTTCAGTATGTTGTTCTATGCTTTATATAACCTTGATTTGTCCATGTCGATTGAGTTCGTACGCTGCTGTGACCATGAAAGGTCCCGTGTCGCTCAATAATGCGATTGTCACCATGATTCAGAGTGAAGGATTTGGTTAGACCGGATTGACGTGAGAGTAAACTCAATATCGCATTCGTTAATTGGTATCCTTAAATTCAGTAAAGATTTTATCGGAATGTCATAAATTACGATGAATACAAGTTCAAGTGAGAGAATGTTGGAAATTTTTCATAAGGTAGACTCGGTTCATCGAGAAGTCTGGTGAAGTCGTACGCGAATGTTTAGTCCATTCGGACTCCTACGAGCGTGAGTTATTTCAGTCGCACAATCGGTCGAAGCCTGTGATAGGTGGATCATATCATTTTGTAACTTTAGTCGTGAACTCGGTCTCACCCTTGACACAAAAATTTTGGCATAAACATGAAATTTAATTGGTTTCATGGGGATTTCATTTTTTATTTATTTTAGAGATTTAATGGGATTTATTGGCCCCATTGAATTTTGATAACTCCAAAATGTTGAGCCTCTCCTATTAAGGCTGATTTTGAAAACCTAAGTGTAATGATTTATTCTTGCCATAATCGTGAACAAGGGGTAAAATGATAGTTTATTAAGTGACTGAGGAGATATATTACACAATCCAATACAGCATATACAAACTGTTTTATTGTATTAGAAATGTTTTACTGACTTTATCTTAACTGTTACAGAAGTGGGCTTTATATAGAACCCATTGGGTAGAGGCCCAAGTCAACAACAAAGTCTAATTTGATTTTACATTAAATGCCAAGTGGTATTACACCTAACAATACATTGTTTTATTTATTCTGCATTTTATCTTTAACTTGCTGCTGAAGTTTGCTAGGTCATCAGGAGAAGAGCATCGTCGTCATCATCCTCCCTTCGTCGAGCAACTAGCTATTCCGATTTTTGATCGCAGGTTGGCGAATCGAACACGATGCAGTGCCTTTGTGAGTATCTCCGCCAGTTGAACTTCAGATGCGCAGTGAGTAACATCGATTACCCCTTTTTCAATTTAATCTCGTATGAAATGAAATCGTAAGTCGATGTGTTTGCTTCTTCTTTGAGTGCTGGGGTTTTTTGCTATAAAGATTGCTGAAGTGTTATCACACAAGATAGAAGTAGGCGCTTCTTCCTCTTTACCTTTAATTTCTCTAAGAATTCGTCTTAGCTATATGCATTCACAACCTGCTGAACTGAGAGCCATATACTCTGCTTCTGTGGTTGATAATGCTACAGAAGGTTGTTTATGGACACCCCAAGAAATGGATTTGGATCCCAACATAAATATGTAGCCCGATGTACTTTTTCGGTCATCAATGTTGGATCCCCAATCTGAATCTGCATATCCATGTAGTTCAGAGGAATCATCATGCTTGTATAGAAGTCCTAGGTTAGTTATTTTTGTGAGGTATCTCAGTATGCGATTTACAGCAGTTAAATGGCTTCTTGTAGGTTTATGCATGAACCGAGCCACAATACTGACAACATTAGAAATGTCTGGCCTTGTATTAGTTAGATACATCAATGATCCAACTATGGATCTGTATATAGTGGCATCCAGCGGCTCTTCATCATTTTCCAATTTTAATACTTCATTTGTTAGCATTGGAGTTTGACAGGGATTGCATTGATCCATTCTAGCTTTTTGCAAAATAATCACAGTGAATTTTTGTTGGGAGAGAGAGATACCTGATGGATGTTGTTGAATATGAATTCCCAAGAAATATTTCATCAAGCCCAAATCAGTCATTGCATATTGAGATTGCATTTGAAGCCGAAATGCATCAATCATTGTAGGTGAGTTTCCTGTTATTAGTATTCCATCAACATATAACCCTACAATTAATTGATTTATACCATTTCGCTTAAGATATAAGGATGGCTCATTTGTACATCTAAGTAAGCCTTGTAGATGGAAATATGCATCAATATTGGAGTTCCACGCCTTGGGGGGCTTGTTTGAGCCCATAGAGGGCTTTATGTAGCTTGTATACCTTGTTGCCAAGTTCTCCCTTGAGCTTGTAACCTTTGGGTTGTTCAACATATATATCTTCTGTAATAACTCCATTTAAAAATGCAGCCTTAATGTCTAAGTGAAAAACAGGATATTTGTTTTGAGCAGCAAATGCAAGAATAAGTCGTATGGTGTCCATACGGGCTACAAGTGCAAAATTATCTGTATCTTCTTCTCCAGGTATTTGTGAGTACCCTTTCACAACTAGGCGAGCTTTATTTTTTATAAATTCTCCCATTTCATTGAATTTTGTTTTATACAGCCATTTGAGACCAATTGGAACTCTATTAGGTGGTAGCTCAGTTAAACTCCATGTTTGGTTCTGGTTTATTGTATCCCATTCTTCATCCATGACTGATATCCATTTAGGATCGCTTGTGGCTTCTTCAAATATTGCAGGGGCTGCAGTAAATAAAGCTAGTTCAGTTTGTTCATATATATCCACTAGGCTTCTTATTTTAGGCTGCAATGATGAAGGAGAATGAGTGCTGCTTTGTGGGAGCTCCACTTCGATTGTGGGTTCTGGAGGATTATCAGGTATGACTTGGAGGGGGTAGTGTAACTGCTCAACCATCATCCTTGGTGTGGCAGCTTCCTTTTGAGCTTTAGTAGGCCAAACCCATTTAGCATTTTCATCAAAGCTTGCATTCCTAGAGATAACTAGTTTACTAGAAGTGGGATTGAAGAGTTTGTAGGCTTTTGATTCATTGTTATAGCCTACAAAAATGTATTTCTCACTTTTAGTGTCTAACTTATCTCTTTGGTGAGGATCAGTGAGAGCATAAGCTATGCAACCAAATGTTTTTAAACAATCTAGTGCTGGTTTTCTATGTTAAGGCATAATAGGGTGTACTTAATACTAATCCTTTAGTACACAATCGATTGAGGATATGCACAGCAGTATGAGTTTCCTCGGCCCAAAATGTTTTAGGTAAATCTTTATCTAGGAGAAGTGCTCTAGCCATCTCCAAAATGGTGCGGTTCCTTCTTTCCATTACTCCATTCTTTTGAGGTGAACGTGGAGCAGTTAGTTGTCTTTTAATTCCTTTGCTTTGGCAGAATTCTAAAAAAGAATAAGAGGTAAACTCTCCTCCACTATCAGTCCTTAGGGATTTTATCTTCCTCCCTAATTGTAACTCCACTTCCTTTTGAAATATTTGAAATTTGGTAAGTGCCTCACTTTTATTTGAAAGATAGTAAATCCATATATATCTTGTACAATCATCAACGAGGAGAACGAAATACTTGTTGCCACTAAAAGAAGGAGTACTTGCAGGTCCCCATAAATCACCATGAATCAATTCCAAAGGCACTTGAGATCTTACTTGTGATACTTTTGGAAATGGAAGGTGTTTGGCTTTACTATAAGCACAATTTTCACAAAATTGGCTTTGCTGTTTGCTGAAATTTGGTAGACCTGTTACAAGAGATTTATCTTTCATATCATGAATAGCTTGACAATGAATATGCCCTAGCCGATGATGCCATAATAACATTAGGGATGGTGTAGATGGCTTTTGACATACGAGGGCATGATGGTTTACTTTTGACATTTGTAAGAGAAAGAGCTGATTATATGTCAAATTTGCTGAGGCTAACAGGGCATGTGAGGCTTCATGTGTTATTGTACCACCAGTTTTATCAAACATTAGAGAGTAACCTTTCCTGACTAGTTGTCCAACACTTAGAAGGTTTTGTGTGAGTGTTGGCACGTAACATACCTCATGTATGTGTTTTATTTCCCCGTTTGAATTTGTACAGCAATAGTGCCTCTTCCTTCAATGGTATTAGTGTGCCCATTAACTAGTATTACTTCAGTTTTCTTTGACTCATCCAGGTGAGTAAAGTTGTCTTTGTTATTAGTCATATGAGTTGTACAACCACTATCTAAATACCAGGAGTCATGTTGGGCTATGTCTTGTTGGCTAGTATAAAACATCGTTTCCATGTTCTGTTCTTGTTGAATTTCAGAAACTTTGGCTTGTTCACCAGTATTATGCCAACATTTTTGGGCAGAGTTATTGGGTATGCGGCAGTTTTTGCACCTAAAGAAACAATCTTTCGAGTTGTGATTGGTCTTTTTGCAAATTATGCAATACTGCTCACTAATACTCCCCTTTAGATAAGTATTCTCCTTTCTATATCTATTTTTCTCACCCTCCGATCTAAAAGGTTGTTTGTATGGCGGAGGTATCTTTGGCGTGTTCTTTATTGGTTTGTTGTATGGAGTTTTTGGTTGAGCAAACTTCAGTTTTGCTTGGAGAGCTTGGTCCAATGGTTGATTAATAATCAATAGGCGCTCTTCATGCATTTTTAAAGAACCCATAAGAGTTGTCAAAGATAAGGTAGACAGGTCTTTTGATTCTTCAATTGTTGTAACTACGGGATAGAAGCTTGGTGGAAGACTTCGTAGTAGTTTTGGCACAATTTTCTTATCCTCTATCGTATCACCATAGCTTCTAATTTGATTAATTATATGCAAGGTTCTTGCAAGTAAATCCTAAACCTTTTCAGCCGGTTTCATTGCCAAGTTTTCAAATTCTCTCCAAGCGTTTTGTAATTTAAATGCACTAACCTTGGTGTCGCCTTTATATTACTGTTTTAAGAGATCCCAGGCCTCTTTAGCTGTTGCGGCTCCCATAACACGAGGAAATATTGTCTCAGAAATGCCTTGAAAAATCATGCAGATGGCACGGGCATCCATTTGTCTTTCTTCAATTGTAGTTTTACTCTCTTTATCACCTTCAGGTGACTTACTCGTTGAGGTAGTAGCTGGTCCATTGGAAAAAATTTCCCAAAGCCCTTGAGAAATAAACATAGCTCTCATGTGTATGCTCCAATAATCATATTTGTCGCCGTTGAAGATGGGTATTGATGTTTGAGATAGAGAAAAGCTGGAGGAACTCATAATCTCCAATGATGTTATCCTTGCACACCTTAGAGTGCAACCACCTCTGATACCAGTGATAGTTAATAAAATGACTGAGGAGATATATTACACAATCCAATACAGCATATACAAACTGTTTTATTGTATTAGAAATGTTTTACTGACTCTATCTTAACTGTTACAGAAGTGGGCTTTATATAGAACCCATTGGGTGGAGGCCCAAGTCAACAGCAAAGTCTAATTTGATTTTACATTAAATGCCAAGTGGTATTACACCAAACAATACATTGTTTTATTTATTCTGCATCTTATCTTTAACTTGCTGCTGAAGTTTGCTAGGTCATCGGGAGAAGAGCATCGTCGTCATCATAAAAGTGAGTTGCCTCTTTTTCCTGTTCTTCTCCTTTATTGGTAAATGCTGGGTAGAGAAAGTGCAGATCAAGCTTCTTCTTCTTCCTCTATTCAGTTCGAGAACCTCTAGGTGAAGAGCAATAGCCGAACCTAAATTTGATCCCAATGAGAATGGAAGAAACCAGATGCAGGGAGGGAAGAACTGCTAGATCAGAGCTCCATCATCGGCACCGTCTTCCTTCAGATTTCCATCGCCGATCAGAGAAGATCCAGGGAAAAGTCTAGATTTGTTCTTCTTCTCTCCAGATTTATTCCATGCAATACTATTCAAGTATAAAACTTCGGATAATTGATGTTCAAACTCTCAGGTATTCTATTGGGTTCTTTATTTAGAAGGATCTCCTTATATGGTTTGCTTCATTTACTAAATTCTTGAATGACTTGACCTGGAATTATGAGAGGAGTTTTGTAGTTCTTGTTTTACATTTTGTGACTCATGTTAACAGGGAAAAAAGTTCTTTAATCAAAACATTCAATAGAGTTTATTTTGTTTGTTTTCACTTACTGACCAAGTGATCATTACAATTCAGATTTTATATTCATTTCTATACACACAGTGTGCTAATTCTCTTCATTGTAGAGATCAAACTTTTAGAAACTCTTGTATGCTCACGGATCCATCAGTGTCGTGGAATTCATAAAGGAGCACACGTCTCAATTATTGCGCATTTACGCGATCACGAAGAACGAGCAAGAATTCAAGAAGTGTATAGATTAATTTCCGCAAATTATTTAATGTTCATGCCAACTCGCTTCATAGTAGTGTGTTCTTAAATTTAGGAAAATAAATTTAGTGTAAACTCCAATTAGAGACTAATTGTATTTGGTTAAAACGATCCTATAGGCCAATACATCGTTGCAGTTAGTAGAATTTTTCGGTAATATTAATTCGTCGTAGCTACACATACTTCATAAATTTCTAACACTTATTAGTTAGTCGAAGATCACGAATGAGGAGTTTTGTAGAGAGCAACGAGATAAGAGTTCGTGTGAGGTAGAGATCACAGTGAGCATAGCGGTTTGGGGTAGCGGGAGGGCAATGTAGGAGGAGAAACAGGGAGTTGAGATATGATTGAGATAGGAAGCGGTGCCATGAAGAAAAAGAGCGGTGAAAGAATTTTTCGAAAAAGCGTTGATGATGCCCTCATAAATTTGTGGAGAATTTGGGGCTACAAATAGCCTCTTCCCCATGATCCCCACTAACTTAGTGGGATCATGGGTTTGACCGTGGCATACGTGATTGCCACACACAATAATTGTACACCATCTGATCCTCCACTATGATCAGTCGCCGGCGCCGCCATCACCGATGCCAGGCGACCCGCGACCGGACGACCGCACCGGGGACGCGCCACTGGTGCTGCCCGTAATGGGCGACCATGTCGCCCGCAAAGGGAATCCGCACCCTGGAGCGCGGCCCGCATGGCCGAACCTCTCCGCGGCCACCTCTCGCGGTCGCGGGGCGCCGCCCACGCAAGGGCGGCCCAGCTTGGCCGCCCCTCCCCGCGCCCACCTCGGGTGGCCGCAAGGCACTGCCCCTCCCCGCGGTCATACGTTTCAGAGATAACCACCCACCAATTTTCATGATTAGTGGGGGGTTATCAACAATTTAAAAATGGTATATATTTAGTGTAAATTATACGCATGATATTTAGTAATATGGGTGGTTATGGTGTGTGGATACCCGGGTAACCACGTAACCACCTCCTCAAGCCAATTAAAAGGCCTCAGGACCCACTTTATTTCTAACTTTCTCCTTCCAGCCTTCTTCTTCCTTAGGTCGGAGCTCTGCTGGAATTCTCCTATGAGCCTCCTCCACCAGCCACATCGCCAAAAAAATCGTCTAAGTGCACAACATTTTGTGGAAGAGGGCACTCTGCGCGCGACTCTAGAGAGCCTCCTACGTGCACAATGCCACCCAAATCAACACCAACACATCTCAACACGCTTCGCCGCAAAGTCTGCTCGTTGAGAATCACTCGAGCACGCTCATCTCCATTCGACCGTAGGAAATAAAACAACTTCGATTGTGGCGGTCTGTCGTCCACCGAGCACTCTACAATCTATCATCTCAAAGTTGTAACGAGGAGCGGCATAACGCCCTCGATTCGCCAAACACTCTGTAAACAACTGTCAACAGTGAAGTTTGACCGACATCGTTCCGGCCACGTGATTTTTTACCCATTTAAGGGAATTTTACACGTTAAAATCATCTTGTGTGCTTTTATTTATTCAGTGATTGTGTGTGTGCTCAACCAATCAATGGTGAAGTTTAACTGACACCATTTCGCATGGGCTACGCTTGTGCTCAATGCTCTTCACATCGACAGTACCTAACAACGACGGTACCTCCACCCAAACTCACCCTATCTACGATACTAGATAAATTGACATGGCACGGGGAGCCCCCATTCCCTACGCAACAGTACCCCTGCCTCGGCAGTATCCCAGCATGCCAGTGCTTCTAAAGGTCGCAAACACCCATGCACATGATAAAATAGGTACGAAGGAGAGCACCAGACATAGGGGTCGTGCACACGTGTGTTTGCGAGTTGTAGAAACGCCGCAGCGCCAGGAAATTGTCAAAATAGGGGTATTATCGCATAAAAAACAGGGGCTCCTCGTGCCCTGTCAATTGATCGAGCATCGTAGAGGGGGCGAGTTAGGGTGGAGGTAGCGTCGTAGCTGGGGTATTGTCGATGCGAACAACATCGAGGATGGGCATAACCCGCGCGAAGATGCTCATATATGTATGTATATATAATTATATATAAACCATTGTAAAAGAAATATAAATTGCATGAATTTAAAGCTCATTGGATTGATTTCAGCCATTGATTTTTGATTGATAATAAAACAGCCGTTAATTCTTCTTCTCCTTAAATAAATAAAAACAATATGGCTTCTATGCTTAGAGAGAAAGAGAGGGAGGGGGGAGAGAGAGTGTAACATCCCCTTTTTCTTCTAAACTCCTTAACACACACATTAGGGTAGGACATGTGGTGAGGGTGAGGACTTAGGCTAGGTAGTGACCTTATGGCCCAATAAGTTAGGCCAACCGAATCATGACACCACTTTAGTTTGACTTACCAAGAGGATTTCGTGACATATCCTAGTCAAAAATTGACCTCATACATAGATTGGTTAAGCTACAAGGATACCCAAATTTACTAAGGAAAGAATTTAATGCAAAAGTCACTGCTTAAGGCTTAAACTCCGATCGAGTGATATTATCACTTCTTACCCAAGCTGATAGGACCGCCTCAAGGAAAATTTATGTCTATGACCTAATAGTGGAATAGAAGGGTACTCATAAACTTAACCCTTGCACCAATGACTTGATTACGTTGAGACAACCACCGTGACAAATACCAAAGGTCGAATAAGAATTCAAGTTTAAGAAGAGACCCATTTTTGGTTGGGTCACAGGTTGACCTCAAGAAGATTGTTGTAAATAGTTACCTCAAGGGCTTAAGGTATGTAGTATATCAATAAATCTCAAGGTGGAACTCCAAGTCAAAGATTGTTAGCCCTAAGGATTGAGTGCATATCTAGGATGAATGTACAATATGCATTAAAGAAATTTAGCCCAAAATGTATGGGGGCTTATCCTTTTATTTATTAGGTTAAATTGATAACGATTTGGATTTCTCTAGATCTTGTTTAGAAAATATTGAGTCATAAACATAGTAATCTTGAAGTTTTCATTTATTCAAATGTTGCTCAAGTAAAGATGAGATTCGTATATACATGGTTGGTATGATGATCAATCCTCCCTAGAAGGTTAGGACCCTTGAAGAATTATTTCATCTTAAGCAGCATGGATTATTAATGCCAAGTTGTGACCGCTATAAATTCGCGAACAAATGGTTTTCTGAAAAACTAAAATCAAGTAGTATCGACGACACAAAGGCTCTATGTATAGTTAAAGGAGTGTGTTACCTCAACAAAGCACGTTCCTAGATGCTCTAACATCTTAACCAAATTGATGTAGCACACAATTAATGATTATAGTGTAGGCTAAAGATTTGATTAATGAACTCAGATATATTGCAAGAGAGAGCCAATGTGAATTGAGAATTTAGTAAAGTAAGAAGGATAATTGAAATTTTTTGCATAGGTAGGGTTCTTAGGAAAGTGACCATGACTATCACATATTAAATAAGTAGAATTGGGAGAAGTAAACACGATGATTGATCACTGTTATTCGCGCCTACCTGACATACCCAGGTCATTAGGTTGGAAACTTACAGATTGGGATAGAGTAATGTCATGGTAATATGAAAGAAGAATAATGAGACTTAACCGTTACGTGGTTAGTGTACATAAAGCGAGAATTCAAAATGTTTAGACCTTTATTTCTGTATTGTGAATCCCTGTAAATTTTATTAAGATTTTTGAATGATTATTTATGATGATTACTTTAATAGTGACATTTTCACAGATATTTTAAATTATGGATATCTTAGGTCAAACAACTGAATAGACTTATGAAAATTTGTTTTGAGCATTATCCTGTCAGTATTAGTGACTAGGAATTTTCCCTAAATTTTTACATGATTATTCTTAGTACTTCATTTGGAAAAAGGACCTATTGTGGTTTTAATTATAATTAGAAAACAAGGGGTAAATCATCTTGGAAAATTAAGATATTTGGTGTGCAGATCTTTTTAACCTAGATGAACTTCAGATAATTTATTTAGACATAGAGGACCACTTGTTATAATAGTTCATATTCAATGTGACCTAGGTCACTAAATTAAATAACTTTAATTATGTTCCAAATAGTTAGAAAAATTACGGAATTATGAATGATCAATAATATCCACATGATAAACCCATGATAAAAATTTAGACGCATTTGGCCCAAGGAATCGGATGTCACCTCATATAAGTCAGAATTAGACCATGGGTTGCATTTAGTAAAAGTGATATATAGTTTAAGGATATTCAGGGTGATAGGATATAATGGTAAGTTGAGATATGTTTAGAAGTTTGAAACCCTGGTCAGATTCATAAGTTCGTCACTACTTAGAGTCAAGTGATAGAGTGCAAGTAACTTAAGAAAATAATTAGGTCGGGGTCCGGCAAAAGATAGTCGTTCTCCCAATAAGTACCTTAAATCACTAGGTTTACTCAAGAACAATAATGAGAGTGGGGTAATAATAACGGGTAAACACTAATAAAAGTAAGTGTTTTGGATAGGGGAATTTGGGCTTCAGCCCATCGCATTCTCTAGTACCGCTGCGAGCCCTTCACCATGTATAACCTCAGGAAGTCCAGGATTAACTCTAAATTGTTACATATAACAAAAATTAGATAAAAGTAGTCTAATAGGTTAAGGGAACAATGTGGCAAACTCACCCGTGAAGGGTTGGAGGGATACAAGATGAGTTAGTCCTGCGAGCTAGAAGCTCGGGTATTAAATATCAAGACGAGTTGGTCCTGCGAGCTGGAGGCTAGGGAGTTTGATGTCAGGATGAGATGGGCCTGCGAGCTGGAGGCTCGGGCTGAAATAACTTGCATGTGCATAGAAACAAATAAATGGCGGGTCATGCGGTACTGGGTCAGTCGCTACACCAATGGCAGTACGATGACTATAGTGAGGTGTGAGGGTTTGAGGGGCCAGTAGGTTGTTTATACTGTAGTCTGGAGGATGATCCTCGAAAACGCACACTCAACTAACAAGACTGGTGGGATAGCAAGAAAATAGTACGCTGAGACTCTAGAGTTCACCTAGGATGTGTACAGAGGCGTATGAGAGGTCTAAGCATGATAGTGTGTATACCCGCTTAGGAGTGGAGATGTCCGCTTTACTGTTGTCATAGCCACAACGGTGGTACCAGAGAGTTTAGCTAACTCCAAAAAGTGGGAACTAAAGGTCTGTGATCACAGAGTCGTGTGAGTGAGTTGCACTTGTATGAGTCATATCATGCATAACACATCATAACATACATACATACTTAGGACATTCATATTGCAGATCCTTTTCATTTAAATTAGTATGGACTCTTTTATATGATAAGTTACAATTCCTGAAATTTTAACTTATAAGTTTGTATGAGCATTCATATAAGTTAAGGTACTTCGTGATGATAGCTTAGTTGTAGTTCTTTACCTTACTGCGTTGTTCTTCTTTTACATTACTGCTTCTCTTTTCAGTATTACTGCTTCTTTCATTACTGTTTTTATACTCTTATTAAACACATACAAATGCTAGTATAATTATATAAATGTTAGAGGCTTACTTTTGTTAGCATAGTTCCACTGTCACCATCTCTTTTGTTTATACCTCTTGTTGTCCTCCGCTTTCGTTCTCCCGTACGGTGCATAGGAGTTACGGGGGTGAGGCGAGGACAAAATGGCTTAGTCTTTATGATTAATGATCAGTTGTGACCGCATCTTTTTAGGAGCTCGAAGAGATGGAGCACCAGCACGACCAACAAGACGAGGTGAAAGGACTTGAGGAGCAGTTACTGCACACTACTACTACTACAACTCAACGTCAGGTGATGACAGGTGTTTTTGTTTCAGCTTCCGTTAGAGTGTTGTGTGAGAGAGAAATTTGTACTATTTTGGAATGTACCGGGCATAAGCCCTTTACTCTCTATTGTACTCATTGTAGACTGTATTTTCATTATATATATATATATATATATATATATATGATGTTTCTATGATGTAGACTTGTTATACTTTTAGTTTACTTTTATTCTCAATTGGCCTATAGGCTAAATGATCGCACTAGACGGCAGGATCGATGTCGTGTAGTTATAACTAACCAATGTGTTAGTGTCACTGTAAGGCGATGATTTTGGGCATAAGACCCGGGTAACTCCTTGGTAAGGGGAGGGGTCTTACAAACTGATATCACTTAACAAACGATCATATGAGAAAGAAGTCCACAACACTGGTCATCCCGCTCGAGCATTAGTTTGCGGACAAACTATGCAGTGAAAGCAACGGTGTGCCCATGTGTAAAAAGTCACAGAAAATAGTCCATGACCACCAAGTAGGGTCAACCCACTCATCAAATTGACCAAGTCAACCCTAAAAGTCAACTTGGTCAACATAAGCCATAAATGAGAAAATGAGGAGCTAAGCCCATTTCCAATGGGCTAAGCCCATGAGCCATGGCCCATCCAACAACCCATTAACCCAATTACAGTCCATGCCCTCTGAATTTGGAGAGAGATCACATGCATGGGGGCATTTTCGTCATTTCCCCCAAAATTAAGACAGAGAAAAGGAGGAAATAAGGGATGGAGGCCATGTGCCCCTCTTCCTCTCTTCCCAACGTCATTACTGAACTCCCACAGTAATTTCCAGTAAGGGAGGTGTCACTTGGAGTTAAGAAGGAGCATTAAAGGTGTTTGGAACCTTAGTTCTGATTAGGGCAAGGATTACTATTAGGTTGATTAGATTGACCCATTATATATACTCAAGGATCATAGGATTATTTCCAGGGCCATTCCTTTAGAAGACTTAGAGACAGAAGAATTCCAAAGAAATTCAGTCTTTGTAAAAGTAGCAATTCAGTTCGACGATAGTCAAACTCAGCTCGATGATCATTGATCTCAGCGACGAACTCAGAGTTCCTTCTCTGAGTTGAGCTCGATGAAAGTCTAGCTGAGATCGACGATCTCTGATATCAAGCCAGAAACTCAGCTCGATGAAAGCCAATCTTAGATTGACGAACTCAGAGTTCCTTCTCTGAGTTGAGCTCGACGAAAGCTGAGCTCAGTTCGATAATCTTTAACCTCAGTAGTGCCAACTCAGGTCGACGACAACCAAACTAAGCTCGACGATTTCCAAGCTTAGTTTGTCGAAATTGGAACTCAAGTCGAATAATATGAAGAATTAAGCTCGACAATTTCCAAGCTCTGGTCGACAATATATAGGTTGAGATCGACGTTTTTCTGTGCAGTTATGTTAGGCAGTTACGTATTTCCAGATGAAGAATTAATCTCAGGTTAATCTCTCTGGAGGCAGTTTATTCAAATGAGATTAATTTCAGGCAGTTATGGATTCAACATTTAATGTAATATATTCCAATGAATATAGCCGTTTAGAGGCAACATTAAATGTTGATGTTATCTCAGAGTTATTGCTAATTATTTCACAAGGAAAATTTCCTTTCTCAAGGAATGCTCCAACTATTGATTTCAAATATGTGAAATCTGTCCAGCCATTTAAGATTGTGTGAAGAAGTTTTTCAATCTCAAGGATACACATCCAGGCTGTATTGTTACAGAGATTCTTACAGAGTTCTTCACAATCAACTTCAGAGCTTTCAAGGGACAACTATTCAATATCAGTCCAGAAAGCTTCTTAAGATAAACAAGCAGTTTGAAGGCCTACACCCTGAGCAAAGCTCTCTTTCTCCTGAACCATTCTACATCTCAGGGGGAGCTTTGACAACAACAACACAATCCACTAGTCTTATTTAAGATTATTGACAGAGAAGAACATCATCTTTATTTTATTTCACTACTGTAAAAGGGTTTTTAACTCCCTTCAAAAGTTATCATTTAGTTATCAAGTCTCCTCATCAAATGACTTGGTTTGATTTTTGGGCACCTGGTCAAAAGCTCAAAGGGTTGTTAGATCTCCCTTGAAATAGATCTTGTGGTGACAGGGCACCTGAGCAAAAACCTGTGGTGGCAGGGCACCTGATCAAAAACCTATAGTGGATTCCTACCAGGGTGGTAGAATAGTAGATGTACCCAAGTTTTAGGGAAACCACTATAAATTTCCTTGTGTTTTTTGGTTGTTGCTTTATTTCTATATTTGTTGTGCTGCGATGTTTCTCTTTATACTTATATCTCTAGAGTAAGTGTGATCTATCCTTTCACTTTCACAAGGTGGTGGCCAAAATTTCCCATGATGATATCTCATTATGCAGCCTTCCCCACCTCATTTCAATCATCCCATTAGCTTCAGAAGGTCAAAAGGAGTGGAATTAGACATCTGGATTGTCAAAGTATGAGACCGGGCGGTCTGGCGGTTTGAGCCTAGCGGGTTGTAGACCGGGCGGTCTGGCGGTTTGAGTCTGGCGGGTTGGTATCCAGGCTATTGCTGTGTGGTGTCCGGCCGGTTTGGAGGTCTCCTACCGCATCTCTCTCTTGCTTATGGTATTGCCGAGCGGTTAGAACATTGTCTAACCGCATGGCCTGTTCCGGTCTGTTGTTCTAGCCGCCCAGACCTGTTGTATAGCTTTAGTCCCACATTGTTAGTTTGTACTCTATCCTCTCTCCTCCATTCTATAAAAGGGAGGCCATACCTTTGTAAATGATATCTTTTTGGATAATAAAATTTTCAATTATTCAAAGTTCCGGCTTGTTTTCTAGTCGTTTGTTCGCTACATTAGTCGTTTGTTCGCTACTTCTCACATGGTACCAGAGGACTCAATCTTATCCTCCTGATTCTGTGCGCCCTGTCCGCGTGGCTTGCCTCTTCTTCTCGCGACCTGTTCTCACGGGTTGTCTCTTCCGCCTTCTTGCGCCCTGTCCGTGCGGCTTGCCCCTTCCTCTCGCGACCTGTTCTCGCGGCTTGTCTCTTCCGCCTTCTTGCGCCCTGTCCGCGCGACCTCCTTTTTCCTGCCTTTCAGTCGCAGCGACCTGTTACTTTGTTCGCCGTGACCTGCTGCCTTATTCACCTTGTTTGTTCCTCCCTTCTGTTCGCGCGGTCTATCTTCTAGCCGTTCGACTTCTTTCCCTGCTTGGATATGCGGCTTGGTCATGGCTTCTCTGGCTACTGGTGTCTGACATCGTGACCACCGCAGCTCTTCTTCTTCCTATCCGCGCGGCTTGTATTCTAACCACACGGCTTCTCGCTGATTTATCCTATGGCCCTTTCTGAAACCTCCACTACCACCACTCCTATCGCCACTCCGGCTCCGCCTCCTACTCCCTCTGGAAACCTTGGCACAGTTTCTAAACTTGTTGGCTCCAACTATCCGGATTGGAGCGTTTCTTTCACCTTTCTTCTTCGCTCTCAGCGCAAACGTCATCACCTCACCGATGACCCTCCTCCTCCAGACTCTGCTCAATTTGATGACTGGGATGCCAGTGATGCGCTTGTCCGCACTTGGTTGGCTAACAGCCTCTCTGATGAAAGCCTTCCTGTCATACGCCATGATGAGACGGTCAAGACCGCGTGGCTTCACCTTGCTGCTCTCTACTTGAAGGGGGCCCAGACATCCCGCATTTATACTCTCTATGCGGATCTCTTCACTCGCCCTTCCATGTCTCCTGCTGCGGCTTATCAGCAATTTCAGGTTCTTGGCGCCGAAATCCTCCAGAATCGCCCTTTCTCCGCGTACTTGGCCGAGCAGCACAAACACTTCCAGGAATTCCTGGTTGTTTGTTATCTTCTATGGCTCCCTGAGTCTTTATATATGATCCGCCAGCAGATCTTGGGCGAAGCAGAGTCTCCCACCTTGGATGCCACCACGACTCGCATCGCCGCTGTTACTTCACTACTCCAACATCCTCTGTTGTCCTCCCCTCCTCCACAGGACTCCTATGCTCACCAAGTTCAGCGGGATAGCAATAGTGGCCGCAGCCAGTCAGGCACGCGCGGTCCGTTAAGGTTCCTATGCTCTCACTGTGGTCATACCGGCCACTCTGTTGACCGCTGCTGGCAGAAACATCCTCATCTTCGTCCCTCCGGTGATACTTCTTCCTCAACCTCCGCCTCCTCTCAGCCATCTGCTTCTGTGGCCACGACCTAAGGTAGTGCACACGTCGTTACCCAAGGTAAATGGATGATTGACTCTGGTGCTACAAATCACATGACCGGAAACCTTCACTACTTCTCTCTCCTAGAGACGCATGATCGGTTACCCCCGGTTCTTATTGCGGATGGTTCGCCTTCCCTTGTTCACTGGACGGGCATGGTTCAAGTCACCCCGTCTCTTCGCTTATCGGACACTCTCTATGTCCTGAAGTTCCCTTGCAATTTTCTCTCAATTACTACTTTATGCAAGCAACTTCAGTGCTCTGTATTATTTACTCATACTTCTTGTTATTTTCGGGACCCGAGGACCCAACGGACAATTGCTACTGGGACTGAGAGCGGCGGCCTCTACTTCCTCGATAATGTTTCCGCTCTGTCCGCCTTCTCCTTCTCGTCTACTGATCTGCTTCAATAGCATATTCTCCTTGTACATCCTCCTCCTCGGATTCTTCATCAGCTTCTTCCCCACTTACCTCAGACCAGTCCTCCGCTCAACTGTGATGCGTGTCAGCTTGGCAAACATCACCGCTCCTCCTTCCCGCCGAAGCAAGGCCGTGGTTACTCTCGCCCTTTTGATCTAATTCATTCTGATGTCTGGGGTCCTGCTCCTACTCTCACCGTTGGTCGGGGTAGTTCTTTTTTTGTTACTTTTATTGATGATTTCTCTAGATGTACCTGGGTGTATCTATTAAAAGATCGCTCTAAACTATTATCTGTATGGCAATCCTTTTACAATATGATAAAAACTCAGTTTGCTATTTCTATTAAAGTGCTACGCTCTGATAATGCTAAAGAATATCTCAGTCATGAGTTTTCGTCTTTTTGTATGCAACATGGTCTTATTCATCAGGCCAGCTGTGTTTACACCTCCCAGCAAAATGGTGTGGCGGAGCGTAAAAACCGTCATCTCCTCGATATCGCTCGCACTCTAATGACGCAGATGCAGGTACCTCGCTCCTACTGGGGCTATGCTGTTCTTCTTGCCTGCTATCTCATCAATCGTATTCCCTCTTCGGTTCTCCACGACAAGACCCCCTTCTCCATTCTCTACCCGGGCAAGGAACCCTTTCCTCTTCCTCTCCGTATCTTTGGGTGTACGGCTTTTGTGCATGCTCCGTCTGTTACCCGTGACAAGCTTTCCCCCCGTTCCACAAAATGTTCTTTTTTGGATACTCGACCACTCAAAAAGGCTATTGTTGCTTTGACCCCGTTCTGCGAAAAAAGTTTGGTTCCGGGGACGTCACCTTCTTCGAAAATGCATCCTACTTTTCTTCTCAATCCCCGCTTCCTCCTGCTGTCTCTGACTCTACACCATCTCTCTGTGATCCTTCCACGCATATCGACGTCTCCTCTCTTATATCAACTCCTCCTCCGTCTCCTCCTCTCTCTATTATACCCCTCCTTCTTCTCCGCAACCATCTCTCTCTAGTCCCGGGCCAGCTTTCTCCACCACGGACGCTCCAGTCCCTGAGGCACAAGACGACCTGGATCTTCCCATTGCCCTTCGCAAAGGGGTGCGGGCGTGTACCCAACACCTGCTTGCGGCTGTTGTTTCCTATGATCGGCTTACTCCCTCTCGTAGGTGCTTTGCTTTGGCTATCTCGGCTACTACCACTCCCCGCACTTACCAGGAGGCTCTTGTTATTCCTCATTGGAAATCTGCCATGGATGAGGAAATCACCACTCTTACTGAAAGGGGTACCTGGATCCTTGTTCCTCCACCGGTAGGTACTGATGTGGTTGGCTGTCGCTGGGTGTTCGTTGTGAAGTTTCTCCCAGACGACACTGTGGATCGTTACAAAGCCCGACTGGTGGACAAAGGCTTTACTCAGACTTATGGAGTTGACTATTTTGATACTTTCTCCTCGGTTGCTCGCCTCAGCACCATCCAGGTTCTTCTTTCTGTGGCCGTCAACAGGGCGTGGGCTATTTCCCAGCTTGATGTCAAGAATGCTTTTCTATATGGGGATCTTCAGGAGGACGTCTATATGGAGCAACCTCCTGGGTATGTTGCTCAGGGGGAGACACGAGTATGCTAGTTAAAGAAGGCCATCTACGGCCTAAAACAGAGCCCTCGGGCATGGTTCGACAAGTTTAGTGGCATTGTGGCTGCCATTGGCTTTACAAGAAGTTCAGTCGATCACATATTGTTTATTCGCAAAACCGCATCGGGCCTTGTGGTTTTGGCGGTGTATGTGGATGATATTCTTCATACCGGCGATGACCAGGCTGGGGTTGACTTGACAAAGAAACACCTCCGTCAACACCTAGTCACGAAGGATATGGGCTCCCCGAAATATTTTTTGGGGATAGAAATCTCTCGGAAGCCCGACTCGTTGGTTCTCTCCCAACGGAAGTAGTCTCTTGATCTTCTACAAGAGGCAGGATTGACCGGTGCCAAACCGGGCCGGTATCCCATGGCCACTGGAGAGGACAAAACATGGACAGATGACTCACCTCTTATATCCGATGCCACGAGGTATAGACGTCTGGTGGGCAAACTCATTTATCTCACGGTGACCAGACCCGACATCGCCTATGCTGTAGGCAAGGTCAGTCAGTTCATGCAAGCTCCCTGGGAATGTCATCTTCAGTCTGCCTTGAAAATACTAGAGTATGTCAAAGCAGCACCAGGAAAAGGGCTACTCTTTCAGAAGCATGGTCATTTGAGAGTTGAAGCCTACTCAGACTCAAGCTATGTGGATGATAAAGGTGACCGTAAATCTATATCGGGCTTTTGCACATTTGTTGGAGGTGATCTTGTGAGCTGGAAGAGCAAGAAGCAGTCTGTTGTCTCAAGGTCCAGTGCAGAAGTCGAATACCGGAGTATGGCGTCAACCACGTGTGAGTTAAAATGGTTGTGGGCTCTCTTGCTTGACCTAGGAGAGGTCTACGACTATCCTCTGCCTATGTTCTGTGACAACAAGGCCGCTATATTCATATCCAAAAATCCGGTCTTCCATGAGAGAACGAAACATATAGAGGTCGACTGCCATTTCATCCGAGAAGAGGTCTTGAAGAGACAAATTTGCACTCCGTTCGTCACCTCCGACAAAGAGTTGGAAGATATCTTCACCAAGCCGGTTTCTACTTCCTTCTTCCACATTTGTGACAACCTGGGCATGATATATATCTATGCTCTAGCTTGAGGGGGAGTGTCGAAGTATGAGACCGGGCGGTCTGGCGGTTTGAGCCTGGCGGGTTGTAGACCGGGCGGTCTAGCGGTTTGAGTCTGGCAGGTTGGTATCCAGGCTGTTGCTGTGTGGTGTCCGGCCGGTTTGGCGGTCTCCTACCGCATCTCTCTCTTGCTTCTGGTATTGCCGAGCGGTTAGAACATTGTCTAACCGCACGGCCTGTTCCGGTCTATTGTTCTAGCCGCCCAGACCTGTGGTATAGTTTTATTCCCACATTGTTAGTTTGTACTCTTTCCTCTCTCCTCCATTCTATAAAAGGGAGATCATACCTTTGTAAATGATATCTTTTTGGATAATAAAATTTTCAATTATTCAAAGTTCCGGCTTGTTTTCTAGTTGTTTGTTCGCTACTTTAGTCGTTTGTTCGCTACTTCTCACATGGATCAAAGCTTTTGGTGGAGGAACGAGTTCGGGAGCAAGCTCGCCGGAGGTGAAGAATTCCACGGCCAACTGCTACCATTGCCGCTGTCGGGCCCCAATTAATGTTCGTTTCTCCTCCTCTCCCTTTGTGCTAGCTTCCTAAATCATTTAGGAGAAATTTTGAGCTCAATTGAGCTTGGATCCATGTGAGATGTGGGAGAAAATTGCAAGCTTTTGAACTTGTTTGGGATCGCCGAAGAGGTGGTTTCCGACCACCATTTCACCGCCAATCGCTGGCCACCACCTCAACGAAGGTGGTGGTTGTGGTAGATGGCCGGGGATACCGAGGAGTGGCCTGGAAATAAGGTTTGAAGTTGCTACATGCCAGGAAGATCTGGATCGTCGACTCAGTGGAGAAGACAATGGATGTCGTCGGTTTGATTGAATTAAACTATAGTATTGTTATTTAATTTGTGAATTTGTCACATTTAATATAGTGATTTGCATGTTGATTTTAGGCCTCTTAGATGCTAATACAGGAATGCTTATCAACATGAAATTTGTATATCTAGTATTTAACTTTATTTTGACACCCTAAATGTGCAATTTGGAGCATTGTAGCTCCTTATAGGGCCATTCTCCTAGGACTGCTCCTACGCTAGGGCAGAATTTCAAATGAGTGCCTAGGCTAAACTATAAGTCCACATGCAGTGAAATTTAGGTCATCCATGCATGTGTACTAGACTTAGACCATGCCCAAAAATCAGAATTTTTGGAGGAAATTTTCTATAGTTTTAGCAAAAATTTGATTTATTAAATAAATCAAATTTAGGAAGATTTCCAATTCCAAATGCCACCAAATTTGGATGGCATGGATCTAAGGTCATTATAAGTGTTGGAACCCCACCTTGTTTAGGGTTGATTTGGGCTAGGTTCACTATTTAGATTGCTTAGAAGACCCACATTATATAGTCTAGGGTCATAGGTTTTCTATCAGGGTCTAGGTCAAGTCATCAAACATAGAATGATTGGTTTTCTCCTTCAGAAGACTTAGAAGACTTCCAGAGAAAAGCAGATTTCTAAGTGATAAAAAACGTTCGACGATAGCTGAACTCAGCTCGACGATTGTCGATCTCAGATTGACGAACTCAGATGTTTAAATCGGAAATTCGGTCTCTGTGGAGTTCACCCTTGTGGAAGGGGTGATCGCGCACCTACTCCTCTCCTGCAAGCAAAATGATAAAGGAAAAAAAGAACAGAAAACTGACCCAAGGGCTCGGAGCGGAGGATCCACCACACACCCAGAAGATCTCAGAGTGATTCCCCTCCTTAGCCAAATGGTGGGCTAAGGTACCTAAGATAGCACTAGAAGATTGGAAGACCAGTGAGCATGCCATCTGAGGTACCCCTTGGGTCCTATTTATAGATTTATGAAAATGGCCTTCAAATAGCCAACCTCCGCTGTTCTGAACAGTTATGTGCAACCCAACTAGGTCTGCCAATAGCACAACTCCGCTGTTCTAACTGGCTATAGGCAGAACAGCGGGGGAAAAATAGTAAAAACACTTCACAGATCACTGGGCGAGTAGCCTCCAACGACCTTTGCTCGGTATGGGCAGCGAGTGCTCGGTAGAGCTTGCACTTGCCGTTTCCGCTTGGCCTTTGGCGAGTACGGGCCCGACCTACCCTGCTTGCCTGTCGCCTGCCGATCTCCCAAGGGCGAGTGCGAGCCGGCCCTCCCCACTCATCCCTTGCTGACTCCTCCATGGATCCACTTTTACTTGTTGTCAAGGAGCAAAGGACGCTGACTGGGCGGGCTTCACTCAATACCAAGACAGAACGGCATCGATTGCCTGGCTTTTACTCAATGCTAAGGTAGAATGGCATCGAGTGCCTGGCTCTCACTCAACGCCAAGGCAGAATAGCATCGAGTGCCTGAACTTCACTCAACGCCAAGGCAGAACGACATTGAGTGTCTGACCTTCACTCAACGCCAAGGCAAAACGGTGTAAAGTGCCTTGCTCTCACTCAACGCCAAGACAGAACGGTGTAGAGTGCCTGGCTCTCACTAAATGCCAAGGAAGAACGACATCAAGTGCCTGACTTTGACTTAACGACAAGGCAGAATGGTGTTGAGTGTCTAGCCTTCGCTCAATTCCAAGGCAGAACGACGTCGAGTGCCTGACTGGCGAGTACGACCAGAACTCGGCGAACGACCAGGGGCTCGTCGAATAGGCCAGAGCTCGACGAACAGCCCAGAGCTTAACGAACAGGGTTGAGCTCGATGAAAGGCCCAGAGATCGACAAACAGCCCCGAGCTCAATGAACAGGGTCGAGCTCGACGAAAGGCCCAGAGCTCGACGAACAGCCTTGAGCTCAACGAATAGGGTCGAGCTCGACGAAAGGTACAAAGCTCGACGAATAGCCCTGAGCTCAACGAACAGGGTCGAGCTCGACGAAAGGCCCAGAGCTTGACTCACATCCCTGAGCTCGACGAATAGGGCTGAGCTCGACGAACAGGGCTAGGTGAATGGGGCTTGACGAGTATAAGATCGCCTCCCAAAAGCATCCCTCCTCGCCTGGGCGAATCAGATGTTGCCGAGTTCTCCCCCTGCCGAGCTCTCCTAGAGACTCTGACTGCCCGATTCGACTGGTCTGGCTCCTGCTAACCCACTCGCCGGATACAGGGTTTTACATAATCCCCGCTCTTTACGAGGTTGGCACAAGCTCGGAAAGAAACATCCAACCCCACGGAATTCAGCGAGTGTGGCATGAGCTAGAGAATCTTTCAGTGGGATCCACTAGCGGCTATAAATATTCTCCTGCATACCTGGGTGGCCTTTGCCATTCCCTTTGTTCTAATCTTGCAAAGATGCCCATCCCTAGGGAGATCTAAGAGAGGCTTGCCCGGGCTCCTGAGATTTCCTCTACTCACATTGCCAATTTGAATGCGATCCCTCCTACCATCTCGTAGAGCAGACAGGTGGAACCCAATCCCGCTAAGAGGGCGAAGTCATTCCCTCGAGCGGCGGAGCCCATCTTTAATGACTTGAAATTTGGAGCACGACACTGGCTCCTCTACCTTCCTTACTACTGAAAAGAAAAAGAACGTGGTTGATCTTTTTGCCGACTCAGACAGCCAACGAGATGATGGCGAGGCCTCCTCTCCGCGACTCAAGACCCCCCTCGGCGACCCGCAACTTAAAACTCCAGAGAACTGTCCGCGAGACCTGTCTCCCCCTTCGGGACCCTGGGGCTGGACTCACAGAGGCCAAACTCGCCAACCCGCATTCCCTTGCAGCAGTAATTTTCCTCCGGGGCGGTGGGAGGGGGCGTGGGAGGCATACCCATGTCAGGCTTCAACCTCCTCCTGCTGAGAATACATCCTCCGAGACGCGGCAAGAATTTGAGCCTTCCCCATCTCGCACTTTCCTTGGGGCCCAAGCTCGTCAGGTGAGCTGACTTTCAGCGATTCTTATCCCATAGTCGCCCTGGCATGCTCGCCTTTCACACTAATGTTTAACTGTTTCAGCAGCTCTTCCTGATCAGTCTGAGGCTGATGAATCCTTGGGGCCGACCCGTTACTCGCCTCTCCCTTCTCCGAGCTCGCTAGACTCTTTTCTGGGTTCTGAAGTGGAGAACGGTGATCTGAAGAGGAGGGGGATTGGGCTCTTCAAGAAGCTGATATGCGGAATGCAGAAGGTGCAGCAGGAAAATGAAGCATTGCAGTGCGACTACGTTCGACTCATTGACAAGGCGAGGGGCAGCCCGATAAGCAAGGTGGAGTCCCCTTCTCATCTCCTGGATGAGATCAAAGAGAGCCTTCAGACCGCTCAAAGGAACTTGGGGCGGGTTCGCGAGCTCCATGGCTCGCGGCATTCTGTGGGGAAGAAGACGCGAGGCTGGGGTAGATAGAAACGTCTCCATTGCTTAGCCTACCGGCGCTCGCCTCTTTACCCCTCAGCTCACGCATGTATTGAACTTGTTGCTTTTCCCTCTGCATCTGAGTTTTTTCTGAACAATATCTCTCCCCTGGTCTGTAATAACTTAGAACATTTCTAGATTTTATTGTTTGCTATTCAAATATATTACGCTTGGCATGTGATATGATAGATCCTGGAATTCGCCGAGCTGGGGTCGGCGAGCTGAGTCTTGCGAGCTGGACTGATCGGTCGGCTCGGCCTGGGGTTCCTTTTCTATAAATAGGCCCCCTCACCAACCCTTGCTTACCGCTTTTATGGCTTTCATACCCCCTTCTTCTCGCCTTCTCTCTCATTGGTACTCTCCCCCTAATCCTCCTGCGAGCATTGGTAAGATCAATCCCGATTCTGATGGCTGCTCCAAATACGCCCATCATTTCGCTTACTACTACTTCTTCGAGGGGAACACCTCCGAGGGGGAGCTCGCGGAATTCGTAAACGGCCACTTGCTACCCAGTTTTGAGGCTCGCCAGCCCAGGGAAGGCGAGGCCATCAACACCTTCTACCCCGACGAACTTGCCTTTCCCATCTCACATTTCGAGATGGGGTTGTGCCTGCCGCTCTGGCCAGAAATCCGCCAGATTCTGAAATATTTCGGCGCGATGCCCGCGCAGCTCAACTCGAATGCCATCGCCATGATGGTGGAATTCACGTGCTTCCTCCGCATTAAGAAAATAGAGTTCAACCCAACTGTCTTCAGGAAACTCTTCATATACAAGGCGACTCCCGATGGCATCGCCTATTTGGGGGCTCCTTCATCAATGTTCGCAAGATCGCGAACAAACATCACAACTTGATGACCAAGATGGTCTTCATTAAGGGCGATCACGGCAACGTCCCCTACTCACCCCGGCAGAAGGGCGAGGAGGTGTACCAACCTCTTACCATATCCGGCAATGATGCCGAGATCCACAAGTTCTTTCTCCACAAGGACTTTGAGGTCTACTTCCTCTGAAGGGGCCTTGACTCGCTCCTTCCCGTCCTTCCCGGCAAAGGTATACCTTTCAACTTTCCCTTTTCTCGATCTCGCCGAATCAATTGGAATTTTAACTAAGTTTCTCTTGCAGGCGAGCGACTAATTCTCGAGAACCAGGCCTTTGCGGACTCGGGACTATTTCCAAACCCTCTCGCATGCGAGAAGGCGACTGCAGCTTCCTGCCGAGATGAGGCAGCTTCATCCAAACCTTCATCCAGCAAGAAGCAGGTTGACCCTGCGAGGCCTAGGTCGCCTCGCCGTCTCCTGCCGTAAAAGAAGCGGAAGGCGGTGGTGTTACCTCAAGAGAGGCAATAACAACAACAACAAAGACCTAAATAAATGAGCTCGCTCGTGCCCTCCCCGGATAGATCGTCGGAGAGCCCGCTAAAAGAGACAACCAGCAAAGGGTGGGAGGGAGTCTAGCCCTCCGCTCCCCTTGTCAAGAGGGTTGTGGCCCGCGAGATGGGTCCGCCGAAGAGCCACCCCCTCTTCGGCCTCGGGGGGAGGTGGAATGACTCGGTCGGTGAGCCCGTGATCCAATGGGATGAGACGGCCCATCGGATCTCTGTCTCCACCCTCCAGCCTTCCTGGACTGACAACCAGCTTTCCTTCAGTCATGCCTACGCGCTCGTCTTTGGCCTCTACGGGCGCGAGGATGCCGCAGCCTACAAACGCATTACTCTGCGCCAACTCGGCCATGAGGTCTTGTAAGGCCATATGCGGGCACTGGAGCTGCACCACATGACGGTCCGTCGCGGTTTCAACCTCAGCCACCTCCTGTAGAAGGCTGAGCAGAAGTTCAATGTTTCCCAGGACAAGGTCGTCGACCTGGAGAGGAGGCTCGACATTGCCGAGGATTTACTCGCCAAAGGCGCTGGCTGGCTGGTAAGCGCTGATCATCCCTTTCTCTTTTTTACTTAGGATTTTTTAGCGTTTCCTGTGACATATTTGCTTACTTCTTTGTTTCACAAGATGCCGAGGCTGCTAGCGAGCTATGGGCTCGCGCCATCTGGCTGGAGGAGGAAAATACCCAACTGCATGCCCGCGCCGCCGAGCTGGAAGCCCGCGCCGCCGGGCTGGAGGCGGATAATGAAAAGCTGAAGATCCGGATCAAAGGGCTTGACAACGAGCTCCTCCGACAAGCAGATGCCTTCCTTCCCCCTGCTGGCAGTGTGCCCCCCTTCCCGTACAAGAGTTTGAGGATCTTCAACGAGACTGAGGTCGCCGAACAGCTGCGGATCAACTCGTTTGAGTCCGCTGAATGCGCCCTCCAGATTATGAAGGACACAGGGGTGTTGGTGGAGGGCTGCGAGGGGATCATGGCTCGGGACCTTATGCCGAGCTTGTTCCCGACCATGCTGCCCAGCGAGAAGGAGGACAGATTCTACCTGCTCTTCGGGAAGGGCTACAAGGACGATTCATCTGGAGGAGCAGGAGAAGATCGCCAATCTGGGGGAGGCGAGAGCTGACACGCCCCGTTTTTTCTTTTTCATATAATTCTTACATTCCACCCCCTTTTTGTAACCTCACTTAGGCGAGCTCCCCTTTTTGTAGTAATACTTTACTTAATGAAAAGAGATTTTTGTCATGAATTTTTCTATCTTCTTTTTCCTAAACTCTTTTGTTTATGGTGTACTCGCCCGCGGGCTCTCCTCCTGGAGAATTTTGTTAGGATAGAACTTTCTGTTAGAATACGTATTAGGACTCGCACCCATGAGTAGACCCTGAGAGCTCGCCACCTCTTAGGTAACCCAGGGGACCATTCACCGCACTAGGGCTCGCCGCCACCCAGCTTGCTTGCGAGCTACCTCCTTTCTTGTCAGTGTCAAGCCAAAATTGTTAAAAAATTTCACAAGTAAAACTGCGGGGGGGGGGGGGGGGGGAGTGTATCGCTAGAGCTCGCCTTCCTCGCCAGATGCCGATTACTAAGCTCGTCACCCCTCTGCTAAGCTGAGCCTGCGAGCTCTGACTCGCCTGTGAGGGTTTTCCTCCCTTATCCTTAGGGAAGAGGCCAATTTTCTCAAGTAACATATGGAGAGGGTGGGACTTTCCCGAGTGACATCCAGCCCTACAAGCTAGGTGAGAGCCTGACAACAAGATCTGCTCGGGGTCTGGGTAGACTCCCTCGAGTGACATCCAACCCTGCCAGCTAGGTGAGAGTCTGACAGTGGGATCTGCTTGGGGTCTGGGTAGACTCCCTCGAGTGACATCCAACCCTGCCAGCTAGGTGAGAGCCTTACAGCGGGATCTACTCGGGGTCTGGGTAAACTCCCTCGAGTGACATCCAACCCTGCCAGCTAGGTGAGAGCCTGACACCGGGATCTTCTTGGGGTCTGGGTAGACTCTCTCGAGTGACATCCAGCCCTGCCAGCTAGGTGAGAGCCTAGCATCGTGATCTACTCTGGGTCTGGGTAGAGTCCCTTGAGTGACATCAAGCCATGCCAGCTAGGTGAGAGCCTTGCTGCGGAATTTTCTCGGGGTCTGGGTAAAGTCCCTCGAGTGACATCCAGCCCTGCCAGCTAGGTGAGAGCCTGGCAGCAGGATCTGCTCGGTGTCTGGGTAGACTCCCTCGGGTGACATCCAGCCCTGCCAGCTAGGTGAGAGCCTGGCAGCGGGATCTGCTCAGGGTCTTGGTAGTCTCCCTCATGTGATATCCAACCCTGCTAGCTAGGTGAGAGCCTAGTAGCGGGATCTGCTCGGGGTTTGGGTAGTCCATCGAGTGACATCCAGCCCTGCCAGTTAGGTGAGAGCCTGACAGCGGGATCTGCTTGGGGTCTGGGTAGACTCCCTAGAGTGACATCTAGCCTTGCCAGCTAGGTGAGAGTCTAGCAGCGGGAACTGCTCGGGGTCTGGGTAGAATCCCTCGAGTGACATCCAACCCTGTCAGCTAGGTGAGAGCCCTACAACGGGATCTGCTCGGGATATGGGTAGACTCCCTTGAGTGACATCTAGCCCTGATAGCTAGGTGAGAGCCTAGCAGCGGGATTTGCTTGGGGTCTTGGTAGACTCCCACGAGTGACATCCAGTCATGCCAGCTAGGTGAGAGCCTGATAGCGAAATCTGCTCGGGGTTTGGGTAGACTCCCTCGAGTGACATCTAGCCCTGCTAGTTAGGTGAGAGCCTGACAGTTGGATCTGCTCGGGATCTGGGTAGAGTCCACCGAGTGACATCCAGCCCTGCCAGCAAGGTGAGAGCCTGACAGTGGGATTTGATCGGGGTCTCGGCAAGTAAACACTTCACCCATTCTCATGGATCACAATGTGAGCATTGGCACAATAAGTTTTATTAGAAAAATAATGTTTCTTACATAGCTTCAAGGGAAAAAAACGTTTCAAGTCGTCATCGCTCCATGTGAGACTTTGGGTCTTCCCTTCCATATTCTTGAGGAAGTACTCTCTTGACTTTAACGTTTCTTTTACAATGTACGAGCCCTCCTAGTTGTGGTTAAGCTTCCCCACGACGGCTGACTTTCCCGCGGCATCTACCTTCTTCAGGAGAAAATCTCCTTCTGCAAAATGTTTGATCCAGACATGCTTGTCGAAGTATTTAGCCATCCTCCTTTTCACTTCCTCTTGACAGATGGCGGAGAGGTCGCGTACCTCCTCCACCATGCCAAGGGAGAGCCGCAACTCCTCTTCATTTTCAACTAGTCATTCTTCCCTGCCTACCTCCTCCTCAACCATCTGAGGCGTTCGGACCTTGAACTCAATTGGAAGCACTGCCTCGCATCCATGGGATAGCTTGGAAGGGGTTTCTCCTATAGCGGTGTTGGGGGTGGTTTTAAGGGCCCAAAGAACCGAGGGGAGTTGCTCCACCCAGTTACCCTTCAAGTTCTCCAGTTTTTTTATTTAAGAGGTTCACTATGATCTTGTTCGCCGCCTCCACCTGCCCGTTTCTCCTGGGGTGGTGGACTGAGGCAAATATGAGGTCGATCTCGAGCTATCTGTAGAAACTAATGAATTCAGCGCTGGCAAATTGGGGCCCATTGTCCGTAACTATGGCCTGGGTAAACCCGTGCCGACAAATGATCTCCCCCCAAACAAAGTTCCTGATGACCTGGGAGGTCACCTTAGCAAGCGCCTTCACTTCCATCCACTTAGAAAAAAAAAGTCTATCATAACGAGCAGGAACCTCCTCTACCTGCTGGCCTGGGGGAAGGGCCCTACCAGGTCCATTCCCCAGATGGCAAAGGGCTAGAGGGCCATGATACTTCTAAGACGCCGGGCCAGTTGCAACTAGAGGGGGGCATATAACTGGCACTTGTGACACCTCCTTGTGAATTCTGCTGCGTCGTGTCCCATGGTAGGCCAGAAATACCCTTGCCTGACAATCCTCCCTTCCCGGGTCCGACTCCCGGAGTGACTCCCACACTCCCCGGAGTGGACTTCCTCCAAGATCCTCTGGACCTCACTCTCGGCCATGCAATGCGCCAACATCCCCGAAAGGGTCTTTCGGTACTGCTGCCCATCGTGCATGAGATAGTACACCGACTTATACTTGAATTTCTTTTTATCCATCCCTTCCGGATACTCCCCTGTGGAAAGGAAGGTCGTAAATGGATCCATCCACGAGGGGTGTTGATCCACCTCCATTTGTTCTCCCTCTTCAATGGAAGGGCAGAATAGATCTGTGACGGTACCTCCCTCCTTGGGACCATGCTTCGCCAATTGATTGACCTGCTCGTTCTCCTCCCTGGGCACGTGCCGGATGGAGAAGGTTTGGAATGTGCTAATGACCCCATTTACTTTTGCTAAGTATAACTGGAGGGTAGGCTCCCTTGCCTCGAAGTCCCCATTGATCTGGGAGGTAACCACCATGGAGTCAGTGAGGACCTCCACATCAAGCACCCCAGCTCCCTAGCCAGGCATAGCCCTGCGATCACTGCCTCATACTCGGCTTGGTTGTTGGTGATGGGAAAGTGCATCACTACTATTTGTTCGATTCTCGTCCCCTGGGGGCTTATTAGGATCGCCCCCACCCCCTGGGAATGCCTCCCTAAAGCGTCGTCTACCATCACTTTCTAGGGAATGGGGTGGGTGAGTTCTGCCTCCGTCACCTCGATCACATAGTCAGCCAGAAAGTCGATCATTGCTTGGGCCTTGATCAAGAGACGGGTGGCAACGGATATGTCGAACTCACTGAGTTCCACTGACCACTTGGCTAATCATCCCGAATGCTCCACCCCCTCAAAGATGTTGTGGACGGGGTGGTCAGTTACTACTCGGATTGAGTGTGGCTGGAAGTAAGGCCGAAGTCTCCGAGCCGGGATGACAAGAGCGAAGGCCAGCTTCTCCAAAATGGGATATCGAAGCTTTGCCTTCCTCAGGACCCGACTCACATAATATATGAGGAGTTGCTTCTTTCCTTATTCCCGAACTAGGACGGAGCTCAAGGTCTCTTCTCCGATCCCAGATATAAAGACAGGTCCTCCACTTCCTTTGGCCCTTGGAGTAGAGGGCCTGAGTCAACTGCCTCTTCAAGGCTTGAAATGCTTCCTCGCACTCCTTAGTCCACTCGAACCTCTGGCCCCCCTCAACGCTTTGAAGAAGGGGGGCACTTCTCTCTGGCCCGGGAGAGAAATCTACTCAACCCTGTCAGCTTTCCTGTCAACCGTTGCACTTCCTTGGCGTTCTGAGGCAAGGCCAACTCAATTATCGCCCTCACCTTGTCAGGGTTGGGCTCTACACTTGCAGGGGTAAGGAGATGGCCTAGGAACTTTCCCCTGCTTGCCCCAAAGACACACTTCAGGAGGTTCAACTACATCTTGTACTTGCACAAGGTGGTGAAGGTCTCCTCCAGATCCCGGAGGTGAGAGTCCACGTCTCGGCTCTTGATCATGAGGTCATCCACATACACCTCCAGGTTCCTCCCCTTTTGTTCTCGGAAGGCCCTATCCATCATTTTTTTGGTACGTCACTCCTGCATTCTTTAACCCAAAGGACATCATTTTGTAGCAGTAACACTCATCTCCTGTGATGAAGGAGACATCCTTGATGTTTGGGAGGTGCATCCTGATCTGATGGTAACCTGAAAATGCATCTAGAAAACTCATTACAGGAAAACCGATGGCTGATTCAACCAGCACGTCGATCCGAGGAAAAGGATAATAGTCTTTAGGGCACAATTTATTGAGTAAAGAAAAATCGACACGCATACTCCACCGGCCGTCTCCTTTTTTGACCATTATTACATTGGAGACCCAGCTGGGGTATTGTATTTTGGATACAAAGCTAGCCTTGAGGAGCTTGGCCACCTCCTCCCTGATGGGCTCGGCCAGCTTGTCCGCAATGGACCTCTTCTTTTCCTGGACGGGGCGAGCTTCTAGTTCCAGGTTGAGGAGTGGCAGGCGATGCCCACATCGATCCCTGGCATCTCCGCGAAGCTCCAAGCAAAGATGTCCATGTTCTTTCGGATGTACTCCAACATCCTGCCCTGGTCCTCTGGGGTCAGTCCCCCGATGATGTGAACCTTCTCCACCCTGCCTTCGATAGTGAGAACCTCCATCTCCACCACCTCCTCTGCAGCCTCCAGGAGAGACTGATCCCCTATTCTTCAACATCCTCCCCTCCTAGGGCAAGAGCTACCTCCTCAGCTCCCTCCACGACCATCGCCTTGCTCGGCTCTTGGACCTCCTCCGCTACCTCCACCCGGGTGCGGTTATCCTCCACCTCCAATGCCTCTCCTGTCTTCTGCTCCGCCTCCTACATCCTCCGCTCCATCTCCTCGACCCCATCCTGCCAAGAGATGGAATTTAATGTCATGATATAGCACTCCCTTGCCACCTTGGGTCTCCCCGGACCCGAACCTGGATCCCCTCGATGTTGAACTTCAGGCATTGGTGGACGGACGAGGGGATGCAGCGGAAGGCGCTGATGAGTGGTCCCACGAAGATGGAATTGTAGCTGCTGGGGGCGTACACGATGACGAACCTGCAAGTATGGGACTGCCCCCTAGAGTAACATGGAGTCCTACTCCCCCTTCCACTTCTTTCCTCTCTCCCGAGAACCCAAACAGAGGTCCGTCCGAGGCCAGCACCCTCTTGGCCTCCACCTTCATCGCGTCAAACGCCTTCTTGAAGATAGCGTTGACTGAACTCCCGTTGCCAATGAGGAATCGGGAGACAGTGAAATTCTCGATGGCCGTCTGGATGACTAGCGCATCGCAAAAGGGGTCCTCATGATCCGACATATTCTTCTTTGAGAAGGTGATCTTCTCCTCCGGGAGTGGGGTATGGGATGTGGAGCCAACGCTCCTTCGATACATGGTGTAGAGGCTCGCCTTCTGGGAAGCCTCAATCCTTACCCCTCCATGGATCACTCTGATCTCTCTCCGGGTTCTGACATCTGCCCCGTCCTCACACCTGTCCTCCTCTGCCCGAGGCAGGACTTCCTCGATCCGTACTCCGTGGCGATCTTGTTACTGCTGCTACTCCCTATTTCCTCTCATCTCGAGGAACTTAGGGCATGTGGTTGTAGCGTGTCCTTCTTCTTGGTGGAATTCACAGTAGGGCAGCTCCACCCTAACTTCTCTCCTCCTTCTCCGTGCATCTTTACTCCTCTCCCACAGGGCTATTACTATAGCCTGGTTTTGATTGGGGAGGGGTGGCCTCTGGCCCTACCTCCAACCTGGGGGGTGAAAATGACCCTGCCCCTAGTAGTTGTCTCCTCCACGAAAGCCTCTTCGCGACCCCTGGTCCTGCCACTCTGGCCTCCAACCTAGTCGATGGTCCAGCTGTTGACGCCCCCACCTGGGTTGTTGTTATTGCTGCATTTGTCATTGTTCCCTTTGCAGGGGTTCAGCTCTCCTCTCCTCCTGACCTCTGCCACCTCTTGGCTCCTTCACCTCCTCCTTGCCCATGTGGCCAACTTCCGGACAAACTCAAGATTCGACGCCTCCCCGTCGACTTATATTGCCGCCCTATCCATCAGTTCCTCATAGGAGAGGGGCGATACCCTCTTCAGCTCCATTCTGAAGAAACCCTTCTACAACCCCACGGTGAAGGCCATCAGCAAGGTATGGCCCGACATCTCCTGGACCTAGGTTACTTCCTTCTGGAACCGATCGACGTAACTTCCCAGGGTCTCATTCACCCCCTACTTGATGTGGAATAGGGACTCTGACTCCTTCTTCCTCCTCTTGGAGGTGGTGAACCTTAGAATGAACCCCCGACGTAGGTCTTCGAAGCAGTAAATGGAGTTGGACAGCAGCTGGTGGAACCACTCTCTCGCCTTCTCCTTGAAAGTAATGGCGAAGAGCCTGCACTTGAACCCGTCCGACATCGGTCGGATCGAAACCACGTTATCAAACCACTGGACGTGCTAGACCGGGTCCCCCTTCCCGGTGTAATAGGACATCTCGGGCTCCCTGAACTCCTCTGGAACCGGGGCGGAAGAAACCAATTCGCTGAAGGGGCTGCCTCCCCCTGCTGGACGAGCTGGAGGGTCTTGCACCCCCATCTCGCCGAACCGGCCGCTACTCACTGAGCCCGGGAAGAGCACTCGCCCAGGGAGCTCGCCTCCTCTCCCTTCCTCCACGACTTCGTTCTCTGCCTGCCTACCGGGAGCGTCCTCACCCATGGCCAGGACTGCGAGCACAAGTGCTGCTGGAGTCGAGCACTCGACACGCGCGCCGAGTGCGAACTTGATGAGGCCGAGCACCTCCTTCCTAAACTCTTCGAACATCCCTACTGTGGCAAGAGGGGGAGGGGGTGGCGAGTCGGACCTATTTGAACCTAGCCCTGATCCTCCCATCATTGAGCTCACCAAAGATTTTTTGTGCTGACCACGCTCCATTCTCACCGCACCAAAAATATTGAAATCCGGAAATTCGGTCTCTGTGGAGTTCACCCTTAGGAAATGGGTGATCGCATACCTACTCCTCTCCTGTAAGAAAAATGATAAAGGAAAAAGAACAGAAAACTAACCCAAGGGCTCGGCGTAGAGGACCCACCACACACCCGGAAGATCTTAGAGTTCTTCCCCTCCTTAGCCAAATACCAGGCTAAGGTACCTCAGATAGCACTAGAAGATTGGAAGACCAGTGAGCATGCCTTCTGAGGTACCCCTTGGGTCCTATTTATAGATTTCTGAAAACGGCCTGCAAATAGCCAACCTCCGCTGTTCTGAACAGCTATGTGCAGCCCAATTGGGTCTGCTAACAGCTCAAATCCGCTGTTCTAACTGGCCATGGGCAGACCAGTGGGAGCAAAATGGTAAAAACACTTCACAGATCACTGGGCGAGTAGCCCCCAACGACCTCTACTCGGCAAGGGCGGCGAGTGCTCGGTGGAGCTGGCACTCGCAGTTTCTGCTCGGCCTTTGGCGAGTACGTTCCCGACCTGCCCTGCTCCTTTGCCGCCTGCCGAGCTTTTAAGGGAGAGTGTAAGCCAGCCCGACCCACTCTTCCCTTGCTAACTCTGCCATGGATCCACTTTTACTTGTTGCCTGAGAGCAAAGGGCGCCGATTGGGCGGGCTTTACTCAATGCCAAGGCAGAATAGCATTGAGTGCCTGGCTTTCACTCAATGCCAAGGTAGAACGGCGTCGAGTGCCTCGCTCTCACTCAAAGCTAAGGCAGAATGGCGTCGAGTGTCTGTCCTTTACTCAACGCCAAGGCAGAACGACGTTGAGTGTTTGGTCTTCACTCAATGCTAAGGCAGAACGGTGTCGAGTGCCTGGCTCTCACTCAACGCCAAGGCAAAACGGCTTCGAGTGCCTGTCTTTCACTCAACGCCAAGGCAAAATGACATTGAGTGTCTAGCCTTCGCTCAACGCCAAGGCAGAACGACATCGAGTGCCTAGATGGCGAGTACGGTCAGAACTTGGTGAGTGGCCAGGGGCTCGACGAACAGGCTAGAGTTCGGCGAATAGCCCAGAGCTCAATGAATAGGGTTGAGCTCGACGAAAGGCCCAGATCTCGACGAACAGCCCTGAGCTCAATGAACAGGGTCGAGCTCGACGAAAGGCCCAGAGCTCGACGAACAGCCCTGAGCTCAACGAACAGGGTCGAGCTCGACGAAAAGCCCAGAGCTCGACAAACAGCCCTGAGCTCAACGAACACGGTCGAGCTCGACGAAAGGCCCAGAGCTCGACGAATAACTCTTAGCTCAATGAACAGGGTCAAGCTCGACGAAAGGCCTAGAGCTCGACGAACAGCCCTGAGCTCAACGAACAGGGCCGAGCTTGACGAATAGGGCTTGCGAATGGGGCTTGGCGAGTATATGCTCGCGTCCCAAAAGCATCCCTCCTCTCCTGGGCGAGTCGGATGTTGCCGAGTTCTCCCCCTGCTGAGCTTTCCTAGGGACTCTGACTGCCCGATTCAGCTGGCCTGACTCCTGTTAACCCACTCGCCGGATATGGGGTTGTACATCAGAGTTTCTTCTCTGAGTTGAGCTCGACGAATGTCTAGTTGAGGTCGACGATCTCTGATCTCATATCAGAAGTTTAGCTTGATGAAAGTCTATCTCTGGTCGATAAACTTGGAGCTCAGATTGGCAGTTCATTTTTCAGATCGTGATCGCTGAGCTCAGCTCGACGAAGGAGATTTCTCAGCTCGACGAACTTGGAGTTCAGGTCGACGAAATTATTCCTGAGGTCGACTATTTCCTTTCAGGTTCTGTTCGACATTTTTCCTCTACAGTTTCTCAATTCGTCCGTCAATTTAATTTGATTATATTTAGGCAGTAATACTCTGATAATTAATTCTTATATTCTCAAGAATATAGCCGTTTCATGACATCATTAATTATGGTATTCACAGAGTAATTACTTGACTTATTTACTTGAATAGTTGGGGAAATAAATTAAAGCTAATTTCTAGCCATTCAACTTCCAGATTTTTTGCAGTCAATCAAGGATAAGATTTAAAATTCAAAGGCTGATTTCTGCCAGGAACATATAAGGTTATGTTTTCAAAATAGCAAAAAAAAAGAAGAGATAGTGCAAGCAAGAAAGTAATACAGTGAGCCGTGACAGAAAGATTTATTCTACAGAAAACTGAAAGAAGAACAGCTTCATACAAATCAAGTTCTTCATTTGTTTTGCTTCAGGACTTTCAAAGAGACAATCAATCTACATCTGTCTAAAAGTTTCCTGAAGATCTTCAAGCATTCTGAAGGCCTACACCCTGAGCAAAGCTTCATTTTTCTCCTGAACCATTTCTACATCTCAGGGGGAGCTTTGATAAGAACAACAATCCACTAGTTTTCTCAGTGATTTGAGAAAGAGAAGACAACATCTATTTTCTTTTTATCTTTACTGTAAAAGGGTTTTAACTCCCTTAAAAATTTAATCTTTTGGTTGTCAAGTCTCCTGATCAAAATACTTGGTTTTATTTTTGGGCACCTGGTCAAAAGCTCAAAGGGTTGTGAGATCTCTCTTCAAATAGATCCTGTGGTGACAGGGCACCTAAGCAAAAACCTGCGGTGGCAGGGCACCTGATCAAAAACCTGTTAGTAGATTCTTACCAGGGTGGTAGAAGAGTGGATGTACCTAGATTTGGGGAACCACTATAAAATCTTTGTGTCGTCTGGGTTGCTATATTCTTTTATTTATTGTGTTGTGATTGTCTTTGTTTTTATTTTCTCTCTATACATATAGATATCACTTATTTTAATTCTGCTATAAAAACTATCAAAGTTTTTAAAATACTCCATTCACCCCCTTCTAGAGTTAAGACAGATCTATCCCTCACTTTCAATTGGTATAAGAGGGAGGTTCTTTGGTTTCACAGACTAACACCTGAACCAAAAGATCTTTTATAGATCTTATTATCTCTAGTGTCTATTTTATATCATGACACAGAATAAGGAATACTCAAGCACCAGACCTACAGTGTGCAACCTTAACAAGTTTGCACTTTGGAAGGCAAGAATTAGGTTATATATGAATTCCATTGATGAAGACATCTACAATTCTATTTTAACAGGTACCCCTACTTCTTCTGCAACAGCATCTACAAGCACTAGTGTAGTTTCACCACCTGAGTGGACTGATGCATAGAAGAAATCTAAGGTTGCAGATACTAAAGCCATGAATATTTTGGCTCAAACTATGTCTGATGACATATTTCAAAAAGTGGCTGAATGCATATCATCAAAAGCCATTTGGGATTCCCTCAACCAAATGGTAGTAGGACCAGCTAATGAAAGAAAAGATAGAAGATCACATCTCATTTCCCAATATGAGAACCTCAAGAAAGAAGAGTCAGAGTCAGTTGTTGATATGTACAACAGACTCAGCTTGATCATCAATGAGCTGAAGAACCTGGACAAAAATATATCACTGACTGAGATCAATGATAAGATCTTTAAGTACTTCCCTAGCACATGAGATTCTAGGATCTTGCCAATCAAGGAGGCCAGAAGCCTAAATGAAATTTCTACTGAGTCTTTGCTAGGCAAGCTCAAGTATTATGAGCAGCTTATCAAGACTAGAGAAACAACTGAACAGAAGACTTCTACCTCAGGGAGGAAGGAGCAAAGCATTTCCTTTAAGGCATCTAATGAATCTGAAACTCTACCTACCAATGAAGAGGTTATGAGTCTCTTAGCCAAGAGATTCTACAAAATGTCTAAGAACGACTTTAGAATAAGATCAACAAGGAATGAAGATAAACCAAGGTATGACAGAACTCCCACTAAAGAAATTGTTTGTTAGAGTTGTAGGAAGTCTGGACACATTCTACCTAAGTGTCTAGAGAAGCAGAAGAAGGATAAAAGGAAAGACAAGGACTCCAAGAAGTACTACAACAAGCCTTCTTCCAGCAAGCATAAGAAGAAGGAAAAAAGCTTTGTTGTAGAGACTTGGAGTGAGTCTGAAGAAGAGTCTTCATCTTCCAGCTCCAGTGAAGATGAAGAAGAGGCCAAAGCCAGAGAGATTTGTCTGATGGCTATCAATGCATCAAGCAATCCATCAGAAGCTGAGGATTCTGAGTCTGAAGAGGATCAAGTAATATCCTCCTTTAATTTTACTTCAAAACATTTTAAAACTAAATTTAAGATACTATGCAATGACTTAATTAAATCTGAGAAGGAAATCAAACTCCTCAGAGACAAATTAATTGAATATGATAATTTATTTTCTGAAAACATAAAATTAAAAGATGAAATAGATATAGCTTCTGAGCAAATCATTTCATTAAAAACTAAACTAAATGAAACAAAATAATTTGAAGAATCCCTAAATGAGAGAAGTATAATTAATGGATATCACCAGCACAGTTAATACTAGGCTAAATGGTAAATTAGGTTTAAGAGCTTCATCTAGTCAGCCAGCTTTTCTTAAGAAAAATATTTTATCAACCTCTATCAAATTCATATCTGAAAAGGGCAAAGAAAACAAAGTAGATAACAACCAACAGAATAAAGTATTTCAAAAACCCAAATCAAAGAAAAATAAAAACTCAAATAAAAATTATTTTCAACAAAATTCGTCGAACTCAGATCGATGAAATCAGTATTTTGCGTCGAACGACGATCGCCGGACTCTAAACCCAAATTTTGGGTATGATTACTCAAGAGAGGGTGCTCGACGAAATCAACATGTTTCGTTGAATAGAGATCGATGATCGTGGAACGCAGAAAGTGTGCATTATCATTCTGTTAACCGAGATTGAAGACATCAATACCTTTCGTCGACCTCAGCTCGACGAACTCAACTAAATTAGTCAAACCCAAATTTTGAAAATAAAAACTTTAACTTGAATCAAACTAAATATCAGAAACCAAAATTTGCTAATCCCTTTACCCAGTGGATAATTTCACCTAGAAGATTTAATCCCTTTGGATACAAAGACTAACCTGATTATTCTTATATTTCTAGTTATAAATTTGAGAAGAATCAAGGACCCAAGGTTACCTGGGTCAAGAACACCTGATCTTTTTTTTTGCATGTGAAAAATTATCCTACCACAGAGGAACAGTAGTACTTGGATAGTGGGTGTTCAAAGCATATGACAGGAAGCATGGACAACTTAACTAACTACAAGTCAAAGCTTGGACCAAAGGTGATCTTTGGAGACTCCAACTATGGCCAAACAGCTGAAGGCTATGAGAATGTCAAAGTTGGAGCTGCCACCTTCAGGAAGGCAGCCTATGCGAGTGGTCTAATATATAACCTGATATCCATAAGCCAGTTATGTGATGAAGGTTATCAGATATCTTTTAACAAATCTTCATGTATTATTTCTTCAATAGATAACAAAACTGTTTTAACTGGACTTAGACAAGGAAATATTTATGTAGTAAATTTTAAGTCAATTAGTTCAGAAATTTGTTTGTTTAATAAGATTAGTAATAATAATATTTTATGGCATAAAAGACTAGGATATGTTAACCTTAGAAATATTGCTAAACTATCTAGGGACAACCATGTTATAGGATTGCCTTCTGGCCCCTACAAGAAGGAAAGTCTTTGCAGGGCTTGTCAATTAGGCAAGCAAACTAAAAATAGCTTTCAATCAATTAATAAGAGTGATTCACCCAGGATTCTATACTTGCGACATATGGATCTCTTTGGGCCCATTACAGTACAGAGCTTGGGAGGTAAATCCTATATTTTAGTTATTGTTGATGACTTCTCTAGATTCACTTGGGTGTTCTTTTTGAGAAACAAGTCAGATAACTTTAAAATTCTCACATACTTTCTTAGGAGCATAAAGATTGAATATTCTACTCTAGTTGCATTGATCAGAAGTGATAATGGTATTGAGTTTGAATCTCTTCTTATGCAAGAATTCTGTGAGAAGGAAGGTATCAGGCATTACTTATCTGCTCCTAGAACTCCTCAAAAAAATGGGGTAGTAGAAATGAAAAATAGAACCCTTATTGAAGCTGCAGGAACATTGCTTGCAAATGCTTACTTGCCCCTATCCTTTTGGGCAGAGGCTGTAAGTACATCAAACTATGTTCTGAATAAGAGTTTAATACATAAACTTAAGGGTAAGACTCCCTATGAATTGCTTAAAGGGAAGCAACCTAAAATATATTATTTTAGAATATCTTGTTGTAAATGTTATATACACAATAATAACAAGAAACATCTTTGAAAGTTTGAAGCCAAAGCTGCAGAGGGAATTTTTCATGGATATTCCCAAGTCAGTAAGTCCTATAGAGTATTTAATAAATCAACTTTAAAAATGAAAGAATCTGTACACGTAACATTTGTTGAAGCTAACATGTTTTACAAGGAGAATGATTCTTCTACTAGAGATTTATTGCAGGTACCCCAACTATGTGAGAAATTGGATGATTTAAACCTCACCCAAGAGGTTATATCACATCCTTATCCATAAGCTAATGAAGACAGTGAAGAAGATATCATTGAAATGATTGCTGAACCTACAACAGCCAACATAATTCCACAAAAGGAATTAATTCCTATTGTTGTTGATGTACAAACTCCTCCTACTGATCTTGTCATACTTAGAGATCACCCTATATCTCAAGTGATTGGAGATATATCAGTTGGTGTGCAAACACGGCATCAACTCAATCAAGATTTGATGCATGCTTGCTTCATATCTCAACTTGAGCCCTAATTCGTAAAATATGCAGAGCAAGATCCACACTGGATTATTGCAATGCAAGAGGAGCTCAATCAATTTGAGAGATATAGAGTTTGGGATTTAGTTCCAAGACCCAAAGACTATCCAGTCATTGGAACTAAATGAGTATTTAGAAATAAATTGGATGCACAAGGAGCTATTGTAAGGAACAAAACAACATTGGTAGCACAAGGATATTCACAGGAAAAAGGGATTGACTATGATCAAACTTTTGCACCTGTTGCAAGACTTGAAGCTATCAGAATCTTTCTTGTCTATGCTGTATACAAGAAGTTCAAAGTCTACCAAATGGATGTCAAGAGTGCCTTTCTCAACGATGAACTCAAAGAGGAAGTATATGTTGAATAACCACCAGGTTTTATCTCTCCAACTCATCCCTCTTTTGTTTTCAAATTGCATAAAGCTCTCTATGGTTTAAAGCAAGCTCCAAGAGCTTTGTATGAGACCCTAGCTAGCTTTCTTTTAGAGCATAATTTCTCTATAGACATTGTAGATAGGACTATATTTTTAGGCATCATAACAATAAAATATTGTTAGTACAAATATATGTAGATGACATCATTTTTGGCTCTACTGATTCCAAACTATGCAAAAGGTTTTCTGACCTGATGCATTCCAAGTTTAAGATGAGTAGCATGAGTGAGCTTTCCTACTTCCTTGGCTTCCAAGTGAAGCAATCCCCTGATGACATTTTTATATCCCAGTCTAAATATGCTAAGAAGCTAATTAAGAGATTTGAGATGTCTGATGCCTCAGCAATGAAAACACCCATTGCTTCCAATGCTGTGATTGATTCTGATGAACAAGGCAAGCAATTGATCAGAAACATATAGGGCTATTGTTGGGTCCTTATTGTATCTCACAGCTAGTAGGCCAGATATAATGTTCGCTACATGTCTTTATGCTAGGTTTCAAGTAAACCCTAAAGAATCTCACCTTATTTTCCTAAAAAGAATTTTGAGATATATAAAGGGTCGTCCTAATCTAGGACTCTAGTATCCAACTGAGTTAGAATTTGAATTAACTTGATTCTCAGATGCTGACTTTGCTGGATGTAGAGTTGAAAGAAAAAGCACATCGGAACATGTCAGTTCCTTGGTGATAGGCATGTGTCTTGGTTTTGTAAGAAACAAACATTTGTGTCCACTTAAACTGCAGAAGCTGAATACAGTGCAGCTGGTAGTTGTTGTTCATAAATATTGTGGATTCAAAATCAACTCCTGGATTATGGTCTCAGTCTAAATAATTCAACCATATTTTGTGATAGTACCAGTGCAATTTTCATTCCACAAAATCCAGTACATCATAGTAGGACCAAACATATAAAAATTATGCATCATTTCATTAGAGATTGTGTGGACAAAAAGAAAATTAACCTTGTCTTTATCTCTACTGATTTACAAAGAGTGGACATATTCACCAAACCTTTGGATGAAAAGAAACATATGTTCTTCTAAAATAAGCTAGGTATGATTAATGGAGAAGCTTAATTTGATTTCTGTCTGTGGTCGAAGAATTGATCACATTTCGTCGAATGGAGATCGACGATCTGTGAACTCTTCTTGAGAATTTTTGTCGAACTGAGATCGACAAAATCTCTTTGTGAAGACACTTTCGTCAAACGGAGATCGACGATCTTGCTTTAGAAAATATTTCGTCGACCTGAGAACGACAATCTATATTCCTCCTATTAAAACTGAGATCGACGCTATCATTTCTTCATGAAATTTTTTAGTCGACTTGAGCTCGAAGCTTTTATTTCTCGTAGGACGGAGTTCGCCGTTTCACCTTCTGAAAACTTTTAATAGGTTTTTCATTGTACTCCCTCCCGCGCTTTCATATTCTTTTGCACTTGATCTTTGTTTCTCTTTGCAGGAAATCTATGGCGATTTCGGTGGCAACTCTCTCCGAAATGAAATTCGAAGCCGGCTTCGACATCGACATCGATTCCTTCAGCCATTAAGATCAAGTCTTCCAGAATATCTTACAGCTTTTTGAGGCTCAGAAGCTACAGAAACTTATGACTACCAGGATCAAACTTCTAGTAACAGAGATAAAGGAATGGGTTTTCACAGCCAAGATTCAGGATACACCAGTTCTTATTGGAATAATTTCAGGACATCAGGTTCCTCTCTCTCCAGAAATGCTGACTGAAGTTTTTGAGTTTATTAATGGTATAGATGAAATAGAGTTATCTAGCAGTGAATTTGAAGAGATGCTAGAAAGTTTAGGCCATACTGCAGGAAACCCTAACCACCTACTTAAGAAAAATTTATCTATAGAGTATAGATTTTTGACTGATGTTGTTGGCAAAGTGTTATTAGGAAAACACTTTGCTTATGATCATATATCCAGGCACCAGTTTCATTTGATGTGTGCCTTAGTTAACCAAAAATCAGAGAACTAAGGAGGAATTTTGTTTGAATTGATTAAGAAGAAAATTAGTAATAAAGATGTTAGTTTAGGAAGGATTCTAGGAATCTTCATTCAGGCAAAGGATCCAGAGTTATTGGTCTCCCAGACCAGTTTCATTAATGCCTCAAAGAGGCTTACCCTTGCCTTATTTTGTAGATGGGAGAGGACTATTCCCAAGCACTCCAGGACCTCCTCCTCCAGGATTGCTTCTGAGGACACCAGGGCTGTTACAGCCACTTCGCCAATCCTAGAAGAAGCTCCTGCTCCTCCTCCATCTCCACCTCATTCAATATTTCCTTCATCAACTCCATTTCAACAACACTTTATCTCCACTCCTCCAGTCTCACTAACTCAATCACCATCTCCAATCCATATTTCTGAGGATGTACCATCTCCACCTCATCTATCTCCTCAACCATCTCATCTTGATGATCTCCCATCTTTATCTACTCATCCAGATAAATATATATCACTCCATACATTCAATCTTCTTTCATCTCCATCTCCACAACATTCCCCTCTTCAAGATGAAATTCCAGATACCATCCATACATCAAATCATCCACCAACTTTCCCTCATTTTCAACAAACTGACCTACCTCAAGCCATGTCCATCTATTAGAACTGTGGTCACCAATCCTCATATACCCCATCTTATCCTGAGCAAATGTATCTATACTTCTCTGACATCTCAAATGATCTTCTCAAATCCATCCCCCCATCTCTGAAGAAGCTCATAGATGAGGCCATTGCCCCTCTTGCTACTTCTATCTCTATTCTATCTGCTCAGCTTGCTTCCTCCTCTTCTATCCCTTCTTTTTCTAGGGGCCTGACTTCAGGAATTTCTGAAACTAGGCAGGGGGAGATGTTTTGTGAAGAAGCTCCAGTAGTTCTAGCAGCAGCAGTAGCGGATGTTCCAGTTACAGAGTTTATTGAATTTATTGATGATGATTCAGAAATGCTTTGTTTTGCAGAAGAGCCAGTTTATGTTGTAGCAACAAATACTGTTAGTGATTTCATCATAAATCCCTCAGTTGACATTCTTTTTTATTACATTCTTTTGATACTATTTATAGCAGTTATTTACCAGGTTTTAATTCAGCAGTTTTTGATAATTCTAAAGCCATAGTGTGCTACATAGCACCTATTAGTCCTTTAGTTTTGAAATATTTAAGGAAAAGTTTTTTAGTAAGTGAGAAGGTTATAGAATCAGAAATCTTAGAATTAAAGGCTCTCTCTCCTCCAACTTATGGCTGGGCTGAGTCTCCCATGCCAGATCTTGATGAGATCTTGTTTCAAGATATGGAAGAAGAGAGTGACCAAGTGATTAAAGACATTGCAGAGCCAGTAATTCCAGTGCAGCCTCAGGCTGAAGTCTTACAGCCAAGAGCTCATCATTTTCTTTCTGATAAAATGCTGAAACAGATAAATGCTCTCTATGAAAATCCTACAAATGATTCTGATGATGATGATGATGATGAATCAGATGACTCTGAAGACTCTAGTTCTAAAAAGAGAAAGTTCAAGAAGAAAGTTCCTCCAAAGGATGCTCCAAATCAAAATCCCACTGCTAATACTCCATACTATATTCTGCACACATTCCTCTCACTCCAGACATGCCCAACTGGATGAGATATTCTAAGAATTAATTGAAAGCTAGGAAGAAGAGCAGGAGATACTCTCTATCTCCTCAATTCAGGAGATGTCCTCCTCCTCCTCCTGCAGCAGGATCAGTAGGAAGTGTTTCTCAAGCTCAAAAGTCTACATCTTCTCATTATTCCAAACCTTCCTACAGCAAACAACAACACAACTCCAGCAATAGCAGACATCAACAGTATCAAAAGCAAAGCAGAAAGTTCAAGATAATTAGCAAGACAAATCCAGTTCTTAAAGGCCACTATCTCCAGTATGTAATCCATAAATGGATCCCAATTCAAGGATGGCCAGGTTTAAAGAGCTTATAGTACTCTCTCAAATCAGAAAAGCTAAGGAAGAAGGACAAGATATTTCCCAGTATACTACAATGTCTTCATACAAAAAGAAAGAGCTGGAAAAATATCAGGTACAAAACAATTTTAATGTTGATACTTATATGTCTTTGCATCCTGAAGAATTTGTACCAAGAGCTGCTTCTGTGACAATTCTTAGAGCTGAAGATATAAGGATGTCAAAATAGCAAGCTGCTGACCCTAAAAGGGAAATCATCTCCACCAAACCAGCTACAGATGAAAAGAATAATGATTCAAAGAAAGCCTTACAATTTTGCTTTTTCTAAATTTTATTTGAACTTGTTTATTTGTTCTAAATATTTCACAAGACACTATTGTTATATATCTGCTGAACAATAATAATTCTGCCAGATATTATTTTTATGCTTTGTGATTTTTCTTTTATTGCTGTTCATAGTGACCTCACCCAAATAGGGGGAGATTGTTGGAACCCCGCCTTATTTAGGTTGATTTGGGCTAGGTTTACTATTAGGATTGCTTAGATGACCCACATTGTATAGTCTAGGGTCATAGGCTTTCTATCAGGGTTTAGGTCAAATCATCAAACCTAGAATTGTTGGTTTTCTCCTTCAAAAGACTTAGAAGACAGAAGAATACCAGAGAAAAGAAGATTTCTAAGAGATAGAAAAAAGCATTCGACGATAGCTGAACTCAGCTCGGCGATCATCGATCTCAGATCGATAAACTCAGAGTTCCTTCTCTGAGCTGAGCTCGACGAAAGTCTAGCTGAGGTCGACGATCTCTGATCTCATATCAGAAGTTTAGCTGAACGAAAGTCTATCTCTGGTCGACAAACTTGGAGCTCAGATTGGTAGTCCATTTTTTAGATTGTGATCGCTAAACTCAACTCGACAAAGGAGATTTCTCAGCTCGACAAACTTGGAGTTCAGGTCGATGAAATTATTCTCGAGGTCGACTATTTCCTTTCAGGTTATGTTCGACATTTTTCCTGTACAGTTTCTCAGTTCATCTGTCAATTTAATTTGATTATATTTAGGCAGTAATACTCTGATAATTAATGCTTATATTTTCAAGAATATAGCTGTTCCATGACAGCATTAATTATGGTATTCACATAGTAATTACTTGACTTATTTACTAGGACAGTTGAGGAAACCAATTAAAGACAATTTCTAGCCGTTCAACTTCCAGATTTTTTGCAGTCAATCAAGGATAAGATTTAAAATTCAAAGGCTGATTTCTGCTAGGAACATATAAGGTTATGTTTTCAAAATAGCAAAAAAAAAAGAAGAGAGAGTGCAAACAAGAAAGTAATATAGTGAGCCATGACATAAAGATTTATTCTACAGAAAACTGAAAGAAGAACAGCTTCATACAAATCAAGTTCTTCATCAGTTTTGCTTCAGGACTTTCAAAGAGACAATCAATCTACATATGTCTAAAAGTTTTCTGAAGATCTTCAAGCATTCTGAAGGACTACACCCTGAGCAAAGCTTCCTTTTTCTCCTGAATCATTTCTACATCTCAGGGGGAGCTTTGACAAGAACAAAAATTCACTTGTCTTCTCAGTGATTTGAGAAAGAGAAGACATCATCTATTTTTTTTTTATCTTTACTATAAAAGCGTTTTTAACTCCCTTCAAAAGTTAATCTTTTGGTTGTCAAGTCTCCTGATCAAAAGACTTGATTTGTTTTTTGGGCACCTGGTCAAAAGCTCAAAGGGTTGTGAGATCTCCCTTGAAATAGATCTTATGGTGACAAACACCTGAGCAAAAACCTATGGTGGCAGGACACCTGATCAAAAACCTGTTAGTGGATTCCTACCATGGTAGTAGAAGAGTGGATGTACCCAAATTTGGGGAACCACTATAATATCTTTGTGTCGTCTGGGTTCTCTATTCTTTTATTTGTTGTGTTGTGATTGTCTTTGCTTTTATTTTCTCTCTCTATATATAGATATCACTTATTTTAATTCCGCTTTAAAAACTATCAAAGTTTTTAAAATACTATATTCATGACCCCCCTTTAGAGTTAAGACAGATCTATCCCTCACTTTCAATATGTCCTTGGTAAAAATTTGTAGTCATTTGGACCTTTACATGTTAGAGGATCCGACATAAATGGTGAAGGTAGAATTGTGAATGGCGTGCTAATAGCAAAATGAGGTAAAATGAGAATTAAGCCCATTTGACCCAATGCATGTCCATGAAATTTTGGACAGAGGTTTATGGAGGTGGAATATTCCTCTCATGAGGAAATTGGGATTTTTGGAATAAAAAATCCCATAAGTTAGAATTATTTCAAAATAGCACACTTAGGTGACAAAAAGGAAAACTAGGGCAATTGAATTTAGAAAATTCCAAATTGTTGGCACAAGCCCAAAAAGATCATTTCACTTCTCTGGAAAAATTAGTGAGAATATTTGAGGATTAGTTTTTGTGTAAATAGTATATTTACAATTTTACCCTTATGTGAATTGGATTAAAAATAGGATTAATAATGCTTGGAAACATACGAGAAAATGTTTAGACCTTTATTTTTGTATTGTGAATCCCTATAAATTTTATTAAGATTTTTAGATGATTATTACTTTAATAGTGACATTTTCATAGATATTTTAAATTATGAATATCTTAGGTCAAACCACGAGATAGAATTATGAAAATTTGTTTTGAGCATGGTCTAAGTCTAGTATACACACATGCATGACGTAAAGTTCATTGCATGTGGATTTATAGTTTAGTCTAGACACTCATTTGAAATTTTATCTTAGCCTAGGAGCAGTCAAAGGAGAATGACTTTATAAGGAGCTATAGTGCTCCAAATTGCACGTTTAGGTTGTCAAAATAAAGTTAAGCCCTAGATCTACATATTTCATGTTGATGACAATTTCTGGATTAGCCTCTAAGAGGCCTAAAATTAACATGCAAATCACTGTATTAAATGTGATTGAAATTCACAAATTAAATAACAATACTATTGTTTAATTCATTCAAACCGACGACATCCCATCGTCTTCTCCACTGAGCCGACAATCCAGATCTTCCCAGCCTGTAGCAACTTCAAACCTTATTTCCCGGCCACTCCTCGGCCTCCCTGGCAGGCTACCACCCCCAAAACCTTTGTTGAGGTGTTGGCCAGCGATTGGAGTCAAAATGGTAGCCGAAAACCACCTCTCTTGCAATCCCAAGCAAGCTCAAAAGCTTGCGATTTTCTCCCTCATCTCATGTAGATCCAAGCTCAATTGAGCTCGAAATCTCTCCTAAATGATATAGGAAGCTAGCATAGAGGGAGAGGAGGAAAAATGAACCTTGATTGGGGCCTGACGGCGGCGGTGGCGGCGGTTGGCCGTGGAATTCTCCACCTCCTGCGAGCTTACTCCCGAACTCATTCCTCCACCAAAAGCTTTGAACCAGATGTCGAATTGCACTCCTTTAAACCTCCTGAAGCTAATGGGATGATTGATATGCGGTGGGGAAGGCTATATAATGAGATATCATCATCGGAAATTTCGGCCACCACCTTGGATGCTCCTCCTTGGCTCCAAGTGGCACCTCCCTTGCTGAAAATTACTGTGGGAGCTTAGTAATGAGGTTGGATAGAGAGGAGGAGGGACACATGGCCTTCATCTCTTATTCCCTCCCTTTCTCTCTCTTAATTTTGGGGAAAATGACCAAAATGCCCCCATGCATATTATCTCTCTCCAAATTAAGAGGGCATGGAATGTAATTGGGTTAATGGGCAGTTGGATGAGCCATGGCTCATGGGCTTAGCCCATTAGAAATGGGGTTGGCTCCTCATTTTCTCCTTTAGGCCTTATGTTGACCAAGTTGACTTTTAGGATTGACTTAGTCAATTTAATGAGTGGGCTGACCCCACTTGGTGGTCATGGACTATTTTTTGTGACTTTTTATTTATGTATTGTGAATCCCTATAAATTTTATTAAGATTTTTGGATGATTATTTATGGTGATTACTTTAATAGTGGCATTTTTGTAGATATTTTAAATTATGGATATCTTAGGTCAAACCACTGCTTAGAATTATGAAAATTTGTTTTGAGCATTATCCTATCAGTATTAGTGACTAGGAATTTTCCCTGAATGTTTACATGATTATTCTTAGTACTTCATTTGGAAAAAGGACATGTTGTGATTTAAATTATAATTAGAAAAGTAGTGGTAAATCATCTTGGAAGATTATGATATTTGGTGTGCAGATCTTTTTAATCTAGATGAACTTCGGATAATTTATTTAGGAATAGAGGATCACTGGTTATAGTAGTTCATGTTCAATGTGACCTAGGTCACTTAATTAAATAATTTTAATTATGGTCCAAAATAGTTACAAAAATTATGGAATTCTGAATGATCAATATTATACACATGATAAACCCATGATAAAAATTTGGAGGTCTTTGACTCAAGGAATCGTAAGTCACCTCAAATGGGTCAAAATTAGGCCATGGGTTGTATTTAGTAAAAGTGATATATAGTGTAAGGGCATTCAGGGTGATAGAATATAACGGTAAGTTGAGATATGTTGAGAAGTTTGAAACTCTGGTCAGATTCAGAAGTACGTCACTACTTAGAGTCAAATGACAGAGTGTGTAAGACCTCATTTTTTCGCTACCAGGTCTTACACTCAGAATCACCATTTTGCGGTGACACCAACACTCGGGGTGATCATCACCATAAAACGCCGATCCTGCCGGCATTAGTGATCACCAAAGAAGTAGAAATATCAACTGAGACAAATATAATCAAGTCCACAAAATTCACATATATATCTATATAAGTGAACATGAAGATCACAACAAAGTCTACAATGAGTACAAAGTATGAAAGAGAGTATAAAAGAAAATGGCTTAAGCCCGGTACATGTCTAATACAAATGATCACTCTCTCACAACTCACAACATCTAAGCGGAAGTAAATTGAAATCCATCCTCGACCCGTCGCCGTGTAGTAGTGGTAGCACGCAACAACTGCTCCTCATGTCCTGCCTCCTTGTCCTGCCGGTGCTGATGCTCCTGCTGCTCGATCCCCTAAAATGATGTGGTCCACCGACCGTTAGTCAAAAGACTAAGCCACTATTGTCCTCGCCTCACCTCCCACGACTCCTAGGCATCGTACGGGGAGGATGAAAGCGGAGGACAACAAAGTAGAGTGAAACAAGCAGTTGATAACTACCCTAACATGTATATGTATACAAAAACTATAACAAGGAAGCAGTAATGTAAATAAGTAAAGTAGAACAGTAAGTACATGTAAAGTAAACTATGAAATAAGTAACCTTAACTTATATGAATGCACATACAAACTTATAAGTTAAGGGGTCTTTTGCAAGGCTCCCATCGTATAAGCTATCTCATAATAGTTTATACGATGGGGTGTCATGTTATATGCAAGTATGTGTGTAGTGATATGTCATGCCATGATTCATGCAAGTGCAACACACACGACTCTATGCACACAGTCTTTTAGTTTCCCCATTTTGGAAGCTAGCTTCACTCCTAGGAGCCTCCGTAGTGGCCAACGGTGACAGTGGGTTGGGCCACCCCACTCCTAGGCAGGTAACCGCACTATCATACCTAGCCCTTATGTACGCCTCTGAAGGACACACCAGAGTCACCACATACTATGCTGACCAACCACAAGGCTTTTCCTTGGCTAAGTGAGAACCACACTTATCAGGTCAACGTAATCGACGTTGGTGCGATCGACCGTCTAATACCGAAGACCCACCACCTTTTATGCACATGCAACCATGAATTCCCGAGCCATCGGCTCTCTGGACTAACTTGTCCGTCACGACAACCTTCCAAGCCTTCAGCTCACCAGGCTAACTTGCCTATTTCCACAACCATCGAGCCTACCGCTCGGATAACCTAGTCAAGCTAATCTCCCGAGACATCGGGGTGAGTGAAAGTGATACCCTAGGTTTACTAGTTGCTCTTTAATATTTATTCTTACGGTTTAAGGTTAACCTCGGACTGCCCAGGGTATTCCCTGTGAAGGGTTCTCGGGGACACTAGAAACTATGATGGTAGTTGAAGCTCATCGTTCCCTTTTGCAAGGAACTTACTATTATTGGTATCTACCCAGGTCCCAAGCCCTTAGCATTACACTTGAACTAACCCTAAGTGTATTTTAGACTTTACTCCTATGGGAAAGACGATCCGCCGTCGATTCCCAAGCACAACCTAGCCCCTAGCCAACCAGGTTCCCACAACCTGCCATCTAATGGTAACCTTACTCATTCTCAATCAGACCAAGTACACCAACTACCCTTTTCCATAACAGGTTTCACATATTACTCTACTTTTACAGTTTATACTTTGTGTAGACCAACTATCCTACATGATGAGTATGAATGGTGACTCCTTCAAATTTTCATCCAATTGACCTAAGATTATTACTGGGGATCTATCATGATGTTTTAGAAATTAATCCAGAATATAATATTTTTTTCCTAATTTAATTGCTATTTAATTAATTTTCTGCAAAATAAGGCCAACAATGCTTTTGAACATCAAGTACACTTTTCTTACCTGGTATGGTCCTAACAAAATTATGACAGATATATCTCATCAAAATAATAGTAATTATTAAAAATTATCAATTTTCCAATAATTTTTTGACTTAAAAACAAAATATTGAACAATCTACCATAATAACAGAGTAAAGAGGGAAGTACTAAATTTATACATCCAAAAATTATAAACAAATTACTAGATGCTAACAATGACCAGAAAAGTCTAATGAACAAAAATCACAATTTTCTAAGTCCATTTAGTCACATAAATAAATTACTTAAAGATATTCAATATGGGACACTTTGTGTATGATCCTAAATGAAATACCTTCCAATAATTCTATAAAAATTCACAGAGCAAGGTTATATCCTAAAATGTTTCTTGATTATGTTTCATAATTTTCCAGTAAACATATAATCCCTAAATAATGATCTTGTCATTGAATCAAACTTAGGGTTTGTGAATGAAGTACTACAATTATTAATCCAAAATTCACAATAAAATTTCTAGGAAACAATATCATTAAATCAAGTTTACTGCCTAAGTTTCATGAGTATCAAAATCCATTTGAGCATGTAAATAAATATTGGACCAAAGTACCCTAAATCATCCATAATTTTTTTAAAGAAGGTGTAGGATCCTAAAAATCCTAAAACTACTCTCCAGAGCCTATTTTTACCCTAGGAACTCACCATCCTAGTTCCAAGACCATCCAAGGACATACTGCCCCATATCCTTCACAAGGCCCCAAACCTCAACTATAGGGCCTACACTAAGGTTTTAGTGCATCTCCACCGCCAAACCACTCAATTTCTCTTGAGGGGGTGTTTTAGATGATTTTGAGGTAGTCACCCAAGTTTCATCCCTTTTGGGTGAGGATTGACCCCTCCATGCCCCAAGCATCCTTTTGCCCTAATTTATCCTTAATGGACCAAACTTTGGTCACACCAATACCTATTCAAATCAACTTTAAATGAGTTGATATTTTTACCAGTGACATATAATGACCCTAAGGACGATCCACCAAAATTTTTGGAAGTTGTGAGGTCATTAGACCCCTTAAATATTCACTTTTGACCAGCCCATTTATTTGCTCCAGTCAATTCTCCGAATCCTCTCCATTTCAAATGAAATGGAGGGGATCTATTTCATTTTTAGTGGACAAGATTAGTTCAGAAAAAATCTAACGGACAAAATTTTTTTGAAAAAAAAAATATATAAAAAATGAAAAGAACAGAATCAGCCCGATCAAAAAGCAAATTCTCCAGCAAGGGGATACTGGAGCCAATTCTTCAGGAAGCATACTACCCGTGCCCCCATGCTCTTCCGCCTGCAAAGGTTTCGCCTCCACTGCACACTACACTCTTCTCCTTTTTCCTCAACAATCACCCACCCGCTCCACAGCTAGCACCAGTATCATCCCGTCAACTCCTCCCGCCTGCACATCCCTACCTCCTCCTCCCAGCCCCACCGTAAGCTGCCATATTGGTTTTGAAAAGGTTTCATTTTTCTCTATTTATGTTTTGCTTTTTACGGAGCGAACCTGTGATCGTTCATCAACGATGAAGAGGGGGATGTGGACAAGCTAATATTGGAGATTTTTGAGGGCAGCAGCTCTAGGATAAATCCAATGTTTAATTCTCTGTGCCGACCTGTGATCACCCTGGCCTTGCTAAGGGATCAGGTAAACTTTTGTGAGCGGGCGGTGCATTGGTACTAGAAAGGGCAGATCAAAAAGAATATTGACCTGCACATATAGGTCACCCACATCGGGAAGGAATCTCTTAATCTTGAGTATGAGCTGCAGCTGTATATAATTTATTCCATGCTTTATTTATGATATTTATCTAACGAGCCAAAAGCGATCATGTTGTTAGTAGATTTTATCAGTACTATGAAATTGTCAAGATGTTTCATTGTGTGCTTTTCCTGAAAGATACTTCCAGGTTTCTTTCATAGTTTCATTTTGTTGATTTCTTATCCAAAAAGAATTGCTCCAGCTAATAAGCATTATCTCCCTTCCCCCAATCTCTCTATTTTTCTTGTTTTTTGGTTGTTGCTATGACACTTTTGTAAGATAAGATATGCAAATAAGTTGCATGTCCGTGAAAAAGGCAAAACATACTTGGGGCAGGTTTGTTGGGTATGTGATACCCGACAAGTGTTTGATAGATTTCCTCTTAGAATACTGTTCCATTGAGTGCATTGTTGAATTCATGCAATTAAATGCAGGTTTTCACTTTTCAGATATGTATGAGCAAAAGATTCAATGTACTTTTTGTCTGGTAAGTTTCTAATAAAGAATATTGTTTTTTTTGTTGGGTATGAGATACCAGACAAGTGTTTGATAGATTTCCTCTTAGAATATTTTTTCCATTGAATGCATTGTTGAATTCATGCAATTAAATGCAGGTTTTTCACTTTTCTGTTATGTATGAGCAAAAGATTCAATTAGCTTTCTGTCAGGTAAGTTTCCAATAAAGAATAATGTTTTTTTATTAACACTTCTGTGATCACGATGCATGTACCACTTCCAAGGACTTGCTGGTATGCAGGAGATATCCCTCACTCGGAGTTTCGTGGCTCTGTAAACCACTCCAAGGTAGCCTCCATGCATGTTTCCTTGGAGTGGTTTACAGAGCCACGAAACTCCAAGGTGTGTTATAAATCAACTATCATGTTTCCTTATTTGTTTACGTGTTGATCATGCATGCAAAAGTTGCTTGATCAGTTTTTTTGTCTATTAAACAGGAGGAACATCTTAGGGCTAAAAGTGTGGAGACCTGGTTAAAAATTTTCAAAGATAAAAATCCAAGGTGTATTTGCAACTCAAATATGTTATTGGACTGGGAATTTGACACTATTTAGGTTCATTATGTGTTTATAATTGAAAATGTGAATCATAAAAATTGGAAAGTGAGTCTTATTATGATTTTAGTTAATTAAGCGCAATGTTTAAGACTTGATACTCAAGAATGATACTGGACATAGATTTGGCACTTACCAGGTTCACTAGCTGTTTATAGTTGAAGAATGTGAATCATAAGATTAGGAAAGTGGGATTATAATGTTTTTAATCACTTTTACTCGAGTAATAATGAGGTAAGCATCATATATCTCTCCTCTTTTTTTATCTGCACTTCTCTATTTTACAAATTCTTCTGTATATGCTTTGATGTCAGGAATTGAGTGTCATCCAGCTCCAAGGAACAACTAGGAATTTTGCAATATTATCTATTTCATTCTTCCGGATGATGCAACTTATTGTTTAGCAAAAAAACGCTTAGACTTTCACCCAATCCCATCACATGTTTCGATCATCAGTTTTGCTCGCAGGAAGCCCTCCATTGTCGGCATCTATGGATTGTTTGAATCACCCCGAATTTCTGGTATTTAGGTAACACTTTATATTCCCCCATGTTTTTCTTGATGAATGAAGAGAGTGTTCTACTTTCAGTGCTACTGTTATAAAAATTTATATACCCTATGCATTTTTTGATGATTAAAGAGTGTTGTAGTTCCAATGCTATAAATTTTTTAAAATAATAATTGGTGATCATAATAGCTCAAATTTCACTCGGATTTTTAAAACAATTGATGTTATAAGTTCTTCAAATGTTCTGTTTTTAAAATATTGATTTGATTCTCTTTTACCAAATGTTTCATTAAATGTTCTACTTTTTAAGAACAAAGTGTTGAAGCCAAAATTTGACCTCAACGAAAGTATGAAAATAGGGGCGCAACCAACACCTACTTCTCCCAAACTCCGACCTCTGACTGGTTGTAAAGGACCAAGAATCGACCTAAAGCCTCCGAAGGGAGGTCCGATCTCTTACTCGGAAGATCTCTGAGAGCTTCCCCTCCAAAGCCAAAAGCTGGGCTTGGAGCTCCTAAGAAAGCACAGGAAACTCTCTTGAAAATATGGAAAACCTGCTTTCTGAAGAACCCCTATGGGTCTATTTATAGGCCTCTGAGTTTGAACTTCCAATAATCAAACTGAACCGACCTGAAATTACAAAAATACCCTTGGCCGGGTCTGCTAACAGCCAAACTCCGCTGTTCTGAAGGGTTATATGCATACCACCAAGGGCAAAAGTGTAAAATCACCTGGGCTAAAAAGATAAACCACCTTCCAACTGAACCGGACCTTGAACAACCACTGAACCGGCGCTCGGCGAGAGCACCGTCTGGCGGGTGAGAGCTCCCTCCTATGGGGCTCGTCTCGCGTAGCGAGTTGTCCCTCGCCTCGCGAATGGTACTCTCTTTGGGCCCGTCTCTCCTAGCGAGTGGCTCTCGTCTGGGCCGCTCTGCCCTTCTCGCCTAGCGTGTCGGCCCTTGCCCGACGAGTGGCCCTTTCCTTGGGACCCACTCTCCCAGCGAGTAGGCTCTCGCTTTGGGCCCCCCTTGCTGAATGCCAGTAGTCTCTATTAAAGGGCCCATCTCGCCTTCTCTCCCCTTGTGCTTGAGCATGAACTGTTCCTGCGAGCCCGAGGTTGTACACAATCCCAGCTCTTTTCGAGGTTGTTTCAAGCTCGAAAAAAAAGTCCAACCGAGGATCGTGTCATTAAAGCATATTTATGAGCGTATTTATGAGGGAATCTTTTGTGGGGCCCTCCACCGAAGCCTATAAATATAGGATTCCCACCCCACATAAAGAGTACCTTCTTTCACATTTCCTCCTTCCTTGGCTCTACCACAATCATGTCTCACAGCTAGAGCTTCCGTGAGCGCCTTGCGATGGTGCGCAAACAGAACATGGCCAACGTGGCCGCTCTGACCCCTGCTCTAGTTTGCACCCCACCATCCTTACCATCATCATCGTCTCGCCTAAAGAAGGTAAAAACAGGTGGCCCCTCCTCGGCCGAGGAGCCATCTCGCACTGCCCTGGAAATCCACGCCCCTCCTCCTCCCGCGTCTCCTAGAGAGAAAGAGGTGAGTTCTCGCTTTTGTCCCTATTACCCCTTCATTCGCATCTTCTCATTTACTATTTGCTTCCTCAAAGAGACCTCGCACCTCAACACCGATCAGAAAGTCCGCGGGATGACACCGTCGTCCATTGCCAAGACTCTGAATCGCCACAGCCTTCCACTCCTCCATCTACTCCTCCAAACACGAGGAAGAATGACCCTTCTCAGGTAGTCAGGACCTCTCGCTATCCTGGTAAAAAACTTTCCCTCTCGCTGCTCTATCCCGCTCGCTACTCCCACGCCCTCCCGCGAGAGCCTCCCTTACTCCGCCCTTTTACTCCTTGCGTAGGCACCCAATCTGACTCGCCTGCTGAGGAGTTCTCTAGGAAACTCGTCGTCTCGCCCTCTCCTCCCATAGACAAGATTGAATACTACCTTGGCAACCCCATGGACCCGCTGGAGATGAAGCGCAGGATAGTCGAGATGTTTCGGAAGCATGCACGCATTATCCGCGAGCTGGAGCAGGACAAACAGGTGGCTGATAGGCGAATTGAATGGCTGAAGATTGAGTGTGCTTGCCTGTCTTACGAGGTTGATGCCGGGATCGAGGTTGATGGGACCGACCCTCAGAAATTATTAGCGAGGTCGACATGCAGCTCCGTCTCGCACGTCGTGGACTTGACGCTGTTCGCGCCTTCCACATGCCCGACAGGCCCCCCTGCGTGGGGGCTCGCGGGGCCGCTGGAAATGGCACCCGCATTAAGGACCGCCCTACTTGTCTCGCATTATTTATCCGTCTTGGTAATTTATCCATCTCGCTCTTTTTCCCCTTAATGCTGTAATAATTCTGTAACATATTATGGGACCGTCTCGCTAGTAACCTAGGGTCTGCAAATATGGTGCACGCCTTGTGTGGGATGGGACAATTAAACATTTATTGCTTTTGGTTTATCTTAATGCTAGCTTAATTTCTTTTTATTCTTTATTATTTATTTTCTGTTCTACCTTGCTGAGGAAACCCGTGATGGGCCACACGAATCGAGGCTAGGAGAGAGAGTGTGAAACATCGGCCGAATCTCCCCCTTCATCCCTATATATATTCTTCCCGCCCATTTTTCCCTGTTGACCATATCCGCTATAAATACCCCTGCCCCCGGATCAGAAGGATATCTGCGCTTTCACCCTGTTGCGTCCCAGCTCTTTCCCCTCTGCTTCTTCCTTCTCGCCCACCGCTCTCACCTTTAATCCTCTCGCTCCTTCCTCCCTCGGCCTTCTCGCCGATTCTCCCTCTCACTACTTCCCTTTTTCAATCATCTCGCCTCCATCCATCTCGCCTAGAATGGGGAAGAAGAAGGTCGATGAAGGCGAGGGGCGCAACCGCTGTGGGAAACGGATTACAGACCATGACTTCCCTCCCGGCAAGCTTCCTGGCGAATACTACCGCAACTTTGTTCTCGAGTTCATTAGGGAGGGGTTCGAATCACGGTCCCCCAAGGTCGGCGAGGCGATCAACACCTACTATCCAGAATAACTCGCCTTCCCCGTCTCGCACTTCGAGGCAGGGTTGAGGTTGCCCCTCTGGCCGGAGGTAAAACAGGTCCTAAAGTACTTCAGCGTCGTCCCCGCGCAGCTTAACCCGAATGCCATTTCAGTGTTAATCGCTTTCGCCAGCTACATGCGCCGGGAGCGCATCGAGTTTAGCTTGATGGTTTTCCTCAAGTTCTTCATCTACCATGCCAACGCCGCCGACGTCTCGTACTTTACTGGGCAAGGACTTGAAAGTGTTCAGTTGTCTACCTAAATCACCTAGAGGGGGGTGAATAGGTGAGTTGTGCGTCTTTTTGCGGAATAAAAATTTAGAGATCTATGTACACAATCATTAACCAAGCAATCACAGACGACAAAAGATTTATAGTGGTTCCTCAACCTTGGGTACATCCACTTTACCTCACTGATCTTGCAAAGCACTAGACTCGGCTACTCCACTATCTCGGATTGAAAACCAATTCTACGCCTCGGAACAAAGTTCCTACAATCTCGATCCACAATACGGATCTACACTCGGAAGATAAAACTTCCTACAACTCGGAGACAAAAGCTCCTACACTTGGAGAGAAATCTCCTATAAGAATAAATGGAGAAAATGTGAACAACAGAATATTTTTTCAGATCTGGAAAATTTCGGTCAAGGTCTTCTTTCTTTGAACTTGCGGCTCTATCAGAAAGTGTTGGAGAAGAAAATCGGCAAGATCTGGATCTGAAATTTCTTTGACTGACGCGATCTGAGAGATGATGAGGAGTTGAAGAGCAATATCGATCTGTAAGTCAACCTTGATCTGAATCTTCTTGAACGCAAGCCCTAGGAGATTTGCACGATGAAGATCGACGGCGGCTTCCGTTTTTGGAAAGAGAAAATTGCGATTCAGAGACTTAGAATATTTCTTTGACAGCTTGTTAGGGTTAGTCAGATTTGACAAGACCTTATATAAGATCTCCCTAACGGTCATAATTAGCATTAATGACGCACACGTTGACCAATCACGTCAAGGCATTTGAAAATCCCGTCGGTTATGGACTTAGCGAAATTCTGTCAAATCTGACTGAAGTACTCGAGTGAAATATAAGCTACTCGAGTACTAATATGATTGCTCGAGAGGATAGGAACATACTACTCGAGTAGAAGTCCTTGAGAATATTCAGAATAGAATGAGTAACTACTCGAGTACATACAGACTTACTCGAGTGCTAACATAGTTACTCAGGACGTGGAGTTGAACTACTCGAGTACACGAAATATTGCTCGAGAAAATAGAAATTAGCTACTCGAGAGAAAAAAAGGATTACTCGAGTCAAAGACTTGGAAAAATTTAAGAGTGAGGAAAACGGGTTACTCGAGAACTTGAACTGGACTACTCGAGAATTGGAACTGGACTACTCGAGAGGAGATAAACTACTCGAGTATATGAATATCACTACTCGAGTAATGGACTTGGAAAGAATTCTGAGGGATGAAAACTTATCACTCGAGTATTAAACCTGGACTATTCGAGTGGTAGATAGACTACTCGAGTATATGGTCTTGACTACTCGAGTGAAGTAAAACAACACGAACATCTTCCTTCTGTAACTCGAGACAAAAGACTTATTTACTCGAGTGGTTAACATGACTACTCAAGTAAAGTACTTAGAATATTTTCTTAGAGGAAATTTTGTTAACTCGAGAGTAAGAGATAATCTACTCGAGTGATTGACTTGGCTACCCGAGAGTTATATTCAGGCTACTCGAGGGTCATTCCCTTACTCGATTACAGATAGAATTACTCGAGTATAAACTAAGTATTCAACTCGAGTATATAAAGTACTACTCTAGTGAAAGACTTAGAAAATTTTCTTAAACAGAATTTTCTCTTCTTCAACAAACTCAGCAACATTTCTTTCTCCAATCAATCTTAGTGCTTGAAACATAAAGTGTATCCCAATAGAGAGGCTACATATGAGTCAACACCATGGATCACACAATGAGGGATTGCATTGTATGGTCCTGTGTTTGGTGACCCATTGTAGACTGACATTGGTCTACACTTGGCAATATAGTCCTGCAAACACATAACTCAAGCAAGACATCAAATACAACTTTATTCATCTTAGTTCAAGGGTGACTTCACCAAATCTGAGTTCTTATGGATACATTACCCAACAATCTCCCCCTATTTGTAGAAGTCAGAACCTTTACACTAAGGTGAATTATATAGACATATAAAAAACTAGATGTGCAATAGAGAAAGTAGTGAAATAAACATAAGGATTAAAATCAAAGAGCATATGATCAGAATTAAGAATTATATAAATAAGATTTTTCAAAATATCATTTCTATACAGATCATATCCACACTCTCATAATTCTCTATGCTTAGACTTAATGGTGCTGCTTGTCCTTCTTCTCTTGTTGTCTTCTTTGGTAGCTGAAGGGCTTTGGATAGTACTTTGGAGGATCAGCAGGGTTGTTCTTTCCAAATTCTCTGTCATAAATCCTTCTTTTTGTCAGTGACTTTTCATACAATTCCCATTCCTTGGAGCTGTAATGATCATTCCTATCCTTGATTTCTAATTCGAATTCTTGTAATAACAAAACCCAATGAATTTGCCTAGGTTTTACATCTTTCTTTTCCATAAGATATCTAATAGCCGCATGATCGGTGAATGCAATAACTTTAGTACATAAAAGATAAGACCTAAACTTTTCAAAGGCGAACACTACGACTAATATTTTTTTTTCCGATAATGGTGTAATTAACTTGAGTTTTGCTAGTATATGCTATGGTATGAAAAACCTTTTCTCACACTTGTCCTAACATAACGCCAACAACGCAGTCACTAGCGTCACACATAAGCACAAAGGGCTCTCCCCATTCAGGGGCCACTACAATTGGTGTCATCGTTAACCAGATTTTAAGTTCAATAAAGGCATTTAGACAGTGATTGTCAAAATGAAACTTTATGTCTTTTTCTAATAACACATTTAAAGGTTTAGCAATTTTAGCAAAATCCTTGATAAATCATCTATAGAAACTCGCGTGTCCAAGAAAACTTCGTAGTGTTTTTATGTTCTTGGGAGTGGGTAATTTTTCGATAACCTCAATCTTAGCCCTGTCTACTTCTAACCCTTCTTTTGATACATGATGCCCAAACACTATTCTTTTGTGCACCATGAAGTGACATTTTTCCCAATTCAATACCAGGTTAGTTTCAACACAATGAGAAAATACTTTTTCCAAACAGTTCAAACATTCATCAAATGTTTTTCCGAAGATGGAAAAATCATCCATAAAAATTTCTATGTCATCCATAATATGAGAAAAAATAGCAATCATACAATGTTAAAAGTGGCCGGTGCATTACAGAAACCGAATGACATTCTCCTAAAAGCGAATGTACCGTAGGGACATGTGAAACTTGTCTTCTCTTGGTCTTCCGGATCTACCGTAATTTGATTATATCCGGAATACCCGTCTAAGAAATAGAAGAAATCATTACCTGATAGTTTATCTAAAACTTGATCAATAAAAGACAAAGGAAAATGATCTTTTCTAGTAGCCTTATTTAGCTTCCGATAGTCCATGCATATGCGCCATCCCGTGATAGCTTTAGTTGAAATTGATTCATCCTTATCATTTTTAATTACGGTCATACCCCCTTTCTTAGGAACACATTAGACCGAGGATACCCATGAACTGTCGGAGATGAGATATATTATTCCCGCATCTAACCATTTTATGATCTCTTTTTTCACCACCTCTTTCATAGGTGGGCTAAGACGTCATTGAAGATCTATAGACCCTTTGTAAGATTCTTCAAAAAGAATTTTGTGCATACATAATGAAAGACTAATTCCTCTAATGCCCGCTATAGTCCATCCTATGGCTAATTTATATTGTTTTAAAAGATTTAGTAATTTTTTATGTTGTTCCGGTAGCAAATTGAAGTTAACAATGACTGATAACGTATCATTCTCTCCCAAAAATACGTATGAAAGATGCTCAGGAAGTGGTTTCAACTCCAAAGTGGGTGGATTGACAATAGAGGGTCTATTCGCTAGTGATTTTTAAGCATGTCTAGAGGTTCCAGTCTGCGAAAGGAAAACGAATTTTTTTCACAAAGATGTACACACTCTTGTGTTTCTTTGTCTTCATCAGAAATCTCATCAAAATTCAATAAGGATGTTAAGTCCTCATCAACACTATCATGTTCATAATTCGACTCACAATTAAATAGTATTATGTTATTAAACTCCTCCATAAGGTCTTCTTCTCTATCAGAGTGTTTCATCATCTTCAGAACATTAAAGGTAACTTGTTCATCGTTAACCCTTATGGTTAACTCGCCCTTATGAACATCAATCAAAGTTCTCCATGTTGCTAAGAAAGGCCTTCCTATGATAATAGGTACCTCCTTGTCTTCCTACATATCCAACACAACACAAAATCTACCGGAAAAATAAATTTTTCTACCTTAACTAAAACATCCTCAACAACCCCTTTTGGAAAAGTGAGGGTTTTATCAGCCAATAGCAAAGTTAGCGACATCTTGGTAATTTCCCCTAATCTCAACTTCTTATATATTGATAAAGACATTAAATTTATACTTGTGCCTAATTCATACAAGACATTTCCTTCAAATTGATATCCAATAGAATAAAGGATGGTGAAACTTCCAGGATCTTTTAACTTAGGTGGCAATTGTTTTTGGAGGATTGCACTACACTCATGAGTAAGTGTTACTGTTTTATTTACACCAAACTTCTTTTTCTTATTTAAGATGTCTTTCATGAACTTGACGTAGCTTGACATCTGTTCTAAGATTTCAGCGAATGGTATATTGCTTTGCAGTTTCTTGAATATTTCTAGAAATTTTTGAAATTGTAGATCTAATTTACTCTTCCTTAGCCTTTGAGGGAATGGTGGAGGTGGGAAAATAATTGTATTTTCGTTTTCTTTAGGAGATACCATATTCTTGGCTTTCAGGTTTTCTCCTATGACTTCTACTTCTTCATCATTATTGTTGCACTCTTGGGTGAATTTTTCATTAAGCTTAATAGGGATGTCGTTCTCCACATCCTGTTGAACGATATTATTCTCAAGTTGATTGTTTTGTTTACTTACCAACTCCCTTCCACTCCATAATGTAATAGATGTACATTGATGATTATGATCTCCCTTAGGATTCGGTGTGGTATCTGTTGGCAGTGTGCCTTATTTTCTTATACTCAAAGCAGACGCTATTTGTCCTAATTGTGATTCAATCATCCACATTGAACCCTCTAAACTAGTTAAACGTGCTTCATTCTTTTGCATTGACTCCATAATGAAGTCGTCAGTTAATTTTCTAGAAGGTCTCGCTTGGTTGGGATGATGATTTTGATGTTGAGAATTAGGATTAGAATTAAATAAATTCAGTGGAGTAGAACCATAATTATTTTTCCAAGAGAAGTTCAGATGGTTTCTCCATTCGGGTTTGTAATAATTTGAATAAGATTTTTGATTTTATTTATAATGACCTCCAATATAGTTTACTTCTTCATTATTACCTACAAGTTGTTCAATAGTTAGAGTAGGATTAGGCGTGACCGTGGGAGTGATTATGCTATTAACTTGTGGGGTCGTTTGGTTTTGGTTTAACGTCAAAGCATCTAACCTCTTGTTAATAAAATTAAATTGAGGCGTTATTTGGGTTATAACTGACGTGAATTGGTCCACTTGGTACAAACTCGCCGTAACAGAAGAATGTCCTTGCCGATCAATCAAATGATAGTTATTAGAAGATAAATCTTTTAAGATTCCATAAGCATCTTTCGGGTATTTATTCATGAGAGACCCTCCCACAACTTTATCTACTTGGATCATCGTAGATTTCTGGAGGCCATTATAAAAATTCCATACTTGTTGCTGGATGGCCATTCCATGATGGGGGCATCTTGGCAATAGTTCCTTAAAACATTCTCATGCATCATAGAGGGTTCTCAATTCCCTTTCATGAACGTAGAAATATCTCTCATTAATTTAGAAGTTTTTGATGGGGGAAATATTTGGCCAGAAATTATTCAACTAATATAGCCCAAGTAGTAATAGACCCATTGGGCAATGAGTTAAACCAATCTTTTGCTTTCCCTTCTAGAGAGAAATGAAACAATAATAATTTAATGGCTTCTTCAAATGTGCCATTAATCTTGAACATGTCACAGATTTCTATGAACATTCTTAGATGAGAGTTAGGGTCTTCATGGTTATGGCCACTAAACTTATTATTCTGGACAAGTGGCATAACCGTGGAATCAATTTTAAAGTTGTTAACCTCTATAGCGGGTCTAGCGATACTAAATCGTACCCATCCCCTAAAAGGCATATTATAGTCACAGCATGTTCTCCAATTTTCCATTGGGTGCTTGTTATGCTCTACTTGGCCTCGTAAATCCTGTCCCTTTTGATGAACCTCAGCATCCTTGTTTTGATTATTTAAATTCATGTTGAGTTGATTGAAATTTTCTAATCTATTTGATTTTTTATTACGTCTACAGGGTCGCTCGATTTCTGAATTTAATGGTATTAGTTCAACTGGACGATACCTGGACATACACTAGCAGATTAAGAAGTCAGCATATGAAAATAAAAACAAATAAACTTAAAACAAAATAAAAGCTTGACCTCCAAATACTAAGGATCACTAATATTGTAAAAAAACACTAAATTAGCTTCACCTCCACAGTAATGACGCCAAAAACTTGATACGTGGTAAAACGGCTTAAGCGCAATTGCACGCATCGCTCAAGTAATAAAGTGTGAGTGAGATCGTTCCCACGGAGAAGTGATTACTTTAGTGCTTACAACTACTAGCTACCCCGCTTCTTCTAATTCAAGCTGATTTAATGAAGTGATTTGGAACAGTGATGAAAAATCTAAACGGTGATTTAAACTAAATATACGATTTAAAGAGATGCCTTTTTTATCAGTGGAGAAAGAAATAGTTCTGTATTTCAGGTTTCCTATGTGAGTTGAAATGGTACATGAAACTAATATTTAGTAAGAATGTTTGGCCAAATTGTCCTGCATCGATTTGATAGAAGAAACCCTCATTTATCAAATCTCGGAAATCTTAATATCATATATTCCCTAAGTCATCTCTAACTTAGGAAGAGTAAAAGATATTTGAAAGAGTAAAAATCGGATTTGCTAGTAAGAGGAGGGAATATCTTCCTCTCTTCTTTACTAGGGTGAACTTATGAGCGATTGTACTTCTCCTCTCTCGAATCTAAAAATATAATGTAGGGTAAAAACTCTTAATTAAAAATATACACAACTCATCTCTCGATTCTTGCGGTGAAATAAGATAGCCTTCAACCTAAATTCCGTCTATCATCTCTCGAATCTTGATGTGAAATTGAAGATGAAAACAAAACCAAAAGTTCCATTAATAAATTCAAATGTTCCACCAAGAAAATTCCATCAAACAAACTTAACATAAGAAAACTACACCATTAAAACACACATAGTACTTCGTTCATACAAGACCAAGACAATTTAGTTCATGATCGCAAAAGAACACCACAAAATATGAGAGGTCTTACATCACATGATGGTAAGGACTCAAAATAGCGCAGGAAATTGCTCTCCAATTTGCATCCAAGCCCTCCTTCTCCAAGATCCGGTTTTGCCCTAGTTCTTCTCCAAGGCAATTTTCAAGATGATGGCTCCCAGATTCTCCTCTCTAATGATCTTTTAATCCCCCTTTATGGTATGAGATCCTCCTCTTAAAAACGTGCAACCTTTTATCAAGAGAAGCCTCTTTCCAATTTTTATTTTGACGTCAAATTCGAATTTTAAATCTAAAATCCCTCCAAAAGTTGTTGCAACAACTTTTTCAGATTGTTGCAACAAATTTTTTAGGTTGTTGCAACAACCTGCGCAAACCAAAAAATAATTTCAACTTTGATTCTCTAGATCAATTTCTTTGGCATTTCTAGCAAGAAAACAAAGGAAAATTAGACATATTAACTACAAATAAAATAAATACAAATTTACTTATATTTTTTACTTATTTAATTCATTTGTTTCCCAATACGACGAATATTAAATCAAAATGAAGTACTAGATAACTTCTTTTTGATAAGTTATCATCGGATACCTTGCTACAGACTCAGATTTCAGTCTATTTGATAAGAAGCAGGGGGAGCTTCAGGTCCTCGTTCTGTTGTATATTGATGATATGATCGTCACGGGAAACTCAGAGACGGAAGTAGCTTGGCTCCGGGCTGAGCTAGCTATCCGGATTGAGATGAAGGATATGGGTGAGCTTCATCATTTCCTCGTGCTCGAGGTACAGAGGCAGAAAAATGGCATTCTCGTTTCCCAGGAGGGATATGCGGAGCGGATCGTTAAGCGGTTTGGCATGACGAATGAGAAGAGCAGTTCTATTCCTCTAGACGTTTATCTAAAGCTTCGGCTGGATGAGGGAAGGGTTCTTCCAAACCCTTTGGTGTTTCGGGCTCTTGTGGGGAGTCTGATATACCTGACTATTACTAGGCCAGATATTGCTTACGTAGTAGGCCGGGTGAGTCAGTATATGACAGAGCCACAGAAACCTCATCTGGTGGCGAATAGAGGTATCTTGAAGTACGTTAAGTCCACCTTGGAATTGGGTCTCTTGTACAAGAGAGGCACAAGCTTTTGTTTGCAGGACTACTCAGATGCTGATTATGGGGGAGATGCAGATGATCAGAAGTCGACATCTGGGTATGTCTTTTTCACGAGATCAGTGACAGTTTTGTGGTGCAGCAAGAAGAAGGATTTAGTGTCCGTCTCCACTACTAAAGCGGAGTACAAGACTTCGACCTTGGCTGCTCAAGAAGCCATTTGGCTTAGGAGGTTAGTGGATGACATCCATGATAAGGTGCGACGTCTTACTATTATTTGCGGCGACAATGAGAGTGCTCTCAAACTGATGAATAATTCAGTTTGTCATGCAAGGACGAAGCACATTGAGATCGGGCTTCACTTCACATAGGAGAAGGTGCTAGAGTGGTCTTTGATGGTTGATTACGTTCGAATTTAGGACAACGTAGCAGATATCTTTACCAAGCCATTGCCGAAGGGGCTATTTACTCGGTTATGGGAGTTTCTCAGGCTGGTTCCTCTTCTACACTTCAAGGGGGAGTGTTGAAAATGTTGAAGTGTGAAGATGAGGAAGGTCGGGCGGACTGGTTGCTTTGTTCGCAAAGACCGCAGAAACTGCACAAACTAGGCACATAGCCTTGACGGGTTGCCTAGTCGGACAACCAACCTGGATATGGTTCTCTAGCGGTCTGGACTAGCAAGCGCTCTGGTGAAGTAATCGGGCAGATAGGATGGTTATCTGTGGTTTCTGGCCAGTTCTCTGATTTGCTAAGGGATAGCCGGATAAGCGGACTGAGGTGGTTTGCCGCCAGCTCGCTGGTGTCTTCTCGGGGCGGGATGGATCAGAGTTCGTTGGTTATTGTGCAGACTCTATGGAGCTTGTAGGTGTTCAACATGGATCAAAGCTTGCGGTCTCGTTGTTAGATCGTGGAGGAAGCTTTGTTGCGCGGACAGTGTGTCTGGAGGTTCGCGGTCTGATGAGGCAATCCACATGGATAGTTGTGGACTGGATGTTCAGAAGAGCGCGATCTTGGTACTAAGTGGCGAGGTTTGGGTTGGTGACCGCGTGTTTCATGGACTTGTTCTGGGGGAGACAAGTCCAGCTTGTTGCCTAGCTCGATGAGCTCGTCTTATGCAGATTGGTTGATATCTCGCCTAGCTTGCCTTTGTTTAGTCTGGAGTTCGACATTGAGCGGCTGCTTGGTTACTTGTTGAGTTTTCCTAGTATAGATTGCCCTTCTATTCGCTGAGTTCGGCAGTATTTGCTGGACTTGGCACGGGATGCAGAATGGGCGGATGCAAAGCAGCATCCACACAGGTTGGCGAATTGGTGGTCTATCCGGCAGGAGCCATTTGGGTGCGGCCTAGCAATCTGGTTGGTATTCGTGTTTTGCAGATACATGTGTTAGTCATCAGGATTTGATGAGCAGTTATCCTATCGGTATAGGTGGTGATGACACTCCTTCCTATGCTTATAAATAGGACCCCCCGTCTCAACATTATGTAGGAGTGAACAGTAAGAATGAGCTCGCACTTGATTATTGCGGTTACAGTTTTCTAATCGCGGCGACTAAGTTGGTTACTTTGTATATTGTGCGGCTAACACCAGACGGCTAGGAAACTAGCGGAAACATTGGTGCGGGACAGTTCATAGATACAATCAGCAGGTCGCGGTCTTGCGACTAGTTTCTCTTTCGCAGAGTTGTGGATAGTTGAGCAGTTCGCCCGACCTATTAGCGGGTTCTATTCAGTCTCTCAGCATTTGCAATAACAGCAGTCCGCGTGGTTAGCAACAGATAGACGACTGTTGGGTCCATTGATCCCAATGGACCTGATTTGATGATGTCAAACAAGTCAATGATATAGACATAGCTGTATTTGATGCGTGTCTAAGTTCATGTGTGCAAGACAGTCCTTTTGACAATAATCAGGCAGGTGGACTCAAAGAAGTGGCTGGAAGGGCAGAAGATTTGCCTAAGTCCATAGGCGTTGAGTGAAATCTATTCACTCAACATCAGGTAAGTAAAATCGTTGAGTATAGTGAGCCAAACATGTTGGCTAGCAAGAAAATCAGCTAAGTCCACATGCGTTGAGTGTAGCTCACTCACTGAATGCCATATCAAGTCAGTCAAAGCCACTGAAATTTCTGTGTTGAATTTTTGACTAAGTAGTTAGGCGTTGAGTGTAGCTTTCTCACTCAACGCCATGAAATAGAAAATCTGTCTTAAGTAGTTAGGCGTTGAGTGTAGCTCACTCACTCAATGCCATGGGACAAAATTTGTCTAAGTAGCAAGGTGTTGAGTGAAGCTTCATTACTCAACACCATGCTGAGTATGTCAATGCCAAACTTCAACAAGAAGGTAAGATTGTAGAAAATCAGGCTAAGTATAAAAGCGCTGAATGAAGCTTATATAGTCAACGCTCTCAACGCTTTTAAGCAGAAAGGGCAGAAGAATATGACTGAGGCAAAAAGCGTTGAGTGAGGCATATACACTCAATGCTCTCAACGCCTAGCAGAGCTGAAGAAAATTCTAAGTCCAGAATCGTTGAGTATTACTTATCCACTTTTCGTCGAGCTGAGCTTTGCGTTCGTCGAATTGAGTTCAGAGTTTGTCGAACTCAGCTTTCACTTGTTCGTCGAACTAAGGATTTTTGGAATGATGCTTGATTTCGTCGAGCAGAGCTCTGGGTTCATCGAACTGAGTTTTGAGTTCGTCGAACTGAGGATTTCTGGAATGATGCTTGATTTCGTCGAGCTGAGCTCTGGGTTCGTCGAACAGAGTATTTATGGAATGATGCTTGATTTCGTCGAGCTGAGCTCTGGGTTCGTCGAACTGAGGTTTGAGTTTGTCGAGCTGAGGATTTCTTGAATGATGCTTGATTTCGTCGAGCTGAGCTCTGGGTTCGTCGAACTGAGGTTTGAGTTCGTCGAATTGAGGATTTCTGGAATGATTCTTAATTTTGTCTAAGTCCAGAATAATGCTTATGACAACAAAGTCAACAAGTCAAAGTAGGTTCAAATGTTGCAGGAATGTTGCTAAAGGCGCTGGGGGGCCAACTGTCATGATTTTCTGCACTAAGAAAGAGATTACTTGCTGGGGCCCAGACAAAGCAAAGAGCTATTGAATCAGCCGTCAATGGAAAGTAGGTGGCTGAATCAGATCCACCAACTCTGGTGGGGCCGAATGCTCAATGTGACGCTAATCGGTTGTCTATAAAAGGAGCATGATTAGATCAAAATAAGAAGTAATCAATAAAAGTAATCACAATCGACATCGATAAGAGATGTCATTAGGGTTCCCTGGGTTCACAATCTTACGACTGGACAACATCTTCTTCCTCATTTTCTCACCGAGCCAGAAGTAGTTCAGATTAGAGAACCTAAATGCAAAGAGAGTTAGCTGCCGCAATACTCATCTGTGACAGCAAGATCTGGATTGATTCCTGAAGAATAAGAAGCAGAGTTTTCTGCAAGTTTCTTCCAGTACAAGCTAGGATTCAATTGAAGATTTCTTTCTCAACTTGTTACTACGAAGAAGAAGATAGGGCTGATATCTGCTCAGTCGAGGAAGACAGACACAAAGAATTTTCTCTGGTGTTTGAGTAATTCATCTCTTTAACATTCACTTTGAGATTAAATTTGGATCTGAGGGTAGGATTCTTTATGGAATCTGAGTGTAGGACTGTGTTATAAAGGCTGAGGTAGGATTCTTATTAGGATCAGAGTGGTAAGGCTTAGTATCTGAATGTAGGCATGTGTTATAAAGTCCAAGGTAGGATTCTTGTTAGAATCTGAGTGGTAGGCTTAGTGCCTGTGTGTAGGCCTGTGTTACCAAGGCCGAGGTAGGATCATGTTGAGATCTGAGTGGTAGAGCTTAGTGCCTGAGTTGTAGGTCTTGGATAAGACTGACTGTTCTTGTAGGATCGTGCTGTAAGCTCTAAAGGAGCCGAGGAATTGATGAAGATCCTTGTCTAACACACTGTTAGAAAGGCGGAGAGGTATAGTGGACGTACCCAAGATTGGGGTGTAAGACCCCTTTTTTTTTTAAACACCGGGGTCTTAGGCCCAGAACCGCCGCTTTGTGGTGACACCTTCACGCCCGGGAAAGTCGTCACTACAAAACACCGATCCTGCCGGCCAAATCTATCGCAGAACAGTAGCATAAGAAAATATAAAAAAAATCCACCAGAGATCACATATATAGAAATAAAAGTCTCCACGAGAGGAGGGTCCACATAATAATATATCAGAGTACTAAAATACGTGCTTATGCCCGGTACATCATGTCCTCGCTACAAATCACTCATGCAAAAGCAAAAACAGAACATCTACTCAAGGTTGAGACTCACGGTCCCGGTTGTATGAACTCCGGAGTTAGACTGCCCCATCTCCAAGCGCACCGGTCTCTGGGGCTGCTTCCCCGTGCTGGGCTCCACGATTCCCTAAAATGATGCGGTTCGAAAACCGTTAGTCATAAAGACTAAGCCCTATCATCCCCTACCCCTTCCCTAATGGCTCCTAAGTACCGAGCAGAGAGGAATAAAGGGAAGGACATGAAGGTGGAGATTAAATCAAAAGAAACAGGTGGCAGCGGAACTAATCTAGCAATTCTATAATAAATAATGACAATAAGACGAAATATGAAAAGTAACCTTCACTTATGTGAGAACACATAAGCCAAGGGGTCTTCTGCAAGGCTCTCATCGTATCAAAAGTCTCATACCAATTTATACGTTGGGGTGTCGGTTATCAAACAGCAGTATATATATATATATATATCAAAATTGACCTTAATTTATAAACTTGCCCACACAAGCTTATAGACCAAGGGGTAATGTATAAGCGTCCCATTCCACTTATACCTTAGGTGTCAGGGGTTAAGTGAATCGATTATGCTATGACATGTTTGTGGGTATGATGGAACATGCAAGTGCAACACACACACCCGACTCTGTGAACACAGACCTTTAGTTCCCCCTTTTTGGAGCCGTAACCTCCCAGGATACCTCCGTAGTGGAAAACGGAAGCGGTGGGTTGGGCCTCGCCCATCTCTAAACCAGTAAAACACTACCGGTCAGACCTATCGTATGCCTCAACGCTTGGTGCACGAAGCGGACTCCTGTGTACTCTTGCGGGCTGGCGCACCGGACTTCTGTTTGCGAAGTGCTAACCACACTTGCCGAGTCAGCGTATTGGCGTCGGTGCATCGACCCTCCAATACCGAATACCCACCACCTTAATTTTCTTTCTTTTTATGCACATGCAAATTTAACGTATTCAAAAAAAATCGAGTCGAAGCTCCCCGGACTAAAATGCCCGTCTCAAACAATCGAGCCGAAACTCCCCGGACCAAAACGTCCGTCTCTTAACTATCCAAGCCGAAGATTCCAACTATCTTCCTGTGTTATCTGTGTTTGTGAAATGTGCAACTCTAATTACTAAGTTACTCTTTTCAGCTTGTTAATACAGTTTACGTTAACCCAGGACTGCCCCCGGTATTCCCTGTGAAGGGATCTCAAGGGGCACTAGGAACTATGATGGGATTACGCCCATCGTTCCCTTTCGCAAGGTACTTATTATTATTGGTTGACTCTCTTACTCATTACCTTCTCGTGTTACGATAGACTAATCTAATGTGATTTTTAACCTTCCTCTCTTCGGGAAAGACGATCTTTCGTCGAACCCGAGCACCTCTTAACTCTAGCCAACACCACTTCTCACTAACCTTCCCATCCTTATATGGCTAACACTTTCACATCCATCCAATTCAGCAGATTAACTAACTCCAACGTTGTGCCCCATCATATCCTAAGACTGTTAACACAAATTGCTAATTGCAGACTATCCTATGCTATATGTCGAACCGGATAGGAAATGATCCAATACTCATCCAAATGCCCTAACTTATTTACTGGAGGTATATCATGATATAATTAGCATATAATCAGAAAATTATAATTTTTCCTAATTTATCTGATATTTAATTAATTTCCTCAAAAATTCCAAGGGCTACCGGTTTGAACATGAACTACCCTAAGTACTCATGCAAGATGTCCAACAAAATTATTATAAATATTATGTTATCTCAATACGGTAAATCCAAAGTATCATAATTTTTCTATCATCAAAAGGGCACTAAAACTATTTTAGCAATATTTTCTAACTTTCGTTATTTATGAATCAAGTACAGAGAATATCAATCCAAAAATTATAAATTAATTATACTATGCAGATACAACCTTAAAAATAGGATTGGCCAAGTTTCATAATTTTTCAGCAAGTATTAATCTCTGAATAAATTAATTATCAAAAATCTCTATAAGGTAGACTTATAAAGAAAGTGTCGTAACTAAGCTTCTAAAAATCATGAATAAATGTCTACAAGCATATAATAGCCTGAAAGTCTCAATTCCTAAGTCTCATAATTTTTCAACAGCAATTTTATCCATAATTAATTTTTAAACCATAAAACCCCTTTTTAACATTTGTGAATGAAGTACTAGATTTACTCAACTAAAAATTACACAAAAATTCAGGAGCAACCATTCTGACCTAAAACATTTACTTCCAAGATTTCAAGGGGTTTCAATGAACAGAAAGATCTAAATAATTAAAACGTCAATTAGGGCTATAGCAAACTTTACAAATGAAGTGCTAGAAATAAATATCATAAAATTCCAGTAAAATTGTTATAGGTTCTACCCATTCTAAAACTCACCCTACCTAAGTTTAAGAGCTTTTATATAATGTTTAGTGACTAATTTTACTTATTTGATATTTTACCCTAAAACTAAGGTTAGGGTTTTGAGGTATCTACCAATCTCCAAATCCTCTGAGTTTCCATCCAAATGATTTATATTATGCTAACGTCAACTCTACTGAATTTCAAGGCAATACGAGGGCATTTGCTCCCATGTCCTTCACAATCCTGAAAACCCTCCCTTTAGGGTTTGAGTTTGGATCCAAGGGTAAATCAACCCTAAACCACACCATTTTTCTCCAAGTGGGTTATAATAACCTTTCTAAGTCAGTGGTCAAAATATCAGCCTCTGTTGAGGTGAGTTGACCGTTCCAACCTCTTAGTGCACTTTTTACTCAAAAACGCCTCATTAATGTCTAGTTAAGGATAGGTGATTTCCTACCCAAAACTCATCCAAATGAGTTGGAATTTTGTATAGAGCTAGGTTTTATAGCCAGGGACCACTCAACAAAATTTGGGAGGGTTTGGAAGTCATTTGACCACTTAAATAAATTACTCTAACTGTATTAAATTAAAACAAAAACCTTAGGCAAAATATCTCCAAAAATTCTCACTTTTGGACAGCCTCTAGGTATGGCTAAGGGTAACCCCCTGCCCAAATTTCAGGTCATTTGGACATGGGACGAAGAGTGGGCATTCATTTTAGTTTCTGCCCAACTCTAGGTACAACCCCCACTAAAACGGGTGTTGCGGTCAAACAACTTATCCAAACGAGTTGAAATTAATTTTAAATTAATATAGACTCGAAGGGTTACAACTTTTATGACTGGCCATTTTTCCTAAATCGGCCTCTAAGTGCCTCGTTTTGCAGCATTGACATGCACCCATTTAATGTATCTTTTCCTTATATACTATATACATAATTTTTATATTATAAAAATGTTTTTACTGTTCATCTTCTACAGAACCCGAAAACCTGAACTCAGAAAACTTATATTTCCTGTAGCTCTTCCGCGATCCATCGCTGGCCGTCCGATCACTTCCCTGGCCAGCCATCACCACCACCACCTCCGTCGAGGTGATGGCTATCGATCGGCGGTGGTTTGGCCGCCGGAGGTGGCGGTTTTCGGCGGACCCGAAAATATATTTTTCATGGTTTTTCCATGAAAACGCGAGATAGGCCCGGCTCCGTTGAACACGAACTTCCTTTCTAAGATCCTAAGATCTACCAATAAAAGAAGAAGTAGAGGAGGACCTTGTTCGCGGTTTGGAGGCGAGATGAACGTCGGGTTGTCATGGCTCGGTGGTGGCGTTGCCGAACTTCTCCTACAGCAAGAATAACAACTCTAATCCGTTTGGTCAAGAGTGTAAACTTCTCATCTTGCTCTAAGGGGGCTTTTATAGATCACCAAGTGGGGAGGGGAAAGGGTAAAGCATTTATGGCCATGAAGGCTCTCCTCTTAATAGTATTTCGGTTATGGTGGAGGGAGAGGAAAAGGTGGAAGATGAAAAGTTGTGTCCAGGTGGCGATTTTCTATTGGACCAACACTTCCTCATTTTATCTAGAGAGGGAAACGGCCCATAAATACTCCTGGTGTAACTTCCCATAATCAGAGTTAATTTTGACATGTGTTAAAGTAATTTCCAGCCTGGCTGACGTTTCCTCCTTTGTCACGGGCGTGACACATAGGTCACGGGCGTGACACTAGTCCATTCATCGTTCTCGAGTCGACGACCGATTTTTCTGCGTCGGTTCACGGGTCACCCCCATATCACGGGCGTGACACGTTTGTCACGGGCGTGACAGTTGTTCTTCGGTCGACCTTCGTCAATCTGAGGTCGACGGTCAGTGGGGGCGTCACGCCCTAGGTCACAGGCGTGACGGGCCTGTCACGGGCGTGACCAACCCATGACATGAGTTCTGAGCTCGGCGATCAGCTTCCTGATTTCGTCGACCATCGAAGGAAGTCACGGGCGTGACGGGCCGGTCACGGGCGTGACCAACCCGTGACTTGGGATTTTGGTCGACGGACTTCGGAGGATTGCGTCTTCAGCTAGCCGTTGTGCCTGGACCTATTTTTAGATTGGTTACTGTCAATTTCTGGGGTTTATGGGGGTTCTGTCATGGCAGACCGACTCCTAGGGGTCTAGCCGGAAATGGGATGTTACAATCCCAATAAACAAAACAAAAATTTCGTCCCCGAAATTGAGGTTAAGCCTACGGGGATTTCTACCGGAATAAAATAAACTTGTAACATCCCATATGGTTTTCCTATTGAGTCGAAGCGACTACTTGTTCAATAAACGAAGGCAATTCCCCAATAAGCAAAAGATTAGCCCCTACTTTCCTTACTAAGTGTGCATGCCTAGGTTCTCAATTTACCTTATCTTGTCCTACCGGTTCAATACAAGAAGGTAATTTATAGTATACCGAGAGGTGGTGAGGTATACCTGACTGAACAACTCCGTGTATTTTTGCCTCATCAGGTCCTGCGGTTCCCAGGTGTGCTCCTCCTGACCGTGGTTCCTCCACAGAACCTTGACTAAGGGGATCTTATTGCGGCGCAAGATCCGTACTCCTTTGTCATCGATCCGAACCGGCTCCAAGTGAACAGACCGGTCTGAAGCTACCGGCCCTTCGGTGGTCAAAATCTGCTGCTCCGGGCGTAGTAGAGCCCTCCTCAGCGAAGAAATGTGGAAGACGTCGCGCAGAGCTGCCATCTCTGGTGGCAACTCCAGCCTTTAGGCTAGGGCCCCGATCCGCTCTAGGATCCTGCAAGGGCCCATATACTTAGGGCTGAGCTTTTTCCTCCGACCGCGCACCCGTGAAACTCCATGCATGGGCCGGATCTTCAAAAACACTCGGTCCCCCACCTGAAACTCCACCTGATGATGTCGGGCATCATAGTACTTAGCATGTCTGCTCTGCGCCTCTAACTTCCTGTCTCTGATAAGTCTTACCTGAGCCTCGGTGTCTTCAACAAAATCTGATCCCAACGCCTTCAGATCCTTGTCCTGAATCCAAGAAAGCGGGGTCCTGCATTTCCTTCCATACAAGGCTTCGTAAGGCGCCATCCTAATGCTTGACTAGTAGCTGTTGTTATAGGAGAACTCGACCAGGGGTAAGAGCTTCTCCCACGGTTCCCCGCGGTCCAAAATGCATAGCCTCAAAAGATCTTCCAGCGTCCGATTGGTGCGTTCCGTCTGCCGATCCGTCTGGGGATGGAATGTTGTGCTGAAGGTCAATTGCGTGCCTAAGTAAGCCTGCACGGATCTCCACTCCCTGGAAGTGAACTGGCCATCCCGATCCGACACGATCGTCTTGGGCACCTCGTGATATCGAACGAACTGCTCCACAAATCTCCGCACTAGTACTCCCACAGTGTCATCCTTCCTGATCGGAATGAATCTGGCCACCATCGTCAACCGATCGACGATGACCCAAATCGAATCATTTCCCGTCCGTGATCGGGGGAGGCCATGAATGAAATCCATCGCGATGTCCTCAAATTTCCACTCCGGCACCGGAAGTGGTTGTAGCAAGACTGCGGGGTTCCTGCACTCCGCCTTCACCAGCTGACATGCCTCACAATGAGTCACGAAGTATGTAATGTCCTTCTTCATCCCTGGCTAAAACATCGTCTTCTTCAAGTCTGCCGTCATCTTGGTGATCCCCGGGTGTATAGAATATCTGCTACAATGTGCCTCCGCCATGATGTCCTCCCGAATCTGGCCTCCTGCGGGTATATAGACCCTGCCTCTAAAATATAGCAATCCATCTTTCAGTGAATAATCTCCCGTCGAACCCTCCTCCAAGGCTTGGAATATTGGCTCTGCCCATGCATCTGTCCTCTGTCCATCCCGGATGCGATCCCGAATATCATCTATGGCCACCATCGATGCTAGATACTCCATATACAGCTCTGGATCATTCTCGGACACTAGGGATATCTGCATATCTCTGAAAGACCGGACCAGCTCCATGGAAATCAGTTGTGGTCCCTTCCCTGAGGTATCTCCTCTCCGGCTCAGAGCATCTGCCACCACGTTCGCCTTCCCGGGGTGGTAGTGCATGATGTACTGGTAATCCGACAGGAACTCCACCCAACATCTCTGTCTGATGTTGAGTTCCTTTTGTGTGTCCATGTATTTCAAATTCTTGTGATCTGAGAAGATGTCACAGTGAACCCCGTAGAGGTAGTGTAGCCAAATCTTCATAGCAAAGATCACTGCACCCATCTCCAGATCATGCACCAGATAGTTCTTCTCATGTATCTTCAGCTGTCGGGAGACGTAGGCTATTACGTGCCCGTTCTGCATCAGAATGGCACCCATCCCCTAGTAGGAGGCATCCATGTACACCTGGAATCCCTCCCTTCCCGACGGAAGAGCGAGAATGGGAGTCGAGGTAAGCCGACCTTTCAACTCCACAAAGGCCGCCTCGCACTGTGGCGTCCAAACGAAAGGGGATTCCTTCTTTGTGAGGGATGTAAGAGGGAGTGCAATCCGGGAAAATCCTTCGACGAACTTCCGGTAATATCCGATAAGTCCCAGGAAGCTCCGTACATCCGTGGATGTCTTCAACGGTGGACAATCCTGAACTGCCCGAATCTTGGCCGGGTCTACTGCCAACCCAGCATCGCTGATAATATGACCTAAGAAGGCCACCTCCTTTTACCAAAACTGGCATTTGCTGAACTTCGCGTACAGCTGGTGCTCCCGTAGCCTCTCTAGAGTCAACGTCAGGTGTCGTGTATGCTCCTCCTCCGTCCTTGAGTAGATAAGGATGTCGTCAATAAATACGATGACGAATACATCCAAATACTCCTCGAATACCCTGTTCATGAGGCTTGTAAATGCTGACGGCGCATTTGTGAGCCCGAAGGGCATCACTGTAAACTCAAACAGTCTGTATCTACTACTGAAGGCAGTCTTTGGAATGTCCTCCTCTCGAATCCGTAGCTGGTAATAACCTGACCTCAAGTCAAGTTTCGAGAAGAAATGCACTCCCTCCAGTTGATCAAACAACTCATCAATCCGTGGTCGCGGGTATGTATTCTGGACCGTTAGTCTGTTCAGCGCTCGATAATCAATACACAAGCGGAGACTTCCGTCCTTTTTCTTGACAAATAGCATCGGGGCTCCCCACGGTGAAGAGCTTGGACGGACAAACCCTGCCTTTACTAGTTCCTGCAGCTGGCTTCAGAACTCTGTCAACTCTTTTGGGGCCATCCAGTAAGGGGCCCTAGATGCCGGCTTGGCCCCCGGCACAAGCTGTATCTGGAAGTCCTGCTCTCGGTGCGGAGGTAGTTCTGGCAGTTTCTCTGGAAAAATGTCAGCAAAATCTCGCACCACCGGGATGTCTGTCACAGACTCCTTGACTTCCGCCATCTCAAATAGAATCTGATAAACCTCCTCTCCCTGTAGATGGGCCTTAACGGCCTGTACCGAAGATAAGAGTATACGAGAGGCAGGTCTTATACCTTCGATGACAATGAAAGAGTCCCTGTGCCTCACGGTGATCCTCTTCGCTTGGCAATCAATCTGGGCATGGTTCCAGTGCAGCCATACCATGCCCAGGATCAAGTCGTAGTCCGTCAACTTCAAAAGCGTCGCCAGAGCCTCAAACGCCTTTCCACTGATTTCTACCTCCATATTGCAGTGGTCCGAGGTAAGGAGTTCAGATCCATTGAGTAGTTGCACCCTCATCACAGAGCCCGTGAATCGCTCCACGCCTTCCAATCCTTCTACGAACGTCTCCGACACGAAGGAGTGAGAAGCTCCGGTATCGAAAAGCGTGCGGGCAGGCTTGCCGCTGATAAAGACTATACCTGGGGTGGTTTAATGTCTTAGGATTCTATAACGATTTTTTTCTTTCCTATTTATTCTATCTAGTGCAGTTCTACAAAATTTGTCAACTGAGAAAAAGGAGAATTCTTTTTAAATAATTAAACATGTCAGCGTACCTACTATGACCTGCTCTGGGTTCCGAGGCTGCACAAGGTCCAAAGCATACACTTGCTCCCTTTCTTGTCTACGATCTCCCCCTTGTATCCACGTCCTCGGCCACGACCTCGGCCCCCAAAATACTGCGCTGGATGAGCAGCCGGTGGAGCTGGTGGGGGTGCCCCTCTCATAGGGCAATTTCTGTGGATGTGCCCAACCTGATGGTAGTGGAAGCTTTCTGTCAGGGGATATGCCATCCCCCCGGGTCTCGACATCTCCTGCATCCGAAGAGGTTGAGGGGTCAATATCACCTGCTCCCTCTGCTCCTGCCTTACTCCCTGACGAGGCTGATCCTCTGTCCTTCTCCCATCTGGTATAGCACCACGCCGCTGATCATTTCTGGCTCTCAGGCCCTGATCCTCCGCTTGCCGCTTCCGGCCCCGAGTGGTGTGCCAATCAGCCTCAATCTTCTTTGCCATCTCCAAAATCCGGGAGATAGGCCCGTCGGATACAAACAACAAGGCCTCCCTCAACTCCTCTTTCAGGCCCTTATAGAACCTCTTGATGTACCCTGCTTCGTCAAGCTAGTAAGAATCTGCATATCGAGCCAAATGGTCGAACTCCCGATGGTACTCCACCACCGTCCTGGTGCCCTGCTTCAGCTGTAAGAACCGCTCCTCCAACTCATCCCTGGCCGACTGCGGAACAAAATGCTCCAGCAGCGCGGCCCTGAACTCTTCCTAGGTAATTTCCGCAACCTCCCTATCAGCAAACATCGTGTCCAGCAGCGTCTTCCACCACCTCTTGGCATGGGAATCCAGGCAAGAGACAACCAAAGCCACCCTCTCCTCCCAGGGGCACCGTATCCCGGTCAGCATTTCGTACATAATATCCAGCCACTCTTCCGTCCGAACTGCCGAATCTGTCCCCAAGTAGGACGGGGGAGAAAGTCATCGGAAGATGCTCAACCAGTTGGCCCCCGGGTTTGGCTGCGGAGCCGGAGCCTGTTGAGTCCGGAAGGCCTCAAGGATAGCTATAAGAGTCTGCCCCATGTCTGACTGAAGGAAAAGAGTGGGGACCGGTGGAGGTGGTGCAACATCCGGAGTCTATTGAACTCCACCCTGTGGCGTAGGCTGTGCTGGAGATTGCGTAACAAAATCCATAATGAGAAAACGTTCAATCTTTACTAAAAATGGACAATTTATATGTGATCCTCATATGGGCACACCACTGCTTCCGCTACTTAGTTTGTCCCCAAACTAAACTCGAGCGGGGGTGACCCAGGGTTAGTGGACTGCTACCTTTTTCCGATCTATGTTACCCTCTGATACCACTTGTAAGACCCCATTTTTTTTAAACACCGGGGTCTTAGGCCCAGAACCGCCGCTTTGCGGTGACACCTTCACGCCCGGGAAGGTCGTCACTACAAAACACCGATCCTACCAGCCAAATCCATCGCAGAACAGTAGCATAAGAAAATATAAAACAAGTCCACAAGAGATCACATATATAGAAATAAAAGTCTCCACGAGGGGAGGGTCCACAGAATAATATATCAGAGTACTAAAATACGGGCTTATGCCCGGTACATCATGTCCTCACTACAAATCACTCACGCAGAAGCAAAAACAAATCATCTACTCAAGGTCGAGACTCACGGTCCCTGCTATATGAACTCCGGAGCTAGACTGCCCCATCTCCAAGCGCACCGGTCTCTGGGGCTGCTCCCCCGTGCTGGGCTCCACGATTCCCTAAAATGATGCAGTTCGAAAACCGTTAGTCATAAAGACTAAGCCCTATCATCCCCTACCCCTTCCCCAATGGCTCCTAAGTACCGAGCGGAGATGAAGAAAGGGAAGGACATGAAGGTGGAGATTAAATCAAAAGAAACAGGTGGCATCGGAACTAATCTAGAAATTCTATAATAAATAATGGCAATAAGATGAAATATGAAAAGTAACCTTCACTTATGTTAGAACACATAAGCCAATGGGTCTTCTGCAAGGCTCCCATCGTATAAAAAGTCTCATACCAATTTATATGTTGGGGTGTCGGTTATCAAACAGCAGTATATATATATATCAAATTTGACCTTAATTTATAAACTTGCCCACACAAGCTTATAGACCAAGGGGTCATTTTGCAAGTCCTAATGTATAAGCGTCCCATTCCACTTATACCTTATGTGTCAGGGGTTAAATGAATCGATTATGCTATGACATGTTTGTGGGTATGATGGAACATGCAAGTGCAACACACACACCCGACTCTGTGCACACAGACCTTTAGTTCCCCCCTTTTGGAGCCGTAACCTCCCAGGATACCTCCGTAGTGGAAAACGGAAGCGGTGGGTTGGGCCTCGCCCATCTCTAAACCAGTAAAACACTACCGGTCAGACCTATCGTACGCCTCAACGCTTGGTGCACGAAGCGGACTCCTGCGTACTCTTGCGGGCTGGCGCACCGGACTTCTGTTTACGAAGTGCTAACCACACTTGCCGAGTCAGCGTATTGGCGTCGGTGCATCGACCCTCCAATACCGAAGACCCACCACCTTAATTTTCTTTCCTTTTATGCACATGCAAATTTAACGTATTCAAAAAAACCGAGTTGAAGCTTCCCGGACTAAAACGTCCGTCTCAAACAATCGAGCTGAAACTCCCCGGACCAAAACGTCCATCTCTTAACTATCCAAGCCGAAGCTCCCAGCTATCTTCTTGTGCTATCTGTGTTTGTGAAATGTGCAACCCTAATTACTAAGTTACTCTTTTCAGCTTGTTAATACAGTTTACGTTAACCCAGGACTGCCCCCGGTATTCCCTGTGAAGGGCTCTCAAGGAGCACTAGGAACTATGATGGGATTACGCCCATCGTTCCCTTTCGCAAGGTACTTATTATTATTAGTTGATTCTCTTACTCATTACCTTCTCGTGTTACGATAGACTAACCTAGAGTAATTTTTAACCTTCCTCTCTTCGGGAAAGACGATCTTTCGTCGAACCCGAGCACCTCTTAACTCTAGCAAACACCACTTCTCACTAACCTTCTCATCCTTATATGGTGAACACTTTCACATCCATCCATTTCAGCAGATTAACTAACTCCAACGTTGTGCCCCTTCTTATCCTATGACTGTTAATACAAATTGCTAATTGCAGACTATCCTATGCTATATGTCGAACCGGATAGGAAATGATCCAATACTCATCCAAATGCCCTAACTTATTTACTGAAGGTATATCATGATATAATTAGCATATAATCAGAAAATTATAATTTTTTCGTAATTTATCTGGCATTTAATTAATTTCCTCAAAAATTCCAAGGGCTACCGGTTTGAACATGAACTACCCTAAGTAATCATGCAAGATGTCCAACAAAATTATTATAAATATTATGTTATCTCAATACGGTAAATCCAAAGTATCACAATTTTTCTATCATCAAAAGGGCACTAAAACTATTTTAGCAATATTTTCTAACTTTCGTTATTTATGAATCAAGTACAAAGAATATCCAACCAAAAATTATAAATTAATTATACTATGCAGTTACAACCTTAAAAATAGCATTGACCAAGTTTTATAATTTTTCAACAAGTATTAATCTCTGAATAAATTAATTATCGAAAATCTCTATAAGTTGTACTTGTAAAGAAAGTGCCGTAACTAAAATTTTAAAAATCATGAATAAATGTCTACAAGCATATAATGGCCTGAAATTATCAATTCCTAAGTCTCATAATTTTTCAATAGCAATATTCTCCATAATTAAATTTTAAACAATAAAACCCTTTTTTTATATTTGTGAATGAAGTACTAGATTTACTCAACTAAAAATTATACAAAAATTCAGAAGCAACCATTCTAAACTAAAACATTTATTTCCAAGATTTCATGAGGTTTTAATGAATAGAAATATCTAAATAATTAAAACGTCAATTAGGGCTATAGCAAACTTTACAAATGAAGTGCTAGAAATAAACATCTTCAAATTCCAGTAAAATTGCTATAGGTTCTACCAATTCCAAAACTCACTCTACATGAGTTTTACAGCTTTTAGATAATGTTTAGTGACTTATTTTACTTATTTGAGATTTTACCGTAAAACTAAGGTTAGGGTTTTGAGATATCTACCTATATCCAAATCCTCCGAGATTTCATCCATATGATTTATATTATGCTACCGTCAACTCTACTGAATTTCAAGGCAATACGAGGGCATTTGCCCCCATGTCCATCACAACCCTCAAAACCCTCCCTTTAGGGTTTGAGTTTGGATCGTAGGGTAAATCAACCCTAAACCACACCATTTTTCACCAAGTGGGTTATAATAATCCTTCTAAGTCAGTGTTTAAAATATCAACCTCTGTTGAGGTGAGTTGACCATTCAAACCTCTTAGTGCACTTTTTACTCAAAAACGCCTCATTAATGCCTAGTTAAGGATAGGTGATTTCCTACCCAAAACTCATCAAAATGAGTTAGAATTTTGTAAAGAGCTAGGTTTTATAGCCAGTGACCACTCACCAAAATTTGGGAGGGTTTGGAGGTCATTTGACCACTTAAATAAATTACTCTAACTGTATTAAATTAAAACAAAAACCTTAGGAAACGTATCTCCAAAAATTACCATTTTTGGACAGCCTTTAGGTATTGCTAAGGGTAACCCTCTGCCCAAATTTCAGGTCATTTGAACAAGGAACGAAGAGTGGGCATTCATTTTAGTTTCTGCCCAACTCTAGGTACAGCCCCCACTAAAATGTGTGTTGCGGTCAAACCACTTATCCAAACAAGTTGAAATTAATTTTAAATTAATCTAGACTCGAAGGGCTACAACTTTCATGACTGACCATTTTTCCTAAATCGGCCTCTAAGTGCCTCGTTTTGCAGCATCAAAATGCGCCCATTTAATGTATCTTTTCCTTATATACTATATACATAATTTTTATATTATAAAAATGTTTTTACTGTTCATCTTCTACAGAACCCTAAACCCGAAAACCTGAACTCAGAAAACTTATATTTCCTGTAGCTCTTCCGCGATCCGTCGCCGGCCGTCCGATCACTTCCCTGGCCAGCCACCACCACCACCACCTCGGTCGAGGTGATGGCTATCGGTCGGCGGTGGTTTGGCCGCCGGAGGTGGCGGTTTCCGGCGGACCCGAAAATATATTTTTCATGGTTTTTCCATGAAAACGCGAGATAGGTCCGGCTCCGTTGAGCACGAACTTACTTTCTAAGATCCTAAGATCTACCCATAAAAGAAGAAGTAGAGGAGGATCTTGTTCGCGGTTTGGAGGCGAGATGAACGTCGGGTTGTCATGGTGCTGTGGTGGCATTGCCGAACTTCTCCTACAGCAAGAAAAACAACTCTAATCCATTTGGTCAAGAGTGTAAACTTCTCATCTTGCTCTAAGGGGGTTTTTATAGATCACCAAGTGGGGAGGGGAAAGGGTAAAACATTTATGGCCATGAAGGCTCTCCTCTTAATTGTATTTTGGTTATGGTGGAGGGAGAGGAAAAGGTGGAAGATGAAAAGTTGTGTCTAGGTGGCGATTTTCTATTGGACCAACACTTCCTCATTTTATTAAGTAATAAGAGAAGGAAACAGCCCATAAATACTCCTGGTATAACTTCATATAATCAGAGTTAATTATGGCATGTGTTAAAGTAATTTTCAGCCTGGCTGACGTTTCGGCCTTTGTCACGGGCGTGACACGTAGGCCACAGACGTGACACTAGTCCATTCATCGTTCTTGAGTCGACGACCGATTTTTTTACGTCGGTTCACGGGTCACCCCCATGTCACGGGCGTGACATGTTCTTCAGTCGACGTTTGTCGATCTGAGGTCAACGGTCGGTGGGGGCGTCACGCCCTAGGTCACGGGCGTGACGGGCCTATCACGGGCGTGACCAACCCATGACATGAGTTCTGAGCTCGGCGATCAGCTTCCTGATTTCGTCGACCATCGAAGGAAGTCACGGACGTGACGGGCCGGTCACGGGCATGACCAACCCGTGACTCAGGATTTTGGTCGACGGACTTCGGAGGATTGCGTCTTCGGCTAGCCGTCGTGCCTGAACCTATTTTTAGATCGGTTACTGTCAATTTCTGGGGTTTACGGGGGTTCTATCATGGCAGACCGACTCCTAGGGGTCTAGCCGGAAATGGGATGTTACATGTGGAACTACTATAAAATTTCTTAGTCGTCTGTGATTGTTCTTGAAAGCACAAATCAATTAATAACTAAACATCAAGAACTCAGATATAAATCAAAGTATTTAAAAAGAATACCAAAAACCTATTCACCCCCTCTAGGTATTTAGTTGACCTTGAAATCAAGATTTTCAAGTGGTATTTGAGGGAGGTTGCTCGTTAAAGACTCAATAGTCTGAGTAGATCTTCAAGGTCAATAAGGAAAGACAGCCCTTATGGGTTCAGGAGTGAACCACAAAGCGCTAGGGGCCATGAAGCTTCCTATCTGTTGGAAGGAAGGGTTTGGCATATGTAAGGAGAGAGTTAGGCTGTTTATGGAGATAGCTGACCCTAGAATTTTTATTACTGTCAAAAGGGTCCATTCGTCCCTATAAAGGTCTCAGCTCTGGATGCTAATGTCCAGACTCCAAATACATACTCTGAAATTACTAAGGATAAAGTCATCCTTGCCGGAATGGACAAGAGGGCACACAATATAATAGTCAGTGTCATTGATGACTCCACCTTCCAAAACCTAGTTCACTGCAAGACATCTAAGTAGATATGGGACACAATAGTTTTCTACATGGAGGGGACAGAAGAAGTGAGGGATGATAGGAAGTCCATGCTCAATCAAGAGTACGAAAGCTTCGGGTAGAACAAGACAGATGACATAGCTGAGTGCTATGAAAAGTTCATTAGGATTATAAATGAGCTGAAGACATATGACAGAGTCTTCAACACATATGAATTAAATGAAAAGTTTCTCAGGACTTTAACAAAAGACTAGGACACAAAAATCTGTACCATCAGAGAAGTGGCAAGACTTGCAGACACACCACCATCAATTTTGTTTCGAAAGCTGATGTCCTATGAAATGTAGCCGACAGCTAGAAAGGAGGAGGAGAAAATTAGCAAGCCTGCAGTCAAGGACAAGTCAGTGGCCTTCAAAACTGAAGCCACAAGGAGAAAGAGAAAAACACCTTCTCCACCAAGGAGGGATGCTGAATCTGATTCAGAAAGTTCAGAAACCAGCACATCAGACTGCCACATGACTGATGAAGACTTTGCTGCCTTCTCCAGGCGATTTCAGAAATTCATGAAGAAGAAGAAGCATTGGAGAAGCAGTTCCTCCTCTTCTTCTTATCCCAAAGAAGACTCCTACAAGGGAAGGAAGAAAACCTCTAAAGAGGACAGGTGTGGCTCTAAACCAAATAAATATGTTTTTTCTAAGATAGTCTGCTATTGTTGCAGCAAGCCAGAACATGTTATACCCGACTGCCCTTTCAAAAGGAAGGGTGCTGGGGAAAAGAAGGAACAACAGAAAATGGGCAAAAAGGAGAAATCCTTCTTTGCTAAGAAGCAAAAGAGCTGGATTGACTCCTCATCATCAGAGTCAGAAGAGGAAGATGAAGATGAAGCCTATATTGGGCTATTCACTGCTGAATAAGAAGTTGTAGAGGCGGATTTCTTAGAGATGTTGGCTGCTATTGCTGGAGAAGCTGATGATGCTGTCAGGACTGAAGAAGGAAAAAAAGACAGCCATTGCCTTGGGCTGATGGCTTTGACTGAAGAAGAACCCAACCAGGAGCAGCCTGGTCCAAGAAAAGTACATTCTCTACCCTCTGTGTCAGATTATATTATAGGTCCAGAATTAGAGGTATCTGCATCAAGAGATGAAGATAGCTCTGAATCTGAAGGAGACATCATTGAATTGATTGATGACTATGGTGAACTCCTATAGCATTGAAGAGAAACAAACTCCTAGCCAAAAAGTAGGCTAAGGAGATTGCCTCTCTGCAGCTTGCTGCTTCAAAGTCAGCAAACATACTGGACCTAAAGATGAAAGAAGTCAGTAAGCTGAAAAATATCACTGTTATTCAGATGGGTACAATAACCTTCAAGAATAACTACATCAGGAATCTTGAAGGTAAACTTCAAAAGGAGAAGGAGCTAGTGGATAAGTTCTCAAAGCCATGTTCTGTGTTTGCTTTGATAGATTCCTCCTCCACCCAAAAGGATAAGAAGGGGTTAGGCTTCAAAGGGAACACTAGAGCTACCAATTCCAAAAGAAAGGGCAAAGCTTTAGTACACCCACTAGCCTCCAAGCCTCTTATTCCTTTTAGGAAAGTGCTGCTACCATCTAACAAGTATGACCAAGAGGGCATCTATGGTCACTGGGAAATGGTGGATTCACCAATAAGAACAAAGCTGTTCACCACAATAGTGATAGGAATGACAAGGGTGTTAGTGCCTATAAGGCATCCCATGAAGAAATTCAAATGGCCCATCCTGGACCATTTGTGTTTTGTGTACCAGCCCCAACATTCAAGAATGAGGCTGCAACCCCTTTTCAAAATCCGTCAGTCCACAATCAGACCAAAGGGAAGTCTGATAGTAAACTAGATTTGGGCATATCTAAATCCATCAGGAGCATGCTCTTTGAAAAGAAGATAGCTGATGGTAGGGCTCAAGATACCCTAAGTACCTCTGCTGCCAGACATATCCTAAATCAGGCTGTGTCTGGAAGACATAAGAAAAAGGCTGTTGATGTACCTGCTGTACAGAGAGTTGCTGACAGTAATGTTGTTAAACCAGCCCTTAAAAGAAGGTACAACATCTATGAGTGCTGGTGTTGTGGCATAGTGGGCCATTGTGCCATTGATTGCTAGCACAATGATATGTCCAGAGAGCTAATGCCGAATTACCAGTCAGAAGAGCTGCAGACAGGCATATTCATTTTCATCCTAACATACACCTAGGACCTAATAAGAATTGGGGTCCTAAAGTTAGATGATTTATTTTTTGCAGGTGAGTCCAAGTTGCCATACCCATATATGGTACTTGGACAATGGTTGTTCCAGGCACATGACTGGAATAAGGAGCATGTTGTTAGAGTACACTCCAGTAGAGAATGGACCCAAAGTCATCTTTGGTGGTTCAGAAAAGGGCATAACCAAAGTGTTTGGTAAGATCTCAAATGACAAAATCACTATCACACAAGTATCTTATGTGAAAGGGTTGCAGCACAATCTGATATGCATAAGCCAACTATGTGATCTTGACTATGACATTTCTTTCCTCAAGGATGAGTGCCAAATTAGAATGCTAAGTGACCATGGGGTCATCTTGACAGACACTAGGAGAGGAAATGTCTATTGTCTAAATTTTGTTGGTGAGAGTAAGGACTCTCCCTTATGCCTAGTTGCAGATGAGTCAATTGTGTCCAATGACTAACTCACCTAAATTAGATCATAGTCAAACTCTTTAGTGGAGAGTTAGTGAGAAATGGTCATAAGGTTAAGTGCACCAAGAAGGGTATCTGCTCAGCATGCCATAAGGGTAAGCAAACCAAGACCTCCTTCAAGAGCCTTTATACCAAAGACTCAGTGAGGTATTTGTACCTCATGCATATGAATCTATTTGTTCCTATGCCAATTCAGAGTCTAGGTAGGAAAGTCTACACCCTTGTGGTTGTTGATGACTGTTCTATATTTGCTTGGGTGTTCTTCCCAAGGAAAAAATCTGAAACCCCTGATGTCTTCCAGAAATTTGTTAAGCAAATTCAGAATGAATTTAACAGTACTGTGGTCAAAATCAGATGTAACCATGGGACTGAGTTTAAGTCTGAGTGTATGACAAGGTTCTGTGAAGAGCATGAGATTCATAAAGAGTTCTCCTCACCTAGAAAACCCCAGCAAAATGGAATTGCTGAGAGGAAAACCAGAACCCTCATAGATGCTAGTAGAATCTTGTTAAGTGACACATCTCTCACTGAATATTTCTAGGTTGAGGAAGTAAGCACTACAAGTCATGTCCTCAACAGGGCTTCCATCACCAAAAGCCACAAGAAGACTTTTTATGAGATTCTGAAAGGCAGAAAATAAAACTTATTCTACTTTAGAATTTTTGATAGCAAATGTTATGTACTGAAAAATGGTAAGTCTCATGTGACTAAGTTTGCTGCCAAGTCCCAAGAAGGGATATTTGTTGGGTACAATAACAATAGTAGGGCATATAAGATCTACTACTTGACTAGTTAAGTTGTAGAAGAATCAATCCATGTTGTCTTTGAAGAGTCAAACTTGATTAACCGTGAGCTACCTATCTCCTCTTCTAGCTCTGCAGGTTTAAAGAATGTGATGGACAAGCATACCATCAGGGAAGGTGATCCAGGAATATAAGATAAGAAAGAATATGGGTGCTGTCTAGGGGGAGTTCAAGACTCACAAGCTGAGGAAGAAGAACAGTCAGTTGAAGATAATGAAGAACTACCAGCTGAAGACAATGAAGAACAACAAGCTAAAGCAAGATTGCCTCCAGCTGGGAGACATCTGAGGGACCATCCAGCACACCAAATTATTGGTGATACAAGACATGGAGTCCATACAAGAAGAAAGAGCATCAACACAGCTCTTTGTTAAAGCTTCCTATCTCAAGAAGAGCCCAAGAAGCTTGAAGAGGTTATCAAAGACCCATTTTGGATTGGAGCAATACAGGAAGAGCTGAAGCAGTTCAAGAGGTGTAGTGTCTCGAAGCTGGTTTTCAGACCTAATGGACAAAATATTATAGTAACTAAGTGAATCTACAGGAACAAGTTAGATGAGAATGACATTATTGTCAAGAATAAGGCTAGATTGGTGGCAAAAGGATACATGTAAGAAGAATGAATAGACTTTGACCAAACTTTTGCCCCAGTAGCCATGCTGGAAGTAATAAGGCTATTCATTGCATTTAATGCCTATCAAGGATTCAAAGTCTACCAGATGGATGTGAAGTCAGCATTCCTGAATTAGGACTTAAAATAGGAAGTATATGTGGATCAGCCACCAGGTTTTGTAGACTCTCACATTCCTGATTTTGTTTATAGGCTTAGGAAAGCTCTATATGGGTTGAGGCAAGCCCCTAGAGCATGGTATGAAACATTGTAAAGTTTTCTCATTGAGAATAAATTCACAAGGGGAAAGATAGATATGACCCTATTCCTAAGGAAATCTAAGGGAAAGATCATCCTAGTCCAGATATTTGTCGATGACATTATCTTTGGATCTACTGATAACAACATTTGCAGGAAGTTTGCAAAACTTATGCAAGGGAAGTTTGAGATGAGTAACATGAGTGAGCTCAAATTCTTCTTGGGATTCCAAGTAAGAAAGACTGATGATGGCTTATCCATATCCCAGTCAAAGTTCACCAGAGTTGATTAAGACTATCTGAATCAGCTAGGGGGAGAACACTACTTGCCTCATCTACATCAGCTAGGGGGAGAACACTAGGGGAGAAAAAGAACTTGTGCACCTCCCTGACTATCTGAAGAAGTCAAAAAGGGGGAGAGAGTAGATTGATTAAGACTATCTGAATCAGCTAGGGGGAGAACACTACTGGCCTCATCTACATCATCTTAGGGGAGAACATTAGGGGAGAAAAAGAACTGGTGCACCTCCCTGACTATCTGAAGAAATCAAAAAGGGGGAGAGAGTAGATTGATCAAGTTAAAGTAGTGTCCAAAGGGGAGAGACAAGCTCAAGAAAGGATTAAGCTGAGAGGTAAAACTCTAAGGTTCGTCGAACTGAGTTTTGAGTTCGTCAAATTGAGGATTTCTGGAATGATGCTTGATTTTGTCGAGCTGGGCTCTGGGTTCGTCAAACTGAGGTTTGAGTTCATCGAATTGAGGATTTCTGGAATGATGCTTGATTTCGTCGAGCTGAGCTATGGGTTCGTCAAACTGAGGTTTGAGTTCGTCGAACTGAGAATTTCTGGAATGATGCTTGATTTTGTCTAAGTCCATAATGATGCTGACGTCAACAAAGTCAACAAGTCAAAGTAGGTTCAAATATTGCGGGAATGCTGCTAGAGGCGCTGGGGGGCCAGCTGTCATGATTTTCTGCACTAAGAAAGAGTTTACTCTCTAGGTCCCACACAAAGCAAAGAGCCATTGAATCAGTCGTCAATGGAAAGTAGGTGACTGAATCACAACCACCAACTCTGGTGGGGCCCACTGCTCAATGTGACGTTAATCGACTGTCTATAAAAGGAGCAGGATCAGAACAAAATAAGAAGTAATCAATCAAAGTAATCATAATCAACATCGAGAAGAGACGTCATTAGGGTTCTCTGGGTTCGCAATCTTGCGACTGGATGACGTCTTCTTCCTCGTTTTCTCACCGAGCCAGAAGAAGGAGTTCAAATCAGAGAACCTGAATGCGAAGAGAGTTAGTTGCCGCAATACTCATCTGCGACAATAAGATCGGGATTGATTCCTAAAGAAGAAGAAGCAAAGTTTTCTGCAAGTTGCTTCTAGAACAAGTCGGGATTCAATTGAAGATTTCTTTCTCAACTTGTTGCTGCGAAGAAGAAGATAGAGTTGATATCTGCTCAGTCCAGGAAGACAGACACAGAGAACTTTCTCTGGTGTCTAAGTAATTCATATCTTTGACATTCACTGTAAAATTAAATTTGGATCTGAGGGTAGGATTATTTAGGGAATCTGATTGTAGGTCTGTGTTATAAAGATTGAGGTAGGATTCTTGTTAGGATTTGAGTGGTAAGGCTTAGTGCCTGAATGTAGGCCTATGTTATAAAGGTAGAGGTAGGATTCTCGTTAGAATCTGAGTGGTAAGGCTTAGTGCTTGAGTGTAAGCCTGTGTTATAAAGGCCGAGGTAGGATCCAATTGGGATCTGAGTCGTAGGGTTTAGTGCCTGAGCTGTAGGTCTTGGATAAGAATGACTGATCCTGCGAGATTGTGTTGTAAGCTATGAAGGAGCTGAGGAAATGATGAAGACCCTTGTCTAATAATCTGTTAGAAAGGAGGAGAGGGATAGTGGACGTACCCAAGATTGGGGAACCACTATAAAATTTCTGAGTCGTCTGTGATTGTTCTTGAAAACACAAATCAATTAATCACTAAATATCAAGAACTCAGATATAAATCAGAGTATTTAAAAAAAGGCCAAAAACCTATTCACCCCCCTCTTGGTATTTAGTTGACCTTGAAATCAAGACTTTCAGCGGCTTCGGCGATCTCAGCGAACAGGGATGGCGAGTAGGCGGACTGTGCGGTTACTGGAAACAGTCCGCGTAGTTTCTTCTTTGTTGCAATTTTAGATTGCTCCCAGTTTACATTGTAATCATGTCTTGCAATGTATACCTCGGCTTGTAATAGAAGTTGATTATGATTGGAAACTCTTGTGTCTCCATTGTTGTTGTCTTTTATTTGACTTCGGTTGTGGTTGAGTATTCATGCGGCCTCATTAGCTCTCGCTTAAGAAATTTTACAATAATTTCATCAAAATCTCTAAATCTTTTCTTTTTTATTGTATTAATTATATACAATTGTGTAACACCCTCATTCCGTCATGAATATTATAACAGAAGGCCTGGCCAGGGCCCCGCGTCATATTACACGAACAAACTAAAGGGTTACGAAATGAAACCATAATTATTATATTTTGAAAACGCACCCTAAAACAGAGTTGTATTCTAATGGAAGCATCTAAGAGTTATAAAACCAATCACCCAAAATTGAAAGTCCACTAACCACAATACCAGGAATGAAAAGACATACACCACATAGTTTTGGTCTTAAGGCCTTACATCAATAATATTTCTCCTAAACAAAAGTGATATCCAAACTTTGGCATGCAGATCGGCAACATATAAAAACAATAGCAAAAATTTGGGTCTTCGAGGGCCGGCACAGCTTTGGGCTCTAGCCAGCTACATCCCGCTTAGCCCCGCAACACCTGCACACAAAACATTCCACCAAGCAGTGAAAAACAAGACAATGATAACGACTCCGCCCCTTTCTCGGGGTGGTGGTGCTTCTTCCCTACAAGCAATTAACATGTTTACATATTTAATATAGATGTGCAACTTAAGCACCATACATCACAGATGTTGGCGCAACCAACCAAAAGTCCCGTGCACTCAGAGCACCTTAATGGTGTATCGGGTTTCCTCGAGTCCTACCTTTTGCCATCACAGGCATATGATAGTGCATAAATCACCCCAACGGTGAACTCCGCTAGTCCACCACCATTCTCAGTCTCGGACTGGATGGTTCCACTTGAGCATTACAAGCCAGGCCTATAGCCTCGACTCGCCCCTTTGCCAACTCGGGTCAGCATCTCCTTTCTCGTACATAACATAACGCACGTTATGTTCCAAGATTGACACTCGAGGCTGCCAAAGTTGGGCACCCAAGACACAACTTAACACGCTAGCACACGGTCTCCGAGAGACCGGTTATGCACACAAAACAACAAAAGCTTCCCGGGAGCTAATGCTAACAATACATCGATCATATGCAAACATTATGGTGTTTTTTGGAGCACACATCCAGTACTAATTGCCGCCCCGGACAGACCCCCATTCCGAAACATTCAACTTCCACTGAGTCTTTTCCCGGAACCTACAGAACATCACCAATCCAGACCACACGTCCGAATAGACTTCACACAGCATGCCTAAAACCATACTCACACTTATAGGTTCTAAATGCAATTAAATAACGGAGAGGTACACATTGACCCGTTGGAGAGCACCCTTCCTCCACCCGTTGGAGGGGAGGGGATTCCATACAAACATGCTAAAATTAAGGGCTTCACCTTCTCAAGAAGAAAAGTCGTTACCCTTGACTCGTGTTTCAGAGTCATAGCTCGATCGTCGCGAATTTAGTTTCCACACACCGGTTCGAGCCCCAAATCGAACACTTTGTCATGATCTCTAGCCAAACCCTAGTTTATCTCCACCAACACCTCTGGATGGCCTCCTCCCGCAAGCGCAAACCAAACCCTAATCTCTCTTGGTCGGCCAAGAGGAAAGGGAGGTCGTTTCTCTTTGGTGTGGCGGCCGAGACAGGGAAGGTTTCCCCCTTACTGGAGGCGGCCGGGACAAAGGAAGGAGGCGGCTCGGGTCCTCCTTAAGGCGGCGCAATGAGAGAGTGATCGGGAGAGGAGTGGGAGGTCGGGCTCGGCTCCTTCCAGCGGCGACGGGAGAGATGTTGGGAGAGGAGTTGTCGGGCTCGGCTGCTGCGCGTGAGAGAAACAGAGAGAGGGAGAGAGAAATCAGGAAGATGGAGAGGAAAATCAGAAGAGGCGGCTGAGGGAAATGAGAGGGGAGGGGGAAATTTAGGTTTTATAAAAAAACCCTAGCCCCAATTGCTACCGCAGACCACGCCCCTAAACGCTCCCCAAAATTAATTTGGTTAAATTTGAGGCGTTACAAAATATATCTTCTCCTTTGAAAATGTAGCTTTTGCTTTGCTCAACCACTCTTATCAAGACTTCTAACTCACTTAAATGTCTATAAGCCTGATGATATTCAATTTTTGTCACTGTTTAAGAACACGTTTCTTTTCTGGATTACATTTTATGCATCCTTACTCAGCCAGATCTCCTCAATAAACCAATAAGTTTCTCTTCTCTTATAAACACTTTGCACAAAGTTTCTTAATACAACAAGCCATCTTATAAAATATTTGATTTGACAGCATCAAAGTTAGTCCATTTGTTTCCACTAACACTTGTCAGTTAAAAACTACTAATTTCTCATCTTTCAAAATCAAATTACCTTTCGAACGAAAATATCATGGGGATTAGAGTAACCAGCTAGGGTTGTGATCGGAATAACTTGGAGAAGAAACGCCTTAAGAGTCGAAGAAGAGAATAGGAAGAAAAAACTTGATGGAGAAATTGGATCTAGGGTTTGTATTAACAAGAATCTGAGAAAGAAGAGGGTGAACCGCAAAGGTTACCTAAGCCCAGGCTATCCTGATGTATAGGGCTCCAAGCCATCAAAATGTCAGAAACAAACAAGAAGAAGAAAGCAAACAAGAGGGCCAATGCATGAGTAGAATCATAAGCAAGTTAACTTTTTTTTTAATTTATAATTAATGTTATTGTATAACTTTATGGTAACATTTCTTAGAAAGAGCATAGTCCAAAATAAAAAAAACATGGTGGTGTATTTGTGTTTTCAAAAAATGTTTGCAATACTTAATTTCTATAACTATGTTAAAATGTCGTCGCCATTGAGGCATTTAAATCACGTCACATTGAGATTGATCAACACGCTCTCCGCTATAGAAGGAGCTATCGACCGCAATAAAGATGTCGCGTTCTCTCATATATCATTAGTTAAGAAATATATATTTTTCACAAATATTTCGTACTAAAAGATAATTTTGAATGAGTCATTTGACATAAGCTTTATTCATATACATGTCATATATGTCTTCATTAAGACATAACTTGTAAATATATTAGTAAATAAGATTATACGTGATACAAATTAATTAGAAGAATTAATATTTATATATTCAAAATTTTATGCTTGCTTTAGATTAAATTTGCTAAATTCTAGTTAATATCTAATAGAATTTTTTCCAAGGCGCAAAACCGTGACTAATAACTTTGTATTTGTCATGAATTAAGTAGCATGGCAAAAATATTAGCCACGAAATAGTCAACCATGACTAGAACTGTCACGGTTTTGGTTCGGTTCTAGTTCTACTAAAACCTTAATCGAATCGTTAAGATAATAGTTTTTTAAATTAGAACCAAAACCTTATTTGGTTTGACTGGTTCCGGTTCTAATTTCACTTCCATCATAATTTTTGAAATATCGTATCAATGGTTCCAGTTACGGTTCAACAAGAACCAGATCCAAACCGGACACTAACGGTTCGGTTCAGTTCTACATAGTTCGCTTTGATTCCAATCGGTTCCAACCAAGCAAAAATCAAACATTTCAGAATGAATGAGGGAGATCAAAAATAAAAACCGGAAAGAAAAAGTAAACCTGTGTGTTTTTTGCAAGAGGGACTTCGAAGCCTTAGGCCCGAACGCAAGAATTTTGTGTTATGCCAAGTAGGGCAGAAAATTAAAAACCAAAATCGCAAAACCACAAAATTGCACCTGATTGCACTGACTTTAAATTGTATTGAACGGTTTGATTGTAAAATAGATTTGTTAGTTGTCAAATCGCATTATTTACAGTGTAGTTTTTGGTAGGGGTGTGCACGGTGCGGTTTTGGCCCAAACCGCAGCCGCACCACCAGGGGCGGACCTACATAGGGTCGAGCGTGGGCGGGTGCCCACACTGAATTTAAAAGATATATTCTTTCATTAGTCGAAAATCAATTTATCATGACAGATAAGCTTTAAACTAATATATATTGTAATAAAAATAATTATTTGAAGAAAGCTTATTTGGTATAGTTGGTAGAGTTTTTTTTTCTTATTTGAAAGGTCTAGAGTTCAACTCCTGCCAACAATATCAATTTGGTTTTTATAGATAAAATTAATATGCAATTATTGAAATATTTTTTTAAAAACAAGCTACTTATTATGTTGTTATTTTAGAAAATGTAAACAAATTTGTTATTATATTGTTGTTTACTTTTCTTTTTCTTATGAACAAGTTAGTTGTTTGAAAAAAATTTATATAAAAAAATTTGATATTATGTTATTGTATGAAATGTTAAAACAATTTAAAATGAATGATGATATTCGAATAATTCATAAAGAACAATGAATTGAGATATATGATATCATTTTTCTGGAATTGATCAACTATTTTTAATAATTATGTGATATTATCGTGATATAAACATATTTTTATTATATTAGTCGATTTATTTTATTAAATAATTTTAAATTCCGCCCACACTGCATATAATTCCTACGTCCTCCACTGCGCACCACTGCAAGGGCATGGTTTTGGCCGGAGCAAAGCAGCACCACACTGAAATTGCGTAGTGCGATTTTGGTTTGGTGAGATATTTTGCAGTGCGGTTGTTGTTTAACTGTGGTTTTTTGCATGTAATATACATAGACACCAAAAAGATAATTTGAGCTTAAATTAGATGTAAAATTTGGAAAAAAAACATAGTTACACGAGTTATGTTATCATGAAAAATTTTGTAATGCATATCTTTTTAAAATACAAACCAGTCTATGCTGGTCCCAAAACCGGATGAAAAATAGTGAGGGTTGTGTTAGCTAGATAGCCGGCGTAAAATTTAGTCATCCTTCTGAATATATATCATTTGAGAAATTGTGTAAAAGCTAGTGTTGAACTCGTAAATCACGTTTCAACGAAGAGTTCGGACCAAGGGTGTAGCTTGCCTTTACTTCTCTCGAACTAGTGCCTCAGTTGTGGACTTAGAATTTGGAAACCTTCACACTAGAATGACCTAAAACAGATCTCGATCCGCAGCGAGGAGGTCCCGCCACACACTAAGAAGACCTTGGATTGCTTCCCCTTCCAAACTAATGTTGTACCGAGCACTTTTGGAGAGCCAAGGGAACTTCCAAACTAATGTTATACCCAGAGACCACGGTGAATGATGAGCTGAAGCTCCTGCCAACCAAAGCTAGACAGGAGAGAGGAGAACTCCGAAAAGTTCCTCTCAAAAGGTGCTCTTGGGGGGTTTATTTATAGTTTTTTTGGATGGTCTGCCAAAAGCGAGAACCTTCCTTCTGATTACTATTAAATGCAGCCCAAAGTGGTTGCTAATAGTGAGACTCCACTGTTTGGAGAAGCTAATAGCAAGCCAGAAATGAATTATCAGAAAAATAGAAAATGGAAATGAGTATCTACTAATGGCGAGTCGCCACATCTTAGCACACCCGCCTAGGCGATGTGTACTTGATGAGACTGAGCTCTCGCCACTCGCCCGACCGACGAGTTCCCCATGAAGCTGGGCACTTGCCAACTTGCCTCTCGCCTATGAGTGAGAAGTCAGCTCGTAGGCTCTATTCACTTATTACTATACTTAGACAAGCAGCGAGTGCTTGGTAAAACTAAGCACTTGTTTTCTTCCTTTGGGTTAACTAGGCCCACTCAACAAATACATGGGTGTACACAATCCCCACTCTTTGCAAGATCTGTCTCAGACTTAGAAAGATAGTTCAACCTCATCGTTATTTGGTGAGTGGGGGCTGGAACGAATCTTTTGGTGGGACCCTACCCAATCTTATAAATACCGTGGGGGGAGGTCAACCCTGAGAACTCCTCTCCCCCTTTTCTTCCTTGCTCCTTAAGAAAATTCTCTCTCTTCGTCAATATGTCGATCTCGCAAGCCACTCTCGCACGTCTTCCAGCTAATAGAGAAAAGAATAAGGCGGCCACTACCAACCTGATGGCCATCGCTACGGAGCACTCATCCCAACTTGTGGCAAAGAGGCCAAAGGACCAGGTGCTCAAGAAGTCGAGGGCAGATCCCTCAGAGAGGTGTCAGGCTAGCCGAAATTTCTTCAACCTGTCTTCACCACGAGGCCATCTTTCAACCACTGGTATATTCTTCCAGAATTTTGCTACAAAATGTTAATTTGGATTCACGAAGCTGAATCGAGCTCTTAGCGCACACCTTCGTAGCCCAATGTCTCTTCTGACGAGGCGCGGGATACGTCTACGAGTCCTGTCCTGATTCCGTTTGCGCTCTACGGCGTGGACGGTTCTAAACTTCCCTTGTGTCTGAGCAGTGCCTTCTTTTATTGACGTCACCTCGACTCCTTCGTCGGCCAGATCTCCAACTCGCGACCTCAGTCCATATCTTGCCAATGCCGTGAAATCCCCGACGAGTGGGGGCGCAGGTACCTCGATGCTATAATTCTAATCTCCTCGCAATCATGTTGTCCCGCAAGTTGGATCAGGAAAGTCATTGATACTACCCCTCATCGATCCTTTCGGTGGTCAACCAAGCCTTGCCTCGCACCACCCAGGTAAGGGGGGCGAGTCCTATTTAGGTCAATAGTTGACATCTCGTAATTTTCATTGCGCCTACCTATACTGATCTCTTGTTTACCTTCACCATACATGACCGACATCTCTATAGGGGGCAAACAGGATGCTGCCGCGATGTACTCAGCACCACCTTCTCCTGACATGATATGAGGATTACTCGGCGAGCTGGCATCTATCGCGGAGTTAACTGAGCGGGTGGCGACTATTCTGCGAAAGCACAGGTTAATGCTCCGTGAGATACAGGATGAGCGAGCTCAGCTGGCGAATGAAAGTTTTACTCGCTCGCTCTAAAACAATTAGTGGAGATGTTGAAACGCGAGTGTGCCTCGTTTACAAGTGCAATGCAGAGACTTCTCAAAGGAAACACAGCATCGCTAGAGGCACATCTAAAGAAAGTGGAGGAATGTTGTCAAACTCTTCATCATGAAGTCGCATATGTCTGCGAGGAAGTCACCCAGAGGGGAGGTTCGCAAGTGAGGACGCGAGGACAGGGCTCGTGGAAATGTATCCCGCACTAATTTTGTGAGAATGAGATTATTGCAAACTGAATTTATTTATTATTCCCTTTTATGCTATGTGAGGACTATCTGAACACTGCTTGCTCATTCGTGAATATTTTAGTAATTTGATCATTATGCATAAATACTGTCTGTTTCGCTGTGAGTGCGGGACTTATGATGTTAAGCAATTTTTTACTCTGCGAATGAATGCGTTCATGTCTCGATCCATGAGTGGGTAGAGATGAAGCATGTCGGGGGATGCATTGTGGGCACAGGGGTGGCGAGTGGATTCTAACTAATTGGCCGGACCCACCCCCTTTTCTATAAATACCCCCCACCGATCGGTATTCACCTACCGTCATAACTACTTTTACTCCTTTTCTCCCCAACCCACTAAGCACTAGCACTTCGTGCTTGCAAGATGGTCAGCGACGGGGAGTAGGGGCGCCAGAACTGCGTGGCTCATTTTCTGGACTACGTCTTCCCTGACTTATAGGTCTCGAAGGAAGAAATGCCCGAGATCATCATAGAGTTTGTGTCAGTGGGGATCGAAGCTTGTGCGCCTAAGGAGGGCGAGTCCATCAGTTCTATAAAGGAGGATAAACTCACCATTCCTCTTGCGCACTTTGATATGGGACTTTGCCTCCCGCTATGGCTGGGTGTGAAGCAATTTCTCAAGTACTTCGGGTTGGTTCCCCCGCAGATCTTCCCTAATGGGATCTCGTTGTCGGTGGCCTACATGTGATATCTGCGCAAAGAGAGGATAGAGTTTAACTTCACAGCCTTCCACAAGTTATTAATCATTCGAGCCACCAGCGACAGGCTGGCCTTCCACACCGGCTCACAGATCAAGGTCGGTGAGACCATCAGCAAAGCCCACTACTGGACCAACTGATTCATCTTCATCAAGGGTGACCACGACAATGTTTCATACGCATCGATACAAAAGGACAACATCACCTGCCAAGCGCCGCGCATCGATGGCGAGGATGCCAAACTGCACAAGTTCTTCTTGGGAAAGAATTTTGAAGTCGCCCATCTGCAGCGTAACGTCGACTCGCTACAACCTGTACTCCCTGGCGCTGGTAAGCTCACATGTCTTTCTCGCAACTTTATTCTGCTTTTAATGACATCTTAAAGCGTTATTGCTCTTCGCTTTCTCGTAGGTGAGCACGATATCACTGCGCACACGCCATACACGGGAAAGGGTAAGCTGGATACCGCCCTTGACTTTGTCGAATCTGCTAGCACTACATGTGTTGATGACTTGTGAGCACCCTCTCCCGACAATATCAAGAAGAACAGGGGGGATCCTGGGAGAGGTCCTAACGCAGGATCATGGTCTGATGAGCCCTCGAAGTGCCAGAAGACCATTGTCTCCAAGAAACCTGCTCCCTCTAGCGAGCCAACCCTCCCGAAGAAGCCTGTTATAACGAGTGAGCCGACCCTTTCAACAAGGAAGAAAGAAGGTGGTGAGTTGGGAGGCGAAGAACTGGGAAGACCTGACTCACACCCCATTTTAGGGTTGGGGCAGAAGCCCAAAGATAGTTAAGGACAACCCCTTCTTGCCTGGGACAAGGGCTCGCACTGAGTCTCTCTCTGCTCTCCTTCCCTCTTGAACCGAGTTTGTTCATGCTGGCGAGGATGCGTATTCCCTCAGCTATGAGTTGTACGGTCTCCAGGATGTCGAGGAGTATGATAGGCTAGCAATGAAGGAGCTTGCCTACGAGTGATCGCAGGCCCATCTGTGCGTCGTTGAGCTCGCTGACACGATCTTACAGAGGGGAATTAGCTTCCGCGAGAAATTCAAAGATGTTGAGACTGCCAGGGAGTTCTCCATGGAGAAAGTCCTCGACCTCGACACGTGCCTCGAGCTAACGGAGCACCTCCTCGCTAAGCACTCGAGCGGTGTGGTAAGCTCCCTCATTTCACCATATTTCCATTTCACTTTGAACTAATCCAAAAATATGCTATAGGATACCGAGACCGTCGAGTGCCTACGGTTGCACATCGACGACTTGGATGAGGAGCTCACGGCTACTTAGTTGGAGCTCGTGAAAGCTTGTGCAGAGAAGACTCCCGTCGCACCTTGTGCATCCTCCTCCAGTGCGTGCAACTTTCTCCACTTCTCCCTGCAAGAGGTGTAAAACACCCGCAAACTTCTGATTTTGCAGACAACAGAGTCAAATATGAATGTATTGCACAACCTCGATGCTCTGCGGGATGATTGGATGGAACTAGTTGTCAAGGACCTCATCCCGGATTTCTATCCACAAGATACGAGTCTGGAGTCCTCGAGACAAGGCTACTCTCCTGATGATGGAGAGAAGGAACATTCTTCCAAGGGCCTTCTCGCAAGCTGAGAGATTTACTTTTTCTTTTTTGACATTATGAAGGCCCACGCACCCAACATATATTTTTGTGATTTTTAAGAGTTAACTTTTCTTCTGTCATGCTTGTTTTTATATATTGCGCGGCTTGTTTTCATATCACTTGTTAATTCATGGTTGAGTATCTTACTTTATGTTCTCCCAACTTACCGAGATTCATTCTCCACCTTCATAGGCTCATAGGAACGGCTATTGCGGGATCCAAGTTCCTGCGTGACCGACATATTACTCTTGTACTCGCATGTGAGGGGGTGGTGCTCGCAACTAAAGCGAGTGGAATCTGACCCGCTCCTTCCCCTATCTCTTCTCTTTAACCCTTCTTGAGAGGGTCGAGCACCCCTATTGGGCTTACCGAAACTTAGCTCTTGCCAATGTAACTCATGATATCTTTCCCCTTAAGGCTTAACCTTCTTACCCAAGCGACCTACCCGCCCTACCGGGTAGTGAGAGCCCGATCAGTGGGGTCCCATCGAGGGTATCTTAGTTCAAACTTGATTATATCTCAAACTCCTACCCGAGCGACCTGCCTGCCCTGCCGGCTAGTGAGAGCCCAGTCAGCAGGGTCCCATCGAGGGAATTGTGGTTCAAAATTGATTCTATATCAACCTCCTACCCGAGCGACCTGCCTGCCCTGCCGGCTAGTGAGAGTCCGGCCAACAAGGTCCCATCGAGGGTATTCTTGTTCAAACTTGATTCTATCTCAACCTCCTACTTGAGTGACCTTCCTGCCCTACTGGCTAGTGAGACCCCGGTCAACAGGGTCCCATCGAGGTTATTTTAGTTTGAACTTGATTCTATCTCAACCTCCTACCCGAGTGACCTGCCTGCTATGCTGGCTAATGAGAGATGGGTCAGCAGGGTCACATTGAGGGTATTCTGGTTCGAACTTGATTCTATCTGAACCTCCTACCCGAGCGACCTGCCTGCCCTGTCGGCTAGTGAGAGCCCGGTCAGCGGGTCCCATCGAGGGTATTCTTGTTCGAACTTGATTCTATCTCAACCTCCTACCCAAATGACCTGCTTGCCCTGCCGGCTAGTGAGCGCCCGGTCAGCGGGGTCCCATTGATGGTATTCTAGTTTGAACTTGATTCTAGCTCAACCACCTACCCGAGCGACCTGCCCTGCCGACTAGTGAGAGTCCGGTCAACGGGGTCCCATTGAGGGTATTCTGGTTCGAATTTGATTCTATCTTAACCACCAACCTGAGCAAATATCCTGCCCTGCACTCTATTGAAATCTCGGTCAGCGTGGACCCATCGAGAGTATTCTGGTTTGAACTTGATTCTATATCAACCTCCTTCCCAAGCGACCTGCCTGTCCTGTCTGCTAGTTAGAGCCCGATTAGCGGGGTCCCATCTAGGGTATTCTGGTTCGAACTTGATGAGTGGTGAAGATAGAGTGAAAAGGTTTCTGGTGAGGAGTGGATCTTTGCTTTCATTCATCTTATAGAAAAAAGCGCTTTAGGTCATCACCGCTCTAAGTGTTGCTAAGGGTGGTCCCTTCGACATTTTGGAGGCGATAATCATCTGAGGAAAGCGCTTCAAGGATCACAAAGGGCCCTTCCCAATTAGGGTAGAATTTTCCAATAACTCCCCCCTTTCCATAGCATCGACCTTTTTAAGGACTAACTCCCCTTTTACAAAATGTTTGATCCTGATGTTCTTATCCAAGTACCTTGTTATTCGACGCTTGACCTCCTCATGGTAAAGGCCTGCCAGGTTACAAAGCTCTTCCACTAGATCAAGAGACAATCATTGCTCTTCCTCATTTTACATTCCTCATTCCTCATCGCCATCCCCCGCGGCAACAACACGCGGGGACCTCACCTCAACTTATACAGGAATCACGACCTCTGACCCGTGTGATAGTTTGAAAGGGGTTTCCCCGGTAGCCATGTTTGGGGAGGTTCTCAAGGCCTACAAGACTGAGGTAAGCTGTTCCACCCAACTGTCATTCTTATTTTCCACCTTCTTCTTCAATAAGTTGACAATGATCTTGTTCGCAGCCTCCACTTGTCTGACTCTCCTGGGGTGATGGACGGATGCGAACTTGAGATCGATGACCAATTGTCCGCAGAAACTAACGAACTCTTTGCCCGTGAATTGAGCCCCGTTGTCCGTGATTATGGCCAGGGGCAATCCATGCCAACAAATTATCTCCCCCTCATATGAAGTTGTGAATTACTTGTGATGTTACCTTCACCAATGCCTTGACCTCTATCCATTTCGAGAAATAGTCCACCATGACCAAAAAGAACTTCCTCTAGTTGTTTGCCAGCGTGAAAGGACCAACTAAGTCCAATCCCCACATCGCAAAGGTCTATGGCACTGTGATCATCCTGAGCCTCTACGTCGAAAGGAGTTGGAGTGGTGCTTAGAGTTGGCATTTTGGCACTTCATTGCAAACTCTGTCGTATCCTTGCTAATAGTCGGCCAAAAGTACCCATGCCGCAATACTCTCTTCTTCAGAGTCCGGCTTTCCGAATGGCAGGCACACTCTCTAGAGTAGATTTCTCCTCAGATTCGAGGGACCTTATCTTCAGCCACACACCTGGATAGGATCCCAGAGAGGGTCTTTCGATACAACACTCCCTCCTATAACAAATAGTAAGTTGACTTGTACCTGAACCTCCATTTATAGGGGATGTTCTCCGGTAACTTTCCTGATGTTAGGAAATGGATGAATGATTCCCTCCATGAGGGTATCTGGTCGATCTCCATCAGCTCCCCTAGTCAATGGAAGGTCGGAATAGCTCCGTCACAGTTACTCCTGCTCGGTGGCCAAACTTGGCGAGGTGTACGCTATCCCTCCAGCACCATGGCAAGATACTTATGAAAGGTCAGTTCCTTTGCCTCAAACTCTCCCATGATTTATGATGACACCGCCATAGAGTTCGTAAAGACCTTAATATCTTGGATTCCTAGCTCCCTGGCTAATCGAAGCCCTGCTATCACTGCTTCGTACTGTGCTTAATTGTTGGTGATGGGGAAATGGATGTCGAAGACCTACTTAATCCGTGTACCCTAAGGACTTCTCAAGATCACTCATGCTCCTAAAGAATGCCTTCTTGATGCCCCATCCACGAGCACATCCCACATTGCTTGGTTGGGCTTCTTGGGTTTTTCCACTTCCACGACACACTCTACTAGGAAATCTACCACAGCTTGAGCCTTTATTGGCAATCGTGGAAAGAATGATGTCGAACTCACTCAGTTTCACGACCATTTTGCCAATCTTCCTGAGTGATCTACCCCTTCCATGCTGCTGCGAAGGAGATGATTGGTCACTACCTTGACAGAATGGGCCTGGAAGTAGGGTCAAAGCTTCCTGGTTGAGATGACCAGAGCAAAGGCTAACTTATCTAGGCTGGGATAGTTGAGCTTTGCCTTCCTCGAGACCTTGCTCACATAGTACACCGACAATTGCCTACTTCCTTCTTCTTGAACTAAAATAGTGCTCATATCCTCTTCCCCCACCCCGATATACAAAGCCAATTCCTCACCATCCTTTGGACCCTAGAGTAGTGGAGCCTTAGTGAGCTGCTACTTCAGAGCTTGGAAGGCCTCCTCACACTCCTTGGTTCAATTGAATCAGTTGTTACCCCTTAGCACCTTAAAGAAAGGTGAGCACTTCTCTCTTACCCGAGATAAGAACCTGCTCAACCCTGCTAGTTTCCCTGTTAGACATTGAATCTCCTTGGCATTCCACGATGATTCCAGCTCTAGGATCGCCATGATCTTATCCGAGTTGGGTTATACCCCTAAGGGGTTGATTAGGTGACCAAAAAACTTTCCTCTTTCAACCCCGAAAATGCGCTTCAGGGGGTTACGTCTCATTTTGTATTTTCTCAAGGTGACAAACATCTCCGTCAGGTTTAGGAGGTGAGACTCTACATCTTTGATTTTTATAATCAGGTCATCTATATAGACTTCAAGGTTCCTCCTCCTTTGCTCCTTGAAGACCCTATCCATAATCCTTTAGTACATGGCTCCTACATTTTTTTGCCCGAACAACATTATTGTATAGCTATAACACCCATCATCTGTGATGTAGAAAACATCTTTAATATCCGGCGGGTGCATCTTGATTTGGTGGTAACACGAAAATGCATCTAAGAAACTCACTACAAAAAAAACAACAGGCTGACTCTACCAGTACGTCGATTCAAGGCAGGAGGTAACTATCTTTGGGACACACTTTATTCATTAAATAGAAGTTGACACACATTCTCTGTTGGAGCATGCGTTCTGCATCTCTTGCTTTGAGAATAACAAATATCGTGATGTATTTGATCTACTATTTTGTGTGTTTATAGTGTGCAAGTTATATAGGTTGAATGAGGAGATAAGTCCTTAGTCATTGGCATGATTCAATGGTTTGTACACTTTAGAAATAAAATAAAAGGATGAGTTTTGTGTGCTAAACTTCAAACAGCCATAACTTTCAATCCGGAAAGTGTTATGGAATGTTTCACCCTATTCCGGAATGAGAACGAAGTCATCTATACTCTGGAAATGGTTCGGACGGCAAAAGTGAAAAGGAGATATCGCCAGGCGATTGCCAATGTTGCCCAGTGATGGCCATTATCGCCCGGTGATAGCTCCACGATCGAATCATCCTGCAAAAATCTCATAATCGTGGGACACGTGGCATCTAGATAGGATATCGCCGATCGACGACAGTCAATGTCGTCGGGCGATATCGCTAAACTATAAAAGTGATTCATTTTTCTGTGGAGATCAAGAATTACAGAATTTGGATTACTCCTTCCCGTGCAACTGATACAGAGAGCTCCAGCCTTCAGAAAACTCTCATTTTCCCAAGAACGTTCAAGAGCGAAGGAGAGACGGTTCGTGTGCAGCATCTCAGGAAATCTTTGCAAGGATTCGACGTCGTCTTTAGAGCTTCATTTTGAGGGAGTTTTTATTCTGAATTTTTTTTTGTAACATATCTTATCATCTTTGTAATCGGTAGAAAAATCGCCGTCTTGTACGAGGCGTCTAAGTCCTTGCGTGGCTTAGGAGGAAATAGCCGCCTTGTGCGTGGCGTCTATATCCTTGTGTGGCTTAGGGGAAAATTGCCGCCTTTTGGGTGGCATCCAAGTCCTTGTGCGGCTTAGGGAGTAATCGCTGCCTTGTGTGCAACGTCTAGATTGTGGTTAGATCTAGGGGGAGGCTAGTAGCAAGATCTAGGCAGAGATATGCATTAGCCTCCCGGATCTTGGTATAAGTACCGGCAAAATCAAAAGTTAACTATATTTTTCATAAGCCTTAATCTCTAGCTTCATAGAGATATCATGTATATTGGTTTATCACTTATGAAATAAAAGATTATCATTTCTGTTCTTATTTATTTCTAAGTGTTTAATTTTATTATGAAAAATTAGTTTTGGTTTCTTTAATTATTTCATCAAGTAAATTAAGATTAAGAAATAAATTTTGTCAACCCTTATTCACCCCCGGCCCCCATCTTAGGGCACCGTAAGATCCAACAATTGGTATCAGAGTCAGGTTATTCCAAAATGGCTTCACAACCGGGAATAATGACGCTTCATGATCTCGCAACCACTAGAGGGGATGCAATTTTAATAAATGAAAATCTTTAGCACCACCATTGTCTATGAGTGAAAACTATAAAGGATGGAAAATTCTAATTAAAATTTTTCTTAAATCTTTAGATGAAAAAGTTTGAAATATTACTATTGAAAAGCCCCCAAGTATATTAAAATAAAACGAAATAATTTTAAATGCTAAATCCTTAAATAGTTTATTTTGTGCACTAGACCAAAGTATTTTTAAACAAATATATATATGTTTTCTACTAGTTATGAAGTTTGGAAACCTCTTGAAGAAACTTTTGATTCTCCATCTACAGTAACAGAACAAGTAGTACAAGATATGGAGAATATGAATGCTTGCATAAGTATTCAAGAAAGCTCCTCCTTTGATAAATCCATGGAGTGCACATCAAATGGATTGGAAGAAGTGAACACATCATGCGAAAGAGAAGTTGAAAATCAATTTATGGAAGAGGAATGCCAAGAAGATGTCAAAGGAACTTTATGTTCAAATCTTTCCACATCCAATAATATTATAAATAAATAAAAATCCTCTCTTTTCATAACAAATTCTATTTCTACATTTCGTATGCTTGAAATTGCTAAACACAGAATTAAGAAATTGAAAAATGTTAATTCAAAATTACATTTAGAAAATATAAGTTTAAAAGCAAACGCAGAAGTAGAATCACATATTGATGTATCAAATTCTCTTTCATGCTGTGTAGTTGAAAGTTCTACATCTCGTTATGATTGTAATGATCTTAAAGAAAAATTCAAGGAATTTGAAAAAGAGCATTTAATTTCAAAAGAGCTTAATGAAAATTTGATAAAAGGAAACATTGCTATAATGAATAAACTAGAATCATTAAAAATAATTGTGGAAAAATTTTTAAGTAATAAAAAATCATTTATTTCTAGTTTACCTTCAAAATTATATAAGACTTCTACTAGTGAGTTAAACAAAAGTTTGTATAAAAAGAAGAGTGAAATTGAAAAACAACTCAATGATTATTTGAATAATAATTTCAAAACTCATTTTACTAACTCTAAATTAAATGCTCATAAATTTCCTATTAACAATACTTTTAAAAATCACTACAATTATAAGCATCATTTTTATGACTATGGAAATTTGAAACATGTTCAACTTAAGTATGAATGGAGACCCAAGATTAAAAATGAAACATTAACTCCACTTGAAATGATCCATTCATCACTTTCTCCTCATAAACCAACACGCTATATTTGGGTACCCAAAAGAACCATCACACTTGGTTCACTTTGGATACCTAAATCTCTTATTCACTAGTACTCAATCAAACGTGTGAAGTAGAAATAATTGAAAATAGAAGACTCTCAATAATCTACTTGACGACGTGCTTAATGTATTTTTATTTTTTTATTTTTCTTTTTCTTTTGAGCCAACACGTATTTTGGTCACTTTATATATTTTGATATATGACTTTCACATATTAAGCCTAAATTCTCTTATAAATCAAATTGAATAAAATTGAATAATAAGTCATATTATTTTCAAATTTCAAGTGACCTATCTATCTTTTTTTTCTAGGATCCATACTTATTAAATTCATTGCCTATGGTTATCTTATATTTTCATTATAAATTAAGTACTGAATTTTTTATGTGATACTATCAAGTTTAATGAAATTATTCTAAAAAATGGATATAAATGCGTCATTAAGAGATCTTAAGCTAAAATATTAAATGCGCATATTATTACATAATGAACATTATCACATATTGAATATTATTATCCACACATATTGAATATTATTATCCATGCTAGTTATTTCATATTATCATGATTAAATAAATAAAAAACTGAAAAATTAAAAGTTAAATTCATAATAACTATGTGGTTTAAAATATACTATAACTTTAAATATCAAATAAACCCATAGTTTGTGAAATCATTCTTAGGATTAAACACTTAGTACATCCATGATTATTTATCCATAGTTTGTGTCTCACATTCATGAGGGCGTTGGATTCTGTGCATTAGTGACCTAACCTCTAAGTCATGTCTTGTCTCACATTCATTATGGCAATTGATTACTTCACCAAGTGGGTCGAGGCAGAACCACTAGCCAAGATAACCGAAGGAAATGCCAAACAGTTCGTCTGGAACAACATCGTGTGTCGCTTTGGCATACCGGCAATCATCATCACTGACAACGGCACCCAATTCACCGGAAAGTCCTTTACCAAGTTGTGCGAGGAATTAAAGATAGAATTGCGGCACACGGCAGTATCGCACCCGCAAGCTAATGGGCAAATTGAAGTGACTAACCGTACTATCCTAAAGGGGCTGAAAACACGACTAGAAGGTGTTGGGGGCAATGGGTCGTTGCTCTCCCTAACGTATTATGGGCATATCGTACAACAGAAAGGACGCCTACAGGAGAAACACCGTACAATCTCAATTATGGAACGGAGGCCATTATCCCGGTCGACATCGGCGTCCCTAGTTCCCGGGCATCCAACTTTGATCTCCAGTCAAACGACGAAGCACTCCGTGATAACCTCGACTTGGTCTTCGATGTACGCGAAGAAGCCGCTCTCTGCGCCGCCGCCTACCAACAACACACGGCCCGCTACTACAATCGTCGGGTGAAGCCCCGCCCAATCAACGTGGGAGACCTAGTCCTTCGCACCTTGGAAGCCGCCGGAAAGGGAGCACAAGGCGACAAGCTATCTCCAACATGGGAAGGCCCGTTCGTTGTCACCGCTATGGTAAAACCAGGCACGTACAAGTTACGGAACGCCAAAGGAAAAACTCTTCCCCGCACATGGAACGCGCAGAATCTGCGCCTCTTTTATCAGTGATACGTTATGATTTTCTTTGTATAGTAATTTTACAATTCAAAACTATGTGATTCATATAAGCCGCGAGCCTGATCTCGTGTAAACTTTTATTTATTCAAAGTATCGCATTTTGCTTTCTGCAAACATTGTGTATTCAGTTAAGATCCAGGGTCTCCCTAACTTACGCAACCTGGGGAGCTCCACGCAACCAAGCCACGAGCCAGCCTCGAGCACAAAGCCGTGGACCAGCTCCACGCAACCAAGCCGCGAGCCAGCCTCGCGCACAAAGCCGTGGACCAGCTCCACGCAACTAAGCCGCGAGCCAGCCTCGCACACAAAGCCGTGGACCAGCTCCACGCAACCAAGCCGCGAGCCAGCCTCGCGCACAAAGCCGTGGACCAGCTCCACGCAACCAAGCCGCGAGCCAGCCTCGCGCACAAAGTCGTGGACCAGCTCCACGCAACCAAGCCGCGATCCATCCTCGCGCACAAAGCCGTGGACCAGCTCCACGCAACCAAGCCGCGAGCCATCCTCGCGCACAAAGCCGTGGACCAGCTCCACGCAACCAAGCCGCGAGCCAGCCTCGCGAACAAAGCCGTGGAACAGCTCCACGCAGCCAAGCCGCGAGCCAGCCTCGCACACAAAGCCGTGGAACAGCTCCACGCAACCAAGCCGCAATCCAGCCTCGCGCACAAAGCCGTGGACCAGCTCCACGCAACCAAACCGCGAGCCAGCCTCGCTCACAAAGCCGTGGACCAGCTCCACGCAACTAAATCACGAGCCTGACTCATACACCCTCATAAGGGTCGACTTCCTCTCTATTTTTACAGCTAGGCCATAAAACCGAAGACGATTCAAACAAACTCTCAAGTATTTGGGGAGGGAGCCACCAACGCCCTCCTACGCTGCCACTTTGTGGCAAAACACATCTGTGCAAAACATATGGCAATGACATAAAACTGAAGATATCATAAGAGACAACAAATCTGAGCCCTAAGGGCGACGATCTCAAAAGCTATAACAAAAGCAAAAAGCAACGAATATACGACAAGACATACGATAGCAAATAAACACTATAGCTACTCTCCATCAGCATCTGAGTCAGAGCGCTCGTCCCCAGAAACGTCCGCAAAACTGAAACCGGAGGTGTCACACCCAAGGCGCTTTCCTACAAAGCGAAAGGCCTTCGAGACCCCGCGACGGAGCGCTAGCTCGCGTATGTCATCCATCTGGGGCTCCACCTCCTTGGACCAAATATCATCACGAACCTCTTCCGCAATCAAGTTGCGATCGCGAAGATAGTCCAGCGACTCCAAGTACTCTGCGAGCCCTACCGCCTTCAGCTCTGATGCATGGTCGTCAGAAGACAACATATCCACCTGCACCTTCGTCGCTCGAAGCTGAATCTCAAGGCCTGAAACCTCCTCTCGTGCCGCTTGCAGCTGGGTCCCCAAGCCAGATGTCTCCTCCTTCGCATGCTTCAGCATCTAAGTGGTCCTCTCCACCAAAGCCTTCTCCACGTCCAAGGCTGCACGCGTATCTTCTAGCTCGGACTTCAGCTCTGAGCCAACTCGACGGTGCCGCGCAATATCCCAGTCATGTTCCTCCTTCAGGGAGGAGAGTGAGCCCATCGACAACCGAAGCTTCTCCTGCAAAGCGATATATCCGTCTTTCAGGCTCACGTAATGATCGTTCCAGGTCACTGCAATCTGCGCCTGAGTCTCAATCTGCAAGATAAAGACACACAATCAACCACTTTCAAACAAAAAATGAAGGAAAAGAGATAGTCACCCCCTTACTGCATCATTCATCGCCCTCAAGGAAGAAGACATCCGTGGAGCCACTGTACTGGCAGGCGCCTGAGGAACCGGGGAAGCAGACAATTACACCTCTAGCACTGAATCGTCAGAAGCTACCACCACAATATCAAGGTCATCAGCAGGGGCCATCACCGCTTTCCTCTTTCGTCCCCCTCCCTGAGAATTCGTCGCCACCTGAACCGCGCCCACCGAGATACCACATCCCAGCAGTCGCTTTTTCTCCACGTAAACATATATGTTGAAGAGACGATTAGCCAGCTCACGAGGCTCGGAGAATCCCAACACTGGGGATCCCGCTCCCTCCCTTTCACACGACGGCAACGGTCGGGAAGCGCATTCCACACCTCAGGATGACCCCAGGAGTTCTTCACATATCCAAACAAAGTATTACCGTGACGACGATCTTTACGGACCTCAAACTCAAGCCAAGCCTTGTTGCTACGCACCTCAATCCGCTCACCACCATCAAAGCGCACGTCGCAGCAATCCCGAAACTGGTCCAAAGAGAGCAAGCTCCCATGCTCACAAAATAAAGCAACCAAGCCCATGATTCGGGCAACCCGAGTCGGAGCAAACTGGGAGACAGGCACTCCGCAGAACTTCAAAATCTCTATCACCTCATCGAAGGGCGGAAACCGGAAGCCGGATCTAAGGGATACTTCACAAATCGTCAGCCACCCACGGGGAGGATTCTGAACCCGCTCCTTGGGCCGCGGGATCCTCACTTCTAAGTCAGCAGGAAGCCCGTACTTCGCCCTCCAAATTTCCACACCATCTTCAGTCAAGGAAGAGCGCAAACGCATCGGACCAGAGGAGCGCTTCGTTACCTACACATGATGAATAATTAAAAATCAGCTCGCAGTTGCAAGACCGCACGGTACAAACCGCACAACCCTCGCTTGAGCGCGCGCGGGCATGGGCTACGCGCATGCGGCCGACGCACACAAAACTTGCGCAGGCGGCCTCCGCGCGAGCAAGGTCTACGTGCGCGGTCAGCCCGCGCGCTGCCAGCACGCGCGGCAAGCGCCCGCCCCCGCGGCTCTTCCACGCGCACGCCGTTTTGACGCTCGTGTACCGCGCCGGCCTCCATCCGCATGCATCCGACGCCCGTTCGCCAAGCCTCCGCACGACATAATACCTTAGAACCACGATCCATCGCCGCCGCCTCGGATTTCTCGCCGGCACCCACCATGACAACAAGGAATTACAGAAATCTCTCCTCACGCTCGCTTCGCTCCCGGCCAGTAGAGATTTGGGGGGCATTTGATGGGTTCCACCTTCATTTATAGGAAGCCAGGAGCCCCCCCATGATCTCCACTCAAAGAAAGTCATGGGTGCCCCCCCCCATGATCTCTCATGGAGATGATGGGGGTGGGCCCCAATCCATCCCCTCGCGGGGAGAACCGCCGCCGGCAAGAGGCCGAGCCGCCGCCGCCGGCCGGCACTCCCTCGGCCGCCCCGGCCCCAGCCGCCGCGGCCGTGGCCGGCCGCAACCATGGCCGCCCCGGCCCCGGCCGCCGCGGCCGCGGCCGGCCGAAACCATGGCCGCCCCGACCGTGGCCGCCCCGGCCGTGGCCGGCCACCCTTGCAGCGCCCGTCCGGCGGCAGGTGGCCGCCGGGAGGCGCGCGGCCGGCCCCCGTCGCCGGCCGCCCGGCCGCTGCCTCCATCATGGCGGCCCGCCGTCATGGGAAGCCTCCCCACCGTCCGATCGAGGGGGAGGCCCTCCCGGCCGTCCGATCGAAGGGGTAACCACCCACTACCCCACCACTTTAGTGGTGGGGCCCGCCATGATCCTCTCTTGGAGGCTATAAAAAGACCCCCAGGGGACTCTTATTCCTCACCTTTTCTCTTCTCCGCTTCTTCCTCTTCTTCTTCGGGTGAGAGCTCTCCTGCCTCCTCCACCGAGTCGGTCACCGCTCGCCGTGAACCTCCAACAGCCACCATCGGCCATCAACGGCCACCTGTGACAACTAGCTGCTGACAACGGCTATAAGCACCCCACCAGCGCACCGTCAGCCAAAGGACATCCAGGACCGCGAGCAAGCCAAAGGAAGAAGCGATCCGAAGCCAGCAAGCGCGCGCCGCCCTGAGCGCGCACGCCAGAAGCATCTCGCACGTTTCCCCGCCTAAGTCACTTCCGCGGAGCAGCCTGTTGCCCGCTGGAAGCTTCAGTCTTTATCTCTCCCCTCAAGTTGTAACGGGAGCGGCCTGTCGCCCCGATTCACCAAGCAAATTGTAACCCCTTGAAGCTAGTGGAATTTGACCAGCACAGACCCGGTCACGTGGTTTTTTACCCATTTAAGAGATTTTTTCACGTCATCAAGACTTGTGTTCACTGTTTCATTTTCATCGACTGTGTGGGCGCTTGACCGTTCCGTGAGCTGAGACGGTCCAAGATTATCCGGTCCAACCGGGGCTTCGAGTTAGTCCGCAACAAAAAATATTGAGACGAAGTGGCCGTAAAAGGAGCTTGAAACACCCAACCATGAAATTATAAAAGAAATCGAATCAAAATGGAAATCAGAAACATAATCGAAATCGAAACGGACAGTAGATCAAAATCATTAACGGAGGATTTTAAAAAGCTAAAGAAGATCTAAATGTAAATGTACTTATTAACTTATGAGTACCTTGTTTTGCTTTGCGGGGAATCATAAATTTAAAATGAAAACACAATCAAAATAAAAAAACAATATCAAAATCAAAACGGACAGTTTATGGGAATTGTTAATTGAAGAGTAAATAAAATCTGAAGTAGATCAGTGAAATATAAATATGTTAATTAACTTAACTATACCTTGTTCTGCTTTGCGGGGCTGAAGAAGGCGGACAGTGGTTGGACATTTCGTAAGCCTTCTCTGGCTTTGTGGGGAGAGGAAGACCTGTGCTATTGTGAAGCTTCTTCGCCAGGTTTCATGGAGAGGGTGTGTTACCGGGGAGACGCGGGGGGTTAGGAAAGAAATGGCGATTTAGGGTTACGCATTTTACAAAAAGATGTAAGGCTTCGTGGTTTTGAAGTCGGCCGCACGGGAGGGAAGAAGAGTGGGCGGAATGATTTAGGGTTTGGTGGTTTGAAGCCGTGGGGTTTCATTTTTTTCTTAACCGTCCTGTTAAGGATGGATGGTCAGGATTTATGGGATGGATTTTAAAATCATGGCTTTTAAAAGCAATTCATAAATCTTTTTAATATTGTATAGATATATATATATTTATATTTATATGCTAGTGACAGGCACGGATCTCCGGCCCTCGTGTCCCGTGCGACAGTACACGACCAGCAGCGGCGGGCTTCGCCCGCCCCACGGCGGGCTTCGCCGCTTGCCCCCGACGGATTGTTTTTATTATTTTAAAACTAAATTGTTTTTTTTAAATATTAATTTTAAAATTATTAGAAATTAATAATTTATTTAATATTAATTATTTTATGAATTTATAAAATTAAAAAATTAAAAAAAACTGCAGCCATGTCCTTCCTCGCGGCCTGCCCGGCACCCACTGGCGGACTCGCCGGCCTCCGACGAACCCGCCGTGGGTAGCCGGGCAGTCCGCCGGCGGCCTGCGCAGCACCTACCGGCAGCTTGCCTAGCACCCATAGGCGAACTTGCCAGCCTCCGGCGAACCCGTCGTGGATAGTCGGGAAGGCCGTCGGCGGCCGTGAGGAAGAACATTACTGCAACCATTTCTTTTTTTGGGGTTTACTATTAATCGGATTATACGAGAGAGAGAGAGGAGGAGGTTTTTTGGGTTTTTTTATGTGCAAACCTAATTCGCTATTTGCAGCCCCAGATCCAATGGCTTTCGATCAAAAGATTGTAATCTGACGGTCCTTATTTTTTCCCCTATTTTCGAACTCACGCTATTGGCAGCCCATCATATATCTTTTTAGAATAGTATATATATATATATATATATATACACACACACGAGTGACACGCACGGGCCTCTGGCCCGATGGCTACGCGTCACAGTACCCGCACGGCGATGGCGGGCTTCGCCCGCCCACAGCGACCGTACCCGCAACATATACATATGAGTACTCAAAATGATCGTAAAAAAATATAAATCACGATGATAAAATTATTTAAAATATATATATATAAATCTCTCTCTTCTCTCTTATTTCTCTCTTTCCCTCGATATGTAATATTATATTAATATCTATAATATTATAATATAACATATATTATATCAATATCTGTGAACCGTATATTATATATATTATATACTATATAAATAATTTTGACAAACTCATCTCTCCGCCTCCCTCTGTCTCTCCCGCCCTCTCTCCCCGGCCCAGCCTTCAATGGCAGTAGGTTTAGGTGATCTACTATAAAAAAAATAAATAATCTGACCGCTGATATCATATCATATCCAATGGCCATAATCCTTCTAATGAATTTTAAATTCATGCTTCTCGTACTTTTTTATATAGTAGATATATATATATATATATCTCTACTACATATAAAGAAATATGTATAGTTTTTAAAAGCCATCAAATAATTGCAGCCCGTTGATCTGATTGGATCAGAAGATCTCAACCGTTCGATCAAATCAATGAATCACGACCATCAATTTACATTTGCATAGAGCTCCTAAACCTAGGATAATCGGGTGTCCTAACCCTAGGAATTTAGTAGGACTCCTACCTATAATGTGAAATTACAATTTTATCCTCTTAACTTTGAAAAAATTAAACACACAAAAATTTTAGGAATTTATAAAATTAAATTATTAATAATTAATAATTTATTTAATATTAATTATTTTATGAATTTATAAAATTAAAATTTTTTAAGAAAACTGCAGCCATGTCCTTCCTCGCGGCCGCGGGCGGCCTGCCCGGCACCCACTGGCGGACTCGCCGGCCTCTGACGAACCCGCCGTGGGTAGCCGGGCAGTCCGCCGGCGGCCTGCCAGCACCTGCCGGCAGCTTGCCCAGCACCCATAGGCGAACTCGCCAGCGTCCGGCGAACCCGTCGTGGATAGTCGGGCAGGCCGGCGGCGGCCGTGAGGAAGAACATTACTGCAACCATTTTCTTTTTTTGGGGTTTACTATTAATCGGATTATAGGAGAGAGAGAGGAGGAGGAGGTTTTTTTGGGTTTTTTTATGTGCAAACATAATTCGCTATTTGCAGCCCCAGATGCAATGGCTTTCGATCAAAAGATTGTAATCTGACGGTCCTTATTTTTTCCCCTATTTTCGAACTCACGCTATTGGCAGCCCACCGTATATCTTTTTAGAATAGTATATATATATATATATACAAGTGACGGGCACGGGCCTCCGGCCGGATGGCTACGCGGCACAGTACCCGCACGGGGATGGCGGGCTTCGCCCGCCCACAGCGACCGTGCCCGCATCATATACATATGAGTACTCAAAATGATCATAAAAAATATAAATCACGATGATAAAATTATTTTTTTTAAAAAAATATAAATCTCTCTCTTCTCTCTTATTTCTCTCTTTCACTCGATATGTAATATTATATTAATATCTATAATATTATAATATAACATATATTATATCAATATTTGTGAACCGTATATTATATATATTATATACTATATAAATAATTTTGACAAATTCATCTCTCTGCCGCCCTCTCTCTCCCGCTCTCTCTCTCTCCGGCCCAGCCTTCAATGGCAATAGATTTAGGTGATCTACTATAAAAAAATAAATAATTTGACCGCTAATATCATATCATATCATTTCATATCAAATGATCATAATCCTTCTAATGAATTTTAAATTCATGCTTCTCATACTTTTTTTATATAGTAGAGATATATATATTTCTCTACTACATATAAAGAAATATGTATAGTTTTTAAAAGCCATCAAACAATTCCAGTCCGTTGATCTGATTAGATCAGAAGATCTCAACCGTTCGATCAAATCAATGAATCACGACCATCAATTTACATTTTCATAGGGCTCCTAAACCAAAGATAATCAGGTGTTCTAATCCTAGGAATTATAGGACTCCTACCTATAATGTGAAATTACAATTTTATTCTTTGTAAAAATTACACACACAGAAATTTTAAGCAATGCCTGCAATACATCCCCCCGCATAAACACCTAAAATTAGCTTTTCGCAAATCAAGGAAGGGTCACTCTAGAAAGTATCTTTTGCTAATTTTCAAGCAGAAAGCCTCCCATTAGTATTTAAACACTTGTAAAAATGTAAAACGGGTGATGTGAGACTAATTTAAACCGTCGTGAACAGTGTCCGAGAGTGCCGACTGTAGCCGCCTGTATAACATTAAAATATATTTCCCCTATTTAAATATATTTAATAACATTTTAAATACATTTGTTCTAATAAATATAATATATATAAGGCTAAGGCTCCATTTGTTTGGGCGTTTCGTTGCTCCGTTTTGGGCAAACGCCGCCGGAAGGAGGAAAAACAAACGAACCTCCGGCGGCGTTTGCTCCGTTTCCACCCGCCCCCCTTGAGAAACGCCCCCAAAAAGCTCCGTTTGGAGCAGCCACCTCCCCCCTCCGGTTCGAACATTCCGTTTCCACCCGCCGGATTGATCCGCCACCGCCGAACCAAATGAAGCCTAAAAGTTGGCAGTTAAATAGCGGCGTGACATCTGCCAGCAATAATTATAATAATAATATAATTTTTTTAAATTAATTATAATATATTTTTTTAATTTTTTAGATTGTTACATTAATTTTAAAATTATATTTTTTTAAACGTGCGGAGGTGGGCGGAGCCCGCCGCCGCAGCCCGGGTGCTGTCGCGCGCTGCACGGATGACCCCCTGTAGTAGGGTACTGTTGCACGATGCACGAAGGCCGGAGGCCCGTGCCTATCACTCTTATACAATGAAAAATGCGGCTGGGTCGGGCGGGCTGGGGCAGGCTTCGGCCGGGTACTGTGGCGCGTGGCCATCGGGCCGTAGGCCCGTGCCTGTCACTCGTGTGTATATATATATATATAGAGAGAGAGAGAGAGAGTAATTATACAGAGAGAACCAGTTCTCTGAATCTTATATAGAAAACAAGCAAATTGACCCCCAAATATTTGTTTTTTCAAAAAGTGATCAACATGAAAGTTGTAGATCTCATTGAAATCTACAACTTTCATGTTGATCACTTTTTGAAAAAACACTGTTTAGACCCCGATTTGAGCCCCGAAAAAAGTCAACACGAACATATGTATATATATATAGTTCGGTTTGACTTTTTTCGGGGCTCAAATCGGGGGTCTAAACAGTGTTTTTTCAAAAAGTGATCAACATGAAAGTTGTAGATTTCGATGAGATATACAACTTTCATGTTGATCACTTTTTGAAAAAACAAACATTTGGGAGTCAATTTGCTGGTTTTTTATATAAGGTTCAGAGAACTGGTTCTCTCTGTATAATTACTCTCTCTCTCTCTCTCTCTATATATATATATATATATTATAAACAAACTCGTTTTTGACTATGGTGTAACATTTTTGGACTATGTTGTCCGTTTATTTGGGGTCTTATTCATTCCTCCAGCACGGCAAAATGATGTTGATCTTCCCGCCAGCACACAGCTCTCTCCTCTTCCTCCTCTTCACTGCTATTCCGCCGAAAGCTGTCCCCTCGCTTCGTCCTGCTTTCTCATCTCCCGCACGCTACCATAACATCCCTCCTCGATGCAGGTATAACCCTACTCTCCTCCATAGAGCCCCGCCTCAGAGCAACTCCAACGGGGGATCTCTATATTTAGAGATCTCCCTTGTATTATGTTCTCCAAATATGGAGAACATGGTTGAAGTTGATTCTCCATGTTCTCCATATTTGGAGAACCTGAATTTTTTAATATTATATGAATAATTTTAAAATATAAATAATTTTAAAAAATAAATTTAAAACGCTGACATCCCCCCATCCCCCGTTCGACGTTCATCGCACGAACCCGTCCGACGTTTGTCGGACGGATCCGATAATTAAAATAAAAATTTTATTTTTTGTATTATTATATTATATTAATTTTTAAGCTTTTTTAATTTAAAATTTAATTGCATAACTAAAATAAAATAAACTAGTTCAAAAAAATTATTACATTTGAAAATAATGCTAAAATTCTGGAAGGTCATCATCGGGTTCGCTACGACTTCCGCATGCACTCCCCCGTGTTGTTCTCCTCCATACCCGGGAACTCCATAGTCGCTTCCTCCATACTAGCTTCCTCCGTGCTAGTGTCCTCCGGATCGACCTCCACCATATTGGTCTCCTCCATATAGGCTTCCGCTGTACTGACTTCATCCAAAATGAGGCCCTCCAAATTGAGATCCTCCAGACTGAGGAACTCCAAATTGAGGGCCTCCATGTGGGTCTCCTACATAGTGGCTTCCTCCATATTTGTTTCTTCCATGCTGGCCGACTCCAAATTGATGTCCTCCATATTAGTCACCTCTATGATGGGCTCCGCTGTATTGGCTTCCTCCGTACTGGCTTCCTCCATATTCGGTTCCTTCGAGTGATTATGATCCTCTAAATAGGGATTGTTTTATGTTCTTATTCATAATTTCTTATTTTTTGTGCTGAAAATATTGTCGCTCCGGAGTTTCTTTTATGTTATCCAAGTCTATCATCATAATATCATGATCTTATTTAGCACTTTGAAGCTCTAATTTTTTCTTTTCATTTTCGACCTTTAACTTCAACAGTTCATTCATAGAAGACCAATCATTTGCTCGTTGTTCTTGCCCTCTTTTCAAAATATCTAAGATTTCTTCATTTGCTTTAGTTTGTGTTTCCGTACCACAACTCTTACCACTAACTTGTCTCCACCTTTTTTTCTTTCTTTCTCCCAGTAGGTCGAATATTTGAAATTGAGATTGGAGATTCTTCATCACCAGCACTATTAGGATTCATTTCATTATTATCTATGTTTAGGTCTATACGGCTCCGTTGTGTGGGAGAGTTAGAATCAAAATCTTGTGACATGCCATCATGCTGAGAGTTCTTATCAGCTATAGCCTCGGAATGACCTATACACTTTTCAGTATTTTTAAAGATTGACCAAACATGATCAAACAAAAAACCTCTTTTCTCATTCAGATCTTCGTCGTACAAAATTTTTGCTTGATTAAGCTACAAAAAAACAATTACAATAACATATAAATTCATTGATCTAATATTTAAAATGTAAATAATTACTTACAATATCCAGCTCAAATGCACCGCTCAGATTTCTTTGCTCAATCTGTCGAATGCATCCTCTAAATTTGCTAGCCTTGTGAAAGATCTTGTTTTCAAGGTAGCTAATAACCTAGAGGGAGGGGGGTGAATAGGTTTGCCTAGGTCTTTTGATATTCTTTTGAATCACTTGAGTTTTTCTTTTAGCTTTAAGATTATAATTATCTAGAGCTTGTCCTTAGTACCTGCAGTTAAGAAAATAAAAGCAACCACAGAAAAGCACATAAGTATTTTATAGTGGTTCCCCAAAATTATGGGTACATCCACTCTCCTCCCATCTTGCTAACTTCTTGTTAGTCAAGACACTTCTCCAAACCAATGCTCTAAGGAGCTTACACCTCAGATCCCTCAGGATCTCTCAGTCTCCTCCAAGACTTACACCTCAGTCACAAATGCATACACTCAGTGATACAAGTATCACCTACCTCAGCCACTTAAGCCCTACCACTCAGGCTATGGAGGATAGCCCTACCTCAGAGCAAGTGTTGGAACCCCTAGGTGATTTGGGCTAGGTTCTCTTCTTAGGATATGACCCATGTTGTATAGAAGGGTCATGTTTTATGTGTTTCTAGAGTCTAGGTCAAGTCCTTAGAGTCAACAGTACAAAGGACCAGCCTCCAACACTGCCAAAGACTGAATACTTAGAGAATTCAAGTTTCAGAAAAAGGAGTTCTACGTTCGTCGATCTCCGGTCGACGAAAGTTGTGCTCAGCTCGACTAACTCAGAGATAAAATTCTCTGAGCTGAGCTCGACGAACTCTGTTCTCAGGCCGACTAACACTTCAACTCTCAGCTCCATAATTGACTCAGCGCTATAATTCACTCAGAGCCAAAGCTTACTCAGAGCCAAAGATCACTAAATGCTCTCAAAGCTATTAATGACTCAACACTCTCAAACGACTCAACGCCAGATGTGTTATTATCTCAACGTCGTCAGTTTTACCAAGTTCTAAGGTCGACTAATTTCACATTCTCAGGTCGACGAACTTAGAGCACAGTATCCGTCAGTTTATGCAGTGCAGTTGTTAACTGATCTCAGGTCGACGAAAGCTGATCTCAGGTCGACGAAAGCTGATCTCAGGTCGACGAAAGCTGATCTCAGATCCACGAAAGCTGATCTCTGGTCGACGAAAGCTGATCTCAGGTCAACAAAACCTGATCTCAGGTCGACAAAAGCTAATCACAGGTCGACGAAAACTGTTCTCTGGTCGACGAAAACTGTAAGACATATTTTTATTTATTCTTTCCTTTTCTGTCTCCTTATTTTATATCTATTATAGACCATTAATTCCCTGGATAATCAATGCACTTATATCCTTTGAATCGAGTCGTTACTGTCAGCATTGATTGCAAATATCCTCCATGGAGTTAATTGCTTATATCTCGGGACAGACATAGAATAGTGCTGGTGATGAAATGAATTCTAATAGTGCTGGTGATGAAGAATCTCCAATCTCAATTTCAAATATTCGACCTACTGGGAGAAAGAAAGAAAAAGAAAGGTGGAGACAAGTTAGTGGTAAGAGTTGTGGTACGAAAACACAAACTAAAGCAAATGAAAAAATCTTAGAGATTTTGAAAAGAGGGCAAGAACAACGAGCAAATGATTGGTTTTCTATGAATGAACTGTTGAAGTTAAAGGTCAAAAATGAAAAGAAAAAATTAGAGCTTCATTGTGCTAAATAAGATCATGATATTATGATGATAGACTTGGATAACATAAAAGAAACTCCGGAGCGACAATATTTGTAGCAGAAAAAATAAGAAATTATGAATAAGAACATAATACAATCCCTATTTAGAGGATCATAATCACTCGAAGGAACCGAATATGGAGGAAGCAAGTACGAAGGAAGCCAATACAGCGGAGCCCAGCATAGAGGTGACTAATATGGAGGACATCAGTTTGGAGTCGGCCAGCATGGAAGAAACAAATATGGAGGAAGCCACTATGTAGGAGACCCACATGGAGGCCCTCAATTTGGAGTTCCTCAGTCTGGAGGATCTCAATTTTGAGGGCCTCATTTTGGATGAAGTCAGTACGGCGGAAGCCTTTATGGAGGAGACCAATATGGTGGAGGTCGATCCGGAGGACACCAGCACGGAGGAAGCTAGTATGGAGGAAGCGACTATGGAGTTCCCGGGTATGGAGGAGAACAACACGGGGGAAGCGCATGCGGAAGTCGTAGCGAACCCGATGATGACCTTCCAGAATTTTAGCGTTATTTTCAAATGTAATAATTTTTTTGAACTAGTTTATTTTATTTTAGTTATGCAATTAAATTTTAAATTTAAAAAGCTTAAAAATTAATATAATATAATAATACAAAAAATAAAATTTTTATTTTAATTATCGGATCCGTCCGACGAACGTCGAACGGGTTCGACAAACGTCGGACGGGTTCGCGCGATGAACGTCGAACGGGGGATGGGGGGATGTCAGCATTTTTAATTTATTTTTTAAAATTATTTATATTTTAAAATTTTTCATATAATATTAAAAAATTCATGTTCTCCAAATATGGAGAACATGGTTGAAGTTGATTCTCCATGTTCTCCATATTTGGAGAATATAATACAAGGAAGATCTCTAAATATAGAGATCCCCCATTGGAGTTGCTCTGAGGCGGGACTCTATGGAGGAGAGTAGGGTTATACCTGCATCGAGGAGAGATGTGATGGTAGCGTGCGAGAGATGAGAAAGCAGGACGAAGCGAGGGGACAGCTTTCGGCGGAATAGCAGTGAAGAGGAGGAAGAGGAGAGAGCTGTGTGCTGGCGGGAAGATCAACATCATTTTGCCGTGCTGGAGGGGATAGCGTACAGTGGGGGAGAAATCTAGCGTTGAATAAAGACCATGGAGAGGGGATAGCTTTCCAGCCGTCATAAAGAAAAATAAAAATCATGGTTTCAAAGATCAAAAGACCCCGAATCAAATGAATAAGACCCCAAATAAACGGACAACATAGTCTAGAAATGTTACACCATAGTCAAAAACGAGTTTGTTTATATATATATATATATATATATATATATATATATATATATATATATATATATATATATATATATATATATATATATATATATATATATATACGAGTGACAGGCACGGGCCTACGGCCCGATGGCCACGCGCCACAGTACCCGACCGCAAACGGCGGGCTTCGCCCACCCACCAGCCCGAAGCCTGCCCCAGCCCTCCCGACCCAGCCGCATTTTCCATTGTATAAGAGTGACAGGCACGGGCCTACGGCCCGATGGCAATGCGCCACAGTACCTACTGGGAGAAAGAAAGAAAAAGAAAGGTGGAGACAAGTTAGTGGTAAGAGTTGTGGTACGGAAACACAAACTAAAGAAAATGAAGAAATCTTAGAGATTTTTAAAAGAGGGCAAGAACAACGAGCAAATGATTGGTATTCTATGAATGAACTGTTGAAGTTAAAGGTCGAAAATGAAAATAAAAAATTTGAGCTTCAAAGTGCTAAATAAGATCATGATATTATGATGATAGACTTGGATAACATAAAAGAAACTCCGGAGCGACAATATTTTCAGCACAAAAAATAAGAAATTATGAATAAGAACATAAAACAATCCCTATTTAGAGGATCATAATCACTCGAAGGAACCAAATATGGAGGAAGCCAGTATGGAGGAAGCCAATACAGCGGAGCCCAGCATAGAGGTGACTAATATGGATGACATATGTTTGGAGTCGGCCAGCATGGAAGAAACCAATATGGAGGAAGCCACTATGTAGGAGACCCACATGGAGGCCCTCAATTTGGAGTTCCTCAGTCTGGAGGATCTCAATTTGGAGGGCCTCATTTTGGATAAAGTCAGTACGGTGGAAGCCTATATGGAGGAGACCAATATGGTGGAGGTCGATCCGGAGGACACCAGCACGGAGGAAGCTAGTATGGAGGAAGCGATTATGGAGTTCCCAGGTATAGAGGAGAACAATACGGGGGAAGCGCATGCAGACCTACATAAGTATTTTATAGTGGTTCTACAAAATTATGGGTACATCCACTCTCTTCCCATCTAGCTAACTTCCTGTTAGTCAAGGCACTTCCCCAAACCAATGCTCTAAGGAGCTTACACCTCAGATCCCTCAGGATCTCTCAGTCTCCTCCAAGACTTACACCTCAGTCACAAATGCATATACTCAGTGATACAAGTATCACCTACCTCAGACACTTAAGCCCTACCACTCAGGCTATGGAGGATAGCCCTACCTCAGAGCAAGTGTCGGAACCCCTAGGTGATTTGGGCTAGGTTCTCTTCTTAGGATGTGACCCATGTTGTATAGAAGGGTCATATTTTATGTGTTTCTAGAGTCTAGGTCAAGTACTTAGAGTCAACAGTACAAAGGACCAGCCTCCAACACTGCCAAAGACTGAAGACTTAGATAATTCAAGTTTCAGAAAAAGGAGTTCTATGTTCGTCGATCTCCGGTCGACGAAAGTCGTGCTCAGCTCGACTAACTCAGAGATAAAATTCTCTGAGCTGAGCTCGACGAACTCTGTTCTCAGGTCGACTAACACTTCAACTCTCAGCACCATAATTGACTCAGCGCCATAATTCACTCAAAGCCAAAGCTTACTCAGAGCCAAAGATCACTCAATGCTCTCAACGCTATTAATGACTCAACATTCTCAAACGACTCAACTCTAGATGTGATATTATCTCAACGTCGTCAGTTTGACCAATTTCTAAGGTCGACTAATTTCACATTCTCAGGTTGACAAACTTAGAGCACAGTATCTGTCAGTTTATGCAGTGCAGTTGTTAGCTGATCTCAGGTCGATGAAAGCTGATCTCAGGTCGACGAAAGCTGATCTCAGGTCGACAAAAGCTGATCACAGGTCGACGAAAGCTGTTCTCTGGTCGACGAAAACTGTAAGACATATTGTTATTTATTCTTTCCTTTTTTGTCTCCTTATTTTATATCTATTATAGGCCATTAATTCCCTGGATAATCAATGCACTTATATTTTTTGAATCGAGCCGTTACTGGCAGCATTGATTGCAAATATCCTCCATGGAGTTAATTGCTTATATCTCGGGACAGACATAGAATAGAATATATGATAACATACTTGCCATTTTCATTTCCCAGATTTTGGCTGAACATTTATTGCAGATTTTTGAATTCAACCTTGAGATAGTTATCAATCTGATCATCTCTTTGCTAGAAAACAAGTTAATACAAAAACTCTTTGAGATCAAAAAGAAGACACACACAAAAAAGAGGAAGCAGAGATTGAAAGAAAAATATACAGATCAACTTCATCTTCTTCATCTGCTCCAAGGCTTTCAAGGGACAAGAAATACATATCAGTCTAGAAGCCTGCTGCAGAGAAACATCAAAGTTGAAGGCCTACTCACCCTTAGCAAAGCTTCAACTCCTTAACCATTCAAGATCTCAGGGGAAGCTTTGACAACACCATAGAATCCACATAGTCTTCTCATTTTGACTTGAGAAAAGAAGACTTCCATCAACCTCTCTTCCCCACCTCTTGAAAGTTCACCTAGTGTCAACTACCTTCACCTATGGGGGGATAGGTGACTTTTAGCGTATTTGCGGAATTAAACTTGTACCTGCACAAGAAAACAAAACAACACAGCACAGAAAATAACACAGGCAATTTATAGTGGTTCCCCGATTTGGGTACGTCCACTTTCCCCCTTCGACCTATCTCCCAACCCGGGCCAACTCGGTCACTTCACCAACAGGATTGAAATCCAATCCTTGCACTATCGGAAGGAACCCTTCCACACGTAGGAGTCAACACTCCCACAACACGGGTTGCACCCAACCCTACAACTAGAAACCAAATGTTCCTTTACAATGAAAAAGAATTGAAGTGTATAAGAAATACAAACAACTTGAAGATCTAGGTGTCCCTTTTCGTTAGACTACTTGTTCTTGTAGGCAACGAAAAGTCCACAACCCTTGATCTTTCTTAGAGAAAATCTCCCCGAGATCGGCGGCGGCAAAAGGGCGGCGGCAAGGCTCTCGGTGTTGGCGGCGGCAACAGAAGGCAACAGCGATGCACTGGAGATTCAATCTTCTTAGCGAAGTCAGCAAGGTCTTCCAACGGTCACACTAGGATCAATCGTCTCAATCGATTCGGACGGGGATGGATTTCCCTATCTCAAATCAAGAGACAAAAGATCTCTGGTTAGACGCGTGAGACGCTGTGCAAGACTTGGCTTCTATCACCGGGGATCTGGAGAAGATCGAGATCCGCTACGGTGACTACCGCACGAGCGGCGGCGGAGATGCTAGGCGGAGCAAGATCGAGAGGTAGGGCTCGACGGCGGCTGTCCTTTTTGAATTCGCGTGTCTTCTACTTTACTGTTCACACATACTTGTATATTTATACATTAGGTCATAAAGATGACCGTTGTGGGCCCCACCAAAGCAAAGACCAAAGTCCGGTTCAAATAGCTGCAGGTAACATGGACCGGTCCAGGAATTCGGAAAAATCGCCCAAGGCAAAATCGGCGAGAATCGTAGGTGATTCTCGACGAATCGGCGAGAATCACTTACGATTCTCGCCGAATTCTACTTGGCGAATTCTGGCTGCACAGGTTATAGAGGCCGGGGAGAATCGGCGGGAATCACATTTGATTCTCGCCGAATCATCGAGAATGCAAAGTCATTCTCGACGAATCAGCGAGAATCACTTAGTGATTCTCGACGATTCTGCCTTAGAGAATTTTCTGACTGCGTCGAGACAGCCGGCCCAACCTGGCGAGAATCATCTAGTGATTCTCGACGACTCGTCGAGAATCACTAGTGATTCTCGACGATTTACACTTAGACGATTCTCGTCTTCCAACCCGTGAGCTGGTCTTTGGCCCATCCTTGCTCCTTGTCTGCTCTTGCTTTATCATAGCCCTGTACTTGAAATTAAGTACACCCCAATAGAGAGAGTACACGTAGGCCAACACACTGATCTGCTCAACGAGGGATTACGTCGCGCAGACCCGTGTATATTGACCCACTTCACCCTGATATTGGTGTGTACTTAGCGTGAATAGCTGCAAGCACAACTAGAAGAAATTCATCAAATACATAGTGAATTCATCTTAGCTTGATAGGAGGCTTCGTCAAATCCAGGTAATTGTGTATACAATACCCAACAATCTCCCCCTATTTGACGAAGCCAAAATCCTACTAAGCTAAGATGAATTTCAACACTCCAGATAAAATATGCATTAACCAAAGGAGTGAACAATAAACGTAATTAGATCAATGTGAGAGTCAGTTAATAAACCACACACATGTATATATAAATATGAATATCCACACAGAATTGTTCACATGATTACATGATAAGGAAAGTTTAAATGTGATAACTACAAAAGCTAACATCCTAAAGATCTTTATCCTTAGCTATGTCTTCTTTAAGTTGCTGAGCTAATAACTTTCTGCTTTGTCGCTCAAGATACTCCTTGGGCTTTGGATAGTATCTCGGAGGAGGGGCTTTATCTGCCACGGTGTTGTTCCTGAAAAATATGTTACGTTTAGCTTCAAATTCCTTATGCCGCTCCCATTCGTACTGACTATATACATCATTTCGATTTATTTGCCCCCTCTGCTGTAACAAAAATGTGTCCAAGATAATACTCTTTGATACAGGACTCCATATTTCGTTCCTCACATCATCCTCCTTCAATCTGATCTTCTTTTCAGCTTGCGTTTCCCTAGATGTCCCTTCTTGAATTTTTCTCTTGTTCCTGGCTTTTGTTAGGGCTTCTTGATCAAACCAGCTTCTTCGTTCAGCCCTTTCAGCAGCTTTCTTTGCCACGGCTTCGCTCATTGGTACTTCTTCAGCCCTTATTTCACCCGCAGCAGTACCAGCAGGACCCACATCCTCAGGCGGAGCAACAGGAACATGTATTCCCGATGCCTCTGTTACCAGCCAGTGGGCCGTTCCAAAAATGTACCTATTCGAATTATCGAATTTGTATTTGTCAATTATTATTTATTAAGTTGATTAAAGGTGCAGTTATGATTTGGTAGTTTTGAAAGGCATACCTATTGGTCTGATCGAAGTTTAGAATTACTAACTCTTGAAGCCCCGCCATCTTAGCGTTATACACTTCCTCCCCCTTTTTGGCTTTGGCTGCTATAGAGTTTGTATAGGAATGCAGAGATGCATCAATGTGCTTCACAGTTTTACTGAATTCGTCCAGCAGAGTTTTCTGATTTGCGTTCAGCGTTACCATGTTGGCATCAAAATGTTGTATGTTCTGTGCCACAGCATGAACATTTTTATTGACTACTGTCAGGTCGTTAGTATTCTTCTTCAGTCCTTTCATGAGAAGAGATACGGCTGTGCCTGCCTCTGTATATTTTTCATCAAATTTCTTCTCCATCACATCTAGTTTGTGGTTGATCTGAATCACATTCTTTAGCATGAGATCCTCAGAGTCCTTCAGTCTCTTTAGCACTTTGTTGTGGGATTTCTCAAACGTATCCTTAAGCTCATCCAGCATCCCTTGGACAAAATTAACAGTGTGATTTGCTATGTTTGCTTGAAGTGGAGGAGCTGCAGGCAGACCCTGGTCAGGCTCCTCAGCAGAAGCACTGGGAGAGCTGGATACCACTTGAAAGTCCACAGGGGGAACAAAGGGTTGCTGAGAGGGCTCCCCCTCCATTCCTGCATACGACCTCTCAGGAGCTTGTTCCTCAGATGAAACAGCAGCATCCTCCCGAGGATCCACCACTTTCTCCCTCTCAATTACTTCTTCCTCCATCTCAGTCTCCAAGTGCTCAGGCTTATCTGCAGAGTTGTGCATATCTTCCTCTGCTTCTTCCTCCTCCTCCTCATCAGCCACCTCATCTCCCAGGTAATTCATATCTTCCTCACCTTCCTCTTCCTCCTCCATATCTGCCACCACCTCCTCACCGTCTTCTTGCACAGATTCCACAGCATCTTTAGCTATCTGAGAAATATCAGATATGATGTTTGCAGAAGAGAGTACAGGCTCCCCCTCAGTTCCTGCAATCAGTACGTCAGGAACTTCACTGGGTGCTGCCGTAGAATGTGCAGGAGCACTGGTGTCCTCGGCCGGAGATGCTTCCTCTTGGTCTATTTCCCTGGCAACCTGCCCTATTCGACGCTTCCACCGGTCGAATATGCTTACGTCCATCTTTTTCAAATAGTGCAGAGGCACTCCTTTGCTCATGTCGAATGTATCTCCGTCCAGCTGATTCAGATAGAGGCTGATGATTCTGCCAAAGCTGGGGGTTCAGAGTGTGTCTTTAATTCTTTCAAAGAGCATGGCTCCCCAATTGAACCGCTTTCGGCAGACGATCGCCACCAGAACCTTGAACATTTCCCCTGAAATATGGTCGTGGGATCCAGGTTTGCAGATTAGAGCCTTCCCAACGATGTCAGACAGCAATTTTCCCTCCTCGTTCATGTCTTTCCTTTTGATTGATCTGGTTCCCCTGGCCAGTCCACAGAAGGATAGGGTCCTTGCTCTATCCTCGTCCTCCAGGAAATCTTCTTCCTCACAACTGGATAGCCGCAGGCATTGGGTCAGTTTCCTGGCGGATAACTTGATCTTCTTCCCAGCAACCTTGCTCTTGATGGAAGTGTCTTCGTGACGGAGCTTGGCAGTTGCAAAGAACTCCAATACTTCCTTATCCAAGATCTTGCACGGGTGCTCCAGTACGAACGTCAGTCCCGCTTCCTCGAGCATAATGATTATGTTCCGGAACTCGTCCGAGGCCTGGGAGAAGCCGGTTCTCACTAGCTCGCATCCAGTGACCAGGCCTGCAGTAGTCCGTGGGGCCATAGCAAACTGGGAAGAAGGGGAATACCAATTTCCAAGTCTAAGGATCTCTGAAACCAAGAGAGGGAGAACAAAATCTACACTAAGTTCAAGTCACGGTAAGGGACAAGATGGAGATTACCTAGTGAGGAGAGGCAGTGAAAGGTCCGGCTGCTTTACCAGAGAGACGACGAGTCGATCCGAGGCGAAGCTTGGACGAGTGCCTGGTTGCGAGAGGAAATCTTGAGGAGGTGTCGTTAGGTCACCACGAAGTGCCGAAGGAGGAACCCGCTGGGAGGAGAAGTCGAAGGGATTCCTGCGGAGCTTGGACAGGGTCTCGGCGACCGACGGAATTTGAAGGGTCGGCGGGTTTATGTTATATGTGGGTTTATATAAGCGGGCTGCCGGGTCGGCGGGTCTCGGCGAACGACGGAATTTGAAGGGTCTCCCCAATTTGAATGGTCGGCGGAATGGCGGAAATTGCAATAACAATAGTTGATACCAAGAATGGCGGAATTTGGTTTGAGGGAAATCACTGAGATTCCAAATTTATGTTGTTGTCAAGGGTAGGAAAGTCTTGATAGGCATAATTGTTTCTTAATCCAACCAAGGGGTTCAAAATTTTCGATGGCGGACTTATGGCTGAACATGTCAAACTAATCACTATTAATGTAACTAAAGGTTATCTTAAACTTATACTCCTTCCCTAAGTGACTAAGCATACGTGAATAATTATTAAGTGTGGACCATCTAATGTCAAAAGAAGTGAATTCATTATTAAGTGTGGATATGTCTACATACATATAGACATATATGGAATTGTTTATGCTTTATGGCTCAAACATTTAAGGCTAATTGCAGTTACCTGTGATAACAAGATGTAACATTCACATCATCAGCGCAGAGTATATCAGGAGGTCAGTATGCATGTGCTTGTAATGATGGCACTGCTCCCATGCTCGACACTTTTTCCACGTCATTCTTGGAGCATCTCCTGTCCGGTTCCCATCAGGATTGCGGGAACCCAGACCACCCTGCAGGAAAAAGTTATCTTGCCTTAGGAACCCAATAAGTATTGGGTCCTAGGTTCCTGTCAGCATAATAATTGGAGTGCCTCCCCTCAGGAATCCTGGTGGGAGGACTAACATTGTCTCGAGGATGTGGAAGTCCCCTTGCCTTTGACACAGAAGAGTTGTGCCAACAATCTATGGCAAAATGACCCACTTTGCCACAACACCAACATTCATGAATGTTGTATCGCCGTTTGTGATCTGAGCGGGTGACTGAGGTAGTCATAGTTCTAGGTCTAAACGGGATAGAGCCGGATATGCTAACAGAGTTGTCTCTTCCACCGTGACTATTGGAAGGGTGGAAAGAATGCATATGGCAGGTGTCATGAGGCCTGGGAGGTGGTGCCTTCCTTTCAGTCAGCCCCCTTCCAAGGACCCCATGAGTCCCAAAAACATGTTTTCTAACCCCCCTTTCCTGAGTCCTAGGGAGGTGAGAGGCGCATTGTGAACTGATGCTGACATATTCATGACGAGTTGGGGCTGTGGCAGAGAATACAAATGGCTTGGTGGAAGCCTGAGGTATTCTCTTCTGGGTGGCCATGACAGCCCTTGCATTATGGGTGCCTCCACATGAGGGCAAATCAACCTTGCAGTGACCACGATTATTCCTGTGGTCATACCTGAAGGCATGATGAGTACTCTCCCTGCCTGAGATGGGGGGACGGAATACCGTTTCCCCATTTCTCCAAGACTTAATAATATGGGAGATCCACCCATTTTCTTCCTTTCTTTTGATAGCATCAACCTTGGAGAAATTCGATACTATCCTTTTCTCATTTTCTAGACGACTCTCTAGATCTGAGATTTGAGCGTCCTTTATCTTGATAGATTCCAATTGGTGATCCATCAAGATCTTTAATCTAGCAATCTCCAGAGCTTGCTCCCCAACAAGTTGGTTGCTTTTCTGGAGAGCACACTCAAGGGAGCCAGGTGTTTCAAGTCATAGAGTAGGGCATTCCTTATCCTGGGCAACACCGGAGGGGCTATCCTCTGAACCATTCCTGTCTTCAGGAGTTTCAGAGGGAGAGGGGCAAGATGAAGGAGTTACCTGCTCCTGATTTAGCTGTTCTGACGTAACGTTCAGTTTGACAGGGACAGCTGCGTCATCTTCATCAGAGCAGTCTTCCTCGACTTCCTCCTCAGTCTCTGATAAGGATACTGGAGCCCTGATATAGAGAGATTTGTCATCACTGTCATCTTCTGAAATGTTGACCCCCACATAAGCCTCATCCTCTCGCTGGCAACTTGTTTCAGCAGATACTGAACCCTCCATGAGGTCTGATATTGTCTGCCATAGGGACTGGGCTGTCCTACACCTTTCCAGTCTTGATCGAAAAGGTCCAGACCAGACTTCCATGATGATTCTACGGATCTCTTTATCCAGGTTGAATAAGGAGAGTTCAAGCTCTGGCATCTCAGAGACATCCATAGGTGTTTGAAGACCCTATCCAGAGCAGGAGGTCTTCATAGGAATGAATGGACCCTCTTCCAGGATAATTGATGTCCGCGGGTCAATGGCCTCAAAGTAAAAAGATACCCTCATCTTCCAGATGGGGTAATATTCCTTTGTGCATGTAAGGAGTCTAAGCGGAGAGATATCATATTCCAGCTCCATCCTTGTTGACACAGGTGGCAGGATTCTACTCAAGGTGTGAACCTTTTTGATGAGCAACCTCCCTCTAATACCACTTGAAAGTTCACCTAGTGTCAACTACCTTCACCTATGGGGGGGGGGGATAGGTGACTTTTAGCGTATTTGCGGAATTAAACTTGTACCTGCACAAGAAAACAAAACAACACAGCACAGAAAATAACACAGGCAATTTATAGTGGTTCCCCGATTTGGGTACGTCCACTTTCCCCCTTCGACCTATCTCCCAACCCGGGACGACTCGGTCACTTCACCAACAGGATTGAAATCCAATCCTTGCACTATCGGAAGGAACCCTTCCACACGTAGGAGTCAACACTCACACAACACGGGTTGCACCCAACCCTACAACTAGGAACCAAATGTTCCTTTACAATGAAAAAGAATTGAAGTGTATAAGAAATACAAACAACTTGAAGATCTAGGTGTCCCTTTTCGTTAGACTACTTGTTCTTGTAGGCAACGAAAAGTCCACAACCCTTGATCTTTCTTGGAGAAAATCTCCCCGAGATCGGCGGCCGTAAAAGGGCGGCGGCAAGGCTCTCGGTGTTGGCGGCGGTAATAGAAGGCAGCAGCGAAGCACTGGAGATTCAATCTTCTTAGCGAAGTCGGCAAGGTCTTCCAACGGTCACACTAGGATCGATCGTCTCGATCGATTCGGACGGGGATGGATTTCCCTATCTCAAATCAAGAGACAAAAGATCTCTGGTTAGACGCGTGAGACGTTGTGCAAGACTTGGCTTCTATCACCGGGGATCTGGAGAAGATCGAGATTCGCTACGGTGACTACCGCACGAGCGGCAGCGGAGACGCTAGGCGAAGCAAGATCGAGAGGTAGGGCTCGACGGCGGCTGTCCTTTTTGAATTCGCGTGTCTTCTACTTTACTGTTCACACATACCTGTATATTTATACATTAGGTCATAAAGATGACCGTTGTGGGCCCCACCAAAGCAAAGACCAAAGTCCGGTTCAAATAGCTGCAGGTAACATGGACCGGTCCAGGAATTCGGAAAAATCATCCAAGGCAAAATCGGTGAGAATCGTAGGTGATTCTCGACGAATCGGCGAGAATCACTTACGATTCTCGCCAAATTCTACTTGGCGAATTCTGGCTGCACAGGTTATAGAGGTCGGGGAGAATCGGCGGGAATCACATTTGATTCTCTCCGAATCGTCGAGAATGCAAAGTCATTCTCGACGAATTAGCGAGAATCACTTAGTGATTCTCAACGATTCTGCCTTAGAGAATTTTCTGACTGCGTCGAGACAGCCGACCCAACCTGGCGAGAATCATCTAGTGATTCTCGACGACTCGTCGAGAATCACTAGTGATTCTCGACGAATCGGCGAGAATCACTTAGTGATTCTCGACGATTTACACTTAGACGATTCTCGTCTTCCAACCCGTGAGCTGGTCTTTGGCCCATCCTTGCTCCTTGTCTGCTCTTGCTTTATCATAGCCCTGTACTTGAAATTAAGTACACCCCAATAGAGCGAGTACACGTAGGCCAACACACTGATCTGCTCAACGAGGAATTACGTTGCGCAGACCCGTGTATATTGACCCACTGTACCCTGACATTGGTGTGTACTTAGCGTGAATAGCTGCAAGCACAACTAGACGAAATTCATCAAATACATAGTGAATTCATCTTAGCTTGATAGGAGGCTTCCTCAAATCCAAGTAATTGAATATACAATACCCAACACCTCTGTACAGAGTTTTAATTCCCTTCAAAATTATTCTGGTTGCAAGTCTCCTTCCAAAAGACTTGGGTTGGTTTTTGAGCACCTGATCAAAAGCTCATTGGTGGCAGTCACCTGATCAAAACCTGTAGTGGATTCCTACCTAGGGTGGTAGAAGAGTGGATGTACCCAAGTTTGGGAAATCACTATAAAAATTCTTGTGTTGTCTGTGTGGCTGTGATCTTCCTGTGTGCTTGTGATGTGATATGTTTTGTTGTGTAGCTTAGTTATCTTTTCTTTAGTTCATCTGCTGCACTTGTACACTCAAACACTTATATCATAGTAATATATTTTATTAAAGACTTATTATTTCAGCAAAAATTAAAAAGATTTTAAAAACTCTATTCACCCCCCCCCCTCAAGAGTTTTTCATAGCTTACCCTATCTTTCAATTGGTATCATAGGGTGGTTAATCACATCATACAGGCTTACACCTGGATTAATCAAGATCCTCAGGATAAACTCTGAATAAGTCTTATTAGTTTCTCTGATTAGATTTTATTTTTTGATATCATGGCACAAAACAAGGATTATGCCAGCACCAGACCTTCATTTTGCAACTTACAAAAGTTTGGGATCTGGAAGGCAAGAATTAAGCTTTATATGAACTCTATTGATGAGGACATCTTTAATTCCATCTTGATTGGACCACCAGCTCCAGTGCCCTCTACTTCAATTCCAGTAAATCTCAGTGCAATGCCTCCTCCAGATCAAGCTGATGCACATAAGAAAGCAAAGATTGCTGATGCTAGAGCTATGAACATACTGGCACAAACTATGTCAGATGATATATTTCAAAAAGTTGATGAATGTACATCTGCCAAAGCCATTTGGGATTCAATCAACCAAATGGTAGCAGGCTATGCTAATGAGAGGAAGGATAGAAGATCCAACCTCATATCCCAATATGAGAATTTCAGGAAAGATAAAGCAGAATCTGTGGAAGTAATGTACAACAGGCTGAGCTCCATCATCAGTGAGCTCAGAACATTGGATAAGGAAATTACTCTGACTAAGGTCAATGACAAGATCCTCATGTGCTTCCCTAGCACTTGAGACTCTAGAATCTGGCCCATCAGAGAAGCCAGAAGCATGGCTGAAATTTCAACAGAATCTCTGCTTGGAAAGCTCAAATCCTATGAGCAATTGATCAAGTCAAGAGAAGCTATAGTTGAACCAAAGGATTCAACACCTACCAAGAAGGAATAAAACTTAGCATTCAAAGCTGTAGAAGAATCTCCCAGCTTGCCAGCCAATGAAGATCTTATGGGTTTCTTTGCTAAGAGATTCTATAAAATGGCAAGGAAGGACTTCAGGAGGAAGCCCTCAAGGAATGAAGATAAACCCAGGTATGATAAGACCCCTTCTAAAGAGGTTGTCTGTTTTGGGTGCAGGAAATCTGGACACTTCATCTCAAATTGTCCAGAAGTCCAAAAGAAAGACAGAAGGCAAGAAAAAGATTCAAGAAGACATCAGCACAGCAAGGCCTCCTCCAACAAGTATAAAAAGAAGGAGACAGGCTTTGTAGCTGAAACTTGAAGTGATACTGAAGATAAAACATCCTCCTCTAGTTCCAGTGAAGATGATGTAGAAGAAAAGAAGGCAAGGGAAATTTGTCTTATGGCAATAGATGCTGGAAGCAGCAGATCAGAATCAGAAGAATCAGATGATGAAGAATTCCTCTCTGAAGAGGATCAGGTAATTGCTTCCTATGACTTCCAATCTAAAGAATTTCAATCTAAATTTAAGCTCTTGTGTTTAGACCTAATAGGATCTGAGAAGTAAATCAAACTTCTCATGGAAAAACATTTAGAACAAGACAAAATCATTACTGAAAATGAAAAGTTAACTGAAGAATTAAGCTTAGCCAATCAACAAATAGTTTTTCTGAAATCTGAATTAAGTAAGGCTAAGGAACCAGAAGAATTCTTGAATGGTAGAAGTTTACAACTGTTAGATATAACTATCACAGTTAATACAAGATCTAACATTAACAAACTAGGATTATGAGCCTCATCTAGTGAACCAATCCCAATTCAAAAAAATCAATTATCAAAACCTATTAACTTCATCTCTGAAAATGGTAAGAAAAATACTGAATAGGTAGAGAAGGTTAATGGAGTTCTTAAATAGTTAGAACTTAAGAAAACCAATCAGAAAAAGAAAAATAAACAACATAACTATGTTCAGCATATTTTGTCGAACTCAGAACGAAGAAATGGGTATTGTTCGTCGACCTCAGAACGACGAACCCTGAATGCAAATAATAATGTAAACTATTCTTCAAACTGGGATCGACGAAACCAGTATGGGCTCCTCTCGCCTATTGCGAGTGGACCCAATCTTTAGGCCCCTCTCGCTTGGCGCGAGCGGACCCACCTTTTGGCTCCTCTCGCCTATTGCGAGTGGACCCTGCTTTAGGCCCCTCTCGCCCATTGCGAGTGGACCCGGCTTTAGGCCCCTCTCGCCCATTGCGAGTGGACCCGACTTTAGGCCCCTCTTGCTTAGGGCCTTTTCTCCTCCTGGGGATTCTTCTGATCTTCTCTCTGCTGGGTTCCCTCCCGTGAGCCCGAGGTTGTACACAATCCCCACTCTTTTCGGGGTTGTCTAAGCCCGAAAAGAAAAGTCCAACCGAGGCTCACGTCATCTCAGCGACTTTAAAGCGGAATCTTTTTCGGGTGAGATTCCCCCCCATGGGTCTATAAATATTGGGATCCTCCCCAAGTGCAACAGGCCTCCTCTCTTTATTACAGCTACATTCACCCTGCTGCCATGTCTCTTAGCAAAAGCTTTCGCGATCGTATCGCGTTGGTGCGCCAGCGGAACAAGGCGAGTGCGGTTGCCTTGAACCTAATTCCCGCTCGCACTTTTTCCTCACCCCCGCCCTCTTCTTCTCGCCCGAAGAAGGCGAGAACAACTGATCTGGTTCCCCCGTCAGGAGGACTCTTACCGGATCCCCCGGAGAGACGCATCCCTCCTACACCATCGCTTCCCCAGGGAAAAGAGGTAAGGTCCTTGTATACCTCACCTGTTCGCTATCTATCTTTCATTGCTCCTTTTGCTGTTGTTTTTCAGAAAAGCCACGCACCCCTCGGTCAGTCTGGTAGCACACAAACTCATCTCGCCAGCCATCATCTAAACCCTGTCTCGCCTCCTCCTTCTACTCCTCCTTCTACTCTTGGTGGGAAGAATGGTGAGCCTTCCCATGTCGCTGGGACCTCTCGCCACTCTGGTTAGGAATCCCCTACCCTTGGCTCTAGCCTTCTTTGGCCGTCCACCTTTTATTATGTCCTTCTGTTTTTGCCTTTGCAGATGTGCGAGTAGACTCGTCTGCCGAAGACTCGCCTGCTGAGGAGCGCCCGAGGCGAGCGGTCTCCTCGCCTCCTCCTCCCATGGATGAGATAGAAGATTACCTTGGCGACCCTATGGATCCGCTGGCGATGAAGCGCAGGGTGGCCGAGTTGTTCCGAAAACACGCGATCATGATTCAAGAGTTGGAGAAAGACAAGCAAACGGCCGACCGGCAGATTGATTGGCTAGAGGTGGAGGTTGCCCGCTTGACCTCCGAAGTTGATGCTGATATTGAGATAGACGAGACCGATCCCCAGGCGATTCTGAACGAGGTCGATCAACAACTCCGTCTCGCGCGTCGCGGCGTGGATGCGGCTCGCGCTTTTCACCTCCCCCACCGTCCTCCCTGCGCGAGGTCTCGCGGTGGGGGGCGCTGGCGGTGGCATAAGGATTGAATCCCTCGCGCCACCCTACGCCTTTATTTTCTTTGTACCGCTCTTTGTTTTGTAATAACATTTCCTCTCGCGGCTACCGCCCGAACTCTTTGGATCTACTGAATGGGTCGGCTTAATAACTTCTTTTAATAGTTCCTTTGATAATTTTACTTCTAGTACCGCGCTTTTCTACTCTGTGACTCGCGCGTTGTATCTGTGCTTAAATCACTACTCTTTTTATTTTTATTGTATTTTTTAGGGTACTGCCTCGCCCCCGGCTTGGGGCTTACGTTAGGCTACACCAATCGAGACTAGGAGAGAGAGAAGGACGGCCGACTCTTCCCCTTCCTTTACACTATATATTTTTTCCACCTCTTCGTATTTTTCTCTTTATTCAACGGGCTATAAATACCCCCCTATCCCTGGGGCCTGGGTCATGCTCTTGATTTGTCTCGGCACCCTAAACCTTACCTCTCTCTCCCTTTTCTCGCGAACTGATCCTGCTGGTGCCTCGTCTCGTCTGTTCTTCTCGCATCCTCCTTTTCGCTCTCTCTGTCCAGAATGGGGAAAAGGAAGGCTGAAGAAGGCGAGGGGCGAAGCCGATGCGGGAGGCGGTTTGGTGACCATGATTTTCCTCCCGGCCGGATTTTCGAGGAGGATTACAACGTCTTTACTCGCGATTTCTTGCCGGAAGGTTTTGAGTCCTGCCCTCCGAAAGTGGGCGAGTCAATCAACACTTTCTATCCCGGTGAACTCGCCTTCCCCGTCTCGCATTTCGAAGCGGGGCTGAGGTTGCCCCTCTGGCCAGAAGTGAAACAGGTTCTCAAATACTTCGGGACTGTTCCTGCGCAGCTGAACCCAAACGCCATCTCTGTACTCGTTGCCTTCGCCTGCTACATGCGCAGAGAGCGAATCGAGTTCAGCCTGAACTCCTTCCGCAAGCTTTTTGTCTACCATGCCAATGCCGACGGCGTTTCCTATTTCACGGGGCTGGGTCTCAAGGTTTGCGAGACGCCTAACAAGAATCATCATTGGATTACTCGCTTCGTCTTCATCCGTGGCAACATGGGTGGCATTCCGCTGGCGCCTGTGTCGCCAGCCGAGGTGTTCTATACCACTCCCCAGGTTAGTGGCACGGACAAGCTTCTTTGTGACTTCTTCATCGGCAAGAACTTCGAGGTACAGTTCTTGAGGCGCGGCCTCGACTCCCTCCTTCCTGTGCTTCCAGGCGAAGGTAAATGCTGGGGCCCTTTATTTTCGTCTAGGTCTAACGAATAGCTGTTATAAACGCATCGTCTCGCCGTTTCCAGGAGAAAGAAATGTTCCCGTTCGCCCGCCTTATAAAAGCAGCATCAAACCCTCCAAAGACGTCGCCTTCGCCACGATGGCAGCTGAGGCGGCGAGAGAAAACCTACCCCTCTCCCTGAAGAAGAGGCCTGCAGGAGGCTCCGCCCCGTCTCGCCAGAGTCCTTCGAAGAAAGCAAAGGTCAAGAAAGGAGCGCCTCTTCCCTCTGGAAAGGCGAAGCAAGTTCCTGCCGAGATGGTAGATGTGTCGGGATCCTTATCCCCCATCTCTCTGGGTTCTCAATCTCCCCAATCCCCTTCTCGGCTTCTTGATCAGCGGACCGTCTCGCCGATTGGCGGGGCGGATCAACCTGATTCTCTTGCTGACAACATCCCCCCGAAATCTCCTACTCGCGAGGTGGGCTCTTCCAGCCGCCTGGCTCCCTCCACTCATCTGAACTTCAATATGGGCCCAGCGATCCCGGATGCTGCCGGTGAGCCAACCCTGGTATGGGACAAGGAGGCGAACCGGGTCTCTATCTCTACCCTCCTTCCTTCCTGGATGGAGCGAGACCAGCCCACGGCTCATGCATTCTCTCTGGGCTTTGGCCTTTATGGAGGCGCAGAGCGAGAAGCTGCCGCTGAGCCCCCCTCGCGGGATTTGATCCTAAGGGCGGCGCAATCCCAGATGCGCTCGCTAGAGCTATCGCACCAGGTCTCACGCCGTCTGATTTACAATAATAAAAGCTGGAGGGATTCAGAGGCGAGCCTGGCGGCAGAGCGCGAGAAGTCCACGGATCTTGAGAAACGGTTGGCCGTGGCCGAAAACCTTCTCGCCAAGGCTCGGGGTGGTGTGGTGAGTTTCCCCATTCTCAATTCCTTCCCTTTCTTTGTTCACCTTCAACTTCCCCTAATGAATAAATCTCTTGCAGGATGCCGAGACGGCCGATAGGATGCATTCGCGCATAGCTACTCTGGAAGGGGAGGTTAAAAGCATGGAGTCCGAGATCATTCGGCTTCAGGAGGCTGCTCTCTCGCCTTCTCGCGTGGTGATTCCCCAACCTCCTCCCTCTCATTATTCTCATGCCGAGGTCGTGGGACTCTGCAAAGACGCCAACATCAGGACCGCCGAACTAATCGTAAAGATGATGAAGGAGATGGAAGTTATCAGGGAAGGCTGCGAGGAGGTCACTGCCCGCGACCTGGTACCAGAGATTTATGGCGAGGAGGAAGACGGCCCGTCCTCCAGCGCGGAAGAATAGAGGATTTATTTTACAGTGTTTTTTTGTATATTCCTCTTCTTCCCCCCCCCTTTTTCTCTTTTGGATACTTGCTGCTGAGGCATTTTTGTATTACAGCCTCTTTTTGTGGATGTCATATATACATTTTATTTTTAAGGCCCTTCTTTTCATCCCTCCTGTATGCCTACCCTCTCTTCACTTTGCGGAACGAGGTCACGACTTGTCTCGCCTAACGATGGAGGGGCTAGCTTTACTTGTGGCGCGAGTGGGCGGGCCCTCAGTGCTCTCGCGCAGGGACATATCACTCCCTCTCGCCTTATCCCCGGACACCCCAGGCGCGAGTGGGTCTCGAATCGTTATTATGCTTGGCTTCGTTTGCGAGACGAAGGTACTCCTGATAGTTTAACTTTCAAGGCAGCCTAAACACCTAGAGGGGGGGGGGTGAATAGGTTCTGCTTCTCTTTCTAAAACTTCTAGACAGAATTCAATTTATTAACTAATATGAAAACACAGCAATCACAGAAAACAAAACATCACAGATTGCACTATGATTTATAGTGGTTCCCCAAGGTCTGGGTACATCCACTTTCCCCCTTCACCTATCTAGCTGTATGCTAGATTCGGCCAAACTTCCACTTATCTCAGATCAATAGATCTTACAACTCAGAACCCAACAGGTTCCTACAGCTCAGGCACAACTGCCCTACCTCAGCCTTGCCCCAAGGCCTACAACTCAGAGAATATCCTTCTCCTACACTCAGGCAATCAGCCCTACCACTCAGAGTTCAACACTCCTACACTCAGCCTTTATAACATAGGCTTACAACTCAGATCTGTATAAACAGATCCTACAAAAATATAGAAAAGATTGTTTAAATTGTCTTGCCAAGTTGAGAGAGAAAAGGCAATGACAATTCTCAATCAGCTGATGCAATCAACTATTTCTTAGCCTTCTTCAAAGCTTCTTGAAAATGTACTTAGCTGTGTTGATTCCAAACAGCTTCTTGAGAATCCACTGGTGGATTCCTTCTTCTTCTTCAAATTCTGGCTTGATCTCTCTCTATCCAGAACTTTGAATGATTCTTCTGAATTCTGATTAGAACTCTTCTTAGATCTACCCTTAGATAGTCTTCTTAGATCTCCCGGAGAAGATCTTCTTAAGTGCCTAGCACTTTCTTGAAATGAGTAGAATATAATCCTTCTCCACTTTTTGATCCAATGTATTTCAAAGGATCAGTTCTATATCTTCTTAATTGTGTGTCTTATTTTCTCCTTCTGAATCTGTCTATTTATAGACATTCTTCATGGTAACCGGCTGATCCGGTTTCTAACCGTTTTCTGACAAGTCTGACAACTTCAGTTAACTGGTGATAACCCACAGCTGTCAAGTCTTCAAACAAGTCCTGTGCCTTAGTGTTGAAACAGTCTGTCAGAAAGTGTCGAGACCATCTGTCTATTTGTGTCGACACAATTGACTTTGGTGTCGACACTGCCTTCAGTGATGTCGACTAAATTGCCTTTGTGTCGACACATCTTCTTCTGAAACTAACTTGGTCTTTGACTCTGCAGTGTGTCGACACAAGTCCTGTGTGTCGACACAGTTGTTGTAGAATCATAACTTTAGTAAGTGTTGACTTAGCCTTCAGGTGTCGACTATTTTCTTCTGTGTCGACATATTCAGATGATGTCGACAAACTTGAGATCGACTATACTCTTTAGTGTCGACGCATTCTCCCAATGTTGAGGTCGACGTTTTTCTTCTGTGTCGACACAATTTCCCAGTGTTGTGTCGACTTACTTCTTCTGAGTCGACACAATTTCCCAGTGTTGTGTCGACTTACTTCTTCTGTGTCGACACTTTTTCCCAGTGTTGTTGTAGACTATGTTATGTGTCGACAATTTTTCCCAGAGTAGTGTCGACTTACACCTTCTGTGTCGACACACTTTCCCAGTGTTGTGTCGACAACTTTCTTCTATGTGACGACACATGTTCCTTTGTGTCGACACTTGGACTTAGAATTTTTCTTGTAAACTTTAACAATTCTTTACCTGCACATGTTAACTCAAAACAACATCAAATACAACATGATGTATATCATTGAGCTAGGTTGGGCTTCTTCAAATCAGGTACACATTTTCCAATGTACCCAACAATCTCCCCCTATTTGGAGAAGTCATAACCCTTATAGCCAATAATATACACCATTTATAAATAGTATAAAATGATGATATATGACAATACACAGGGATACTTAATTATAAACAAAATAATAAGAACATCATGGATAAAACAATCTATCACAGATTTAACAATATTTTGTTTATTACTGGGTAATGTTTGATTACATGGTTTTTCTTTGACTGATTACATCATTACAAAACATTATGAAAGAACTAAAACATTATCAGGATTGATTAGGCTCTCTAATAACAATCCCTTGGCCAGATTTAATTTTAGCTGTCACAGGAGCTTCTGATTCTTCAGCCATCTTTTTTCCTTTAAGATCAGCTTTCTTCTTAGCTTCTTCCTTGAGCCTTTGCCTTTCAAAATAGTGAAAAGGCTTTGGGAAGTATTTGCTTGGCTCCATAGCATCAGGTGGAAGTCTTCCCAGCTTAGCTTTCCTTCTGAATTGTACAATGGCTTCTTGTCTTGCCTCATACTTCTGCCATTCCTGCTCATTGTACCACTTGCCCCTTTCATGAACTTGATCTTTGACAGCTTTCCATGCAGTGAGTATTATATTTCTGGAAGTAGGACTCCACTGCTCAAAATCTGGCTTCAGCTCAGCCTGCTCTCTAAATCTTTTCTTTGACAGTAGAGCATCTTGCTGTTCTTGCAAATTTACCTCAGGCTTATCAACCTTTCCAAAGATAACATTTACAACCTCCTTTGAAGGACTATACATATATTGCACTTGCTGATCCAATACATCAAAATCTGGAGGGGGGTATATGACTTGGGCAACCTCAGGTTGGTCACCTTCAAGTAGTCCTGTTTGCAGACCTGACTCAGCCACCATGTTATCATCACACAATGGTGGATATCCCAATGTGGCTCTTATACTATTGGTCACCCATTTGGCATGCTCAGAGCCTGCATGAATTAGCATCCTCTCCCCCTTTATGGCTTCTCTTGAGACATGATCTCTAAGATCTTCTTTCTGGAATCGAATTTGGCCATCCAAATAATTCACTCCCTCCTTGAAAAATGGTCTTAACTTTTGAAGCTTTTCAGATATTTCCTGTTGAGAGGTTGTGATGGCAGTCTTAACAGATGCAATTGCAGCCTGAAAATTCTTATCAAACTCTGCCATTTCTTTGGCTCTATCTGCAGGCATCCCTGGAACAATCTTCTGCACCTCTAGAATGATCTCATTATGTGATTCAGTTAAATTGTCATTCATTCTTATTTGATTTTCCAGAACATACCCTTGCTTCAAAGCAATATCATCCACCTTTGTAGAGATAGCCTGCTGTTGTTTAGCCAGATAAACTACAGCATTGCCACCCTTGTGGAAGCAATCTGTCATTTCAGTTTTATTCAAGTTGACTTGAAATTGGATAGATTTGATATCTTGGGCTAAGTCAAACTGCAGAGTTTTGTTTCTTTCATCAACATATTTCTCAATGGCCACCCTGTGGTCATCCAATTTCACCTGTAAATCCACCAAGAACTTGTTATAATCAACTTCAGGAGGTGGTGGTGGAGGTGATGACTGTAAAGCCTGTTTATAAGTCTTGCTTCTTCTTTTACATACAACCAGTTTTCTTTTCTTAGCCAATCGGGCTTCTTCAGTTTCAGATTCAGAAGTACTCTCAAGGTGAACTCTATCTGCTTCAGTGCCATGTTGCTCAGTTTCAACATGTACTGGCTCCCCCTCAATTCTGTGCTCTTCATCTGCTTCTTGTACTATTTCAATCTCTTGAACTTTCTCCACTCCTTGTTCTAGCTCTATGTCAAGAGGCTGCTCAACATCTTGGTCCTCTTCTATTCTATCAGTAGCTATGTCATCATTAGGAAATAACTCATCCAGAGTGTATTCTTGTTGAACTGGAGCATCTGAAGATAAGTCATTAGGTGCATCCTTGTGCACATTCTCAGGCAGCTGCATATCTGGAGTAGGAGAAGACACATGCTCCCCCTGAACCTGTGCAGAAAAAAAACTTTTAGAAAGTCTTTTATAGTAAAATACATTTGCTCCCCCTACACCTGTACCACTTGTACCTGAGCAGGGGTAGAGACATTTTGAGCAGGAGATTGAACTGGCTCCCCCTGCATCTGTGCAGATGTATCTACTTGATGAACTATAGTGGAGGCAGGTTGTTCTTCACTCTGTATCCTAAGTGGGTCCTCTTGTTGTTGCTCAGTCTCGTGAGCTGGAGAAGGGGATTTCACAGGGGTGTCTGGCCTGCTCTCTTCAGGCACATCCTTAGACAGCACCCTTTCCCACCTGGAGAATAGTCTCATGTCCATCCTTCTCATATGATTGATTTTAGATCCTGGCAGTTGCTGCATCACTTCAGGAATTGCTCCATTGAGATATAGACTTATGATCCTAGCCATGTTAGGCTTCTTGATCCCTTCTTTAATCTTGTCAAATAGGATCACTGACCAATCAGTAGGAATTGTAAAGGCAATCCTGGTCATAAGGTTGAACATATAGGCAGAAATCCTATCATGTCCACCTGTCTTGCAGAGAATTACTTTCCCAACTATTTCAGACAAGAACTTTCCTTGCTGATTCATACCTTTCCTATTGAATGCAGCTCCAATCTTCATGTTTGAATCCAAACCACACCATTGAAGGGCTTCCCTTGTCTTAGAACTAGGAACCTCTTCTTCATTTTCAACTACATGTAATTGCAAAAACTTTCTCAAACCTCTTTGGGTAATCTTAATCTTAGTCCCGTGAACAATGGACTTGATCTTGAGTTCAGTAGAATGGACTGATGCTGAGATAAAGAACTCGTGCACCTCCTTCTTCCAGATCTTGGATGGTTCTGAGACAAGAAATTCTAACCCTGATGCAGAGAGAAGGGTGATAACTCCTTGAACATCAGGCGGCGCCTCTGCAAACGCCTGGCGCACCAATTCATACCCTTCATTAACATTGTCTTCAATCCTTGGCGCCATCGTATCGTCGAGAAGGCTTGAGAGAGGAGAGAAAGAAAGATTGTCGACACAGGGTTTGAGTCTCGAAAACCTTGAAAGCGTGTCGACAATAAGAGCTTTTGACCTATTTATAGCTTCTGTTGAAAGAAGTTCAAAAGGCGCCAAAAAAAGTCTAAATGTGTCGACACAGACGGAATGTGTCGACACAAACTTCTATTAACTCGACATTTCTTCAGCCTACTATGTGTCGACACCAATATGTGGTTATGTCGACACCTTGGATACATAGTAGAAAGACAGAAATTCTGTGTCGACACTAAGGACAAGTGTCGACACATATTTTGTAAGTGTCGACACCATAATTCTGGTTGAGTCGACATTACATTTCTGGTTAAGTCGACAATAAAACTCTTAAGTGTCGACACATATTCTCTGTGTCGACACAATATTTCTGACTTGTCGACATAATTTCTCTGAGTCGACACATTATTACTGAATGTGTCGACACATTCTTACTTAGCCAATTTCTGTAACTTCAATGTGTCCTTTTTAACACTTGATTATTGTTGTTAGTACTTTTACTTACTTATAAACCATTTCAATAGCATTGTTTAATGATTTTGTTTAATACATTAATCAATGGTTAACATACCTAATTCAATTTTGAATTTATTGAATTTGGTTTCATCTAAAGGCTTAGTAAATACATCTGCTATTTGATAATCTGTTTTTACAAATTCCAATGAGATGTCACCTTTTTCTACATGTTCTCTAAGAAAATGATATTTGATTTCTATATGCTTAGTTCTACTATGAGAAACTGGATTATTAGCAATAGAAATAGCACTCTTAGAATCACATAAAAGGGGTGTTCTACTTACCTGAATACCATAATCTTTAAGCTGATGCTGCATCCATAATAGCTGTGCACAGCAGCTTCCTGCAGCAATATACTCTGACTCAGCTGTGGAAATTGCCACACTAGTCTGTTTTTTACTACTCCAAGATATTAGTCTTCCTCCCAGGAATTGACAAGTACCTGTAGTACTCTTTCTATCCTCTCTACATCCTGCAAAATCTGCATCTGAATAGCCTGTTAGTTGAAAATCTCTATTCCTAGGGTACCAAAGACCTAGAGTAGGAGTGCCCTTTAGATATCTCAGAATCCTTTTTACTGCAGTATAATGAGATTCTTTAGGGCAGGCTTGGTACCTAGCACAGACACATGTTGCATACATAATGTCAGGTCTACTAGCAGTGAGATATAGTAGTGACCCAACTATTCCTCTATACAATGATTCATCAACAGGTTTACCTGCCTCATCTTTGCATATTGGCATACTTGTGCCCATAGGAGTTCTCATGGAGGAGGATGACTCCATACCATATTTTTTAATTAATTCCTTGGTGAACTTAGACTGGGATATGGACAATCCATCATCAGTCTGTCTTACTTGGAGTCCCAAGAAGAACTTAAGTTCTCCCATACTGCTCATCTCAAACTTCCCTTGCATAAGTTTGGCAAACTTTTTACAAAGGTTGTTTTCAGTAGATCCAAAGATTATGTCATCAACATAGATCTGGACTAAGATGATCTTTCCTTTGGATTCCCTAAGGAATAGAGTTTTGTCTATCTTTCCTCTTGAGAATTTATTCTCAATGAGGAAGGTAGACAGGGTTTCATACCAAGCCCTTGGAGCTTGTTTTAACCCATACAAAGCTTTCCTAAGCTTGTACACAGAATCAGGTTTAAGAGGATCTACAAAACCTGATGGCTGCTCTACATATACTTCTTCTTTAAGATCACCATTCAGAAATGCTGACTTTACATCCATCTGGTATACTTTGAAGTCTTGGTAGGCTGCATAGGCAAGGAACATTCTGATTGCCTCCAGCCTTGCTACTGGAGCAAAGGTTTGATCAAAGTCAATCCCTTCTTCCTGCCTGTATCCTTTTGCAACCAATCTTGCTTTATTCTTTTGTACTCCCCCTGGACAGCAGCCTTCATTTTCCACTGCTCCCTCTTCCTTTGAAGCTTCAGCAATGGAGAGCTTGTCCATCTTCTTGCTTATACCTGTTGAGTCATTTGATCTACAAGACAATTCACAATTGATTAATCTTGTTTCATCAAATACAATATGCACAGATTCTTCAACCACTTGAGTAGTTAAGTTGAAGACTCTATAGGCCTTACTATTTGTGCTGTACCCAACAAATATCCCATCCTGGGATTTGGCAGCAAACTTAGTCAAATAAGACTTACCATTGTTAAGTATATAGCACTTGCAGCCAAAGATCCTAAAATAGGATAGATTTGGTTTTCTGCCTTTCACAATCTCATAGGGAGTCTTCCTGTGGCTTTTGGTGATAGAAGCCCTATTGATGACATGACAAGCAGTGTTAACTGCCTCAGCCCAAAAATATTCTGGGAGAGAGGTGTCACTCAATAGAGTTCTACCAGCTTCAATTAATGATCTATTCTTTCTTTCAGCAATTCCATTTTGCTGAGGTGTTCTAGGTGAGGAGAACTCTTGGAAAATCCCAAAGTCTATACATAAGTTTGTCATGCATTCAGATTGAAACTCAGTACCATGGTCACTTCTGATTTTGACCACTGTACTGTTCAGTTCATTCTGAATTTGCTTTACAAACTTAAATAATACACTTGGGGTTTCAGATTTTTGTCTCAGAAAGAACACCCATGTAAATCTAGAATAGTCATCTACAACCACTAGTGTGTAGACCTTCCTACCTAGACTGTGAACTGGCATAGGACCAAAAAGATCCATATGCAAGAGGTATAAGCACCTCACAGAATCCTTGTTTTCAAGGCTTTGAAATGAGGTTTTTGTCTGCTTGCCCTTTTGACAAGCTGAGCATACCCCTTCCTTTATACACTTAACTTGAGGCCCATTTCTCACAAGTTCTTTACTAAAGAGTTGGCCAATTGTCTTGTAGTTTAGATGAGCCAATCTCTTGTGCCACTTAACACAATGAGAAGCATTGTCATCAGCTACAAGACAAATGGGGGATGCCTTATTCTCACATTCAAAATTAAGGCAATACACATTTCTCTTCCTGTACCCAGTCAATATGATCTCTTGATCACTTGACCTTTTGATATGACATCCATCCTTACCAAATGAAATGTCATATCCTAGATCACTCAGCTGGCTTATGCTTATTAGATTATGTTTCAAACCTTTTACATAGGCCACTTGGGTGATAGTAATTAGGTTTGAAGAGATGTTACCAAATCCTTTGATGACTCCTTTTTCAGATCCACCAAAGATCACTTTATGTCCATCTTTGACAGATGAATACTCCTTCAGCAGCCCCTTTGTTCCAGTCATGTGCCTGGAACAACCACTATCCAAGTACCATATAGGGGCATGGTAACTTGGATTCACCTGCAATACAGAATTACTTACCCTTAGAACCCAAGTAAGTCTTGGGTCCTTGGTTCAGGTTAGCTTTAATAAAGTTATCATAACCTCTTCTAACAGGTAGACTCTTATTCTTTATAACACTTGTGTTATACCAGCAGTCCAATGCAAAATGACCCCTCTTGCCACAGCACCAACATTCAAACTTATTGTATCTAGATCTAGATACATCCTTGTCAGAAGCATTTCTGTTCATTGCTGGTGCTGTTGCAACTTCTACTACTGGTTTCTTAAAACCATAGGGCTTATGACCATAGGTAGGCCTGCTTGCCTTAACACCCTTGTTCTTCAGAACATTTGTCTTGATATGATCCTGAATGTCTTCATGATCATATATGTTAGAAGACACTTTCTCCTTACCAAACCTTATGGGGACTGAAAGGTTTAGTGGCTGAATAGGGGCTTTGCCTTTCCTCTTGAATCTGCCAGCCCTGGAGTTACCCTTAAATCCTAATCCAGCCTTACCCTTCTGAGTGACAAATTCATCTATCAAGGGTAAGACAGATTTTGGCTTAGAGTAACTAGCCACTAAATCCCTTTCAATTCTCAGTCTGTCCTCCAGACTCTTCACTTGATCATTAGTATAATTAATTGTGCCCATCTGAATAATAGTTATATTCTTCAGCTTGGCAATTTCAGCTAACTTTTGATCAAGGACTTTTTCTAACTCAGTTGTTGCAACCCTTAGATCAGCAATTTCCTGAGCCTGTGATTTAACCAGGTTCTTGCTTTTCTTAAGGGCCTGCAATAAGTCCCCATACTTGTCTATCAATTGATAGACATCTCCTTCAGATCCAGATGCATCTTCATCACTTGATGTAGATGTAGCTGATTCTTCACTTGTACTACAAACATATGTACTGGAAGGACAGTTTACCTCATTAGGACCAGACTGATTCTGGCATAGGTCCTCTTCTGATCTAGTCATCAACCCCATGCATTGATGTTCATTGATGGAGTCTAGCAACTGCATAAACTCCTCTTCCTCAGATGCAGCATATAATCCAATATATGCTTCAGCTTCAGATCCTGATTCTGAAGTTGACTGGTCTGACAGACTTTTATCTTTCTTTGCTACAAAGGATTTCTCCTTCTTGCCTTTCTGATAAGTCTTCTTCTTTTCTGAAGACTCCTTCCTTTTGTCAGGACACTCAGCCACTACATGTCCAGGCCTATTGCAACAATAGCAGACAATCTTTGAAGTAGTGGCTTTGCTGGGCTTTGACCTGCTTTTCTCTTTCCTAGATGACCTTCTTTTCTGATAATAGTCATCTACTTGCTGTGATGAGGAAGGCCTAGACTTCCATTGCTTCTTTTTCAAGAACCTTTGAAATTGCCTAGTGAATGCAGCAAAGTCTGCATCTGAATCACTGCTGACTGAACCCTTATCTGAATTTTCAGAACTACCTTCTTCAACTTCCTTAGGAGGAGATGGTGATTTCCTCCTATTCTTTCTGGTGGCTTCAGCATTAAATGCCACAGTCTTTTCCCTATGCTCTCCTCTTGAGTTTCTTTCCTCCTCCTTCCTTACCATAAGTTGCATTTCATAGGATAGCAACTTTCCAAACAGAGTTGGAGGAGATATCTCTGCCAATTTTGCCACTTCTCTTATGGCACAGATCTTTGTATCCCAATCCTTTGATAAGGATCTTAAGAATTTGTCATTCAGTTCATAGGTACTGAAGACTCTTCCATAGGAAATTAGCTCATTCACAATTCTATAGAATTTCTTATAGCACTCAGTTATGCTATCAGATTTTCCTTGTCTAAAACTTTCATACTCCTGATTTAGCATAGATTTTCTGTCCAGCCTTACTTCTTCTGATCCCTCCATGTAGACAATCAATGTGTCCCACATCTCCTTGGAGGTCTTGCAGTGAATCAGATTCTGAAATGTTGAATCATCTATGGCACTGACAATGATGTTCTGTGCCCTTTTGTCCATTGTTGCCAAGATGATTTCATCCTTGGTCATTTCAGAATAAGTCTTTGGTGTTTTGATATTTGCATCAAGAACAGATATCTTCATTGGTATGAAGGGGCCTTCCTGTACTGTGATGTAAATCCTTGGGTCAGATGCTTCCATAAACAATCTGACTCTTTCTTTCCAGATCCCAAAGATTTCCTTCTTGCATATGGGTAATTTCATTGACCCTAGCTCCTTATGATTCTCTCCAGAACCCATCTTCTTGATTCTTGAATCTGCCTATCAGATCTACCTCAGACTGTTAAGTCCTTTTTGAGGAACCTCCCTCTGATACCACTTGATAGTTTAACTTTCAAGGCAGCCTAAACACCTAGAGGGGGGGGGGGGGGTGAATAGGTTCTGCTTCTCTTTCTAAAACTTCTAGACAGAATTCAATTTATTAACTAATATGAAAACACAGCAATCACAGAAAACAAAACATCACAGATTGCACTATGATTTATAGTGGTTCCCCAAGGTCTGGGTACATCCACTTTCCCCCTTCACCTATCTAGCTGTATGCTAGATTCGGCCAAACTTCCACTTATCTCAGATCAATAGATCTTACAACTCAGAACCCAACAGGTTCCTACAGCTCAGGCACAACTGCCCTACCTCAGCCTTGCCCCAAGGCCTACAACTCAGAGAATATCCTTCTCCTACACTCAGGCAATCAGCCCTACCACTCAGAGTTCAACACTCCTACACTCAGCCTTTATAACATAGGCTTACAACTCAGATCTGTATAAACAGATCCTACAAAAATATAGAAAAGATTGTTTAAATTGTCTTGCCAAGTTGAGAGAGAAAAGGCAATGACAATTCTCAATCAGCTGATGCAATCAACTATTTCTTAGCCTTCTTCAAAGCTTCTTGAAAATGTACTTAGCTGTGTTGATTCCAAACAGCTTCTTGAGAATCCACTGGTGGATTCCTTCTTCTTCTTCAAATTCTGGCTTGATCTCTCTCTATCCAGAACTTTGAATGATTCTTCTGAATTCTGATTAGAACTCTTCTTAGATCTACCCTTAGATAGTCTTCTTAGATCTCCCGGAGAAGATCTTCTTAAGTGCCTAGCACTTTCTTGAAATGAGTAGAATATAATCCTTCTCCACTTTTTGATCCAATGTATTTCAAAGGATCAGTTCTATATCTTCTTAATTGTGTGTCTTATTTTCTCCTTCTGAATCTGTCTATTTATAGACATTCTTCATGGTAACCGGCTGATCCGGTTTCTAACCGTTTTCTGACAAGTCTGACAACTTCAGTTAACTGGTGATAACCCACAGCTGTCAAGTCTTCAAACAAGTCCTGTGCCTTAGTGTTGAAACAGTCTGTCAGAAAGTGTCGAGACCATCTGTCTATTTGTGTCGACACAATTGACTTTGGTGTCGACACTGCCTTCAGTGATGTCGACTAAATTGCCTTTGTGTCGACACATCTTCTTCTGAAACTAACTTGGTCTTTGACTCTGCAGTGTGTCGACACAAGTCCTGTGTGTCGACACAGTTGTTGTAGAATCATAACTTTAGTAAGTGTTGACTTAGCCTTCAGGTGTCGACTATTTTCTTCTGTGTCGACATATTCAGATGATGTCGACAAACTTGAGATCGACTATACTCTTTAGTGTCGACGCATTCTCCCAATGTTGAGGTCGACGTTTTTCTTCTGTGTCGACACAATTTCCCAGTGTTGTGTCGACTTACTTCTTCTGAGTCGACACAATTTCCCAGTGTTGTGTCGACTTACTTCTTCTGTGTCGACACTTTTTCCCAGTGTTGTTGTAGACTATGTTATGTGTCGACAATTTTTCCCAGAGTAGTGTCGACTTACACCTTCTGTGTCGACACACTTTCCCAGTGTTGTGTCGACAACTTTCTTCTATGTGACGACACATGTTCCTTTGTGTCGACACTTGGACTTAGAATTTTTCTTGTAAACTTTAACAATTCTTTACCTGCACATGTCAACTCAAAACAACATCAAATACAACATGATGTATATCATTGAGCTAGGTTGGGCTTCTTCAAATCAGGTACACATTTTCCAATGTACCCAACAACTCCTCTTCTCGCCCTTTGGCCGAAGAGCAGACCCCTTACTCTAGGTGCGAATAGCCATGTACCCTTCCACTCGCCTTGCCCCTTGGCGCGAGAGGATCTTGAGGGACCGACTCCCTCCTCCTCTTCTTCCTTTGGGACAAGGATCTTGCTTTTGATCAAATTATGAAACTCCTACCCATATGCTGCCCCTTTACCTAACCTCCGAGTGAGCCTACCGACCTGCCAGCTCGATGGTAGCCTGGACAGCGGGTCTTCTCGGGGTCTCCTCTTCAAAACCAACTCCAACCACCGAGTGAGCCTACAGACCTGCCAGCTCGATGGTAGCCTGGACAGCGGGTCTTCTCGGGGTCTCCTCTTCAAAACCAACTCCAACCACCGAGTGAGCCTACAGACCTGCCAGCTCGATGGTAGCCTGGACAGCGGGTCTTCTCGGGGTCTCCTCTTCAAAACCAACTCCAACCACCGAGTGAGCCTACAGACCTGCCAGCTCGATGGTAGCCTGGACAGCGGGTCTTCTCGGGGTCTCCTCTCCAAAACCAATCTCCAACCACCGAGTGAGCCTACAGACCTGCCAGCTCGATGGTAGCCTGGACAGCGGGTCTTCTCGGGGTCTCCTCTCCAAAACCAACTCCAACCACCGAGTGAGCCTACAGACCTGCCAGCTCGATGGTAGCCTGGACAGCGGGTCTTCTCGGGGTCTCCTCTCCAACTCCAACCACCGAGTGAGCCTACAGACCTGCCAGCTCGATGGTAGCCTGGACAGCGGGTCTTCTCGGGGTCTCCTCTCCAAAACCAACTCCAACCACCGAGTGAGCCTACAGACCTGCCAGCTCGATGGTAGCCTGGACAGCGGGTCTTCTCGGGGTCTCCTCTCCAAAACCAATCTCCAACCACCGAGTGAGCCTACAGACCTGCCAGCTCGATGGTAGCCTGGACAGCGGGTCTTCTCGGGGTCTCCTCTCCAAAACCAACTCCAACCACCGAGTGAGCCTACAGACCTGCCAGCTCGATGGTAGCCTGGACAGCGGGTCTTCTCGGGGTCTCCTCTCCAAAACCAACTCCAACCACCGAGTGAGCCTACAGACCTGCCAGCTCGATGGTAGCCTGGACAGCGGGTCTTCTCGGGGTCTCCTCTCCAAAACCAATCTCCAACCACCGAGTGAGCCTACAGACCTGCCAGCTCGATGGTAGCCTGGACAGCGGGTCTTCTCGGGGTCTCCTCTCCAAAACCAACTCCAACCACCGAGTGAGCCTACAGACCTGCCAGCTCGATGGTAGCCTGGACAGCGGGTCTTCTCGGGGTCTCCTCTCCAAAACCAACTCCAACCACCGAGTGAGCCTACAGACCTGCCAGCTCGATGGTAGCCTGGACAGCGGGTCTTCTCGGGGTCTCCTCTCCAAAACCAATTCCAACCACCGAGTGAGCCTACAGACCTGCCAGCTCGATGGTAGCCTGGACAGCGGGTCTTCTCGGGGTCTCCTCTCCAAAACCAACTCCAACCACCGAGTGAGCCTACAGACCTGCTAGCTCGATGGTAGCCTGGACAGCGGGTCTTCTCGGGGTCTCCTCTCCAAAATAAAATCTTCCTGCTTCGAGGAGACAGCTATTTGAAACTGTATGGCGATACCAGAAGGCCTTGCCAGATTGGCTAACATTGAAAAGTGAGAGAGAAAAACAAAGGAAACCACATCTCATTCAGCATAGATAATGAACATGAACAAAAGTTAAGGATAGAAACGCTTTAGGTCGTCGCCGCTTCGGGCGCGATCTAGGGGTGTCCCGTCTACATCTTGGAGGTGATACCCTCCTGATTTCAAGACCTCTTTTACAATAAAAGGACCTTCCCAGTTGGGGTTGAGCTTCCCTACCGAAGCCCCTCTCCCTGCTGCATCCACTTTCTTGAGGACCAAGTCTCCCTTCTCAAACTGCTTGACTCTGACGTGCTTATCAAAATATCTTGACATCCGGCGCTTGACCTCCTCCTGTCGGATAGATGCCAGCTCTCTAAGCTCCTCCACCAAGTCGAGGGAGAGCTTTTGCTCTTCGTCATTATCTACCAGCCACTTCTCATCTCCCTTCCTTGCCGCAGCTACTCTAGGTGACTCAACCTCAAACTCAACAGGTAAGATGGCCTCAGAGCCATGGGAAAGTTTGAACGGTGTCTCCCCCGTGGCAGAACTTGGCGTGGTCCTTAAGGCCCAGAGGACGGAGGGGAGCTGCTCCACCCAACTTCCCCTCAAGTTTTCCACCTTTTTCTTTAAGAGATTCACGATGACCTTATTCGAGGCTTCCACCTGCCCATTGCTTCGAGGATGATGTACTGAAGCAAACCGAAGGTCTATACCTAGTCGTATGCAGAAATCCACGAACTCTCTGCTGGCAAATTGCGGTCCGTTATCCGTGACAATGGCCAGAGGGAGCCCATGCCTACAGATGATTTCCCCCCATACGAAGCTTTTGACCACCTGAGACGTCACCTTCGCCAATGCCTTCACCTCCAGCCATTTTGAGAAATAGTCTACCATGACCAGCAGGAACCTCCTCTGGCCACTGGCTTGAGGGAATGGACCCACCAGATCTAGCCCCCATATGGCGAAGGGCCATGGAGCTGTGATCGTGCGCAACCTTTGGGCCGGGAGGAGCTGAAGAGGGGCAAATTCCTGGCACTTTCTGCACTTCCTTGCGAATTACTCGGCATCCTTCCTAAGGGTGGGCCAGAAATAGCCTTGCCTCAACACCCTTCCTTCCAAGGTCCGACTCCCGGAATGGCTGCCGCACTCTCCCGAATGAATTTCTTCCAGCACCCTCGCGACCTCCTTCTCGGATACGCATCGAGCCAACAGTCCCGACAACGTCTTACGGTATAAGATCCCTTCTCTTAGCAGGTAGTATGCCGACTTGTACCTGACTTGCTTCTTCTCGAGCTCTCCCTCGGGCAAACGTCCCGTTGTCAAGTAGGTGGTAAATGGGTCCATCCAGGATCCCCGCTGATCTACTTCCATCAGCTCTCCTTCTTCGATGGAGGGCCTAAAGAGCTCCGTCATGGTTTCTCCGGCCCGGGGACCGTGCTTGGCGAGCAGATCCGCCCGAGTATTTTCCTCTCTTGGGATGTGTTGGACTGAGAAACTGCGAAACTGACCCATGATTCTCTTTACCTTTGTTAAGTACAGCTGGAGGGTGGGTTCTTTTACCTCAAATTCCCCTTCTATATGCCTTGCCACTATCATTGAATCCGTGGAGACCCTGATATCTTGTATACCGAGCTCACGAGCCAACCTCAGCCCTGCAATAATGGCCTCGTACTCCGCTTGATTGTTGGTGAGAGTGAAATGAACCTTCAGGGCCTGTTCGATCCGCGTTCCCTCGGGACTTATCAAAACCATCCCTCCTCCAAAAGAATTCTTACCCGAGGCCCCATCTACAAGCATCTCCCAAGCTACTATGGGAGACGTCTCGGCCTCCTTGACCTCCACCGTGTAATCTACCAAGAAATCTGCTACCGCTTGCGCCTTGATAGCCAACCGAGGAACATAAGAAAGGTCAAACTCACTGAGTTCTATTGACCATTTAGCTAATCTCCCTGAGTGCTCTACCCCTTCCAAAATACGGCGGAGAGGGTGGTCTGTCACGATCTGGATGGAATGGGCCTGGAAATAGGGCCTGAGCTTTCGAGCTGAGATAACGAGGGCGAAGGCTAGCTTCTCCAGGATAGGGTACTTTAGCTCTGCCTTTTTGAGGACTCTGCTTACATAGTAAACCGGGAATTGCTTTTTACCTTCTTCCCGCACGAGGACAGAACTCACTGCCCCTGCCCCTACCCCTAGATACAAGAAAAGAATCTCTCCTTCTCTCGGGCCCTGGAGTAGCAGTGCCCTGGTGAGCTGCTGCTTCAAGGCTAGAAAAGCACTCTCGCACTCGGAGGTCCACTCGAATTTCTTTCCCCCCCTCAATGTCCGAAAGAAAGGTGAACACCTCTCTCCTGCCCTGGAAAGGAATCTGCTGAGCCCCGCCAACTTGCCGGTAAGACGCTGGACCTCTTTGGTATTCGTTGGAGACTCTAGTTCTAGGATAGCCTTTACCTTATCCGGGTTAGGCTCTACTCCTGATGGGGTGAGGAGATGTCCTAAAAATTTTCCCCTACAGGCCCCGAATACGCACTTCAGCGGATTAAGCCTCATCTTGTACTTCCTTACCGTTGCAAACGTTTCTTCCAGATCCGCGATATGAGACTTGAGATCTTGGCTCTTGATCATCAAGTCGTCTACGTAGACTTCGAGGTTCCGTCCCTTTTGTTCTCGGAAGATCCGGTCCATCATCCGTTGGTAGGTCGCCCCCGCATTCTTCAACCCAAAAGGCATCATGTTATAGCTGAAGCATCCATCCTCGGTGATAAAGGTGACATCCTTGATGTCAGGTGGGTGCATGCGTATTTGATGGTATCCTGAAAAGACATCTAAAAAACTCATTAGTGAAAAACCGACGGCTGAATCGACCAGCGCGTCGATTCGAGGCAAAGGGTAACAATCCTTGGGACATGCTTTATTCAAAAGAGAGAAGTCAATACACATTCTCCACTTCCCTTCCCCCTTCCTTACCATCACAACATTGCTCACCCACCCTGGATACTTGTTTGCAGATATGAACCCCGCCTGGAGCAGCTTTTCCACTTCCTCCCTGATAGGCTTGGCCATCCTGGAGGCGATGGCCCTTTTCTTCTGCTGGATGGGACGAACCTTGGGGTCAAGGTTGAGACGATGGCATGCCACATCTGCGTCAATCCCTGGCATGTCGGCCGCGCTCCATGCAAAGACATCAATGTTTTCCTGCACGCATTTCCGGATCTCCTCCTGGTCCTCAAGACCGAGTTCTCCGCTGATTCTGATCTTTTCTTTCCTTCCTTCTTTTGTTAGGATGTCCACCTCCTGTAGCTCAACTGCAGCCTTCAGCCTCGAGGGCTCTTCTTCTTCCTCCTGATCTTTCGGAATCTCCTCTTCCTTTGCCAGCCCCTCCTCCTGGTTTCCGAGCTCTCGCTCTCCACCCTCCTTTCTCTCCACTGTCATGTCTATTTTCTCTACGAACCTATCCTCCATCCGCACCGGGTCTCCTCCTAGCACTGACCCTTCCATCTCTCCTATTTTTCTTTTCCTTCCTCTCTCCTTTTTCCCTTCTCCTCCGACCCTTAACTCCCCTGCCATTACTGGCTCCTCCGCAATGCCACCTCCCAGCTCCTCAACTCTATTCTCCTCTTGTTCCTCCCGTTCCAGTCTTCTCTCTAACTCTTCCGCATCCCCCTTCCATGAGATAGCGTTTACTGCCGTCACATAACATTCCCGGGCCGCCTTCGGATCTCCTCTCACCCTGATCTGGGTCCCTCCTGAATTGAGTTTCAAACATTGATGAAAAGATGATGGTACACACCTAAAGGCACTAATCAAGGGGCGCCCGAAGATGGCGTTGTAACTGCTGGGAGCGTCCACTATCACAAAGCGGCAGTTCCTGGACAGCCCTCCCAGGGTTACCTGGAGACCGACTCCCCCCTCTACTTCTTTCCTTTCTCCTGAGAATCCGAACAGCGGTCCGTCCGCTGCTAACACCCTCCTGGCTTCCACCCTCATCTCATTGAATGCCTTTTTGAAGATGACATTAACCGAGCTCCCATTGTCCACCAAGATCCTTGATACCGTGAAACCCTCGATAGCCGTCCGAATCACCAGCGCATCGCAGAATGGGTCCTCGTGATCTGGCAAGTCCTTCCTGGAGAAGGTGATCTTCTCGTCCGGGGGCGGGGCTTGCGACGTCGAGGCGACACCTCGACGGTACATTGTATGAAGACTGGCCTTTCGGGTAGCCTCGATTCCCACCCCACCATGAATCACCCCGATCCCCCCTCTATCCCCCATATCTGATCGATCTACACATCTATCCTCCTCCCCCACTCCGGTCATCTCTACTATCCGCGCCGGTGGCTGCTGCTCTCCCGCTCCTCTTCTCCCCTTCAGCTCCAGAAACTCTGGACATGTAGCTGTCGCGTGACCTTCCTCCTCGTGAAAGTCACAGAATGGTATAGCTACTTCCCCCTCCTGCCTCCCTTCTTGGTGATTCCTTCTCCTCCCTGCTCCGGCTCCCCCCTTCCTCGCTCTCTTCCTCTTCCTCTTCCCCGGCCTATAGCCATAGCCTGCTGAGGCGGGGGTGGGAGTGGCCTAGGTCCCTGTCTCCACCCCAGCTGTGGCAACCTTCCTGCTCCTCCATGGTAGTAGTTCCTTCCCCCCGGGGGAAGACCTCTCCATTGCCCTTGAACCGGGCCTTCCGGTTGCCTCCAACTCAACTCCTGCTGCGCCGGCCCCCTTGGCTCCTCCCTTCTCCTCCCTTCCTGCTGCCTCGCTCCTCCTGGTTCTCTGGACTCTACCTCCGTCAGCCTTGCTAGTTTCTTGGCAAAAGCCGGGTTCGCTGCCTCCATCGCTATCTCCTTGGCTGCCTTCTCCATCAACCCTTCAAATGATAGGGGTGCCTTCCTGGTGAGGCTCATTTTGAAGAAGCCTTCCCTGAGACCCACAGTAAAGGCCATCTGGAGAGCAAATCCCGGCACCTCCTGAATGTCCAGGATTTCCTCTTGGAAGCGATCCACGTACTGGGCTAAGGACTCGTCTGCCTTTTGCCTGATCAGGAAGATGGACTCCGGATTCTTCTTCCTCTTCTTCGAGGTCGAGAAGCGCAGCTGGAAGCTCCTACTCAAATCTTCAAAACCATATATTGACCCTGCTGGGAGTTGATGAAACCAGTCCCGGGCCTTGTCCTTCAAGGTGATCGCGAAAAGGCGGCACTTGAATGCATCCGTCATCGGCCTGATGGAGACCGCGTCTTCGAACCATTGCAAGTGTTGGAGGGGATCATCCTTCCCCACATAATAAACCATCTCAGGCTCGCGGAACCCCTCCGGGACGGGAGCCGAAAGAACCAGCTCGCAAAAGGGGGACCCTCTCGCCAGGGGTCTCGCCGTCTCCACTCGCGCGACGAGATCTACTGGCGAGACGGCGCTCGCCGGGCTGGGGAACAACTCCCTTCCAGCCAGGTCTCGCCCGCTTCCCTCCACCACTTTCTCCTTTCCGGGCCGCCCTCCTGGCGCATCCTCGCCTACCCTTGCCGAGACGGCTCCTTCCGGAGGCAAGAGGCCCGGCCCCTGAGGTAGAGGGGTCACGCACTCGCCTCGCTGCGAGATCTGCTGCAACATCCCCATGATGCCTCCGATGGATGCCATGAATTCTTCCCTCCCAACATACCCTCCTGGGTTCTGGGACCCGCCCTCATTTCCTCCGCCCTCATCTCCTCCTCCTAGATCTCCTGCCATGAGATGATCCAAAGTTCTTCGACGCAGGCTGCGATCCACGCTCACCGCACCAAAAATGTTGAAACCAGTTGGGCTAGTTTCTCCTAAAAGCTCGGATCTAAGGCTGCAGCCCACGCTTACTTTTTTCGAACCACGCTCCCAACAAGACACCTAAAGGAACAGACCGGAGGCTTCAGCTCGGAGGTCCCACCGCTCACCCGGAAGAACTAGAATCCTTCCCCTCCCTAGCCAGTGCTGAGCTAGGTGTCTGAGTAAGAAGGAAAGAGAAGGTTCCACACACCCCTCTTCTCAGACACCTTACCGGTCTATTTATAGGCTTCAGGATTTGAACTGCAAATAACCAAAGCCAGCACCTGTGAAATTACCTGAATACCCTGGGTTGGGTCTGCCAACAGCCGAACTCCGCTGTTCTGAAGGACTATGAGCAGACCACCGAGGGTAAAAGAGTAAAAAAGGCCAAAAGGGATGAACCGCTTGCCAACTGAACCGGTTCCCCCCCCCCCAATTGCTGAACCGGCCTTATCCCTTCCTGCCGACCCGATGCTTGGCGAGAGGACCACCTTTGGGCTCCTCTCGCCTATTGCGAGTGGACCCAATCTTTAGGCCCCTCTCGCTTGGCGCGAGCGGACCCACCTTTTGGCTCCTCTCGCCTATTGCGAGTGGACCCTGCTTTAGGCCCCTCTCGCCCATTGCGAGTGGACCCGACTTTAGGCCCCTCTCGCCCATTGCGAGTGGACCCGACTTTAGGCCCCTCTTGCTTAGGGCCTTTTCTCCTCCTGGGGATTCTTCTGATCTTCTCTCTGCTGGGTTCCCTCCCGTGAGCCCGAGGTTGTACAACTCGAGTAGGTGAATGTTTCCTGGATTCATATGCTGATACTCGAGTATATCTTTGCTGATACTCGAGTATATCTGTTCTGATACTCGAGTATATCTCTTCTAATACTCGAGTAGTTCATTTCTCTATCAAGTAACTTTCTATTCTCATACTCGAGTATATGTCTCATTGTCACTCGAGTATCTAAATTCCCATACTCGAGTATATCTTCTCTTACTCGAGTATAGCTGTTCCCTATTCCAGAATTCTTCTAAGTTCGAATTCGCTAAGTATTTTGAATCCGTCATTTCTGATTGGTCCACGTGTCATCCTTGATTAAGATTATGACCGTTGGAGTCCACCTATAAATAGGTCATTTCAGAATTGACTAATCAACAAGATTACAGAGATATTCTTTTAAAGAAAAAGGAAATTCCGTGAACCCTAATTCTCACGCCGCCGCCGCCGCCATTGTTGTTCACGGACGAAATTCTGGATCGTCGATCTCCGTCTTCAAGGAACTATTTCTCCAGCGATCCAGACAAGAGTGAATCACTCGATCTCGCCGAGCCTCAAGGATTTCAGATCTATCTTCTCGATCGAGGTGGTTCCAGTTTTCAGATTTGTGGATCTTTCTCTCAAGTCATCTTCAACCTTTTCTGATCAAGTCAAAGCTCCTAAAGAAGAAGACTGTCAAAGATCCAGATCTGAAATTTGTTGTATTGATTTTTATTCTCAAACCTAAATTTCATTGTAGGAGTTTTTCTCCGAGATTTGTAGGAAGATCTTTCTTCCGAGTTTTGTAGATCCAGTTGGATCGAGATTTGTAGGAACGTGGTTCCGAGGTGTAGGATTGTTTTCAATCCGAGATAGTGGAGTAGCCGAGTCTAGTGATTTGCTAGATCGGTGAGGAAAGTGGACGTACCCAAGGTTGGGGAACCACTATAAATCTCTTGTCTTCTGTGATTGCTTGATGTGCGCTGCGTTAAATTTTAATTCCGCTTTTGATACGCATTTCACCTATTCACCCCCCTCTAGGTGATTTAGGCTAACAACTTAGACCTCTCAATTGGTATCAGAGGGAGGTTGATCGTTAAAAGGTTAACACCTTGATCTTATCCTTCTAAGTTGTTTTCTGAAAAGTATCAAGCATGAGTAAGACCAAGGATTTTGCTAAACTCCCTATCTGCACCAAGAACAACTTTCCTATGTGGAAGGAAAGAGTAAAGTTCTTCATGGAAGCAGTAGATCCCCGGATCTTCATGATTGTTGAAGAAGGTCCCCACATTCCTATGACTACTTCCACCATAGACCCTAACAAGCAAGTTCCCAAGAAGTTGATGGATCTAGACAAGGATGAGATTGCACTTGTCTCTCTGGACAAGAAGGCTAAAAACATTATAGCTAGTGCTGTCGATGACTCAATGCTGCAGAATCTAATTCATTGCCAGTCTGCCAAGGAGATGTGGCAATCCCTGGTGACTCTGATGGAAGGCACTGAAGAAGTGAGGGATGATCGGAGATCCCTTCTGAATCAAAAGTATGAAGCCTTCCGGCAAGGTCACAAGGAAGCCATAGCTGACACATTCGAGAACTTCTTCAAGATAGTGAACGGCCTAAGAGTTTATGGCCGAGTCTTCACCAACGGGGAACTCAATGACAAATTCTTAAGATCCCTAACCAAGGAATGGGACAATAAGGTATGTGCCATTCGGGAGTTTGGAAGGTTAGCTGAGACGGACCCGCAAAATCTGTTCGGAAAGCTTATGTCTTACGAGCTACAAATCAACTCAAGAAAAGCTGAAGAAGAGACAAGCAGGTCTGCATCCAAGGAGAAATCTGTCGCTCTAAAGGCAGATAGCTCAAGGAAGATAAAGGCTAGCTCTCCTGCCCCAGTTCCTGAGGCTGATGAAGAAGAATCATCTGAGCCCAGCTCATCTGGCTCAGAACTATCTGATGGAGAGTTCTCCCTACTCTCAAGGCAGTTCAAGAAATTTTTGAACAAGAAGAAGCAATGGAGAGGCAAGGATGCCTCATATAGAAGATCACGACATGACAATGATCATCGGAAGAAAGGCTCAAGTAGCCATGATAGGTATAATTCTAAACCGAACAAACAGATTTCTACTGACATCATTTGTTATTGTTGCAATAAGCCAGGTCACGTCATCGCCGATTGCCCTCACAAAAAGAAAGAGGGTGGAAGAAGAGAGGAAAAGAAATCCTCACACCACAAGAAGAGGACAGAGAAAAGCTTAGTAGCCAAGAAGAGCAAAACTCTCAGCGACTCTGACTCATCTGAGTCGAGTGAAGAAGAGGAAGCTTACTTTGGGCTCATGGCTCATTCGGATGATGAACAAGTCCCCCAGTTTACTGGGGAGGTAAAATCTCACACTCCTCTCTCTGATTCTGATGATAACAATGAGCAAGAGGGATATTCCTCTGAAGATGAATCTGAGCTCATGGGTCAGTACAAGGAGTTACTCACCGCTTACGAAAAATGTCGTAGATTAATGAAAGCTCAAGCCAAAGAGATAAATTCTCTACGAGCTACTGAGAGCAGCTTGAGAGAAGAAGTCGATAAGACTAACTCTCTTCAAGAGAACCTCAATGCAGCTATGGAGGGATACAATAAAGCTCTCAAGCACATCGACCTTAAAGAGGAAATCATCAAAGATTTGGAACGACAACTCGAGGCTGAAAAGAAGCTTGTTGAGAGTTTTTCTAAGCCTAAGACAGTTCTTCCAATCGTTGCTGAATTCTCTGCTAAGGCCAAGGGTGCTAGTCTAGGCCACATTGTCTCTTCTAGTAAATCCTCTAGGAGAAACAAGGCCAAGAGAAAGAATAAGGCTGCCCGGAAGGCTCTCGCTGAAGAAAAAGGGAAAGCTCCCTTGGAACCTGTTGTGTTCAAGAAAGTTATCTTTCCCACGAACGAACTCGATTATGAGTCCACCTACGGACACTTTTCTAGGCCGATCCCTGAGAAGCCTAAGTCAAGATACCAAGGTTGGACTCGTCCTCGTAACTTTGGCGAGAGTGTCTTCAAGGCACCTTATGAGGAGATTCAGCTTCAAAGCTATGGACCTTATGCTCATGGTCATAATTTCAAAAAGACGCCAAAAGTAAAACCCATTGTAGAAAAGCCTATGAAGGAGAAGACCTCATGTAACTGCCATCATCATGAAGCCTCCTCCTCCAAGAGTAAAGCTCCTGCCAGACCTTCATTCCAGAAAGTCAAGCAGGACTACACAAGGCAAAGATACAACAGGTTCAACTGTTGGTGCTGTGGCAGAATTGGTCACTTTGCCAGTGATTGTTGGTTCAATCCTGAAAATGCTGCAACCCCTAAGGTTAGCAACGTGAGAGTGACCACTCATGAGGCTAATACTCGTAGGGGGAGTATTCTAACTCGAGACCAAGGACCCAAACTTGTTTGGGTTCCTAAGGCTAAATGATTGTAATTGCAGGTATGTCCAAAGGCCACCAAAATGCCAATCTGGTACTTGGACAGTGGATGTTCTCGGCATATGACCGGGACAAGGAGCCTACTACAGAATTACACCTCAGTCTGCAACGGACCAAAGGTCATCTTTGGAGGTTCAGATCGAGGAATAACTAAAGGCTATGGTATGATCTCTAACGATAGTGTATCCTTTTCGGATGTAGCCTATGTTGAAGGGTTGGAACACAATCTCATTAGCATAAGCCAACTATGCGACAAAGGATACGTAGTTGAATTTCATGCTGACAAGTGTTTGATAAAATTGGTTAACAATATGGAAACTATTTTATCAGGCACTCGAAGCAGAAATATTTTCTTTCTGAATTTTATTTGTATAGACTCTTCGACACCAGTGTGTCTTTTGGCAAAAAGTAGTGCTTCTCTTGCTGACCAATGGCACAAGAGATTAGCACATATTAATTTCAAAACTATTAATAAATTATTCTCTCAAAACTTAGTGCGTGATGCACCTAATGTCAAGTGCGTTTCGGACAGTCCTTGTCACGCTTGTATCAAAGGCAAGCAAACAAGAAGTTCGTTTAAAAGCATAATAGGCAAGGACTCCAATAGAAGTTTGCAGCTTCTCCATATGGATTTGTTTGGTCCACTGCAGGTTAGAAGTTTGGGAGGTAAGGAATATACGTTGGTTATTGTAGATGATTACTCGCGCTTTGCGTGGGTGTTCTTTCTGAAACACAAGTCAGATACCTTCGGTATTTTCACTAATTTTGTGAGGCAGATCCAGAATGAATACAACCGTTCCGTAGTCAAAATCAGAAGTGACAATGGAACGGAATTCAAGTCTGGAGCCATGACAGAATTCTGTGAAAGTCAAGGTATCTTTCATGAGTTCTCCTCTCCTCGCACTCCACAGCAAAATGGAGTAGCTGAGAGAAGGAACATAACACTCATAGAGGCTTGTCGGACTATGTTGAGTGATGCCTCACTTCCGGAGTATTTCTGGGCTGAAGCAGTCAACACCGCTTGTCACGTGCAAAATCGAGCACTCATCAACAAGAACCATGATAAGACTCCTTACGAACTTCTAAAAGGCAGGCAACCAACCATTTCATACTTTAGAATCTTTGGCTGTAAGTGCTTCGTACTTAACAATGGCAGGTATCACTCTACCAAGTTTAGCGAGAAAAGCTTTGAAGGTATTTTCGTAGGATATAGTAGCCATAGTAAGGCTTATAGAGTATTCAATAGAAAAACTCTGGTGGTGGAAGAGTCGATACATCTTGTATTTGATGAGACGAGTCTGTTGCAAAGCAACTCGTCTAGTGTGCCTATTGTAGATGCAGGTACAAAGTTGAAAGAACTTAGCTTGGATGAACCTAGTGAAGATAAAAATGAGACATTCATCAAGGTCCCCTCTCCAACCACCATTGGAGAGGTGGATGATCAAGATGAAGAAGACATCCCAGCTGAAGATGCAACTCTAGTGGAGGAAGAGATCCCAGATGCAAGGACTCTAGAGTTCAGATACTTGCAGGATCATCCTGTTGACCAAATAATAGGAGATCCTCGGGATGGCGTCAGAACTCGTCGAGGTACAACTAACGAGAATTTACACTTAAGCTTTCTCTCACAGGTTGAACCAAAGAAATTTGAGGAAGCCAACTCCGATGCATCCTGGATTCTAGCCATGGAAGAAGAATTGAATCAGTTCAAACGATGCAAGGTTTGGACACTTGTTCCTAGACCCAAAGGTAAGAACGTCATCGGGACAAAGTGGGTCTACCGGAACAAGATGGATGAAGATGGAACTATTATAAAGAATAAAGCCAGACTTGTCGCCAAGGGATATCGTCAAGAAGAAGGAATCGACTTCGACCAGACTTATGCTCCAGTAGCGAGACTGGAAGCGATCTGGTTATTCCTTGCCTACGCTGCACTTAAGGGCTTTACCGTCTATCAAATGGACGTTAAGTCCGCCTTCCTGAATGGTGACATAAAGGAAGAAGTGTACGTAGAGCAACCGCCAGGTTTTATTGATTCAACCTATCCTAATTATGTATATTTATTACAAAAAGCACTATATGGTCTTAAACAAGCTCCTCGAGCTTGGTATGAGACTCTGTCTAGCTTCCTTCTTGAGAACAAGTTCACAAGAGGAAAGATAGACAAAACATTATTTCTTAGGGAGATAAAAGGCAAGATTTTGCTAGTACAGATCTATGTCGACGATATTATTTTCGGCTCTACGGATAACAACCTCTACAAGAAGTTTTCTAAACTTATGCAAGGGAAGTTTGAAATGAGTAGTATGGGAGAGCTAAAGTATTTCTTAGGGCTTCAGGTGAAACAATCTGAAGATGGGATTTTCATCTCACAGACCAAGTTCACCAAAGAGCTACTTAAGAAATTCGGAATGGAGAATGCAACCTCTATGAGGACTCCAATGGCCTCAGCTATGTCTCTGGACAAGGATGAGAAAGGGAAACCTTTTGATGAAACCAAGTACAGAAGCATAATTGGGTCCTTGCTCTACCTCACTGCAAGTAGACCAGATATAATATTCTCAACATGTGTATGTGCTAGATTTCAGGTGAACTCTAAGGAATCTCACTACATCGCTGCAAAGCGAATCTTGAGATACCTCAAAGGTACACCAAATCTTGGCTTATGGTACCCAAGAAGTAATGATAGTGAACTAATTGGATTTTCAGATGCAGATTTTGCAGGTAGCAAAGATGACAGGAAAAGTACCTCCGGGACTTGCCAATTTCTCGGAAGGAGACTCATTTCCTGGAGCAATAAGAAACAAAACTGTGTATCCATCTCAACGGCTGAATCAGAGTACATCTCTGCAGGCAGCTGTTGTGCACAGCTCTTATGGATCAAGAATCAGTTTGAAGATTACAACATAAAGTTCCAGAACATTCCCCTGTTCTGTGACTCTTCCAGCGCTATAGCAATAGCCAACAATCCAGTCTCCCACAGCCGGACCAAGCATATAGAGCTTCGCTATCATTTCATCCGGGAGCATGTGGAAAATGGAGATATAGATCTATAGTATGTCTCCACAGACAGGCAAGTTGCAGATATTTTTACAAAGCCGCTGGACGAGTCCAAGTTCTCGTTCTTCAAAACTGAGCTTGGACTGCTCAACAAAGAAGACCAGTGATGGACTCTCAAATTAAGAAGATATCAGTAATGTTGGCTGCTCAGAGGTATAGTTTCTCAGTGGAAATAGACATCTACCAGGGCAACTCCTTCAAGTATTAGAGACTCGAGCATCGCTACACTTACACGAGTAAACGGCTAATACTCGAGTAAAAAGGTTCATATACTCGAGTAATCCAAAAGATACTCGCGTATGAACTTCTCATACTCGTGTATGACAATTCGTTAAGAACCTAATACTCGTGTATGCTGATTACATACTCGAGTACGTATGCTTGAATACACGTGTATGTTGTGCCTACTCGAGTATACTAAACCTAATACACATGTATGCTGTCACCTACTACTCGAGTATTCGGAAGTATTTTGGATTTTCAAAATCTCTACTCGCACCCAGCAAATTGCCGCCTTGTTCAGGTATGCCATTATACTTAATTCTCTTTAAACCTAATTAGGATTATTTATATATATATTCAAAACGAAAAAGTCCGTTCCACTTCTCATTCACTCAAGTAGCCGCCGACTTCTCGTATTCCCGACTACTGTTCTTCGTCTTCCTTCACCGCAAGATTTCCGAATCGCTGATGGCTCCTCCCTCCTCCAAGTTTGGAATCGGCTCTGAATTAGTGACAGATGGCATTGAAGACATCTCGGATGATTTCAAGAACCTACTGATTCTCCTGGACACGGCCGGATTGACCTTCGTTCTTCAAGAACCCTGCCGCCTCTTGCTTCCTGATGTTGAAGAGTTCTACAAAAATTTGAAGGTTAGACACAATGGTACAGTTCTGAAATCAAAGGTCAGGGGAGTTGAAATTCGGTTAGACAAAACCTCTGTCGCCACTCTGCTTCGGATGCCAGTGGTCGACGAAGAAGATGATTTAGACAAGGCAGATGCCGACCGCACCTCCTTATTCTGTGGTCGAGATCCAGAAGGTGGAGGTGAAACCCTGAATCGTTCTTTGTTCAACTCAGAAGGAAAGTTTCTCGTTGACATCATTGCCAAAATCCTCTGGTGCAAGACTTACTCCATTAGAGATGTATCCCAAAATCTATTTGACGTTATGCAAGCTATTGTCTGCAGGAAGAAGTTCCAGTTTGGAATGATGATACTGGATAAGATCAGAGAAAGCGTCAAACATCCCAGTTTTGCCAGGATTATCTCCCTCCTCCTCCATGAGATCAATCCTACAGTGTTTGACTTCTCTAAAGGGACTCCTCTTCACCACATGAAGAAAGTCTCAATATCTTCCATTCAGAGGTATGACCTCAAGATCATGAACCCTGCCCAAGCCTCCAAGGCTGATGCCATCTCAGCACAACACCAAGACAGCAGTTTCCCTGAAGTCAGGATCCCATCTCCTCCTCTACATCAAACTATTGCTACCTCTGGTGCTTTAGTTGAGGGGGAGCCTGCCTCTTCTCTTTCTCAGATACAAGTTATTTCTGAATCAGTTATTCCAGCACAAGAAGAAGTCAGAGTTGCTACTCCTCCAGTTTCCCCTACTCCAGCTCATCTTCAATCAGACATTCCTGAGTCTGAGATTCCAGATACAGCTCACCTACTGTCTACAGCTGAAGATATAGACAGATTCATTGATGAGCTAAGCTCAGATGCTCCTCCTTTTCAAAATGATTCAGCTGCCAAGTCTCCTGCCAAGTCTCCTGCTCAGTCTCCAGCTCTCTCCCCTTTGGGTGCCACAGATCTTCATGATGATATCATTCTGTCCGATGACGAGGAGGATTCCCCAGACCCTGTTGACCCTCCTCTGAGGACACTTGATTTCTCTCTCCCCTCCTTCACTGATCCCTGTGACTCCATTGAGTTAATCCAAACCAAGAGAGCTGTAAGCTCAGTGGTTGTGGAAGAGATCGCCCCTTGGACTGCTACTGCTCTACCAGTCCCTGGATTAACCTCAGCTCCCTCTTCCTCCTCCTCTTCAGATCTAGTCAGCAAGATTGAGCTCATGCTCAAAGAACAGAGAGATTACTTTGATGCCTCTCTGCAGTCAGTCAACTCCAAGGTCTCTGCTCTTGAAAAGGAGATGAGCAGAGGCTTTGCTGAAATCCAGGCAAATACTGATGAACTGAAAAAGTTGTTCCAGATTGGAGGCAAGGCCATAGATCACACCATCACGAGCATAGGTGAGCTTAGAAACCAAGCAGAGACAGTAGCTCACAATCAGCTCAAGCTAGATGAGAGAGCTGAAACCAATGTTGTGAAAGTATGTGATGAAGTAAGCACCTTCAGGGATGAAGCTATTGCAAAGCTATCCATAGATATCAGCAAGGGGGAGAAGGTTGTAAAAGAACAAGTTGAAAAACTTTCTGCACAAGCTGAAGCCCAGGTCCAACAACAGTCTACCCAATCTCAAGAGGCTATAAGTGATCTAGTAAAAGGATTGAAAGAATCCATTCTTTCCCAGCTCCAGTCAGTCAAATTCTATACCTATGACACTGCTGTCTGGCTGCATAATCAAAACTTTCCTGAGTTTCAACTGGACCCTACTATTATTCCTCAGCATCTAAATCCTCTTGCAGAACAGCCTCCAGCAGATGTCTCAGCTCAAGTAACCCTTCAAGGAGGTGTGCCAGTTTTCTCACCTAGAGCTGAGGGTGATGTGACTGAGCCTCCCCTTTCCTATACTGAAGCATGGCAAGATGACTTCCCTTCCAGTTCTCAAGGCCCTTCCAAGAAGAAAAGAAAATATGGTGACGGCGCTTCTGCCAGCCGCTCTGCACCAAGGAAAGAGCCAGCTTCTGAAGGTAGACCACCTGTTGTTCATGCTGAAGTGTGGAGTCCTACCTCTAAGTCCCTAATTCTTGATACTCTGAGGTTAGTGACTGATCTTGGGGAGAACAGAGATAATTACTACAGTTATTCAGAGTGGAAAGCCTACGAAGCATCTCAAATAAAGATCAGGCTGCATGACAGAAATTGGGGGCATAACAACCCAGCTGCTCCTCCTAGGCCCAGGACTTACTTTCCAAAACCTTTCAGCTACCTAGAAAGGCAAGACTTGAAAAGAGAAAGGATGCACAAGGATGCCCCATCTTGAGTTGGACTAAGAATGTGGAATTGGACTCTTGTTTCTGTACTTAAAACATTTCTATATATATATATTTAATTCTGGTTATGGCTATCTCATTAACTAACCTGCTTTAACTTATGTTTTGTTTTTCAAGTTTATGTGCATTGTTCTTTTACTCTAAGTAATTCACCTTAGTTTAGAGGGTACTGACATCTACAAATAGGGGGAGATTGTTGGGATTTGTCTCCACAATACCTCAGATTTGTAGGAGGTCAGACCTTGAACTAAGATGAATTAAGGTGTATTTGATGCTGTGTTTAGGTTGTATGTGTGCAGGTTCTAATTGCCAAGTGTAGACCAATGTCAGTCTATAATGGGTCACCAAACACAGGACCATACAATGTAATCCCTCATTGTGTGATTCAAAGTGTTGGCCCATGTATAGCCTCTCAATTGGGATACACTTCCTATATGCACTTGGATTGATGGACAGAAGCATTGGAACTAATTTCCTCAGAAATATTTCTAAGTCCAAAATACTCGAGTAACCCCTTTGTTATACTCGAGTATATCAGACTTAATACTCGTGTATATATTTCCATACTCGAGTAGTTAATTAGACTTACTCGAGTAATCAGTTAGACTTACTCGAGTAGGCTCTGAATACTCGTGTATATACTTCTATACTCGAGTAGTTAGTCAGTCACTCGGGTAAGGTGTTTTCATACTCGAGTAAGTAAGTTAATCACTCGAGTAAATCATATATTATACTCGAGTAGATCCTTTTTCTTCTCTTTTCTGCAAGTTCAAGTTGATACTCGAGTAATTGATGTTGATACTCGAGTAAATTATTTGATACTCGAGTAGTTGGTTTTAATACTCGAGTAAGCAGTTGATACTCGAGTAATTGATGTTGATACTCGAGTAAATTATTTGATACTCGAGTAATTGATTTTGATACTCGAGTAAATTATTTGATACTCGAGTAGTTGGTTTTAATACTCGAGTAAGCAGTTGATACTCGAGTAATTGATGTTGATACTCGAGTAAATTATTCTATACTCGAGTAGTTGATTTTAATACTCGAGTAGGTGAATGTTTCCTGGATTCATATGCTGATACTCGAGTATATCTTTGCTGATACTCGAGTATATCTATTCTGATACTCGAGTATATCTCTTCTAATACTCGAGTAGTTCATTTCTCTATCAAGTAACTTTCTATTCTCATACTCGAGTATATGTCTCATTGTCACTCGAGTATCTAAATTCCCATACTCGAGTATATCTTCTCTTACTCGAGTATAGCTGTTCCCTATTCCAGAATTCTTCTAAGTTCGAATTCGCTAAGTATTTTGAATCCGTCATTTCTGATTGGTCCACGTGTCATCCTTGATTAAGATTATGACCGTTGGAGTCCACCTATAAATAGGTCATTTCAGAATTGACTAATCAACAAGATTACAGAGATATTCTTTTAAAGAAAAAGGAAATTCCGTGAACCCTAATTCTCACGCCGCCGCCGCCGCCATTGTTGTTCACGGACGAAATTCTGGATCGTCGATCTCCGTCTTCAAGGAACTATTTCTCCAGCGATCCAGACAAGAGTGAATCACTCGATCTCGCCGAGCCTCAAGGATTTCAGATCTATCTTCTCGATCGAGGTGGTTCCAGTTTTCAGATTTGTGGATCTTTCTCTCAAGTCATCTTCAACCTTTTCTGATCAAGTCAAAGCTCCTAAAGAAGAAGACTGTCAAAGATCCAGATCTGAAATTTGTTGTATTGATTTTTATTCTCAAACCTAAATTTCATTGTAGGAGTTTTTCTCCGAGATTTGTAGGAAGATCTTTCTTCCGAGTTTTGTAGATCCAGTTGGATCGAGATTTGTAGGAACGTGGTTCCGAGGTGTAGGATTGTTTTCAATCCGAGATAGTGGAGTAGCCGAGTCTAGTGATTTGCTAGATCGGTGAGGAAAGTGGACGTACCCAAGGTTGGGGAACCACTATAAATCTCTTGTCTTCTGTGATTGCTTGATGTGCGCTGCGTTAAATTTTAATTCCGCTTTTGATACGCATTTCACCTATTCACCCCCCTCTAGGTGATTTAGGCTAACAACTTAGACCTCTCAGTTATGTATTAACTTCTTGATTCAATTTTCATGGCCCCTCTGATACCACTGTTGGGGTTTCTCTATGAGGATGGCACAACGCTTGTGCACGCAGCGGAAGGAATAGAATCTAGAACAACCCAAAGAGATTGGATCGGGCCATGAAAATTGAATCAAGAAGTTAATACATAACCAGACAAAAATTACCTCTTCGGTGTCGAGTCACAACTCAGCAAAGATGCTCCAAGTGTGATTCCTTGTCGGTGGCGAGTTTTACGTGGAATAGCGTCCACGTCTCTACAGAAATCCACACGAGTGGGAGAACCCCGAGCTTCGTCGCACGAAGGATCGGGAGGAAAGTCGACCGCACCTTGCAACTCCACGGACTGCTAGGTCCGCGCCAGGAGAGGCAATACCGACGACGATCGTCGGAAATGGGAAGGTCGGTGGAGCAGACGCGGCGACGGAACACTTCCGTCGGCGGTGTTTGGGATTCGGCATGTTGGAACAGCAGCAGAACACTTCCGTCGGTTTCCGATTGGCCGCAGGATAGGTCGCCGGAGAGGAGGTGGTCGGCGGAGCGAACAGCCGGCGACGGAACGTTTCCGTCCGGCGGAATCGGGAGATCGGCGGATCAGGAGATTCGGCGGAACTCTTTCCGTCGGCTCGATCCGTCAACAGGAAAAATCCCGATGAATGATAATCTCACTTTTCCCAAAACCCTAAGTGTCCTATTTATACCAAAGGCATACACAGTCATAGGAATCGCTATCCGCAGGCCACCAAAGATAGGGTTTTTGGACCGTTCGGCGAGAATCACCTCCAGATTCGGCGAGAATCAGTCGGCGAGAATCAGCTCCAGATCCGGAGAGAATCAGTCGGCGAGAATCAGTCGCAGAATCGGCGAGAATCAGACGCAGAATCGGCGAGAATCGAACAGTTCGATTCTCGACGATTATGCCTTAGTCGGCGAGACATACACGACGACTCCCGTCGATTCTCGTCGATTTTTCCATAGTCGACGAGTCATACTCTACGACTCCCGTCGACTCTCGACGATTTTCCCTTGGCAACATTTGCCTAACTCCCCATACAGTAGGGTGATTGGTAACCCTTAACAACACAGTTAATCTTCCAATTTCTCCACATGCTCTTATGTGCGACCCTACATGTTGATGCGCGAAATGGGGTTCCAACCAGTTAACAGGTGTTCAATCTCACAGGCTAAGGATGAAGGAAGAAGGGTTGCAGGGATAGAGAGGAAGCTTGCTTGAGCAGAGGAGAAGCTTGATCAAGCAGGGAGGAAGCTTGCTTGAGCAGAGGAGAAGCTTGCTCAGGCAGGGAGGAAGCTTGCTTGAGCAGAGGAGAAGCTTGCTCAGGCAGGGAGGAAGCTTGCTTGAGCAGAGGAGAAGCTTGCTCAGGCAGGGAGGAAGCTTGCTTGAGCAGAGGAGAAGCTTGCTCAGGCAGGGAGGAAGCTTGCTTGAGCAGAGGAGAAGCTTGCTCAGGTACTGTCGAGCAGAGGAGAAGCTTGCTCAGGCAGGGAGGAAGCTTGCTTGAGCAGAGGAGAAGCTTGCTCAGGCAGGGAGGAAGCTTGCTTGAGCAGAGGAGAAGCTTGCTCAGGCAGGGAGGAAGCTTGCTTGAGCAGAGGAGAAGCTTGCTCAGGTACTGTCGAGCAGAGGAGAAGCTTGCTCAGGCAGGGAGAAAGCTTGCTTGAGCAGAGGAGAAGCTTGCTCAGGCAGGGAGGAAGCTTGCTTGAGCAGAGGAGAAGCTTGCTCAGGTACTGTCGAGCAGAGGAGAAGCTTGCTCAGGCAGGGAGGAAGCTTGCTTGAGCAGAGGAGAAGCTTGCTCAGGCAGGGAGGAAGCTTGCTTGAGCAGAGGAGAAGCTTGCTCAGGTACGGTCGAGCAGACAGCTACTTGAATGGTTAGCTTTGCAGGTTGATGCCGAGAGAGGAGAGAAGAAGAGAGGAGGCCGCTAGCAGCGGCAACAGCAGACTTCGCCCGCCGCGGCTTGAATGCCACTCTTGCGACGGGCTTTTCCTTTATTCAAGAAGAGTTACAATTTGCTATTGCACCATTACACATAAGAGCAGTAGAGGGTACAATGGGGGAAGCTGGCGGCTGAGGAAGGAGATGCCAGAAACTTAGTAAAAGAGGCTGCGGAGAACTGAAGAACTGAGGCTGAAGATGCTGCCCAAGCTGCCTGCTTAGGGAAGAAAAGTCTAAATCCACAGCTTTGACGACCTGGGCGGACTGAGGATTTGGAGGCCGCTGACCTTGCCTGATCAACCTTGACGGACTGAGAAAACTGAGTCCGCGGCCTTTGATCAAGGTGGCAGTTCTCCTCCTGCGCCTCCAGAATGAGAGGACTTGGGGGGTATTTATAGGCCCGGGGAGAATCTTCTTGAAGCGGGGCCCAGTGACGTCATCCTTGACGACCTCGGCGACCTCGGCGGACTGAGAAACTGAGGTCGACGACCTCGGCGGAATGACACTTTCTCTGCTGGGGCAGACTTCCTGCTGGCTGCTAGAAGGGGGGGCAGGCAAGCTGTGCGACCTGAGGAGCAAGCAGGCGGATCTAGAGTAGGCAACTCCGGGCTAATTGGGGGGACTCCAGGAGGAGTCCTCCCTTGCCGGAGCGGAGGCCGCCCCCCTGCGGGCGGCCTGGGGCGGACTCCGGGTGGAGTCCGCCCAGCCAGGGCCAGGCCGCCCCCCTGCGGGCAGCCTGGGGCGGACTCCGGGTGGAGTCCGCCCAGCCAGGGCCAGGCCGCCCCCCTGCGGGCGGCCTGGGGCGGACTCCGGGTGGAGTCCGCCCAGCCAGGGCCAGGGGGCGGACTCCGGGTGGAGTCCGCCCAGCCAGGGCCAGGGGGCGGACTCCGGGTGGAGTCCGCCCAGCCAGGGCCAGGGGGCGGACTCCGGGTGGAGTCCGCCCAGCCAGGGCCAGGCCGCCCCCCTGCGGGCGGCCTGGGGCGGACTCCGGGTGGAGTCCGCCCAGCCAGGGCCAGGCCGCCCCCCTGCGGGCGGCCTGGGGCGGACTCCGGGTGGAGTCCGCCCAGCCAGGGCCAGGCTGCCCCCCTGCGGGCGACCTGGGGCGGACTCCGGGTGGAGTCCGCCCAGCCAGGGCCAGGGGGCGGACTCCGGGTGGAGTCCGCCCAGCCAGGGCCAGGCCGCCCCCCTGCGGGCGGCCTGGGGCGGACTCCGGGTGGAGTCCGCCCAGCCAGGGCCAGGGGGCGGACTCCGGGTGGAGTCCGCCCAGCCAGGGCCAGGCCACCCCCTGCGGGCGGCCTGGGGCGGACTCCGGGTGGAGTCCGCCCAGCCAGGTCCAGGGGGCGGACTTCGGGTGGAGTCCGCCCAGCCAGGGCCAGGCCGCCCCCCTGCGGGCGGCCTGGGGCGGACTCCGGGTGGAGTCCGCCCAGCCAGGGCCAGGCCGCCCCCCTGCGGGCGGCCTGGGGCGGACTCCGGGTGGAGTCCGCCCAGCCAGGGCCAGGCCGCCCCCTTGCGGGCGACCTGGGGCGGACTCCGGGTGGAGTCCGCCCAGCCAGGGCCAGGCCGCCCCCTTGGGGGCAGCCCGCGGAGGGGAGCGGAGGCCGCCCCTAGCGGGCGGCTGGCGGAGCATCCAACCTTGGGCGATTTTGGACCCGACAGTCCGTCTTGCGCGGACACGGTGGACATCATGGGTAACCTGCTCCTTGCGGATGGGAACCTGTAAGAGAAAAAGCAGAAACAATAGGCACATTGAAGAGGATTGCCGATTTTGGGGTTAACATAATCCCCGCACTTTTTCAAGTTCCGCAGGAAACTTCGAAAAAGTAGGAAACCCACGAAAATTGTAATCCTCCCCTTAGGAAATAGGAAAGAAACAATTTAGAGATCAGGAGAGATAGAACCTGATGTCTCTCCTAGAAAAGATCTGTCAGTGCCTATATTTTACCTGCGAAGAAAAAGTCAATACAGGTAAAAAGAGGTACATCTTGTGTGTACCTGAGTCGAAAAGGACTTGCTGGTATCTGTTGATCTCTGCAAAAGAAAGGTAAGTAACAGATATGATAGGAGAGTAAGGTGCAAGTACCTGAAGGGATCTCGCTAATATCTGCTATTCTCTGCAAAAGAAAGGTAAGTAACAGATATGATAGGAGAGTAAGGTGCAAGTACCTGAAGGGATCTCGCTAATATCTGCTATCGATTGAATAATGATCAAACTGCGATGATGATTGTCTCGCGCGATCAAGGTACAACGCCGACATAAAAAACCCAGATCCGCGAGATAAGAAAATCCGAAATTAGATTCACGATGACATGACTTGTTAAGAAGAATCATATGCCTTGAATAAATGATGTGTTGCTAACATCTGATGAGAGAACTTGTTGATTATCATCTGATAAAAGCTTATGCAGGCAGTGCATATAAGATGAGCATAAGCCAAGAGAGATGTTGCAGATCTTTAGAGTAGGTTGAATTCAACCTGCTAACCTGTAAGAAGGTAAAAAGAGAAAAGAGGAGCTATATCCCGAGGATGAACTAAAAAGGTTGAATGCTGCCACAGGTGTTCCCTGTGGGCATTATTCATCACTTGCCAAAGTCATCCTGGGTATAGTCCTAACCAAAGCGGGCTGGCCGCGCATCCTTAAGAAGGGCACAAATAAACAAGAAATAATCCTAAGAAGGATCGACAGATGCACTGCTCTCTTGCCTCGGGTTACAAGCATCGCTGATCAATTAGACTAGTTGCGCCAAGTGGCCTATTGCTTGTCTGCGGATTGATCAGCGGAGTTGTGAGTCCCGCGGAGGCACGGATTGAGAGTACCATAGAGTGTTCGGCCGTCACAGTTGTGAGATGATCGAGGAGACAAGGCTACACTTGATCGCCATTGCTTGTCAAGCAAAGATCATCGTAACTGTAACGTATCCCTAACGGAGCACGATAGAACTATCACAGGAGGCCTCCCCTAAGCACTCACACTGCGCTAGACATCGGCCGGGATCCGAAGCCCCGTCATCCTCCGCACGAGAGTTGAACGGCCCCCACTACACATATGAGAAAACTCCTCATCATATGTGGTCATTGTGGTTTTACGCCTGAGGACAATCTCGAGGGGGCACTGAGCAAGACTTGGCGATATCTCGGTGGTTCAGTGATCTCTTTGGCAAAGAGAAAAATATGGAGAAGAAGCATCACAAAAAGGGAACTGTGTCAGTATGAGATCTCTGACGTAAGCTTTATTGAATGAAAAATGAAACACTTAGAAGTGCTGAAAAGTAAAATGTTTGAAGAGTAAAGTAAAGGCAACCAGTCACGATCGTGAGGGGCTTTGAGGAACTGCGATTGGTCATAGCTGATGAAGTAAGAACTGTGTCCTCTTTGCTTCAAAATAGCCTTCCAAGGGAACCTTCGTCAACGACATCGATGCACTCACTTGCAAAATCAATGGACCCCAGACGGCCCTTGTCATGTATCTCTATGCACTCTAGCTGACCTTCAGCCACCTCCTTGCCCTTGGAGGTGGAAGGTTTTGAAGAATCAATTTTCTTGACCAGGTCGTTGATCTTGCCCTCGATGAGCAATCTTTCAACCAATCGCCGAAGGGCCTTGCAATCTTCAGTTAAATGACCTTTCTCTTTGTGGAATTCACAGAACGAGTCTGAATTTCTTGATCTCTGATTTGCCGGCTGGTAAGGCCTTTTGGGATATGCCTTATCCTTCATGATTTGGCTAACTTCTTGCATGACCTCATCTAGCTCAAATTCTGGCAGATCACCTTCTTGCTGCTGATGAACTGCAGCTGTTAGTGGAGATGATGTTGACAATGATGGCAGCCGCTCTTAGGTACGATCATGGCCTTGGAAGGGGTGTTGATGATGCTGAAATCTCCTGGCTTTCCTGGAGAGAGATGGAAAGTCTTTTCGAGGAGACCTCGGAGGTTGCTTGTAAGAAGAAGAATTTTTCTCTGACACCAGTCTGGAGACGAAGCTGGGGTTGCTCTTTTCACCGCGAATATACGAGTTGGCTAAACCAATCAACTCTTGATAAGTTCTCGGTGCTCGGACATTAGCTTCAAACTTTAGTGGACCTTCACGCAGGCCGTGGATGAGAGCCACTCGGTACATTTCTTGATCAACGATCTCAATGTCCAAGATTTCTTTCTGAAAACGATCCACATAATGAGACCAAGTCTCGTTCTCTCGCTGCTTGATCTCAAAGAGGGCTTCTGGACCGCCCTTCCTCTTTGAAGAGGTAGAAAATCTGAGCAGGAACTCCCTTCGCAAATCAGCAAAGGAAGAGATTGACTGAGGTCGCAGTCCATAGAACCAGTCTCTCACTTGACCATCAAAGGTCGTTACGAGGAGCTTGCTCTTGGTAGCATCTGAGAGGGTCTTGAGAGCAACGGCTGATTCAAAGGCTTGAAGATGCTTGACAGGATCAGTCTCCCCGGTGTAAATGGGCAACCGTGGCTCTCGGAAGTTAACTGGAGTTGGTTCATACCGAACGCTCTCCGTAAACGGCGATGGCTCTTCTGGCTCTACTGCATAAGGAAAGTAAGGAGCGTGAGCAGTAGTTGCAAAAGGAGCAGGAGGATAGGAGTAAAAGTTTGCTGTGGGAGGAGCAAAGGCAGGAGCTGAAGAGGAGGGGTGACTTCCCTGAAAGTTCAAAAATCTGGCTGGACTTCCCGGGCAGCCTCCCGGAAGAAGTTTTGACGAGCTGCAAACTCATCATCTTGGGATCGCAAAGGAGCTGCAGGCCCCTGCGGAAAAGTTGGAGTATAAAGAGGAGGATAGACTGGCGGATAAGCCGGTGGATAAACTTGAGGAGTCTCTGATGTTGGTGCTGGATTGATTGGAGGAACTGGCGCTGCTGAAGATTGAGCGACCAATTGCTGAGTGAGAGCTGCTAGAGTACGGTTGATGGCTTGAAACTGTTGGGCAGTTTCTCTGCGAGATTGCTCTAAGGCCTCCCAAAGAGAATCATCACTGGGACTTGGAGAAAGACTCTCGGCTGGTTGATGGTCTGTCATGAGTAACCACTGCTTTCACTGTCTAATCGAGATCTGAAGGTCGCGTGTTAACTGTTGATGTGCGAAATGCGGTTCCAACCAGTTAACGGGTGTTCGATCTCACAGGCTAAGGATGAAGGAAGAAGGGTTGCGGGGATAGAGAGGAAGCTTGCTTGAGCAGAGGAGAAGCTTGATCAAGCAGGGAGGAAGCTTGCTTGAGCAGAGGAGAAGCTTGCTCAGGCAGGGAGGAAGCTTGCTTGAGCAGAGGAGAAGCTTGCTCAGGCAGGGAGCAAGCTTGCTTGAGCAGAGGAGAAGCTTGCTCAGGCAGGGAGGAAGCTTGCTTGAACAGAGGAGAAGCTTGCTCAGGTACTGTCGAGCAGAGGAGAAGCTTGCTCAGGCAGGGAGGAAGCTTGCTTGAGCAGAGGAGAAGCTTGCTCAGGCAGGGAGGAAGCTTGCTTGAGCAGAGGAGAAGCTTGCTCAGGTACTGTCGAGCAGAGGAGAAGCTTGCTCAGGCAGGGAGGAAGCTTGCTTGAGCAGAGGAGAAGCTTGCTCAGGCAGGGAGGAAGCTTGCTTGAGCAGAGGAGAAGCTTGCTCAGGCAGGGAGGAAGCTTGCTTGAGCAGAGGAGAAGCTTGCTCAGGTACTGTCGAGCAGAGGAGAAGCTTGCTCAGGCAGGGAGGAAGCTTGCTTGAGCAGAGGAGAAGCTTGCTCAGGCAGGGAGGAAGCTTGCTTGAGCAGAGGAGAAGCTTGCTCAGGCAGGGAGGAAGCTTGCTTGAGCAGAGGAGAAGCTTGCTCAGGTACTGTCGAGCAGAGGAGAAGCTTGCTCAGGCAGGGAGGAAGCTTGCTTGAGCAGAGGAGAAGCTTGCTCAGGCAGGGAGGAAGCTTGCTTGAGCAGAGGAGAAGCTTGCTCAGGTACGGTCGAGCAGACAGCTACTTGAATGGTTAGCTTTGCAGGTTGATGCCGAGAGAGGAGAGAAGAAGAGAGGAGGCCGCTAGCAGCGGCAACAGCAGACTTCGCCCGCCGCGGCTTGAATGCCACTCTTGCGACGGGCTTTTCCTTTATTCAAGAAGAGTTACAATTTGCTATTGCACCATTACACATAAGAGCAGTAGAGGGTACAATGGGGGAAGCTGGCGGCTGAGGAAGGAGATGCCAGAAACTTAGTAAAAGAGGCTGCGGAGAACTGAAGAACTGAGGCTGAAGATGCTGCCCAAGCTGCCTGCTTAGGGCAGAAAAGTCTAAATCCACAGCTTTGACGACCTGGGCGGACTGAGGATTTGGAGGCCGCTGACCTTGCCTGATCAACCTTGACGGACTGAGAAAACTGAGTCCGCAACCTTTGATCAAGGTGGCAGTTCTCCTCCTGCGCCTCCAGAATGAGAGGACTTGGGGGGTATTTATAGGCCCGGGGAGAATCTTCTTGAAGCGGGGCCTAGTGACGTCATCCTTGACGACCTCGGCGACCTCGGCGGACTGAGAAACTGAGGTCGACGACCTCGGCGGAATGACACTTTCTCTGCTGGGGCAGACTTCCTGCTGGCTGCTAGAAGGGGGGGCAGGCAAGCTGTGCGACCTGAGGAGCAAGCAGGCGGATCTGGAGCAGGCAACTCCGGGCTAATTGGGGGGACTCCAGGAGGAGTCCTCCCTTGCCGGAGCGGAGGCCGCCCCCCTGCGGGCGGCCTGGGGAGGACTCCGGGTGGAGTCCGCCCAGCCAGGGCCAGGCCGCCCCCCTGCGGGCGGCCTGGGGCGGACTCCGGGTGGAGTCCGCCCAGCCAGGGCCAGGCCGCCCCCCTGCGGGCGGCCTGGGGCGGACTCCGGGTGGAGTCCGCCCAGCCAGGGCCAGGGGGCGGACTCCGGGTGGAGTCCGCCCAGCCAGGGCCAGGCCGCCCCCCTGCGGGCGGCCTGGGGCGGACTCCGGGTGGAGTCCGCCCAGCCAGGGCCAGGCCTCCCCCCTGCGGGCGGCCTGGGGCGGACTCCGGGTGGAGTCCGCCCAGCCAGGGCCAGGCCGCCCCCCTGCGGGCGGCCTGGGGCAGACTCCGGGTGGAGTCCGCCCAGCCAGGGCCAGGGGGCGGACTCCGGGTGGAGTCCGCCCAGCCAGGGCCAGGCCGCCCCCCTGCGGGCGGCCTGGGGCGGACTCCGGGTGGTGTCCGCCCAGCCAGGGCCAGGGGGCGGACTCCGGGTGGAGTCCGCCCAGCCAGGGCCAGGCCGCCCCCCTGCGGGCGGCCTGGGGCGGACTCCGGGTGGAGTCCGCCCAGCCAGGGCCAGGGGGCGGACTCCGGGTGGAGTCCGCCCAGCCAGGGCCAGGCCGCCCCCCTGCGGGCGGCCTGGGGCGGACTCCGGGTGGAGTCCGCCCAGCCAGGGCCAGGCCGCCCCCCTGCGGGCGGCCTAGGGCGGACTCCGGGTGGAGTCCGCCCAGCCAGGGCTAGGCCGCCCCCTTGCGGGCGGCCTGGGGCAGACTCCGGGTGGAGTCCGCCCAGCCAGGGCCAGGCCGCCCCCTTGCGGGCGGCCCGCGGAGGCGAGTGGAGGCCGCCCCTGGCGGGCGGCTGGCGGAGCATCCAACCTTGGGCGATTTTGGACCCGACAGTCCGTCTTGCGCAGACACGGTGGACATCAGGGGTAACCTGCTCCTTGCGGATGGGAACCTGTAAGAGAAAAAGCAGAAACAATAGGCACATTGAAGAGGATTGCCGATTTTGGGGTTAACACTGCAGGCTCATATCGCGTTGGCAATGAGATTACATGCTTGACCACTTCTAGATCACCATGGTAACTCCAACAGATTGTCAACAAGCTTGATCATCTCTCTTATAGCACATATCTTAGTGTCTCAGTCTCTAGTGAGAGATCTGAGAAACTTGTCATTTATTTCATAATTTTTGAAGACCCTTCCATATGTCATTAACTCATTTATGATCCCGAAAAATCTTTCATAACAGGTAATTATGTTCTCCTTCAGGGTTTGCCTGAAAGCCTCATACTCTTGGTTGAGCAGAGACTTCCTATTATCTCTTACCTCATTAGTACCCTCCATGTAAACCACAAGGGTGTCCTACATCTCCTTGGAGGTATGGCAGTGAACCAAGTTCAGGAAGGTTGAGTCATCTACATCACTGACAATGATGTTCTGAGATCTTTTGTCCAGGACAGCTAATATGACCTCATCTTTGGTCATTTCAGAGAGTGTCTTTGGTGTCTGGATGTTGACATCCAGAGCAGAGACCTTCATAGGAATGAAAGGTATCTCCCTAACAGTTGAAAAAAATTCTTGGATCATAGGCTTCCATGAATAGCCTCACCCTCTCCTTCAATATTCCAAACTGCTCCTTTCTGCAAATGGGGAGTTTCATGGAACTCAGCTCTCTCTGGCTCTCTCCTGAGCCCATGACCACTTAACAGTAGCTACCTTGGAGGATCACTCAGATTGTTAAATCAGTTTTTTGAGCAACCTCCCTCTGATACCACATGAAAGATCTTTTTCAAGGTAACTAGTAACCTAGAGGGGGGTGAATAGGTTTGCCTAGGTCTTTTGATATTCTTTTGAATCACTTGAGTTTTTATTTTATCTTTAAGCTTAGAATTATCTAGAGCTTATCCTTAGCACCTACAGTTAAGAAAATAAGAGCAACCATAGAAAAGCACATAAGTATTTTATAATGGTTCCCTAAAATTATGGGTACATCCACTCTCCTCCCACCTTGCTAACTTCTTGTTAGTCAAGACACTTCTCCAAACGAATGCTCTAAGGAGCTTACACCTCAGATCCCTCGGGATCTCTCAGTCTCCTCCAAGACTTACACCTTAGCCACAAAGGCATACACTCAGTGATATAAGTATCACCTACCTCAGGAACTTAAGCCCTACCACTAAGGCTATATAGGATAGCCCTACCTCAGAGCAAGCTTGCTCCTACAACTCAGAGAGATGCACTCTCCTATAGCTCGGGAAAATTTGCCCTACCTCAGACCCAAAGGTCCTAGTGCTCAGATCCAGAAGGATCCTATAAGAAGAAATGGTTTAATTTACTTTGACATGGAGAAATTTCTCTGTGTCTACAACTTGAGCAGTAAAGATTTCTGCTCTACCTTTTCTCACAGCAAGGAAAGAAATTGCTGGAGGAACTCAGAAGTTAAATTTTGATCTTGCTGCTAAAGGCTAAAGATCTTTTGATCTCGAGTCTTCAAACGTCTTACTGAACCTGCTAAAGAATGAAGATTCATCTTTCTTCAGAACAGATTTTGAATCTGTTGTGGCAGATGGAGACTTGCACAGCTAACTGAACTTTTCTTGTTGGAGAGCTTCAAGCTTTTCACATGCAGCAATGGAGAAGAAGATGAAGACGGCTGCTCTCCCTTTTTAATATTATATGCCCTTCAAAAGTTCTTTCTGTCTTGGCCCTATCTCTTCCTTTTGTATTTCACCGATCAACGTCTCTTAGAGATCGGTGGCCCCACCTACAGCTTCCAGCAGAGCCTTGCTTTAACGGAAGAATATGTATAGTAGCTTTGCGATAACATTTGTCATGTATCGTAGCCATCCCACTACTAATTTGAAATATGTTGACCTGTTGACTTGTTGACGTCATCAGCTGGGGACTTAGTCAAAAATCAAGCAACATTAGCATATGCGTTGAGTGAGTAAACATCATTCAACGCCAAAACACTTAGACAGATTTACTGTCACTTGGAGTTGAGTGAGTAGCCTTCACTCAACGCCAAACTACTTAGAATATTAATTTGTTTCTAGGCGTTGAGAGATTCAGCTTCACTCAACGCCAAGCCTGCTTTATCAGCTTTCTGCTGCTTGGCGTTGAGTGAGTGAACATCACTCAACGCCAAACTACTTAGACAAATTTATGTCTTCACTAGGCGTTGACAGCATTGAGTGAGCAACCTCCACTCAACGCTTTATGTCTTAACCATATTTCTGCTTCTTCAGTAACTAAAGCGTTGAGAGTGTTGTGTGAACATGCCTCACTCAACGCTACCAATTTTTAACTCATTTCTGCATAAAGGCGTTGAGAGCGTTGAGTGTGTATTCATCACTCAACGCTTTTTGCCTTAGCCAATATTCTGTGTTTTAAAACCACTAGGTTTAGACTGAGTTCGACGAATGGTGAACTGAGCTCGACGAATTTCAAACTCAGTTCGGCGAACTGTCAACTGAGCTTAGCTCGACGAATTCTGAACTCAGTTCGACGAATTTTGAACTAAGCCCGACGATCTCAGGAACTCAAGCTCTAAACTTAACTCGACGAACAGTGAGCTGAGCTCGACGAACTCTGAACTCAGTTCGATGAATTCTGAACTAGTTCAACATACAGCCTTTTTGTTTAATGGCGTTGAGTGTATCTTCATCACTCAACGCCAAAACATAACCAACTATCTCTTTAGTAGTATGTCGTTGAGTGAGTTGACTTTACTCAATGCCTGTAGGACTTAGCCATATTTCTCAGTTTTCCACTGCCTTGGCTTTGACTGTATAGGCTTCACTCAGCGCTATAAGTCATCTGACGTTGAGTGACTGATCTTCACTCAATGCATGTGGACTTAGACAGATTTCTGTCATCCAACTCTTTAGGTAAGTGTTTACCTGACTTGGCCACTTAGGCAGCCTTACCTATCATAGTCATCTACTGATGTGAGTATAACATTGAAAAGATTGACTTCACTCAAATTCAGGACATCCTGGGAAATGGACCCAACACCTTGCTCGCTAACAATGAACAGCGACATGAGAGAGATTTTGGGGTTCTCTGTCTTGAGCAAGTAGTCGGTCTCATGTTATGAAATATAACATAAATTTTTTCCCACATCTTGTGTTCTTTTTTATTACTACCCATAACTGGGTCTTCAGAGACCTCAAGTCATGCATAGCATAATGCTTGGTCTTCTTTCACTGAGAATGCTGTTTCTCGACTAGAAGTCATGCTTAGCACAATGCTTGCTCTTCATGTTGGTGAGCTACTTATAGAACATGCTGGAGATAAGAATCTAATGCTAAAGATGAAGTGACATGAGAATCCAATATTGGGGATGAAGTGATAAGAATATAATGCTGGAGATAAGAACACCTGACAAGGCTTACCTTGTCAAGCTCTGCTCGATGATTTCGTCGAGCTCACAGCTGAGCTCGACGAAATCGTCGAGCAGAGCTCGACGATTCGTCGAAAGATCGACAAAATCGTCAAGCAGAGCTCGATGATTCATCGAGCTGAGCTCGACGAAGTAAGCCCTGTCGATGAATTCTTATCTTTGATGCTTGTCATAAAGGGACATGTGATAGGTATCCAATGCTGGAGATAATAATCTAATGCTAGTGATGACGTGACATGGGAATCCAATGTTGGAGATTAGAATACAATGCTCATGATGGAGTGACAAGGGAATACAATGCTTGATATAAAAAAAATCCTATTTAAGCATCACTTCTCTTCTCATCTTCAGGCTAACTAACTATCTTCCCCTCATACAAATAATGAACTACGGAGCAGGGTCATCTCATTTACGATCTTCGTCGTCTTCAGATGATGAATTATTTTATCAGCAAATTCAAAAGTGGGAAGAAGACGCATCTGAATGGGAGCAAGAAGATGAAATTTTGGCGCGTGCTTATAACTCCAACATAGTAGCACTTCATGAAAATGAACTTCCGAGACGTCGAGGTTCAATACCCGGTCACGTGGTAATCAACCGGGGCAGGATTGAAGGTGCAACTAGACTATGGAATAACTACTTCTCCGATCATCCCACATATAGGGAAACATATTTTCGAAGAAGATTTCGCATGAAAAAGGATTTATTCCTTCATATTGTTGTCGTGGTGCTGGAGCACGGAACTTTCTTCAAGCAAAAGAAGGATGGGGTTGGTAAGCTTGGATTGTCCACTTTGCAAAAAATAACAGCAGCATTCCGTATGTTAGCATATGAAACAGCTGCTGATAGTTGCGATGAATATATTCGAATCAGTGAGCCAACCGTGATTCAATGTTTGAAAGATTTTGTAGGACGATTGTACAAGTGTACAAAGAAGAATATTTGAGATATTCGAATGCCAATAATGTTGCTATATTATTACATAAAGGTGAAGAACGAGGATTTCCAGAGATGTTGGGAAGTCTAGATTGCATGCATTGGCAATGGAAGAACTGCCAATAGCATGGGCATGCCATTATTCAGGACGCCATGGTGGGCCAACAATTATACTCGAAGCAGTAGCATCTTATGACTTATGGATATGACACATGTATTTTGGTTTATCAGGCTCGAACAATGATATTAACATTCTGCAATCGTCTCCTTTGTTTTCCAACTTAGCACAAGGTATTACGCCTCCTACTCATTATCAAATATTGGGAAAAAATTATGATGTTGGTTATTATTTAGCTGATGGAATATATCTGAAGTGGTCAACACTAGTTCAAATTATTTCTCATTCACAAGACAAAAAACAATACTTCACAATACTGTAAAGATGTAGAGCGGGCATTTGGTGCTGTTTAATCAAGATTTGCGATAATTAAGGGGTCGGCCCGTTTTTGGGATAAACGCGTTTTACACAATATCATGATTGCTTGTGTTATAATGCATAATATGATTGTCGAAGACGAGCGAGATGAAAATGAATATGTCGCTATTTCTACTTCAGCACCAACTCCGAACGTTGAAGAGTTGGACACAAGTAAAGCTGAATGATTTCTTCAGTTCCTAAATCAACATAAAAAGATCAAGGACAGAGATGCGCATTTTGCGCTTCAAGATGCACTATCAAACACTGCTGGGTCTGTTACGGGTGCGCTATCACGGGCGACAATGCGATCAACATCGCCCGGCTCAATCGCGGCGCTATCACCACCCTCTTGCGTGCGTGGTCATCATGTGTACACCCTCCACCGCAGCTCGCCGTCCTGCAGTTCGGTAACAATGCCTCCGTCTGGAAAATTCGCCTTGTCCTCAAGGCAGAAGTCCGGAAATTGACACCGAAAATCCTCGCGGAGTAGCCACGTGCTTGCCGACGGAGGCCGATGTCGCCAGGCCACCCGGACTTCCTCGGGAGCACCGGTGCCGGGGTGGGGTGACCGAATTTCAAGAATTGCCGCCGGGTACAAGGGTGCCGAACCGGAGAAATTAAGGACTGCGGGAATGTGGTCCAAGGTGGGATGACGCCGATGACCTGACGAATCTGCGAGATCTGGAACACAGGGTGAATCCGGCTGTCGTCCGGTAAGCGGAGGCGGTAGGCCACATCCCCAATCCGACTAAGCATCTCGAACGGGCAAAAGAAACGTGGTGCCAGCTTGGGACAAGAGCGGCGGGCGACTGTGAGCTGGCGGTAAGGATGGAGCTTAATGAACACCCTCTCGCCCTGGGCGAACTGCAAGTCCCGACATTTCCGGTTGGCGAATGACGTCATTTTGGCCTGGGCACGGCGGAGGTGCTGCTCCAGGATGTCTAAAATGGTGTCGCGATGTTGAAGGTGAGTTGCTAGGCCGGCCACGGGGCACTTGCCCGGAAGGTGCCGGATGATAGAAGGAGGAGATCGTCCGTAGACTGTTTCAAAGGGGGAGGTGTTGGCGGCATAATGATAAGCCGTGTTGTATGAATATTCGGCTCATGGTAGCCATTTCGCCCAGGTTCCCGGCCGTTCGCTAATAAAGCATCGAAGGTAGGTTTCAAGGCACCGATTGAGGACTTCGGACTGCCCGTCCGTTTGGGGGTGGTAGGCAGTGCTCATCCGAAGGAGAGTGCCCTGCAGGCAAAAAAGAGTGGTCCAAAAATTGCTCAAGAAGAGCGGGTCCCGATCGATGACGATGGAGCGCGGGAAACCGTGAAGCCGCACGATCTCGACAATAAAAATGTCTGCCATGGTGGTGGCCGTGTAGGGGTGGCGTAGGGGAATAAAGTTGTCGTACTTCGATAGGCGGTCTACGACCACCAAAATGCAGTCGAAATAGGCCGAATACGGTAACCGGGTGATGAAATCCATAGCGATGTCCTCCCAAATACGTTCGGGCACTAGAAGGGGCTGCAGTAGGCCCCCTGGGAATAATGACTCATACTTGGCCTTTTGGCAAGGAAGGCAGGTGGCGACATAAGCCTTGATCTGGCAAAACATATGCGGCCAAAATAATGAAGCGGCAAGGCGACAATAGGTACGGAACGCTCTAGCATGGCCGCTGGTCGGGGATGCATAGAATTCCTCCAACAACCGTGGAATACACCCGAAACTGGCGGAGACGACGAGGCGGCCGCGGTAGAACAATTGTCCTCCGATGAGCGAGTATGGCGGGTGTGCGGCCGGGTCGGAGATGAGAGTTGTACGAATGGGTCCAAGCATGGGATCCTTTTCGACTCCCTCCTGGATATCCGCTCCCTCTTCCCACATTGGCCGAGTAAGGGCCGCTAGCTCCGGTGCGTGTGGATGGCAGGAGAGAGCACCTTCCGCCCAATTAGTCTTGCCGGAGTGGAACTCGATCGAGAAGTCGTAACCTAGAAGTTTGGTGGCCCACAGTTGCTGTGCGGGTGTGGCAATTTTCTACTGGAGGAGGTAGCAGAGGCTATGATGGTCTGTCCAGACTACGAATGGCCAACCCAGGAGATACGAGCACCAATGCTGGACGGTGAGGACGAGAGCCATGAGTTCGTTTTCATATGCCGAGCGGCTTCAAATGGAGGTCGAGAACCCGCGACTGTAATAAGCGATGGGGCGACTGTAATAAGCGATGGGGCGACCGGATTGCATAAGGACCGCACCGACCCCGGTGCCCGAGGCGTCGCACTCCACTACGAACGGTTGGTGAAAATCGGGCATGGCCAGAACTGGCCCGTGCACGAGAGCTGACTTCAAGGCTGTAAAAGCGGCCAGGGCTGCGGCGGACCACTCGAAGGGACCCTCCTCTGAGGTTTTCAGCAGCTGCGTAAGCAGATGGGCCAAAGTGTCCCATCCCAGAATAAACCGTTGGTAATAGCCGGTGAGGCCCAAGAAGGCCCGCACCTTGCAGACCGAAGTAGGCGTCGGCTAGTGAAGCACCGCCCTGACTTTGTCTTCATCCATGGCCACTCCATTGGCCGCAATAGTATGACCCAAGTAGCTAACCTTCAGGGAGTCGAAGGTGCATTTTTTTTTGTTCAGAATGAGGCGATGGTGGCGAAGAGTGAGGAGTGTGTCCCAAACGTGTTGGAGGTGCGCCTGCCAAGTAGAACTGTATACCAAGATATCATCAAAAAAAACAAGAACATGCTTACAAAGTACCGACCGAATGATGTCGTTCATGATAGCATGAAAGGTGGTCGGGGCGTTAGACAGCCCGAACGACATCACCAAAAACCCGAAGTGGTCGTAATGAGTCTGAAAAGCTATTTTGGGCACATCTTCTGGCCGGACCCGAATCTGATGAGAGCCGGCCCGAAGGTCCAACTTAGTGAAGAAGGTGGCATCGTGGAGTTCGTCCAGAAGCTCTTGAATGACGGGGATCGGGTACTTGTCGGCGATGGTTGCCTTGTTGAGTTCACGATAGTCGACGCAGAAACACCAACTACCGTCCTTCTTGCGTACGAGAAGGACCGGGCTTGAAAGGGGCTTGCACTCGGCCGAATAATGCCTCCTAATAGCATTTCCCGTACAATCCATTCGATCTCGTCCTTCAAAACATGCCCATAGCGGTATGGCAGAACGGACACCGCGGACGTCTCCGGTCGGAGAACTATGGCGTGGTCAGTGTGGTGGACCGGGGGTAAGCCGGTTGGGGCCTCGAATAGATCGTCGAATTCATGTAGGAGGTGGCAGAAATCCTCGGGAGGTGGGGAAAGTTCGGCCTCGGTGCCCTGAAGCGGCCAAAGCCACGCGGAGAAATCCACCTCAAAGGTACGCTGAAGGGTGTGGAACGATACCGGCGTCCGGAGGAGGGTCGAGTCTCCCGTAAGACAGTAGGAAATGGGCCCCTGCTGGAATTGCATAGTCATTGTGGCCCAATTGACCCGGACGTTGCCAAGTGTTTGGAGCCACGCCACTCCTAAAATGGCGTCAAGGCCACCCAACCCAAAGATGTAGAAGTCGGCTGTCACGGCACAGGTACCGAGTGCAATCGTCATCGCCAGACAGAGGCCCTGTGTCGGTCGGCGACGGTCGTCCCCCAAACACAATATGAAGGTCGGGGACGGTTGGAATGGAAGTGCCACTTCGCGCGAGAGATCTTCTGAAATGAAGTTATGGCTGGCACCGCTGTCTATCATGAGAATGAGGTCGCGGTTCTGGAGGTGGCCGCGGAGCTTCATCGTGCGTGGGCCCGTGATGCCGCCAAACAAAAAGTAGGGGAGCTCCAAACAGTGGAGGCCATCCCTCTCCGGAAAGGGAGGATCGGTGGCCGATAATGTGGTCGGGTCATCGACCTCCGTTGTCATTTCCTCAAGATAGTCGTCATCGAACAAGGCATGAAATTCTTTCACCCAGAAAACATGGTTGGGCGAGTATGGCTGGCGACAACGGAAGCACAAACCCCGCTTGCGGAGGTCGTTGTATTCCGCATCCGAGAAACGGTGCGGCGGCCCGCGCCCCGGGCGAGGGCCCCCCGGGTTAGGAGTGCGAGGGCCTCCCTCCCGCGGTGCGGTCGGCCACGGCGGGATATGGTGAGTCGGAGGAACGAAGATGGCCGATGAAGCAGTACGGATGCCCAAATCCGCCTCCACGGCGCGTGCGAGGTCAATGGCGGTCGAGACACTGTGGAGTTGATGTGTGCGTAGGCGGGAGTGAATGGATGGGCGGAGACCCTGAAGGAAGAATCCCAAATAGTGATCCGGAGGTAGCCCGGTCACGTGGGAAACCAATGCCACGAACTCATCAATATTGCTATCAAGATCGGCTGATTGGCGAACGCTGCAGAGGCGCTCGATGGCGGAGCCGGAGTACCGTGCGTAGTAGTGTTGAATCATTTCATTCGTCAATTCAGGCCAAGAAATTTTGGGTTGAATCTGGCGTAGCCAACGCGCCCAATGCAAGGCGGAGCTGGAGAGGCCGACTACGGCAGTGCTCACCTTGTCCTCGTCGGCGGTGAAGTGGAGATCAAAGAATTGTTCGGCTCACGCAATCCACCCCATTGGATCGACGCCCGAGAATGAGGGCAACTCCAGTGCTAGTGGGGTTGGCCCACTGGGGTTAGCACAGCTGTTGGTCGCGGCTCGGCCGCCATTAACGGCAGAACGGGGGGCTGGCCGAGGAGGGAGGTGGATGAGTTAGCGTCCGACGTGTGAGGCACGGGTAGGACGAGCTCCAGGCGGGCGAGAATGGCGGCGGTGGTGTTGGAGTTGGTGAGGGTCGTGGCTTGGAGGGCGGATACAGAGGCCCGCAGATCGGCGAGGTCCGCTTCGTGGGCATCAGCCCGGGCGCGGAGATTGTTCGGGTTGTCGGAGGAGGCGACGACAGCGTTCCGAGTGGAGACCGGCATGATGCAGATATCCGGCGGCGCCGCGGCGGGGGGATCGGCAGGTCGGGCCAAATGTTACCGCTAGGGAAGGAGAGGGGGGAGGCCGGCGACAGAAGAGTGCCGGTTAGAGAGAGAGAGAGAGAGAGAGAGAGAGAGAGAGAGAGAGAGAGATGAGAGCTAGAGAGAGAGGAGAGGGAGCAACCCCCTTTCTTGTTAGATGATCTGAAGATAAAACATTAGGGTTACAATAGTCCTCTTATATAATGAGGCATAACCAAACAAAAAGACTAGAAAGCCCTTAGGCCAAAAAACTCTTAGCTCCCCCCTTCACCCGCTGTCGGGTCTCCTGCGGGTGCGCTATCGCTGGCGACAATGCGATCAACATCACCAGGCTCAACCGCAGCGCCATCACCGCCTCCTACGTGCGTGGTCGTCGTGCGTACACCCTCCACGGCGGCTCGCCGTCCTGCAGTTCGATAACAAACAACCTTTTAAAAATGTTGTTTTACCCTTTGATTTCGAACATTTGGAGACCATCTCGCAGGTGGAAGTACTTTGGCAATATTTTTTTTCTCATTTTTTGGTCAAGGAGAAGAAAACATGGAGAGTAAGATATTTGATTTTTAATTTCTTGAATGGTGTTGCCACATGAGAAATCATAGCAAATTATTTCTAATATTTTCAAGCTAATTGCATAATGGACACAGTTAAGCAACCTACATTATTTGCATTGCTTCCAAATTTGTGTTGTCATATTTAGTATCATCGTCTACCATGAACTGATTTTTGTTTTAATTCTTATTCCGTAGCTTCCCAGGTGAGATGATAAGTTGGATATATGCTCATCATGTGAAAATTGCATCTTATGTTGGGCATAATAGGTAATGAATAAAACGATCTCTTGTTAAATAGTTTTATTATTCGTTAGATTCCAGCTTTTTGTGTACCTCTATCAGATTTTTGATAACATCATTTTGCAAAACCGTGTTGTCGTGTTGTTGTGCATGATTGCAGCAAGCAATCCTATTTTTTTGCTACCGACTGTATTTACAGTTCCTGTATTTTCTCTTCTCAGGATTTTGCTCCAACTAAGTTCTCAACATGGAGTTATCCATTTCAATTTTTCACCCTCTTTTGTGAATTTAGTCATTTAATCTTTGTAAATTTGAAAACATTCATTCTTGATTTTAAACCATGGAAATGAAATGTGATTTATAGTTATGGTTCCAGTTTGTAGCCATAAAAATGGGCATGTTCCTAATTACTCCGCACTTTTCTTCTGTTAAAGTATCATTGCAAATTATTTCTGAACTTTTCTTGAAAGTGTTGAGGTATATTGAAATAGGATTGACAGGTGCTTAACGGGTTGCGGTTAGGATCCGATAGGAATCCAACAACTCGTAGTCGGGTATTTAGGGTTTGCCTATAAATACCCATGCTAGGGGCAACGAGTAGGCCGTTCAAAACTAGACGGTCACGCGGATGCTTCGAGCACTCCTAATATTCTCGAAGAATGTTTCGTTTTGCCCTAGACCCCGCTCCCGTGATTCCGTGAATCGTCCGCTTCCGCCGGCTCTAGTTCTCGTGTTTTTGGATTCGCCGCTCTTGTTGTTCTCTCCAGATCGGTGAAATCATCCACTGCATATCTCAATCGGAAAGAAGATCGAAGGAGAATAAAGCTCCGGATCGTCCTCTGCCCTAGCCGATCGTGAGGAGTGTGCCGCTCTCGATTCTTCTGCTCCCGTCGATCGACTGTGCCGCCTAGGCGGATCTGCGTCTGCTGTAGCCGGAAAGGAAAAGTTCTGCCTCGCGGCTGCCGCTCGGCCAAACAAAGGTCGTGCCCTCGATCCGGCGATTCTCAGCGGCGATAACCGCGATTTCTTCCGCCGCCGTCGATCGGGGAAGAAGATTCATGTTGCATTTTTTGGATTCCGCCGCCGCTGATCAGGAGAGATCCTAAATCTCATCGCTGGAAGGAGGATCCGGCTTCGGGGCGCCGTTCTATGCTCCTAGATCGAGCTTTGTTCTCGTTCTTGAGTCCAGGGCTGCTTCTGTTCGTTGGGAGGAGGGACATCATCAAACCTTTTTCTCTTTCTTTATTGATCTGGTTGCCGATCCAGATCCAGAAGTTTTGGTTATCAGAATCAGATCTCTAGTTTTTGGATATCCCTGTACAACCCCATATTCGCTGGGTGGGACCCGGAGACACCACTGAGGAATTGGGCTAGGCTCAGGTTAGCCCTGGGTTAGCCCTAAGACATACTTATAGAGTTCTCGCCCTGAAGGGGCTCCCGCCCAAGGCAGATGTTCAAGCTCTCGGCAGGAGAGATCGTCGAACGACCGAAGCAGAGGGCCTGACCGCGGAAGCTTCCGCCCTAGGGCAAGCTCCCGCCCAGGGGAGGCGAGAAGGCCCCAAGAGGGCCTTCAGTCGCGAGCTCTTCGAAACCGTGGAGGGCGCGAACCTCCCTGGCAAGGGGGTCTCGCCAAGGTTGGCCCGGGTGGGGGTCCAGCGAGAGCCTTCTCGGCCAGGGTTCTCGCCAAGTGGGCCCACGTGGTGGGGCCCGACGCTCATAAAGAGGACCATTTTATAATATATTATCCCGAGGTAAAATTACCCAAGTGCCCTTCGAATGACAGCGGGATTTGGCTATTGGCAGACCCCTCAGGGGTATTTCAGTATTTTCAGGTCAAAGGAAGGCTATAAAAAGACCCATAAGGGCTATTTAGAAGGCAGGTTGATCATTTTCCTCTAGCCCTAGTGCCTTCTGAAGAGCTCCCAGCCCAGCATTTGGCTTTGGAGGGGAAGCTCTCAGAGATCTTCCGGGTGTGTGGTGGGACCTCCCAGCTGAGGCTTTGGGTCTGTGTTAGGGCCTTAGCAACCTGTCAGGGGTCGAGGTTTGAGAGAAGTAGGCATTCACTGCACTTTGGTTCGTGAACATTTGTTGAGGTTGCTTTTGGCTTCAACAGTTCTGGTGCGGTGAGCGTGGAAGCAGTCGGTGCAAGAAAATCTTGAGTCAAGTCCCATGGCAGGAGGCGAGGGTGAAGGATCAGGCGCGGGAGGATCCCCCACCCGGGTGGACGAGGCGACGAGGAAAATGTTTGAGGACTTCAGGCGAGAAGTCATGCAGACGATCAACTTGGCCTTCTCGGCAAGGAACGAGTGGGAGACGCCACAGGTTCCGGTGGAGGTGGTTCCGCTGCTAGGCGAGAACGCTCCAGGGCAGCGCCCCGGTAAGGAGGTCCCGGTGGAGGCAGGCGAGAGAGACGTAGCCGCGCGGGAGCTCTTCCCAGGTCAGCGTCTCGGGAAGGAGCTTCCGGCGGATCTGGGCGAGAAGGAGGCGACGGTGCGGGAACTCTTCCCTGGGCAGGGTCTCGCGGATCGGTCCAGCCAACCGAGATCGCGAGACGTGCCTTCTCGCCAGGCAGGGGGCGAGACCCCCTTTAGTGAGCTCATTGTCTCGGCTCCAGTGCCGGAGGGGTTCCGGGAGCCGGACATGACCTACTACACCGGGAAGGATGACCCGGTCCAGCACGTGCAATGGTTCGAGGACGTGGTGTCCATCAGGCAAATGTCGGATGCCTTCAAGTGTAGGCTTTTTGCCATCACCCTGAAAGAAAAGGCCAGGGACTGGTTCCACCAGTTGCCGGCGAGTTCCATCTACAGCTTTGAGGATCTGCGGAGGGGTTTTCTGTTGAGATTCTCAACTTCGAAGAAAAGGAAGAAGGAGGCTGAGTGCCTGTTTGCAGTGAGGCAAGGGCCGGAGGAGACGTTGGGTCGCTATGTCGACCGGTTCCAAGAGGAGGTTCTCCTGGTCCAGGAGGTCCCGGGGTATGCGCTGATGCTAGCCTTCACCCTGGGGCTGAGGCCAGGGTTTTTCAGCATGGAGTTGAAGAGAGTGCCCCCTCTCTCTTTTGAGGAGCTCATGGAGAGGGCGGCGAAGGAGATAGACTTCGAGAGGGCAAACCCGGCGTTTGCGAGGAAGCTGGCCAGGCTGGCCGAGGACGACGTGAAGGAGCCGGTGGCGGGAAGGCAGAGAGAGCAGAGGGAGCAGAGGGAGCCGAGGGAAGATAGGAGAAGAGAAGAGCCCCGAGGGCAGGGGCAACAGCATGGGGGGGCCAGGGAGCCAAACAACCGACTGGGTTGGAGGCCTCAGGAGGGTCGCCCCCAGGGCCAGGGAGGACTTCAGATAAGAGATAACTTTCGGGAGCCCAGAAGGCTGGAGCAGGGAGGATGGCGACAGGGACCAAGGGGTCATTTCCCACCGCCGCAGGAGGCTATGGAGGTGGGAAGGGGAAGAGGTAGAAGATTTCGGGGAGCCGAAGAAGGGGAGGAGGAGAAGGAAGAGGGGGCAGGGTAGCGTTGCCCTATTGCGACTTCCATCAGGAGGAAGGTCACGCAACGGCCACCTGCCCAGAGTTTCTGGAGATCAGAGGGGCCAGAGGGGCCGGAAGGCAGGATCCGCCCGTAAGGATCGTGGAAGTACAGCGGGAAGAGGTGGAGGACAGATGTGAAGACAGGATTGACGTGGGGACCCGAGGAGGGATCGGAGTGATCCACGGGGGGGTGGGGATCGAGGCCACCCGCAAGGGGAGCCTTCAAACCATGTTCCGCCGAGGGGTCGCCTCGACCTCCCAGGCTCCCCCCCCAGAGGAGAAGATCACTTTCTCATCCGCGGATATGCCAGACTACGAGGACCCGTTCTGCGACGCGCTTGTGATCCAGACAGCGGTGGAGAACTACACCGTCTCCCGGATACTGGTGGATAATGGGAGCTCGGTGAATGTGATCTTCAAGAAGGCTTTCGATGAGATGAGGGTGGAAGGAAAAAGGGTCCTGGCTTCTGATGGACCGCTCTTTGGCTTCTCCGGCGAAAGGAAAGAGGTGGAAGGAGGAGTAGGCTTGCATGTGAGGCTTGGGGGCGTCTCACGGAACTGTCGGTTCGTAATCGTGGACGCCCCGAGTAGTTACAATGCCATCTTTGGGCGCCCCCTCATCAGCGCCTTTCGCTGTGTACCCTCCTCGTACCACCAATGCCTCAAGTTCAACAATGGAGGGGTGCAGGTGAGGATCAGGGGGGATCCGAAGATGGCAAGGCAGTGCTATGTGACGGCGGTTAACACCGTGTCATGGATGGAGGAGGCAGAGGAGTTGGAGAGGGAGATGGCTGAGCAGGAAGGAGTTGAGGAAGGGGGGATGAGCCTGGGAGAGGCGGTGGAGGTTGCTGAGGAGATGGCGGAGGCAGAGGAGTTGGGGGAGATCAGCCCAGAAGAGGCGAGAGGAGTGGTGGATGAAGAAGAGCAGAGGCAGGAGGAGAGCCTGGAGGAGGCGATGGAAGTTGATGAGGTTGGGGGAGAAGAGCTCGAGTTTGAGCGGGAAGAGGCAAGGGTAAGTTGGGAGCGGTCGGGGCTGGAGCCGGCCGAAGAGGTGGTGGAGATGGAGGTGCTTACAAGAGCGGGGGAGGCGCAAAGGATTCGGATCAGCGGAGGCTTGAGCCTTGAGGATCAGGAGCGGATGCGAGCCTGCATCCAGGGCAACGTCGACATCTTCGCTTGGAGCGCGGCAGACATGCCGGGCATCGACGCTGACGTGGCCTGTCATCGCTTGAACCTGGATTCCAGAGCCCGCCCCATACGCCAAAAGATGAGGGCCATCGCCACCAAACTAGAAGCCCCCATCCGAGAGGAGGTCCAAAAGCTCCTGGACGCAGGCTTCATCTCAGAGATCCAGTATCCAGGCTGGATCTCCAACGTGGTAATGGTAAAGAAGGGAGGAGGAAAATGGCGCATGTGTATTGATTTTTCCTTATTAAATAAATCATGCCCCAAAGATTGTTACCCTTTGCCTCGAATCGATGCGCTGGTTGACTCAGCCGTCGGTTTTTCTCTTATGAGTTTTTTAGATGCATTTTCAGGTTACCACCAGATCCGGATGCACCCTCCTGATGTCAAGGATGTTTCCTTCATCACAAGAGAGGGATGCTTCAGCTATAAGATGATGCCCTTCGGATTGAAGAATGCAGGGGCAACATACCAACGCATGATGGATCGAATCTTTCGAGATCAAAGGGGAAGGAACCTGGAGGTCTACGTGGACGACCTCATGGTCAAGAGCAAGTGTGTTGTTTCCCACTTGCGGGACTTGGAGGAAACGTTTGCCACCCTGCGGAAGTTCAAGATGAGGTTGAACCCCTTGAAGTGCGTCTTCGGGGCTAGTCGCGGCAAATTCCTCGGGCACCTCTTGACTCCCGCGGGGGTAGAACCCAACCCCGATAAGGTTAAGGCTATTCTAGACCTAGAATCGCCTCGCAACGCCAAGGAGGTCCAGCGCTTGACCGGGAAGTTGGCCGGGTTAAGCAGGTTCCTCTCTCGGTCAGGGGATAGATGTTCCTCCTTCTTCAAAGTACTTCGTGGCAACCAAGCATTCGAATGGACGGCCGAGTGTGAAGAGGCTTTTCAGGGGCTGAAGAGGCAACTCTCCCAAGCTCCGTTACTTCAAAGCCCGAAGGAGGGGGAGGACCTAGCTTTGTATTTAGGAGTGGGAGGAGAGGCAGTGAGCTCCGTCTTGGTTAGGGAAGAGGGGAAGAAGCAGTTACCCGTCTATTATGTCAGCCGAATCTTAAAAAAGGCGGAGCTCCGATACCCCATTCTGGAGAAGCTAGCATATGCTTTGGTCATCTCAGCTAGGAAGCTTCGCCCTTACTTTCAAGCACACTCGATTAGGGTGATAACCGACCATCCCCTTCGCAAGGTCTTGGAGGGGGTGGAACATTCAGGAAGGTTGGCAAAGTGGTCCATCGAGCTAAGCGAGTTTGACATCTCTTTCGTCCCGAGGCTCTCTATCAAAGCCCAGGCCGTAGCGGATTTCCAGGCGGACTATGTTACCGAGGCGGAGGCTGAAGAACCAAAGCCGCAAGAAGCGTGGAAGATGGTGGTCGACGGGGCCTCAGGAAGGCACTCCCTGGGAGGAGGTGTGGTGTTAGTAAGCCCTCAGGGAGTTACCATAGAGCAAGCCGTGACTTTCCATTTCCCTGTAACCAACAACCAAGCAGAGTATGAGGCTGTGATCGCCGGCCTTCGCTTGGCGAAGGAGTTGGAAATCCAGGATGTGGAAGCCTTCACCGACTCAATGGTGGTAGCATCGCAGATCCGAGGCGAGTTTGAGGCCCGGGAGCCGACCCTCGCGAGGTATCTATCTAAGGTAAGAGCCATCATTGGGGGTTTCCGTTCATTCTCTATTCGACATGTCCCCAGGGAGGAAAGCGCGGCAGCTGATCGACTGGCGAAGTTCGGGCCTCGGGGAGGAGGTACCCTAACCGAACTATTCCGACCAGCCATTGAAGAGGGGGAGTTGATGGAGGTGAATCGGCGGTCCTCATGGATGGATCCATTGGTGACTTTCTTAACCACAGGAGGTGTCGGAAGTGCCAAGTACATGCTCCTCTCCAGCTCTTGCCCGCCCAAAGACTTCGAAGCATCACGGCGCCATGGCCCTTCGCCATTTGGGGGATGGACCTGGTTGGACCCTTCCCTCCAGCTAGCGGGCAAAGGAGGTTCCTCCTAGTGATGATTGACTACTTCTCCAAATGGCTGGAGATCAAGCCGTTAGCCAAGGTAACCTCCCAGGTCATCAGAAACTTCGTTTGGGGGGAAATCATTTGCAGGCACGGATTGCCCCAAGCGATAGTGACAGACAATGGACCTCAGTTTGCCAGTGAATAATTCATCAGTTTCTGCACCCAATTAGGGATTGACCTCAGGTTCGCCTCTGTCCATCATCCTCGGAGCAATGGTCAGGTGGAGGCGGCAAACAAAGTCATCGTCAACTTGCTCAAAAAGAAGGTCGAGAACCTGAAGGGTAGCTGGGTGGAACAGCTCCCTTCCGTCCTGTGGGCCTTGCGAACAACTCCGAACACGGCCACTGGAGAGACCCCCTTCAAGCTCTCTCACGGGTGTGAGGCTGTCCTCCCGGTGGAGTTCGAGGTTCGGTCCCCAAGGGTCGCGGCCGCAGCGGAGGGAAGCGAAGCTTGGAGGTTGGAGAACGAGGAAGGGTTGCGCCTCTCATTAGATATGGTGGAAGAGCTGCGGGATGTTGCCGCCATCAGGCAGGAGGAAATAAAACGGCGAATGGCTCGGTACTTCGATAAGCATATCCGAGTCAAGCAATTCGCCGAGGGGGATCTAGTACTGAAAAAGGTCGACGCTGCGGGAAGGTCGGCCGCGGTTGGTAAGCTCAACCCTAGCTGGGAAGGGCCTTATATAGTAGAGAAGGCTCTGGTTAACGGAGGCTACTATCTCCAGGATGCGGAAGGAAGGACCTTGAGTCACACCTGGAATGGTGATGACCTGAAGCGCTTCTACCCATAGGAGGAAAGAAGGATTGTAATGATCGTAAACAACTATTGCATTTTCGATAAGTTTATTTCAGAATATTGACTGCTTCCGAGTATACAATCTTTAAGTCTCTTTTGTTTTTACCGACTATGACTCCTCTCCCCGATGATGGAATAGACCAGGTTTGGTTATCTTCATCAACACCCCGAGCTCGGCTCGGCCCCAGGTAGACCCGCTGCGCAGGCTCTCATCCAGCTGGCAGGTCCGAAGGCTCGCCTGTGGGGGATAGGTTGGCTCTTGTGATACTTTGTTCTTAGCCACTTCAACGACACCCCGAGCTCGGCTCGGCCCCAGGTAGACCCGCTGCGCAGGCTCTCATCCAGCTGGCAGGTCCGAAGGCTCGCCTGCGGGGGATAGGTTGGCTCTTGTGATACTTTGTTCTTAGCCACTTCAACGACACCCCGAGCTCGGCTCGGCCCCAGGTAGACCCGCTGCGCAGGCTCTCATCCAGCTGGCAGGTCCGAAGGCTCGCCTGTGGGGGATAGGTTGGCTCTTGTGATACTTTGTTCCTAGCCACTTCAACGACACCCCGAGCTCGGCTCGGCCCCAGGTAGACCCGCTGCGCAGGCTCTCATCCAGCTGGCAGGTCCGAAGGCTCGCCTGCGGGGGATAGGTTGGCTCTTGTGATACTTTGTTCTTAGCCACTTCAACGACACCCCGAGCTCGGCTCGGCCCCAGGTAGACCCGCTGCGCAGGCTCTCATCCAGCTGGCAGGTCCGAAGGCTCGCCTGTGGGGGATAGGTTGGCTCTTGTGATACTTTGTTCCTAGCCACTTCAACGACACCCCGAGCTCGGCTCGGCCCCAGGTAGACCCGCTGCGCAGGCTCTCATCCAGCTGGCAGGTCCGAAGGCTCGCCTGCGGGGGATAGGTTGGCTCTTGTGATACTTTGTTCTTAGCCACTTCAACGACACCCCGAGCTCGGCTCGGCCCCAGGTAGACCCGCTGCGCAGGCTCTCATCCAGCTGGCAGGTCCGAAGGCTCGCCTGTGGGGGATAGGTTGGCTCTTGTGATACTTTGTTCCTAGCCACTTCAACGACACCCCGAGCTCGGCTCGACCCCAGGTAGACCCGCTGCGCAGGCTCTCATCTAGCTGGCAGGTCCGAAGGCTCGCCTGTGGGGGATAGGTTGGCTCTTGTGATACTTTGTTCTTAGCCACTTCAACGACACCCCGAGCTCGGCTCGGCCCCAGGTAGACCCGCTGCGCAGGCTCTCATCCAGCTGGCAGGTCCGAAGGCTCGCCTGTGGGGGATAGGTTGGCTCTTGTGATACTTTGTTCCTAGCCACTTCAACGACACCCCGAGCTCGGCTCGGCCCCAGGTAGACCCGCTGCGCAGGCTCTCATCTAGCTGGCAGGTCCGAAGGCTCGCCTGTGGGGGATAGGTTGGCTCTTGTGATACTTTGTTCTTAGCCACTTCAACGACACCCCGAGCTCGGCTCGGCCCCAGGTAGACCCGCTGCGCAGGCTCTCATCCAGCTGGCAGGTCCGAAGGCTCGCCTGTGGGGGATAGGTTGGCTCTTGTGATACTTTGTTCCTAGCCACTTCAACGACACCCCGAGCTCGGCTCGGCCCCAGGTAGACCCGCTGCGCAGGCTCTCATCTAGCTGGCAGGTCCGAAGGCTCGCCTGTGGGGGATAGGTTGGCTCTTGTGATACTTTGTTCTTAGCCACTTCAACGACACCCCGAGCTCGGCTCGGCCCCAGGTAGACCCGCTGCGCAGGCTCTCATCCAGCTGGCAGGTCCGAAGGCTCGCCTGTGGGGGATAGGTTGGCTCTTGTGATACTTTGTTCCTAGCCACTTCAACGATACCCCGAGCTCGGCTCGGCCCCAGGTAGACCCGCTGCGCAGGCTCTCATCTAGCTGGCAGGTCCGAAGGCTCGCCTGTGGGGGATAGGTTGGCTCTTGTGATACTTTGTTCTTAGCCACTTCAACGACACCCCGAGCTCGGCTCGGCCCCAGGTAGACCCGCTGCGCAGGCTCTCATCTAGCTGGCAGGTCCGAAGGCTCGCCTGTGGGGGATAGGTTGGCTCTTGTGATACTTTGTTCCTAGCCACTCCAACGACACCCCGAGCTTGGCTCGGCCCCAGGCAGACCCGCTGCGCAGGCTCCCACCAAGCTGGCAGGTCCGAAGGCTCGCCTGCGGGGATAGGTGGAGTCCTTGACCTTTTGATCCTTGGTTCTTGATTGGTAGTTACTACGTTACAACGAGCTCGGCTCAAACCCCGGTAGACCCGCTGCGCAGGCACCCATACAAGCTAGCAGGTCCAACGGCTCGCCGGCGGGGTAGGGGTTTGATCGGTTGGAAAAATATGTGGGCAGGACCCTGACCTAGACCAGGGGCAAATCCCTAAAGGGTCTCGGTTCAGGGGTCTCGGCCAGTAAAGGTCTCGGTTCAGGGGTCTCGGCCAGTAAAGGTCTCGGCTCAGGGGTCTCGGCCAGTAAAGGTCTCGGCTCAGAGGTCTCGGCCAGTAAAAGTCTTGGCTTGGAGGTCTCGGCAGATCGCGGCCCGGAGGTTTCGGCCAGTAAGGATCCCGGCCCAGAGGTCTCAGCCAGCAAAGGTCTCGGCTAAAGGAGGTTCTCGCAAAAAGAAAGCTCCCGGCGGACCTAGGCAGGACGATTCAATCGACGACGCGAGGTTCCCGCCTAGCTGATCTCTAAGGAAGGTCACCCTAAAGAGACTAAGGGTCTCGGCGAAAGCTCGCGCGGAGGTCATTCGGCAGAGTAACATACTTTCAAAGCACGCATGGATAATAATAAAAAAAAAGGGGGGAAATGAAAAATGAAAATGAGACATTACTTTATAAAAAAGTTAATTACAGAAGGAGGTTCTCGCTCATTACAAAAAGATATTCAAAATAAAAGACACCTCAGGGGGACGCGCTGTAGTCCCCACTGGTGCTCTCGCTTGAATCATCGCCAGAGCCTTCCCCGGACGTCTCGTCAACAGCGGTAGAGGACCTCGGGACGTCTGAGAGCGGCGAGTCCGGCGCGCCCGGGGGTTTAGGAACTGGGTCGTAAAGCCAAGGGAGAAGTTGGCGAGCGTCGATGGTCGCGCCGTCCTCCCGGAGCAGCTCGACGTCTCGCAGCGTCTCGAGCGTCAGCTTGACGGTCGCCTGAGCGTTGGCTTGAAGCAGCTTATCGACGTCGTACTCCGAGAGGTAACGGCTCCGCAACCTCGCATCTAGCTCCGGGGGCGGGACCTTCGCCAGCTCTGCGCGGAGCTGTTCCCTCAGGAGGACGCTCTCGCAGCGCGCGTTGGCCAGCTCTGCGCGAAGCTCCCTGACTTGGGCGGAATCCTGCAAAAGGGATAAAAGATTTTAGTCTAGACGCATTACATCGTAGAAACTTCGAGGAAACGGGGGCAAGGGCTCAGGAAGGTCTCGCCTACCTCGGTCGAGGGGCGCAGAGACAGCGCCAATTTAGCATCCGCGAGCTCCTGTTGAGCTCTCGCGAGTTCTTCTTCCGCGGCATGCGCGCGAGCTATCGCGTCCTCCCTCGCCTTGCGCATATCAGTGAAGTTCTTGTCAATGGTGATGCTTCGACGCGCACACATATGTGTAAGCTCGAACCCGCGCATTACGGCCCGGGTGGCGTCGAAGGCTAGAAGGCGGGTAGGCGTCTGGTCGAACACGCTGGCATCTTCCCGGCTGTAGAGACCATACCCAAGCGAGAAGGCCTCGCCGGTCACATTTTCCCCCTCCGCCCATCGGGGAAGGAGGGTCGAAACCCTGATTGAGTTTGTCTTGGGGTCCCATTCCATCTGAGGCTTCCCCTCCGAGTCGGCGTACCTGACGCCTAAACCAAAGTTCCGGTGCCCTCTCGGCACCTCCTGGGGCGGGACGTTGGCGGAGGTCTCGGCGGCAACCACTTCTCCCCCAGCCTCGCCTACGGCCGATGTGTTTCTGGCGGAAGCCTCGGCGCGGCTCTTGGCGGCGACATCCATCTCACTAGCCCTCTGAAGGATCGCTTCAAAGGACCTGCCCTCAGGAGGAGGTTGGACGGGCGAGACCGCCAACGATTTCCCCTTGTCGGCGGCAGAAGGCTTGGGCCTCTTCAGCGTGCGGAGAGGAGGAAGGGTGGCCTTCCGCTTCTTGGCCGGTGGCGGCATGGAAGGGGTTGGATCTTCTCGGCAGGCGCTGGCGCTAGTTTCCGCGAGCGCAAGGGGGCCTCTCGCTGCCAGACCCTCGACACCCCGGCCTGCGGCGAAGGGTTGGCGCAGAGGGACCTCCCGCTCTCCTGCAAAGTAAAAACGCTTTAGCACTTCAGCGCAAGAAAATCTTTGATAAAAAAAGGGGGAATCTGAGGCGAGACCGTACCTTCGCCCGATTGAACAAGGGGGAGGGAGTCGACGTCCCGCAGAAGATAGGGGACGTCGAACTCCTTGGTCCCGAAGAATTCCAGGATTGCGCTCTCGCGCGATCCCAGAGCGGGCGGCTTGTAGGCAGCGTCTTCATACTGGACAGGCTGAAGCGGGACGTTGCCGAAGTCCCCGCTGACGTAAACGAACTTCTCGCCCCAATGGTGGTGCTTATTGGCGAGACCGGTAACCTCGAGCTGTTGCCCGGAGAAGAAAACTACCCCCCCCCCCTTGGCACGGAAGTTGAATAGCTTCCGGAAGATGGGCAGACTAAACTCGATCCTCTCGGATCGCATATAGCATATGAATGCTATAAGGATCGCGACGGAGTTCGGGTTTAGCTGGGCGGGCACCACCCCATAATAGCGGAGAGCTAACCGAACCTCCGGCCACAGGGGGAGGCGGAAGCCCACCTCGAAATGCTCGAGGGGGATGGCAAGCTCTCCCGCCCCGGGAGTATTCACCCTATCATGATTCCCCGGGTTCCGCGCCGAGAAGCCGGCGGGAACGTAGCGGTCGACGATCACGTTGTATTCGTCGAGGGTGAGCTTGCAGGAAGGGAAGAGGTGTTTCTGGAAGGCTTCCGCACAATGGGCGCGACCCTTGCTCTCGCCAGGCATGGCTAGTTCGTGAGTAAGAGCGAGAGCTGTAGGGGGGTCGAAGCGGAAGCAGGAACGCGAGAGCGCGGAGGGAAGGCTGAGGTTCCGGATCGGAGAAGTAAATGCGGTTGGTAGGCTTCTCTATTTATAGGGAATCGTAGTCATCATGAGTTCATCCGGCAGAGAGAGAAAGTGACAGCGGAGTACAGCTGTCAGAATCCGGGCTAACGACGCCTCGGTTCTCCCCCTCAGGATGACGGCGGTCAACGGTCGCTTCAGGTTTCGACGCGACTGCCTAGATCGGCGCAAGCCTCCTAGACTGGCGCAAGCCTCCTGGGTTAACGCAAACCTCCTAGATCAGCGCAAGCATCCTAGATCGGGGTAAGCGCCTTGATTAAAAAGCCCCGCAGAGCGATAAAAAGGAAAGGGAAAAGAGAGACATGGGTAGAAGCGAGACTCTCGCTAGCGCAAGCTGGATAAAACTTAATCAATAATAATGTTTATTACAGACATTGAAAAAGAGAAACAAGGGGAGAAGAAAAAAAAAGAGATACACTAAGATTCAGAGCGTGAAGGCTAGTAGGGTTTCCAGCTCCATCGTCCCCGTTCTCGCCGCCTAGTTCTTGGGGGCGCCAACGGGTTGAAGTAAGACGATAACGTGGTACACCCAAGGTTGATCCGCCTGGCGTAGTCCCGGATCTGCGAGATGCACCTCCCTGGCGAAGACTCGGCGGAAGGCCCGCGCGGGCAATCAGTCTCGCCCAAGAAGAAGTCCCGCTCCAGAGCCTCCAGTCTTTGCTCCACGGATTCGCGGAATGCTTTCGCCGCGGCAGCATGGGCACGGTCTCGCCGGACAAGCTTGGCCAGGATGGCCGAGATCTTCCTCCGTCTCCCCTTCGCGCTCCCTGCACTGTTCAGGGTTTCCTCTATCTCGCCAGACGAAGGGAGGGGGGACTCTTCATCCTCTTCTTCCCCGTCTTCTTCTTCCTCTTCCTCTCCTTCCTCGTTGACTTCCGACCGCAAGCCAGGATCACCTGCAGAAGAAACACGCGAGAATTTTGGTCAAGACATGACGATCGACAGTCCGAAAAAGTTTTCGCATACCTGCGGCTGGGCGAGAACCGTCAGCCAAAGTTGGACGAGAAGGCCCGGCCCCTCCGTTGGTTCCATAAAGGAGGTGAAGAGGCTTGCCCAGCCCCGGGCGGAAGGGCTCGCGCACGATGATCCCGGCCTGGCCGGAAGCATGAGGGGAGTTGTCTTCTCTCAAGGGGCGATCAGCATCCTTGAGAGTAGCGGAAGGTTCAGAAGCCGCCCCCCCCCCCCCGCCTGCAGGAGAGGATTGGCCACCGCGGGAGGCACTTCGACGGTTCTCGCTTCATCTTCCCGGGTGGATAGACCCGGGTCGGCGGGAGCTGGCACTGCGAGAAGACGGTTCAGAAAAGAAAGGGTCTGGTTGAAATATTGACAAGGGAAAATGTACCTATCGTTCCGATCTCGGCTGGAGGAATCCTTTCCGAGACCCGTGTTTGGCCCTCGGGGGGATGAGCGGGTAGGTTCGAAGAGCTGGGCGGAATTTCGGCGTCATTATTGGGAGCGGACTCCTGCGAAAGCATACTTTAATCATCGAATCTAATGTACAGTTAGCTCGGTAGGCACGGGCGAAAGGCTTACCTTCTGTAGGGAAGGATCTCCGGCAGGATTGGGAGTGGGGGAAGGAGGATCCCTGTTCTCGCGAGAAAGGTCCCGCCGGACCGCCTTTGCCCTTTTCTTTTCCTTCTTCTTCGGCTCCGAAGGCCCGGCGGTTGAAGTCTTTTTCGCTAACCATGGAGCCACCGCCGCACAGTTAGCCAAGGCCCGCGCTTGGGCAGCGGCTAACCGGTCTTGGAGGTCCTGCGGAAGCGGTTTGGCAGCACGCTTGGGATGCATGGTGAGCTCGCGCGAAAATCCCGGAGGCGAGAGCTCGGCCAGAGAGTCGTATTTTAAGGGCAGGGCGTATGGACGTCCATCAGTACATATTTATAGCCGCAGTGGGACCCACCAAAAGATTCCCTCGATAGGCGGGCACGTGTCCAGCGAATATTTTGGGGGTTGGACTTGTCTTGTCGAGCGCAGGGCTAGCTCGAAAAGAGCGGGGATTGTGTACAACCCCATATTCGCTGGGTGGGACCCGGAGACACCACTGAGGAATTGGGCTAGGCTCAGGTTAGCCCTGGGTTAGCCCTAAGACATACTTATAGAGTTCTCGCCCTGAAGGGGCTCCCGCCCAAGGCAGATGTTCAAGCTCTCGGCAGGAGAGATCGTCGAACGACCGAAGCAGAGGGCCTGACCGCGGAAGCTTCCGCCCTAGGGCAAGCTCCCGCCCAGGGGAGGCGAGAAGGCCCCAAGAGGGCCTTCAGTCGCGAGCTCTTCGAAACCGTGGAGGGCGCGAACCTCCCTGGCAAGGGGGTCTCGCCAAGGTTGGCCCGGGTGGGGGTCCAGCGAGAGCCTTCTCGGCCAGGGTTCTCGCCAAGTGGGCCCACGTGGTGGGGCCCGGCGCTCATAAAGAGGACCATTTTATAATATATTATCCCGAGGTAAAATTACCCAAGTGCCCTTCGAATGACAGCGGGATTTGGCTATTGGCAGACCCCTCAGGGGTATTTCAGTATTTTCAGGTCAAAGGAAGGCTATAAAAAGACCCATAAGGGCTCTTTAGAAGGCAGGTTGATCATTTTCCTCTAGCCCTAGTGCCTTCTGAAGAGCTCCCAGCCCAGCATTTGGCTTTGGAGGGGAAGCTCTCAGAGATCTTCCGGGTGTGTGGTGGGACCTCCCAGCTGAGGCTTTGGGTCTGTGTTAGGGCCTTAGCAACCTGTCAGGGGTCGAGGTTTGAGAGAAGTAGGCATTGACTGCACTTTGGTTCGTGAACATTTGTTGAGGTTGCTTTTGGCTTCCCTGCTTGAAGATCAAGAAGAAAACATAGTTCTCAAGCCTCCAGATTTGCAACTACTGCAAGGGTTGAGGAAACCTCTATCGAAATTTCAGATCTCTGTAATTCTGGAGGAAGAGGGTTAAGCTTTTCAGTTTTATGAGACTTGGTCAAAGGAGTTGCAAGTTCTGATTGTGAAATCAGAGTTTTCTGTTGCTGAAATCAATGCTTGCAAATCAAGAGTTTGTGTATTGTGCCATTTGGGGAGCAATCTCTCTCTGGATTGGATCCGAAGACTATGTCATCTCCTCGCGGCTCAGGTGATCTTTTTCTAATTTTTTCTGCTTGTGATTTAGGTTGCTAGTAGAATTATTCTGTTTGGAAAGAGACACGCAATGTCAAAAAAGAATTCTCCTGTTCCGATGATTAAGCTGGAGAAATTCTCCAACGCTGAGTACAGTACCTGGAAGAGGAACACGGAGTTCGTCATGAAGTACCTGAACATATTTTACACAGTGCAGACTGACTTCGAATCCTTTAAAGAGGAGAAGATGAGGATCAGTGGATCAACGATGAAGACTTCTGTCGTGATTACATCCTGAATTGTCTCTCCAACAAGTTGACAGAAACGTACAGCAAGCTGAAAAATGCAAAGGAGATCTGGGAAGCCTTTGAGCAGCAGTTCAAGGAAGAGGAGAACATGTCCAAGACGCACCTGGTGGACAAATTTATGGCTTTCACCTTCACTGAGGAAAGGGAAATCCTTCCACAGGTAGTTGATTTTGAAAATCTGGTGGACAAGCTGAATAGTGAGAACATACCTTTGCCAGATGCCTTCGTTGCAGGAGCAATAATTTTCAAATTACCCTCGGCATGGTATTCTTTCAAAACTGAAATGTATCGAAAGAAGACGCAGGTGAGCTTGATAGACCTCAAGCGCTTCATATGCATTGAGGATGAGAACCGGACTAGGCATGCCTTAGAGACGATTAGCAAGCAGACCTATGCTGCTAACATGCTCACTCATCCTAAGCGCAAGCCTAAGCCTGACAAGACCAAACCACCGACCAGTGCACCCGCATTTGCTGCCACCAGCAAGAAAATTAAAAAGTTCAAAGGCAAGTGCTACAACTACAACAAGTGGGGTCACTGCGCTTCCGAATGCAAGAAGCCTAAAAGGGGCGAATCCAGCACACCCAGGACTGATAATAAAGTCAATATAGTTTATCAGACTGCGCCTACCGACTTTGTTGCCATGGTCGGAAAGGGGAAGGCCAGTTCAGAGTGGTGGCTCGATTCAGGTGCTACCTGCCACGTCTGCAACGATTCTGCGCTTCTGGAGGATGCTAAAGTTGTTCAAGAGACTGTCACTGTTGAAAATGGTGCTCTTGCTGATGTTCTGAGGGTTGAAAATGCTACTCTGACTCTATCATCAGGTACGCGTATAATTTTGAAGAATGCTAAATTTATACCTACATTAGCTGCTAATTTAATTTCAAATAGTTTGTTATGCGATGCAGGTATGTCATTTAAAATTAGTGGTGGTCGAGTAACCCTTATGGTTCACTCACATTACTTTGGTTGTGCGTATATAGTCAATGGAATGTATAGGCTGAGTCTAGCAAACGAGGTAGTCAATCAGGTTAGTTCAAATTTGATAGATCTTAAGACTTTACATGCCAGACTAGGACACGTGAACTATAGGAAACTACTTCTCCAATCTAGAACTCACAACATTCCCTTAAACACAACCATTAAGTTTGATAAATGTGAAATTTGTGCTCAGACAAAGATCACTAGAACACATTTTGGTCAGGTTTCTAAGAGTACACAATTACTAGAGTTAATTCATTCCGATATTTGTGACTACAAAAGTTTTGTCACCCGAAGAGGTCGGAAGTATCTGATAACATTTATCGACGATTACTCTAGATTTAGCCACATTTACCTTCTTAAATCTAAAGATGAAGCCTTTGAAAAATTCCGTATTTTAAAAATTAGGGTTGAAAATCAACTAGACATGAAAATTAAAAGGCCAAAGAGTGATAGAGGAGGTGAATACGTCTCGGGAGAGTTCAGAGATTTTTTTGCAAGCAATGACATAATTCCTGAAACGACTGCCCTGTATTCACCACAATCCAACGGTATCGCTGAGCAGAAAAATAGGACTTTAACAGAAATGCTGAATTCCATGTTGTTGACTGTTGGCATGCCTGCAGCTTATTGGGGTGAAGCCTTCCTTACGTTAAATCACATTCTTAATAAAGTTTCTCATGCAAAGTTGACTAAAACACCCTATGAGCTTTGGTTTAAAAGATCTCCTAGATTTGGCAATCTAAAGACCTGAGGCTGTATCGCTTATGTTAGGATACCTGACTCTAGAAGAGCTAAGATTGGACCTAGGACAAACACTTGTGTCTATCTAGGATATGCAGAGGATAGTGCTGCAGACAGTGTCACAACCCGCATTTTCTCCGAATTAAGAATTATCAGAGTAAGAGAAAACACGCGTCATGATGCCACGTCAAGCAGGGGATAACTGCTGTCGCTCAGGCAAAACCAACTACCAACTTAATGAAAGAAAATCATGTGATTAATGATTAGAAAATCAGTTATATTTTAGAGACCGTATCCCTCGGCTCAGTGGATCACCTAGTCCACAAAAGAAAAACTATATTTATACGCTGCGGAAAAATACTTTATTTAGGTTTGACATCCTAAAGAGCACATAAGGGTCCCAAGAGAACCACTCATGCTATGCAAGACCCTACATTTAATTTATATAATATATAAGAAAACGGTCTTTATACGTGATTTGGAAAAATAGTGATTACGCTTTATAAAACATGCTGATCATGAGCTTTATTTATAATAATAATTATAGTTTAAAAGTAACTAGCAACCTAGCATAAAACCTTCTCAGAGCAAGTAGACTATCTCCAGAAAACGGTAGCAGCATAAGTAAATATATCCAGTACAAAGGTAACAACTACCAGTGGGCGCCAACAACCTGACACGAACCCACTGACACACATGTATGTCTGTAAGAAAGTACTGAAAACTACCTCACCAACACGGCAAACGAAACTCCAAAGACCAAGAGTCCACCAACACCACCACTGCAAACTAGCCACCCAACTGGCTACGGCTCAGAACCTGGGGTATTCCAAAAGAAAACAGAATACCTCAGCAAGCTAAACAAAGTAAAAACTGCATGAAAGAGTCAACCAAAGGGACAAAGTACCTGAAAAACATGCAGTAGAAAGAGCCACAACTGTCCAAAACAGGACAACAAGAAAAGCACTACGTGCGAGAAAACAGCAACAACCCGGCCCAGGAACAACATCCTGCAGGGCCTACTAGGCTACCAAGAGCCAAAAGTGCTGCAAACTACTAAGGAAGAAACTTCTAACACCCTAAACTGTGGGAGGAGGTAGTAGCAAAAACAAACAACGAGGAACCGGATTGGAGGCAAACTCAGTCCCCCCATCCACCATGTCCAAGTCAACAAGCTCGAGGGTCTACAAGTGAAAGCACAAGGGACCTTCCACCCATATGCCCAGCCCATACCTGGAGCAAGAAAATCAATAGTGGCCTTGGCTAAATTACACAACTCCACGCCCATAAAGAGCTACAAACCACCACTACTACCCACGACCCACGATTCGGCCTTTAAGAAAGTAAAGAAAACGGCCTACAAGGAAAAAAAACCAGAAATATAACAAGACAACCACTCGGGAACGAAAAACAAGGAAAGAGAAAAAGAAAGTGTTGAAATGACTCAACACGACGTGGCGCTGGGTCCTCTCGACACCGCATTGAGTGAGCTTCACCCACTCAACGTGCCACGCAAGGCGAACTATCACAACAATAACTCTTACCTTACTACCTTAATACTACACAAAACACTCATGCCAACCTAACCCGCGTATCGACGCCAGCTAAATACGGAGCGAAAGGAAATATTCAAAGCGCACGATCGGTGGCGCACGATCGGTGGTCGTGCGCGGTCATTGATTGATGGTCGTGCGAAGTGAACCTGGGAAACCTGACAGAAAACCTAGCAACTGCGCATGATCAGTGTCGCACGACCACTGGTCGTGCGCACTGTTGCCAGCGCTCGTGCGATTGCCGAGACAGAACTTTGGAAAATAAAAAGACAGCCGCGCACGAATAGAGGCACACGACCAGTGGTCGTGCGCCCTAACGGTTGAAGACCGTGCGCGGTTAACCTGTACCGTTGGGATTTCCCCGGACGACACCGGAACGCGCACACGACCCACGCAACTACAGTAGCAGTAAGAAACTACCAACGACGCGCGCCACTACCATTCAAACTATGACTAATCATCCGAGACGCAAAAAAAATAGGAGATAAAACGATAGAAATAATAGGCTTTAAACAAAAGAAAACAACTTGGCAAGGGCAAGAACACCACTTGCCTCGATTTCCGGTGAAGCTTGGTCGGCTTTCCCTCCTCTTCACGCTGCACTAGAAAGAGCAGCACCAAAAACTCACCGTAGGAATGAAGGTCTCGACGAGAGCAATCCGAATCCACTCTCGGAATCGAATTCCGTCCACAAACGCTCCGGGAATCGGCGGTGGAAGGCAAGGCTCGGCGGTTTCCCGTTTCCTCTCGTACAGGGGCGGCGGTTATTAACGTGAAGAAGATGATGATGGCGTGCCTTTTCATTCTATATATATATATATTAATATATAATAATATAATTAATTACAAAATTACATAAAACATCAAAACGACGCGAAAACCGAACTACCTCGGAATTCGACGAAATTCACACCGTAGCTAAATACCCACGCTACGAACACAACGGCGAAGTCGAAATTAATTTTCGATAAATAGAACTCGAGTTATACCCAAATAAAGCCAAACACCAACATCCCCCCGAGAGGCCACACCGGGTCACCCAAAACGACTCGGCTTGCTAGGGAGATCTTGCCAACAGGCTACAGAATAGGGTACTCAGTTCTAAGGAGCTAAACCACACTCCACAAATGGCACAAGCCACGACAAAGCGTCATCGTAACGCCAAACGAGAATAAAAATAAACGCAGAAAAATCGGGGGCGTTACAGTCACTCCCCCTAAAAGAAAGTTTCGTCCCGAAACTTTACGCACAACACTCCTACTAAAGAAGGAAAAGTAACCAATAGGAGTTACAAGAAGGGAAACATACCGATCAAATCAGGGAAACAGGTGAGGGTAAGCCCTCCTCATGGCCGACTCTAGCTCCCAAGTTGCGCTCTCCAAATCCTGATTTTTCCACAGAACTTTCACCATCGGTATGGACTTCTTTCGCAGCACTCGCTCCTGAGTATCCAAAATACGAACCGGCACCTCAACAAAAGAGAGGTTGGGCTCCAATTGGGGCACAACGTCCAAGACCTGCCCACTACTGCGCACACACTTCCGCAATTGGCTAACATGAAAAACATTATGAACTCCTGGGAAGTTTGCTGGCAAACCCAATCTATAAGCTGACACGCCAATCCATCCCAAAATCTCGAACGGGCCCACATACCTTGGGTCCATTTTCCGATTCTTACCAAACCTCTTTACACCCACCATTGGGGAAACCTTAAGAAATATAAGGTCCCCTACAGAGAACTCCAAAGCAGACCTACGCCGATTGGCGTTCTTTTCGTACCTCTCCTGAGCTATACGAAGCTTCTCCCGAATAAGCTTCACGGTGACTTCCATATCCTCCAGCGCATCAGGACCCAACAACGGCCTCTCACCAGCCTCGGCCCAAAACAACGGAGTCCTACAGCGCCTCCCATACAAGGCTTCGAACGGAGCCATCTGCAAACTTTCCTGATAACTATTGTTGTAAGCAAATTCCATAAGTCGCAGCTGCTCATCCCACGCTCCGCCGTGGTCTAAAATATAGCATCGGATCATATCCTCAACAATCTGATTCACCCGCTCCGTCTGCCCATTGGTCTGTGGGTGGTACGCAGTAGAATATCTCAGATCCGTACCCAAACCCTCCTGCAGACTCTGCCAAAAACGGGAAGTAAATCGGGAGTCTCGATCAGAAATGATGCTAACCGGCACACCGTGGAGTCGGATGACTTCATTCAAGTACAACTCCGCTATCTTCTTCATCGGGTAATCAATCTTATAAGGCACGAAGTGAGCACACTTCGTCAATCTATCCACTATAACCCAAACAGAATCAAATCCCCTCGGAGATTTTGGTAAGCCCGTAATGAAGTCCATAGATATACTCTCTCACTTCCAAGTCGGGATCTCTAACGGGGTCAACTTGCCACCAGGCCTTCCATGATCGTCCTTCACGCGCTTGCAAGTGTGGCACTCAGCAACAAATCGGGCTATATCACCTTTCATGCCATACCACCAGGCAATTTGCCTTAAGTCACGGTACATCTTCGTAGATCCTGGATGATAGGCAACGCTAGATCCATGAGCCTCACTGCAAATCCTCCTCCTAATATCCTTAACCGCGGGAACGCAAAACCTGCCGCGGTACTTCAAAGTACCCGCATCATCGATAGTAAAATCTGGCAACTCTCCCTTCTCTGTCCTGATGAACAAGTGCAACAGATCCGGGTCGTCCTTCTGGTGCAGTCTGGTCAAAGAAATCCAGGACGGCTCTGCCACTGACAAACTACTCTGCAAAGCACAGCATCCCACTGAAATATCCATAAGGAGGAACTCCTCAACTAACCGATCGGCGGAGAGGTTAAAGATCTTTCCCGTCTTTCGGCTCAGGGCGTCGGCCACCACATTGGCCTTGCCCGGATGATACTGGATCTCTACATCATAATCGGCCACATACTCTAGCCACCGACGCTGGCGCAGATTCAACTCCTTCTGCGTGAACACGTACTTCAGGCTCTTGTGGTCAGTGAAGATCTTGCACTGAGCCCCATAAAGTAGGTGTCTCCACAGCTTCAACGCATAAATAACCGCTGCGAACTCAAGGTCATGCGTAGGATAATTCTTCTCATGAGTCTTCAGTTGCCTTGACCCATAGGCAATCACCTTCCCAACTTGCATTAATACGCATCCCAGACCTACAAGCGAAGCATCCACATATACATCATAATTCACACCCTCAGTAGGCAGGGTCAGAACGGGGGCAGTGCACAATCTCTTCTTTAGCTCCAGAAAAGCCTCCTCGCACTTTTCGCTCCAAACAAATGCCACATTCTTCTGAGTCAGCTTGGTCAGCGGTGCAGCTAGGGAAGAGAAACCCTCCACAAATCTTCTGTAATATCCAGCCAACCCTAAGAAACTCCTGATCTCCTTAGGCGTACTCGGCCTACTCCAATCCATCACTGCTGCAATCTTTTCTGGATCGACCGAGATCCCTTCCTTGCTCACCACGTGGCCTAGAAAAGAAACCTGAGGCAACCAAAATTCGCACTTGCTCAACTTGGCGAATAACTTATGGTTCCTCAACTCTGATAGGAACACACGCAAATGCTGCTCATGCTCCTCAGCACTACGAGAATAAACTAACACGTCATCAATGAAGACCACAACGAACTTGTCGTGGAAATCCTTGAACACCCTGTTCATCATATCCATGAAGGCTGATGGTGCGTTGGTCAGACCAAACGACATCACCAAAAACTCAAAGTGTCCATGCCTCGATCTAAACGCAGTCCGTGGAATATCCGCCTCACGGATCCTGAGCTGATGATAACCAGAACGAAGATCGATCTTGGAGAACACCGTGCTACCGCGCAACTGGTCAAATAAATCATCGATCCTCGGCAGAGGGTATCTGTTCTTAATAGTGACCTTGTTCAATTCTCTATAGTCGATGCAAAGCCGCATCGACCCATCTTTCTTCTTTACAAACAAAACAGGAGCACCCCAAGGCGACGAACTCTGCCTGATAAAACCTTTAGCCAACAGCTCATCCAACTGACCTCGCAACTCCTCTAACTCACGAGGGGCCATCCGATACGGCGCCTTAGCAATAGGACGCGTACCCGGCTTCAAATCGATCACAAACTCAACATCCCGCTCGGGAGGAAGACCAGGAAGGTCGTCAGGAAAAACATCGGCGAAACCACAAACAATAGGAATCTCCTCCAAGCGTGGTACGCTAACAGCAGTTTCAACCGCCGAGACTAAACAAGCACAAAAACCAGAAAGAAACAACCTCTGAGCACATACCGCAGAGATGACAGGAGAATCCTGACACGGATCAGCATACACGCTGCCGGGCTGACCGTCGTCCCTGATGAAGTCCAAGCGCTTTCCTTTGCACTGAATGACTGCATCATACCTAGAGAGCCAGTCCATGCCCAGAATAACATCGAAGTCCTCCAGATCAATCATCTTCAGGTCCGCCTTCGCAAGAAAGTTCCCCAACAAAATAGGGCAATCCAAAATGCCCAAATCTGACAACACAGATTCACCAGAGGGAAACTTGACACGGAAGGAATCCCGAACACGATCTAAGGTCAACCGATGTCGCTCCACAAAGGCTCTAGCCACGAACGAGTGGGTAGCGCCGGAGTCAAACAGAACCCGCGCCCAGCGGTTCTTTACCTTAAATTTCCCTATAGGAGCATAGAAAACTAAGGAACTACCACAACAATACTGCAAACATTCTAGCAAATAGAACTACCAGGCTGGAAAAACAACAAACAACTAACCTGAGATGACCTGGGTCGAAGCCTGAGCCTCCTCGGAAGAGATCACGTTCAGCTTCCCCTTTCCCTTGTCCACACTCTGAGGTGGAGGTAAAGCCTGTAACGGAACTGCAGGAAGAGCTGGCTGAAACTGAGGGCACCTCGACTTGATGTGACCCTTCTGCCCACACTGAAAGCAGACTTTATCCTTAGTCCAACACTGGGCTGCATCATGGCCGGATCGCTTGCAAATGGAACAGGAGACATCTCTCCTAGGAGCACCCTGAATCGCATGAACCTGCTCCTTCCTCTGAGCTGCTGCCTTCTTGAAACATTTCTCGGTAGGGTGGCCTGACCGGCCACAGAAGCTGCACTCCACCTTGCCCCTCTTTCCCGGAGCCGCACCGGGTACCTGGGGTTTCTTCTCCTCCACCGACTTTCTCTTGTCCAACCTCATTTGCTGGCCTCTGCTCTTCGCGGTCTCAATAGCCTCCACCTTCAGAGCAGCCTCTACTACACCTGCATAAGTCTCTGACCCATAAGCACTGGTCAACTGCTACACCTCGCTCCTCAATCCACCGAGAAATCGCTTAACTCGATCAGCCTCAACGCTGACCAATCCAGGGGCAAAACGGCTCAACTTGCTGAACTCTATCTCATACTCACCCACCGTGAGTTGCCTTTGCTTCAGATGGAGGAAGTCGTTCATGAGGCGGTCACGCTCGACCGAGGGTAAGAACTTCCTCAACAGCATCTCCTTGAACACCTCCCAAGAGCATCCGGCTACCAAGCTCTCCTTCTCTCTCAGCCACCAACTCTTAGCCAAACCTTTAGGCTGATAGGCGGCTATCATCACCCTCTGATCATCTGCAATCCCTGAATACGAGAACATCTCCTCCATAGAGATCAGCCAGTCGTCTATCACCATGAAATCTGCCTTCCCATCATAAGTGGGAGGGCTCAGCCTCTGAAACTGCGAGATGAAGGCCATCTCTGTTGGCACCAGCACTGGAGGTCTCAAGGGTGAGGGAGGAGGAGGAATAGCTAACCCCCCCCCCCCCCCGCAGGGATTTGCACACCCTGAGTCTGCCCTGCCACGACCGCCACCAAAGACTGAATCTGGGCTTGCACCTCCTCCAACTTCCTGCCCATAGCTTCGCTACTCAGACGCAGACTCTCGATCACCGCATCGTTCTGAGCCCCAGATGACTCACCCTCAGACAGGGGAGTCGATCGAGTCGCAGGACGCCTTGCCATTCTAAAATCATAACAACACAAATTAGACCCTACTACATCGTCTAGAACCAAATACAAGTACAGACAATACATATATAGATATAGACTTAAAGCTGCTAAACTTGCTCTGAGAGTTTATCTTTTTAACAAAATTTAGATGTTATGCCCTAACCTAGGATGGTTAACCACCACCTTACTAACTCTTGTGCCTAGATCGGGAATGCATGACTTTTATATTAATTTGAAAACTTATGTGTGTACATATGTCATCCTGCCAGTCTTTAGCATAGCACGTTGTGCTTATGCAATGTTATGATATGCATGTTTGTGTTATGCATTCTAAAAAGGCCCTAATGCATGTTATGAGCGGCGTACACATGAAAATATTATGCATCCCATACTACATAACATTCTCATGCAACGAAAAAGAAAATGTGCTAGTCGCAGCTATGTGGTGAGGTTATGCATCCCATACTACATAACCCTCACATATTGCCCCTATGGTGGATCCATATACGAACAAATATTATGCATCCCATACTACATAATATGCCCTGTATACTTCATGTTATGCTATGAGTGTAGTGTTCGTGCTTTTGCCAAGACTTGCTGATGACATATCAGTGTGTGAATGACATGATGCCGAACTACTAAAAAGAAAACAAAGGAAGGTTGCTCAACTAACTTGTCAAGCAACCTCCCTCTGATACCAACTGTCACAACCCGCATTTTCTCCGAATTAAGAATTATCAGAGTAAGAGAAAACACGCGTCATGATGCCACGTCAAGCAGGGGATAACTGCTGACGCTCAGGCAAAACCAACTACCAACTTAATGAAAGAAAATCATGTGATTAATGATTAGAAAATAAGTTATATTTTAGAGACCGTATCCCTCGGCTCAGTGGATCACCTAGTCCACAAAAGAAAAACTATATTTATACGCTGCGGAAAAATACTTTATTTAGGTTTGACATCCTAAAGAGCACATAAGGGTCCCAAGAGAACCACTCATGCTATGCAAGACCCTACATTTAATTTATATAATATATAAGAAAACGGTCTTTATACGTGATTTGGAAAAATAGTGATTACGCTTTATAAAACATGCTGATCATGAGCTTTATTTATAATAATAATTATAGTTTAAAAGTAACTAGCAACCTAGCATAAAACCTTCTCAGAGCAAGTAGACTATCTCCTGAAAACGGTAGCAGCATAAGTAAATATATCCAGTACAAAGGTAATAACTACCAGTGGGCGCCAACAACCTGACACGAACCCACTGACACACATGTATGTCTGTAAGAAAGTACTGAATACTACCTCACCAACACGGCAAACGAAACTCCAAAGACCAAGAGTCCACCAACACCACCACTGCAAACTAGCCACCCAACTGGCTACGGCTCAGAACCTGGGGTATTCCAAAAGAAAAAAGAATACCTCAGCAAGCTAAACAAAGTAAAAACTGCATGAAAGAGTCAACCAAAGGGACAAAGTGCCTGAAAAACATGCAGTAGAAAGAGCCACAACTGTCCAAAACAGGACAACAAGAAAAGCACTACGTGCGAGAAAACAGTAACAATCCGGCCCAGGAACAACATCCTGCAGGGCCTACTAGGCTACCAAGAGCCAAAAGTACTGCAAACTACCAAGGAAGAAACTTCTAACACCCTAAACTGTGGGAGGAGGTAGTAGCAAAAACAAACAACGAGGAACCGGATTGGAGGCAAACTCAGTCCCCCCATCCACCATGTCCAAGTCAACAAGCTCGAGGGTCTACACGTGAAAGCACAAGGGACCTTCCACCCACATGCCCAGCCCATACCTGGAGCAAGAAAATCAATAGTGGCCTTGGCTAAATTACACAACTCCACCCCCATAAAGAGCTACAAACCACCACTACTACCCACGACCCACGATTCGGCCTTTAAGAAAGTAAAGAAAACGGCCTACAAGGAAAAAAAACCAGAAATATAACAAGACAACCACTCGGGAACGAAAAACAAGGAAAGAGAAAAAGAAAGTGTTGAAATGACTCAACACGACGTGGCGCTAGGTCCTCTCGACACCGCATTGAGTGAGATTCACCCACTCAACGTGCCACGCAAGACGAACTATCACAACACTAACTCTTACCTTACTACCTTAATACTACATAAAACACTCATGCCCACCTAACCCGCGTATCGACGCCAGCTAAATACGGAGCGAAAGGAAATATTCAAAGCGCACGATCGGTGGCGCACGATCGGTGGTCGTGCGCAGTCATTAATTGATGGTCGTGCGAAGTGAACCTGGGAAACCTGACAGAAAACCTAGCAACTGCGCACGATCAGTGTCGCACGACCACTGGTCATGCGCACTGTTGCCAGCGCTCGTGCGATTGCCGAGACAGAACTTTGGAAAATAAAAAGACAGCCGCGCACGAACAGAGGCACACGACCAGTGGTCGTGCGCCCTAACGGTTGATGATCGTGCGCGGTTAACCTGTACCGTTGGGATTTCCCCGGACGACACCGGAACGCGCACACGACCCACGCAACTACAGTAGCAGTAAGAAACTACCAACGACGCGCGCCACTACCATTCAAACTATGACTAATCATCCGAGACGCAAAAAAAAAGGAGATAAAACGATAGAAACAATAGGCTTTAAACAAAAGAAAACAACTTGGCAAGGGCAAGAACACCACTTGCCTCGATTTCCGGTGAAGCTTGGTCGGCTTTCCCTCCTCTTCACGCTGCAATAGAAAGAGCAGCACCAAAAACTTACCGTAGGAATGAAGGTCTCGACGAGAGCAATCCGAATCCACTCTCAGAATCGAATTCCGTCCACAAACGCTCCGGGAATCGGCGGTGGAAGGCAAGGCTCGGCGGTTTCCCGTTTCCTCTCGTACAGGGGCGGCGGTTATTAACGTGAAGAAGATGATGATGGCGTGCCTTTTCATTCTATATATATATATATATATATATATATATATATATAATAATATAATTAATTACAAAATTACATAAAACATCAAAACGACGCGAAAACCGAACTACCTCGGAATTCGACGAAATTCGCACCGTAGCTAAATACCCACGCTACAAACTCAACGGCGAAGTCGAAATTAATTTTCGACGAACAGAACTCGAGTTATACCCAAATAAAGCCAAACACCAACATCCCCCCGAGAGGCCACACCGGGTCACCCAAAACGACTCGGCTTGCTAGGGAGATCTTGCCAACAGGCTACAGAATAGGGCACTCAGTTCTAAGGAGCTAAACCACACTCCACAAATGGCACAAGCCACGACAACGCGTCATCGTAACGCCAAACGAGAATAAAAATAAACGCAGAAAAATCGGGGGCGTTACAGACAGGTTTCTAGATCTCTCAACTAACACTATAATAGAATCTAGATATGCAGTATTCTTTGAGGATAAGTTCCTTAAGGATAAAAACCTGATGATTCCAGGTCTGCCAGTCACTAATACTGAGCCCATTGTTGAGCCAGAAATAAGAAACCCTGATACTGAGCCCATAGACACTAGTGAGTTAGCATCTAAAAGGTTATCTAATAGAGAACGAGTTCCTAAAAGCTTCAGTACAGACTTTGTGACTTACCAAGTTGAAGCTGATACATCAATCTACAAAGATGCGAGGCGATCTCGGGATTCTCTATTATGGAAAGAAGCCATAGATGATGAGATGAACTCTCTCCTGCAAAATCACACTTGGACCTTAGTCAATTTGCCCAAAGGGGCTAGAACCATTGGAAGTAAGTTGGTTCTGAAGAAGAAGCTTAATCCTGATGGGAGTATCGCTAAATATAAAGCACGTCTAGTTGTCAAGGGCTACACTCAAGTGAGTGGTATAGACTACTTTGATATATACTTACCTGTTTGTCATATTGCGATAATTAGGATACTTCTCGCGTTAGCATCTATTGAACATTTTGTTGTTCATCAGATGGATGTCAAGACTGCATTTCTTAATGGAGATCTGACTGAGGAGATCTATATGCACCAACTTGAAGGGTTTGTCATAGAAGGTCTAGAAAATAAGGTCTATAAATTGATTAAGTCACTCTACGGATTGAAGCAAGCACCGAAATTGTGGCACGATAAATTTGATACTTGTGTAAAAGACATGGGATTTAAGTCTAGTCTATCAGATAAATGTCTGTACGTAAGAATGAGTTCAAATAAAGTTACAATTATATGCTTGTATGTTGACGACATGCTAATTCTGGGCACTGATCAGTCTGAGGTGGAAGACGTGAAAGTTGCCTTGACAGCTAAATTTAGCATGATAGACTTGGGAGTGGTGAAGACCATCCTAGGTATGGAAGTGAACTTCACTAAAAAGGGTATAACCCTAAGTCAGAGTCACTACATTAGGAATCTACTGGAAAAGTGGGGTTACGTTAGTAAAAAAAAGGCTGAGACTCCATACGCCTATAATAATAGACTGAAACTGAATGAAGGTTCACCTATTAGACAGTTGGATTACTCCAAACTCATAAGTAATCTCATGTATGCTACAACCTGCACTAGACCTGACATAACCTTTACGGTCGGCATGTTGGGTTGATTCACTAGCAACCCTGGAAAGGACCACTGGGACGCCTAGCTTGGAAAGGCTAATGCGATACTTAAAGTACACTGAAAAGTATGTTTTATGTTACTGTGGATATCCTCCAGTGCTTGAGGGTTATTTTGACGCCTCCTGGTGCTCAGAAATTACTGATAGTAAATCCACTAGTGGTTATGTGTTTACCCTAGGAGGAGAAGCAGTATCTTGGAAATCTAAGAGGCAGACGTGTATAACACTATCCTCTATGGAATCAGAACTCTATGATTTCGCCTCAGCTGGAGAAGAGGCAGAGTGGATAAGAGACATGATAATGGACATTCCAATGATGAGTCTGAAAATGCACTCTATTTCGTTATATTGTGACAATCAAGCCATAAAGACCATTGCTACAAATACGTTGTTCAATGGAAAGCGAAGGCAACTAAGGATGAAACAGACCTGGTTGACCTATCTCACCAGTTAGGGGATAATCTCCCTTTTGGACGTGAGATCAAAAGATAATGTAGTCGATGTCCTTACAAAGGGCTTATGTAAGGTTCTAACAACTAAAACATCGGGGGAGATGAGATTAAAGTCCATTTAGGATGACTTAATACCTTTGCTTATGTTTTAATGTTTAGAACCGTTGTCTGCCTACATTCAAACATCTAGAGTTGAGTACACTGAAGTATTTCAGATACTATCTGATGAAAGTCAGAGGTGAATAGTTGTCAGTCATTCCAAACTTGATGACTTACGCAATTATTTCATTCGAAGGCTGAATTGTGTATCATTCCAAATAGGAATACTGAAGTTGCTGATATGAGTCCTGATATTATGATTATTAATTATATCATTCCAAACTTGATGATATGATGGTCACAGCTTGTTGTATCATTCCAAACTTGATGATATAACACAATTGTGAAATGGTAATAATAATTTTAATAATCGATGGAACATGGTTTGATTCTATGAAATCAATTTTCTAATTTTATGTAAATTAGAGAGAGATGCTGATATGAGTTTTCTTTCTTCCTTGTTAGAGTATTACGTTTTTTAATGCTAGAACTAATCACTTTACTTTTGATTGACAAATGTTAGAATTCATAGAGATTTTTCTCATGACATTTTTATTGTGTTTGTTTGCAGATCACATGGAGATTGGAGGAGAGAAAGTTGATTTCGACCCAGATGAAGATGATTTATTGTTTGCATAGATCAATTTTCAGGTTTTGAGTTTTCTTTCAGATATTCTATTGCTATGTTTGGGACTGTGTATGAGTTTAGCATTTTGTTATCTAAAACTCATATTTATGGTTTTCTGAAAAACTCATTTTGGTCGTTATTAATTATTATTTAAGCAACATGTACTATTCTAACACCTATTTACATATAGGAGGAGATTGTTGAGGTATATTGAAATAGGGTTGACATGTGCTTAACGAGTTGCAGTTAGGATCCGATAAGAGTCCAACAATCCGTAGTCGGGTATTTAGGGTTTGCCTATAAATACTCATGCTAGGGGCAACGAGTAGGCCGTTCCAAACTAGACGGTCACACGGATGCTTCGAGCACTCCTAACAGAAAGTGCAGACAACTTCTATTTGACTGAGTCTGTAATTTCTAGCTGGATCATTACTGATTGTTGGGTATATTGTTAAATGTTGCAGTCATTTGCATTTTCTATTGTGTTTAGAAGGATAGTGCTTTGTTTGTATACTTTAGATTTCAAATTTAAAAACATGGCTGCCCTTCATTTGGTCACAGGTAAACACAATATTGTCAAATTTCACCTTCAATTTAACTAAATATGTGTACTTACATGTAAGCATGCCAGTTAATCAACATATTTTAGACTTCAGATTTCTCAATGTTTTACTCCATTAGTTTCTAATTTGAGGCTCGCTTAATTTGTCCGCTTTCTCACGGGGATAAAATGTCCAGGAAATGTATTTTTAAAATGTACAGCACCTGTGAATAAATCAATAGAAATCTATTTGTATTCGATTTGTATAAAAGATTTAATATTAATTTAGTTTTTTTCTTATCACAGTTCAGATTTTTATAAATGACTTATTATTATTAATTTGTGTTTTAAAATGAGCTTACATATATTTGTGCATATTAATTTCTCAAAATCACGATTGATCGGCAAATTTGGTAGATATTTTTCGGGCAAGTTTGGTAGATATTATTCGAGCAAGTTTGGTAGATAATATTCGAGCAAGTTTGGCAGTTATGATTTTTATAGAAGACTTATTATTAAATCAAGGATTTGACTAATAAGATGAACTGAGCCAAGGTTGAATCAAATCAATTTACCACAACATAAAATTTTAATATCAACTCACACATGCATAATGACAATATAAACTACCAAAAACATGACTTTCCTTTTCTACAACTCGCACCTAAACACAAGATTGTCAATTTTCATCTTCAGTTTTTTGATAATTATTTTTATTTTGCAATGAACAGCTATTTCGAAATGATCTTACAATTCGATATCGCCGCCCTCGACCGATTTCGTTGCCCACGACCGATGTTGCCGCCCACGACCGATGTCGCCGCCCCCGACCTATGTCGCCGCCCTCGAGCAATTTTGCCGCACACGACCAATGTCGCATCCACGACCAATGTCACCCCCACCACCGAAGTTGCCGTCCACAACCAATGTCACCCCCACGACCGAAATTGCCGTCCACAACCAATGTCACTCTCTCACGATCAATGTCGCCCCCACGACCAATGTCGCCCCTCATGACCAATATCGTCTCCCTTGACCAATGTCATCGCTCCGACCAATGTCGCCCCATGACAAATGTCGCCCACAGGACAAATGTCACACCCACGATAAATGGCACCCCTCCCACGATATATGATGCCCCTACGATCAATGTCACAGCCCCCGATTAATGTCGTCGCCCAAGACCAATGTTGCGCACACGAACAATGTCGATGTCCAGGACCAAAGGCGTTTCGCGGGACCAATATCGCCGTCCACAATCAATGTGGTCCCCCACGGCCAATGTCGTCCTCACGACAAATGTCTCCGCCCCAGACCAATGTCGCCGCCCCCGACCAATGTCCCCGCCCCCGACCAAAGTCGCCGCCCCCGAGCAATGTCGCCGCCCCCGAGCAATGTCGCCGCCCCCCGACCAATGTTGTTGCCCCCGACAAATGTCGCCGCCCAGGATAATCGTCTCCCACCCCGAAAAATGTCGTCACCACGACAAATGTTGCCCCCACGACAAATGTCTACCCTCACGTCAAATGATGTCCCATGACAAATGTCTCTCTCACGACAAATGTCTCTCTCACGACAAATGTCGCTTCCTCGACAAATGTCGCCCCGCACGGGGCCGCCCGTGCACGACTGCTTGTACATATGTACACACACACACACACACATATATCTTTTAAGCATAAAAACAACTTGAGCCGGTTCTTCCACAATATATATCGGAATTAAACAAATAATATATGTATTTTGTAGTCAAAAATGAGATCTAAAACTTTTATGTTGAACATTCTTACAAAATTTGCAGGATTTGGCCGGAATCTCGCCCGAAATTTTGCTGGCTCGAAATGAATATAATAATAATAAATTTCAAAATTCGAGCCAGCAAACTTTCAGGCAAGATTCCGGCTAAACCGTGCAATATTTCGAAAAATGTTCAACATGAAAGTTGTAGATCTCGTTCTTGACTATAAAATGCATATATTATTTGCCTAATTTTGACATGTATTATGGGCGACCCCCCCCCCCCCCCCCCCCCCCCCGCCCGGGACCGGTTTCTACTCTGGTATGAGGGGGGGGGGGGGGGGGGGGAGGGGCGGTCGGGCCTCACTTCAGTCCGACTGAATCGGACTGAAGTTTGCCTCTTCCGGAAATACCCTCCCTATTCCTCGCTATTTGTCCGATTACCTAGTTTCTCCCTCTCTCCATTCATCTCCCGCACCTCCCGCTTATTCTCTCCCTGCTCGGCGGAAGCCCCCGACGCCCGCTGCCTCCGGCTTCCCCCCCTTGCTCGACGGCATCTCCTCCAGTCGCCGCACCGGTCGTGCCTCCTTCTTCCCCGACGGAAGAATTCCAGAGCAGGGGGCTTCGCCTTCTTATCGCGATTTCGGACGGAGTGAGCGGCTCCGACTTCAGCGGCCAGCAAAGTGAGCGGGCGACGGTAGTCGGTGCCCTAATTCGCGCGGCCTTGGGCATCTCTAACTACTCGACGAAGAGTACGACGGACTCTGCCACCTCAATCGCGCGACGGCTCGACGTCACGGCTTGAAATGACGGTGACATGGCTCCGGAGACCGGCTTTCAGGTCTTCCTGACTTCCTCAATATTTTTTTGTTGTGTTTGAGATTGTTTTTCTAATTCCCTTTCCCTAGCATGCTGGAGCAAACCTTTTCATGTTCTCTAGTGTGCAAGTCTTGAATTATTCTAAGAAGAATCATGTTTGATCCATCTCTTGCATTTGTTTCTTCAATTGTAGTCCCAAGGCCCATATATCAATGCAAATTTCCTTAAACTGTTTTTGCATGCCCTTTCATATTCTTAAAACAGATTCGCCTAAATAACAGTTTTCTCCTTGTACTTTTTTATATTCAGTTTTCACAATGGATGAAAACACTAATAATGGCAATCAAAATAACGAGAACTGATAGGTATCACAATGGATGAAAAATCTAATAATGGCAATCAAAATAACATAATATTTGCTAACGAGAACTGATTGAGAAGAAGACTCCATTTCCATCATGCTGAAGGCCCTTGCTCATCATGCCAGGACTTATCTACTCTGAAGACTTGTTATCATTATGACAAATGTAGGCTCTCAATGACGGGGCTCTCATTCCCGCATAGAAGTAGCCATTGTATTATGAAAGAAATATATACCGGAACAATTGAATATGTAAGAATTCAACATTTATAATAACAAGCAGTGAAGCAGAGGCATTATTTTAGCACACCTCTCCTCAATTGTGCACTTTTTAGCACACCTCTACATGTCCCTCGGTAACACTGTAGCACCACATCCCTTGAACTGGTGGAGGGTTCCATCAATAGGACTACAGGATGTCACTGTAGCTGGATGATGATTATCTTTATGCCATGGAGGAGCGTTTTGACCCACTGGTCGGGGTTCCGCCACTGCTGTGTCGTTGAACGGTGATGTGCTTGTTGATGATGTGCATGACATCTTCTCTTCCAACCCTAACACTCATGCCCAACACTCTCTACCGCCGAAGCCCTAGATTAGGACGATTTCTTGCGCGAGGCGACAAGACGACGAGGAGGAGGCACGCGACGGTGGTGCCCGAGTAGCTTCAATCTCCTTTTCTCCAATCTCCAGCACGTTCTTCTCCTTCTTTGTTAGATTTCTTCCCACATTCGGCCATCATATTGCTCAGCACTCTATTTGGTCCCCCCACTCTTCAGAGGTTGACCGTGGAAGCTGCCGGTTACAAGGCCTACGAAACCATTCCAGAAGCTGGAGTCATTGCTGTTGCTTGGGTAAGCGTTTATGAACTTCAAATTTCTTAATTTTGTGATTATTTTCTCTTTGAATGATGGAATGTATCTGGTTTTTTTCTTCCTTTGTTTGTAATCCGCATTATGGATGCTTAGAATCATCTGACCTTCATGAAACCCCTAAGTGGCTAAGTAGATATAATATCCCTGTTTAGAGGGAATTTAATTCAACTTGTCGTGAACTGCTTCGATTGGTTTTATTTTTCCAGTAGTCTAGTACATTCCATATTTTATGAGATTTGCTTTCCATCTGGAGTATCTTCCATCGTTAGGGTACACTGGCACATAATAAATATTTTAAAAAAAGATTACATCAATCCTACTTTATGAGTTCTTCTGGTTGTGATCATGACAGAAGCCCTATACATTTTGGAAGAACACCCTAAGGTGATCTCCTATTATGTTTTTCTTTTCTTTTGAAATAGGTGATGCTTCCGACGCTGCGCTCCCGACGCTGCACTTCGAATAGAGTAGCACATTTTATATGAGCATTTAGGACTTACATCTAACACTAAATATGCTTTAGGACTTAAATCTAACACATGGAACCCATGCTAATAGAGAACTGTCGACAATATCTGCTATAAAGAAACATAAAAGTAACAATCACAACACCTACCTATCAACAATATACAAGAGAGTTTGATAAGGGAATGTCATTGTTCACATATTTCTTAGCGTTTTCTTAAAAACTCCACATGATTTCTTAAGATTTCGTCTGAAACCGACGTTTTTCTTATGTTTACATCCCATATTATGCATGCTTTGCTAAGAACGATGATGATACATGTGTTCAATCTGGTGAACACACAACTCATGTTCGCTCCCTAGAAGGAGCTCCGCTCTTGATTGTGCACTCTCCTGATCACCATGCAGAAGGAGCTTCGCTCTCAAGGACAAGCCTCATGCCACTCTATTGAACACATCGCCGCGGGATGACCTACGGGACGCTCCTTTTGGGGTCCAGCCCCTAAAGAGTAACTCAAACTAGCATGTTGGCAAGAAGAAGGAACTTGTCGACGAGAAGCATGAACTTGTCGACAAGAAGCATGAGTAATGTGTGTTTAAAGTACCAAAAAAAGTTCAGTGATGGTGATTGGCCACTACAAGAATAATGGCTTTTAGTGACGAAAAATTAGTGACAAAATTTTTTTCATCACTGAAGCCACATCTTAAGTGACGAAGCAAAATTTTAGTCGCTAAAGACACATCTTTAATGACGAAGTAACAATTAGTCACTAAATACACATCTTTAGTGACGAAATAAAAATTTCGTCACTGTAAGCACATCTTTAGTGACGAATCTAAAGTTTAATCACTAAAAATATAACTTTTGTGAAGAAGTGAACTTTTATCACAAAAAGCATATATTTAGTAACGAAGTAAAAGTTTAATCACTAAAAACACATTTTCAGTAGCTCAGTTTTTAATGGCAAAATAAAAAAATTGAACACTAAAGAATGAACTTTATGTTTTTTGTGGAGTTTGATTGCGTTGGGGAGTACTGGACACCCACCACGATTTTGCCGGTCGAGCAAGTGAACTTTAAGTTTTTTTTTGTGGAGTTTGATTGCGTTGGGGAGTACTGGGCACCCACCACGATTTCGCCGGTCTTTAATTTATATGTCTTTTTTGTGAACTTTATGTTTTTTTTTCACTAAAGAATGAACTTTAGTGATGAGTTTGTTTGTGAACTTTATGTTTTTTTGTCACGACATTTATATAATTTTTACCCCCCAGTGTTTCGTACCTCTCAACAATTTTGTGAGTAAATTTATAATCATTTATCTTTAAATTACCCTCTAAAAATTGTTTTCATTTTATTTTTCTCTTTAATATATTTGTTTCATTAGCCGGCCTAGCTAAATGATTGTTAGTAAGTAATGCTTTAATAATTCCTAAACCGCCGAGCTTCCAACTATATTGTTTCAATAATTATTTGTTTATTTTATTTTTTCATTAACTCACTAGGTAAAAATAAATGTTGTTGTATTTGGATTTACATTAAATAAATGTAAACCGTCTTAATTCCACGATCATCTCGTGGAGCGTCTCCTCCACCCGTATTAATCCTTACAGAAAACTGTCGTTCTGCTAGTTCTTTACTTCCTTCCCGATTCGGCATCCCATCCTCCCAACAAATCCCCCTTCCCCGCTAATTGTGATCAGTCCCCCCGACGCCCTAATCTCTTCTCATCCCCCGACGCCCTACTCGCGAATCTTCGCTTCATTTGTGTAACGCCCTCGATTTTTCGGCAATTATTTAAATTCTCGTTCGGCGTTACGTTGACGCATTTCCGGCTCGTGCCGTTGTTAGAGTACCTCGTTAGGTGTTCTTAGAGGTTATAGCCTGTTGTATGGTTTCCCCAGCTAGCCGGCGTCTGTTTTGGAGGCCCGGCTGAGCCTCTTAGGGTATCCTTGTGCTTTGGCTTCGGGCGAGGTTAGCTCGAGTGCGTGATCGTCAGGAGTTGTTTCCAACTTCGCCGTTATTTTCGTAGCCCGAGTATTTTTCTACGGTGCGAGTTTGGTCGAAATCCGAGAACGTTAATTTTCGCGTCCTTCCGACGGTCGCTTGTTAGCGAGTCGTCATCTTATGCGAGCGTTTATATATAGTTGCGCATTTTTGTGCATAGCGCGTGTTTTGGGCGTGCTGGTGCGAGAATGCACATGTCTGTGCGTGCGGACCGTTATTTAAGCGTACGTGTGCGTGTTTACGTATATATGTGTGTTAGTATATGTAGGTGTATTCGCGCATTTGTGCGTATGGTTTTATTTATGGGAGAATATATTTTTATATAAGTGTTGGGTTTAAACCTTAAGTTATTTGATATAACTTAATTATTATAACATAATTTAAGTTGTATAGTATTAGGGTTAAGTTATAATATGTATTAGGTAATATAATAGTATATATATACTTATATTTATTTAGGTCTTTTCCCCCATTCAGCCGACCAGCAGTAGGAAGGAATTAGGCCGAGCGCTGCTGCTCCATGCGGAAGAAAAAAAAACGGACGCCCGGCCACTGCTCCGACCGCCGATCTCCCGCCCAGATCCGCTCAAAATCCATGTTTGAGGCCGGATCCGTGCTCCCCTAAGCGAGACCTTCGTTCCGAGGTAACCATTTTGGGATTTCACCATCTTCTTTTCCGATCGGGTGTTGAGGGTTTTTGTTTGTTTCGTGCTTTGATCGCCCAGTTTTCTTTTCTTCTTCCAGTTTGTTTTTTTTGGAGTCGTTGCTTGCGGCCGTTCGATTGGGAGGATTGTTGCTGGCCGAAGTCTTCAAAAAAAATCACCAAGGCCAGTGGCCCTTCGCCCTTGCCAAAGAAACTCCATGTCATGTCATTTATTTGCTTGATTCCTGCGCTAATTTTTCCTTGTGGACTTAGTTATGCGGATCTCTATACAACCTCATGTTTTTTTTGGCTGTTTTACTTCCTGGGGATTTCGGTTTTTTTTAAGGTTTTTCCCCTATGCTTCGGATCTTGTCCAGGTCGGGTCTACCCCGAGGGTCCCCGTTTTATGTTTTGTCCATTTCAGGCTATATATTATAGATTGTGGTATTCTTGGAGTGTAAACCATTGTTATGGTTTGGTTGGAACTAGTTTCAAGATTTTAGTATAGCGGGTTCCATTGTTGCTTCAAAAAAAAATCTGATTAGTATCAAAACCAACCAAATCTCTTGTTTTTATCTAGTGTCAATTCTCTTGTGTGCATTTAGCGTCAAGCCCCTTGTTTATGCTTGGTATCAAACCACTCAATTTAATTGTGTACGTTTTGTATCAATTCATTGTATATGTGTTGTATCAAGTTAATCGTTTGTGTGTAATATCAAATAAATTGTTTATGGGTTGTTGCAATTTAAATGTTTATGGTTCGTATCAAGTTAACCGTATAGGTTGATACCAAGCTAGTTGGATATATCCAGTTGGGATCAAGATACTAGTTATGTTTAATATCACGTTAATTGTAAGCGTTTAGTATGTAGCTACTTGCATAAACCTAGTATAAGGTCACTTTCAATCTATTTGTGTCAAACCACTTGCTTGGACAATCTCGATGTTTAATCTGTTGGTATATATATAAGGCTCTTAGGTGGGTTGCTCTAGATGGAATATGGTTGTGTTGAATTCTTGGTGGTTCATGAAACCACCAGAAGAGGTTTTCCCGAATCACTTGGTACTGAAGTAGGATGTGATTTAGGGGAGAGTTGGACCGATGCCGCCACCCCTGTTTTCATCTTGTCTTACTAAGACAATATGGGTTGTTTGGCTGAGTGGACTGATGCCACCGCCACAACACCATCATAATATTTAGGCCTGAAAGACTTGGTTTGACATGTGGTCACCAGTCTAGGCCCTTGCTTCTGATTGCCGCTCCAGATTTTTTATGTTGCTTTTTTGTGCTATTTGAGTTTATAGTCACTGTTTTTTATTGCAAGAATTTGTTGATTTGATATTTCTGAAGTATGCTATGAGTACATCTTGATGTTGGATTGTTTAGTAGCAGTTTTTCTCAGTTTGGGCTCCTAGTAGCTCACTGTTTTGGCATAAATCTTCATATTCTTGAACCACATGCTCTATTGTGGTATTATTGCAATTCATGAAGATGATTTAAATTTTTTTGCTCTTATTGACAACACAGCAGTCACATCATTATCAAAGCTGAAAATTATTTACATAATTATGTTGTATTGCCGTGCGGCTCTATGTTATGGATCCATGTTGGAGGATATCTTACAAGCGCCGCACAACAGTGCACAAGGAGTGCAACATTTAGTCACGCTAGCAAAAGCCACACGAGCTGAATTACGCAACCCACGATCTAGAGTTGGGCGTCGTTGTTTTCACCCTCAAGATCTGGAGATATTACATGTACGGAGTAAGATGCGAGATCTTCTCCGACTATAAGAGCTTCAAATACATCTTGACTCAAAAAGAGTTGAACCTTCAACAACGTTGATGGTTGGAATTTCTGTGTGACTATGATTTCGCTCTCTAGTACCACCCTGGGAAGGCTAATAAGGTTCTTCTGGTTGTGATCATGACAGAAGACCTATACATTTTGGAAGAACACCCTCAGGTGATCTCCTATTATGTTTTTCTTTTCTTTTGAAATAGGTGATGCTTCCGACGCTGCGCTCCCGACGCTGCACTTCGAATAGAGTAGCACATTTTATATGAGCATTTAGGACTTACATCTAACACTAAATATGCTTTAGGACTTAAATCTAACACATGGAACCCATGCTAATAGAGAACTGTCGACAATATCTGCTATAAAGAAACATAAAAGTAACAATCACAACACCTACCTATCAACAATATACAAGAGAGTTTGATAAGGGAATGTCATTGTTCACATATTTCTTAGCGTTTTCTTAAAAACTCCACATGATTTCTTAAGATTTCGTCTGAAACCGACGTTTTTCTTATGTTTACATCCCATATTATGCATGCTTTGCTAAGAACGATGATGATACATGTGTTCAATCTGGTGAACACACAACTCATGTTCGCTCCCTAGAAGGAGCTCCGCTCTTGATTGTGCACTCTCCTGATCACCATCCAGAAGGAGCTTCGCTCTCAAGGACAAGCCTCATGCCACTCTATTGAACACATCGCCGCGGGATGACCTACGGGACGCTCCTTTTGGGGTCCAGCCCCTAAAGAGTAACTCAGACTAGCATGTCGGCAAGAAGAAGGAACTTGTCGACGAGAAGCATGAACTTGTCGACAAGAAGCATGAGTAATGTGTGTTTAAAGTACCAAAAAAAGTTCAGTGATGGTGATTGGCCGGGCTCCAATGTAAGTATCAAAACACAAAAAATCTAAGCTTTTTCACCGGAAAATACTTAGTTTTGTGTTCATTTGTCTTTAACAATCATTTTATCATATTGTTTTGTCATTCATTGTTGATTCCAATAGCAGAATTGATTCTTGTCGTGTGAATTATTAATCTGCTACCTATAATTCAACGTGCATTGATGTTTATTATTCCAAAAGAGAGTATTTACTTGATTGATAATTCATCTCCTTTGTTTTAGTTGAGAGTTCCTAGAGTGCTCTTAATTAAACAACTTGCTAACAATAGGATTCTACAACCTGCTCAAGAAGCACGCATACATACATGTATTACGCACGCATACATGCCCACACCACACAATAAATTTTCTAGTTCAAAATTTGATCGATTCACACACATATGTATGTCACATGCACATATGTATTTCACATGCACATATGCATTTCACAGGCATATATATTTTTACACAAACATTTTCTTCGATCGATGCCTCCAAGATTATAATTTTTGGGTTTTGTGCTTATAATTTTGAATTGATGAAATATGTTGAACTCAGAAACGGAGCAGGGAGTATCACATGCAATTATTTGTTATGCCATAGATTTAAAGAGAAATCATAGATAATAGTGATAATAGTATGTGAGAATGATGTGTGAATATGTATACATTCATGTGTTTTTGTGATGGCAGGGAAGGTATGGGGATGAGTACTGTTTGAACCAGAGATACACATTCAGCCGCCAAGATATAAGAAAGCGATGATGAAGATGCATCATCTGCATTAGCAACAACCAAGTTGTAGTGGAGCGAAGAAGATGAGCAAGAGAATTGTAATTCTGAGCAAGTTTGAAAAAAAGCAAAAATGATGACAGGAAGGTTTCTACCGATTTGTTTTTAGAAGTAGGAATAGTATGTGTATGGTGTCCTTGGCAGAAGTTGTTTCAGTTGAGGTTTCTGTCTGAAGGCACCAAAGTATTGAAACGATAAATTCTTGGGCTATCAATTTATGTCAGTATGTAACTGAGAAAAGAAATTGCTTCAGAGTTTAGTTGAGTTGGCCTAATTGCTTTTATAAGATCAGATTTATTTTGGTAGGAAAAATTCATTTCAAAAATATTATAATTTATAGTTATTGGTCCTAGCATTTCAAATCAATTAAAGCTTTAAATAACATCAGCTCTGTATTCATTCGATCTAATGAATAGATCGGGTGTAAAAATAATGTTCGAGTAGTCAAAGCTACTTGAGAACATTTTTCCTTATAGAACATAATTTGACCATTGTCAACATGTATTTTAAAACATGAAATGGATGTAATCGGCAAATTAAGAAAAGTAGATGTTCATTTGGTGATAAAATTGTGAGTGTTATTGTTGTCTATAAAAATGTGCAACCTCCGATTGTCCTATTTTACTCCGAACACAGAGATTTGGCGGGAAATGTTCCCATTTAACACTAATCTTAGAGACTTCTAAAGGTTCAGATAAAAAATCAATAGGTTCTTCTTGTGTGTTGTTATCAAAATCTTCAGTTTGTTCACCCTTAAAGAAATATAAATTGTACTGATTTGTACATTTGTGGCTTGAAGAATATTTCGCATCACAAGTGAAACGTTGGCCTTTATCTCATTGAGCTTGTATTTTAGCTTGAGTTAAACCTTTAAATGGTGGTTTATCTTTTCAATTAGGGGGTAAAAGATTGAGTTGTATTATTCAAAATTTGATGATTTTTTCAAGTCAAAGATACTGGAATTTTTGCGCTGTAACATACCAATGTTGGAGGTATCCATGACAAACTAGAACTTTGCCAAATAAACTATAATTAATTTTAAATTTATTTGTTCCATATATATAAGGTTTTATAAAATCTACCATATTGTATATAACGCTACCATATTGTATATAACGCTCAAAGAGAAGAAAAAATTTATATTAGTAATTTAAACAAGCAACTGCCATCCAAAACACAACTAGGACAAGAAATAAAACCCACATAGCTTTATTCGCGAAAAGAGATAAACATATGACGAAATCTTTTAATAACAAAATTAAAATAAAAAGAGTCTCCCCCCTCTTTTCCCTCCCCCCTCCCCGTCCCCCCTTTTTTTCCCCTCATACCGGAGAGGAATACGGCGGGAAAGGGGGGAGGGGGGGGGGGAGAAGGAAAAGAGGGGGATGAGAAGAAAAGGGGGTGGGGGTGGGGAGAGGAATGAAGACAAAAAAGATCATGAGTGCAACAAAAACATCATTCGGCCCTTCGTGAGTGCAACACCTTGTCACCACCTTTTTGGGGGGCTACGACCACCAACAACCCGCCTGGATGGAGAGGGGTTGGGGTGCATTGACCTGCAGGCTTGAACGTGATAGGCTTACTGCCAGTAGTGGGCCCGGGTCTGGACTACTGGTGGGCCGGCGGTGCCAGCTGGGTCCCGCGGGTTGGCGGGCCTGGACCGTTACAAAAAGTGCACTGTTTTTTTTATATATATATAGCAAGTATATCACTATTGTGATAGCATACAATCATTACAACCCCCTACCTATTTTCTTTCAGCTATGTACGGTGTTGGCGTTTTCACTTATATATGGTGATGACGTTTTCAGCTATTTACGATGATGGCGTTGAGAACATCCATAGCCGGCCAGAGAACAATTGATCTCGCCATTACACTCGAATGGTGGCGCTCGGGGTTGGGTACACCAGCGAGGCGGGCAGGAAAAACATCCGCGGCCTCCAGTGGACGGCCGGAGCACGGGTTGCTCCGGCCACCATCTATGATGGCCTCGATTTAGGTTGGGCGCTCCGACGACGTTGGCCGACGATGGACCGCCGCAGCCGGCTCCGGTACTCAGCGCCAAAAGATAGAACAATATATATATATATATATATATATATATATATATATATATATATATATATAATATATATAATAAACAAACAGGAACTCACGGTGGCTGCATGCATGCAGCCACCGTGAGGCCATGCAGGTGGCGACATGGCTGGCCGGAGCACCGGTTGCTCCGGCCACTACCCCCCCAGCAAACTCACTTGGGGAGGTGCTCCGGAAGGTGTCGGCCGGCGGCCGTCCACCGCCGCCGGCGGCGATCTGGAGAAAACTTTCTCCAGATCCATGGTGGCTGGAATGCCACCGTGAAACAGGAGGCAGCGGGAGTTACGGGCTGCCCCTCCTTCGGTGGTGGAGGCATTGGCTCCGGCCACTACCCCCAATGAGAGTACCCCGGGGAGGGCCTCCGGTGGGGAGACTTCCGGCCGCCGGCCGCCGCCGGTGGTGGCCGGAAAAACTGAACAGAAACCCTTTTTTTTGTTTTTTTTTTGATCGGATGAAGAGGCCACCGGAGCGGATTCCGTCGAGCCCCTTCGCCTCAAGGGCCTTGAGGAGGGGTCGTGGGGACTCCTCCTCCCCTTCACACGCCCCATGCAAGGTCGAAACCCGTAATGGTGGCGGAGGTCATGGGGGTGGTCCGAAGCTTCCATGGCCGGGAACACCGCCTCCGGTGGTCGGAGGCGGCGGAGGTCGACGAGAAGGAGATCTAGGACAGGGAGGAGTCGTAAGAACTTACATTCGTGCCGTTTAGGCGAGGGGATCGTCGAGCGGCCATGGCGGTGGAGTTTCGCCGGAGTTCGTGGAGGAGGCTCGCCGGAAGGTCGTCGAGGCTTGGTCTCTTGCTGGTTATGGTGCCTGGAAAAATAAAAACCTAGCTATTGGGGGGTTTATATAGGAGGAGGGTGGATCCCCCCCCTTCAAAACCAGGGGGATCTTATGCCCAAAGCGCTTGCCCCACCAAAAGGTTCGTGTTCCGGTAGAGGACCCACCCCTCTCACCCGATCCACGACCCAATTGGCGGGACATGCGCTTTGTGAGGCATCACAGATCATAAATATATCATCATGATAGAAATAAGTGGAACAAAATAAAACCCACGAGGGGTATAAGTGTCCAAAATGATCATCCAAACAAGAGATGACAAACATAGAGTCTATAAAAGAAAACTAAACATCCTCTCTCCTACTCGAGCTAATACCCTCAAATCTTCGTAGACTGTCTGGACTTGCTCCTGGAACTCCTCATCAACGGGATCCCGCCTATGGTCCTCCATCCGCTCCTGCTCCGTGGGTAGGCGCATCGGGCCCTAAAATGATACGTACAAAGGTACGTTAGTCACATCATGACCAAGTAAATCCCACGCTCCTCCCCGCCCCCCTAATGGGCTTACACAAAAGTGTCATAAAATATTTTATTGTATTTCTTTTTAAAAAATGACAGAAATTAAACAAATCCATCAATTACTGCAACAACACTTCTTAATAGGTTTCTTGCGATGGTTTTTTAAGTCTTTCGTAATGCTTAAAGCATTACGATTGAATTTGCGACACTTTATAAAACACCGCAAAGACTTTATGAAAGTGTTTGTGGTGCTAAAACCTTGTGGCACCGTTAGATAATCACAATGATTAACTTGCAGTCATTCATGATGTTTTTTTATTGAAAGCTTTGGGAATGATTCTCTAACAAAATTCCCCAAACAATTTTGATTTTTTTAAATATCACCGCGCTTAAAATTTTTTTTACAACCATAACAACACCTTTTAAAGATATCCATAGAACCATTATATAGATATCATTCATGCTAGCCCACCAACAGATAGTTGAAATATGAATAAGTCTAAACACTAATATAAATACACTACTTAATAACAATTAGTTTTTTTTACATTATATTCAATTTTTTCTGAAAAACTTGAAAGTCATGCTATGACTAATTTTCATTTCGTGCGCTCTTTTCAAAATTACTTAATTTTTATTTTCAAAAATCATAAATGGTTGTAGAAGAATACACATGAATTTAATGGATCAACTAAGAAATCTCAGATATTTCGAGCAACTGATACTATTAATAGATCAAGGATTAATGATTGATTTCATCAAGCTTTCATGTATTATATTATATAGTCCATATGAAGAGCTCTAGAAAAGGCGTTGAAATTAAATGAGCTCTAGAAGAGCATTTAGACTTGGGCTTCAAAATCCATAAATTTCAAACAATATAGTTTATGTTGCAGAAATGAGCGTATAAAACAATTAAATAAAAAAAAATACATTTTCATGGGCTACGCCCATAAGCAGCGGCAATACATTTTTCATTAGATCAAGAACAAGATTTTATGTTTCTAAATGAATACAATTAATACATTTTTCATTTGCCACGCTTTTTAATAAATGCCGCAAATTTTAGAATATTTTTTTTAAAAAAAACTTTGATCAAAAAGGAGCATCATTAAACTAGTTGTACAACAGACATGTAAATTTATACAACATACATATTCATTGCAGATAAGCATGCATACAACAGACATATTCATTGCAAATAAACATGCATACAACAGACATATTGCTTGCAGACAATAGATTCTGATTCAGACATTGCTGAGTAAAGGCCTCTATTGATTATACAGGTAGTCATGATACAGTTCAATATAATCTCGTCAGTTGTTTCAGGCATGTGTGAACAGAACAGTTGCAGGTTGAAATCAAGACTCGCAGCAGCCTCATAGAGCATGTTGGATGATTCCATTATGTATGCAAGGAAGTTGCTCTCTCCCTCAAAGATCTGGGGAAAAAGTAGACGGAAAATAGGGATGGTAGCAAGATTTAGTTGAGAAAGCTGAAATCTATTGAAGTTTCACTTTAGTCCGATTGAATCGGACTGAAGTTTTCCTGTTCCGAGAATACTCTCCCGCCTCCTCACAAAAAAGGAACCTGGCGGTTCTTCTTTCTCGCAATCTGCCCGATACCCAAGCTTCCCTGCTATAGTTTCTTCACTCTCGCCATTCATCTCCAGCAAGAGCAGCAACACGCCAAGTCAATCATGCCGATCTCCCGCACCTCCAAACCCCAGGTTTTGAGACGGTGGTGGCGATTTTTCTTCTACCACAATTTCTCCGCTCCCAATTCTCCTCCGCCGATCTCTCACAACCCGCCGCTTCCAGCCCCCATCCGGCGCCCCACTCCAAGACACGTCACCTCCACCCGACTCCCGATCCCGCACCTCCAAACTCCGGATCCTGTTTCCCAATGGCCTCAACCAGCACATCCCGCGACCAATTGCCGCTCCTCCTTCAAGTTCGGTGGATCTCCCAAAACAGAGGAATTTTCAGAAGCTACAGTAAAAACAGAGTTTGATTTCCTGAATAGTAAAAATAGAGTTTGATCTGGTGCCCCACTCCTGGGCAAAGGAATTTTCAGAAGCTATAGTAAAAATAGAGTTCCATGGATCCGACCAATTATATGATGGCCATATGTGGAAACGATGCCCTTAAAGAGCTATCTTCCCCGGGCAAAAGCGGCAGCTTTTTCTATCTAACACAAGACGATCGATTCATGATCAAATCTGTGAAGAAATCAGAAGTCAAGGTCGGTCGCCCCTTGTTTTCCAGCAGCTTTCTTAATGTTGTACTGCTATTGGATAATGCCCTCCATTTTCTTCTAATGTTTCAAGTAGTTGAGAAGATGTCCTCCAACAGGCGTTCTCTGTTGATAAATGCTCAATACATTATTTCAATATAATATGGTTCTTAAACATCCTGAAAGGGGGATGGATTGATATTGATTTAATTTATTGGGTTGGTGGCATTATTTCTCTCTGTTATGTTCTTACTATATAGAATAAATTTGTCACTTTGTTAGCTCGCTGAAGAACATATCTCCCATACTTTGTCTGTATCAATGTTCTCTTTTAAGATAACATGGTTTAGTTTGAGTTTTTTTTTACTTGAGGTCCATTTGGAATAGCAACGACGGTCGTGTACATGATGGTTATTTGCTCAGGTGTGTTTGGACAAAATTGCCAGTTTCAGCAGCCTGTGTTTGGCATAACAATGGTTATGACAGCCACAAAGAAAAAAATTAATTTTAAACATAAAAATGAATTGAGTTCCTTAGAGGTCTGTTCGAGCGCGAACAACAGTTAGTAGCCATCATAACAATGAGTTTGAGAAACTGATTTTTCTCGAAGACTTATCACCATGGATCGAAATCTCTCCTGAGTGGATTCAATCGTATACTCCTATGATCGCGATTAAAGCTCCTTCCACTTAATCTGCATCCCAAGTCGTGGCAAAAATGAATGAAGGCTCCACTTCGGGAAGAGTGGAGAACAGAGACAAGCTGAAGTTGTTTCTTAAAGAAGATCTGCCGGAGCGTTTAGTCTAAGAGTCAAACTGATATATTTGTTTTAAGTTTCTTTTTTCATCCTTTTATTGATTAACTTGTGATAATGAACATGCAAAATTAACCTGCAAGATTTTTCCAATGCAAGAATGTTTTTTTTAGTTTTATATGTCTAATCTTGATTATCTTTTGTTTCTGAGAAGCATTTTTAGAGAGAGTGGAATGTTACTGGAAGTGATAGGAGGGTGTGAAGCCAAATGGTCACTCCACTGCAGCGGTGTTTTGACAAAGAGACACTTCACCACAGCGGTGTTCTGACTGATATGCATGCAGCCAAACAGACACTCCTCTGTGGAGCGTTCTGCATGATCCATGCTGCCGGAAATCTGCATGCCAAACAACACATAAATGATGGGGCATACTTGTGTGGTGATTATTGCCAAACAACTCCTAAATAATTGCTCTTTATTTTGTTTTGATTATGACTTGTTGATTTCATTGTTTCACATCGCCACATCTCAAGCATTGCAACTAAATGTTTATTGAAAAATAATTCTATTCCTATAAAGTATGGATCCCAGAAGTGTTTTGTAATCATCTCTCTTTATATGCAGCTGAAACTATGTATTTATTTTCTTAATTGTTAATCAATTTCATGTTATGGGCCTTGTGGATAATCGAAGGTGGGGGTGCTTTTGGATAATGCATTTGGTGCATACACATCATGCCAGATAATGACCGTGATGTCTTCATTCCTCTCCCCCCCCACCCCCAGTCAGGCCTCACTCCCGTATGACTGAATCAGACTGATTATATGTGATTCCCATTTTACCCCAGACAGTTTACTAAATTCATTCGACGCTTCCTGCTTAATCTCGTCAGACTCATCCGTCCACGCCATCGCTCTCCCCGAATTCATCCTCTTCTACGCCATCTCTTTCTCTCTTCTTTCCATGGAGCTCCAAGGCCTGCCATGGCATACGTGGACCACGCCTTCTCGAGCTCCGACGAGGATATCATGATGGAGAGCTCCTACGTGGTGCGCAACCATCCACCAGTTAAGGAAATAGCCGTCGCTCTCCTCGCCTTCGACGTCGTCGGCATCGTCCTCGGAATTGTCATGACTTATAGCCGAGCCGGCAGCGACCGTGCTCACATCCGAAATTAGGGGTTTTCTTCGCGGTCTTGGGGCAGGAAGTTTTCGGGGAAGGCATTTTCTTGGTGACCTTGCTGAATTAAATCTCACGACACAAATGAAACAGTATGTATCATTCAAGTAACTCCTCTTCTTCAGTTTCCTCTTCGCTCCCACATAATTCAGAGAATCATGCATCCCTAGTTCTTCTCTCATCTTAATAAACTTCTCTCTTAAGATAGATTTGGTGAGCACATAAGGTGTTTGTGCTTTTGTCCCAATGAATTTTAACTCACTAATTTGAGCATCAACAAGTTCCCAAAGTAGTTTTGATAAAAAAGTCTCTTTTAATTACAATTTCTCATTGCACTTTGTCCTTTCAATACACAAGATTATGTCTACATAGGGATGACGCGAAAATCTTATGTCTACATAGGGATGACTTTGTTCGAAAACAGTGGTGGATTTATTGTTCTTAAAGTTGATTGTTCTTTGTTCTTCAGCTTTGTGTTGATTGTTCTTAAATTTGATTGTTCTCTGTTCTATTCCAGATTTCTCGGGATTCATTTCAGCATTTCAGTAAATTCTGCAGAGGTTTTATCTTCACATTTGTTTTGCTCCAACTCCTCAATAGGTATCTCTCCCGCTCCCTTAACTCCTCATGTTACATTTTATGTATTTAGCAAGTGTTAACTGCTACAAGTTATGAGTTCAATTTTAGCAACTTCAAATGTTGTTATGATGAGAGTTAGCTAAAATTTTGGTGGTGAGTTTATGGGGGTTTACTTATTTTTTTGGCTTTCCATATGCATGTCAACGTGTTTTTTCTGTCATAGATATATACTCAGTAAGTAATTTAGGTGTAAATTTAGGCTGATGTAAATGGATCAACAACGATATTCACCTAATTAATAAACATGTGACTCCATAACGATATTCACCTCTCTTTAGCACCATTTCTTGTTTGCTAGAGGATCTTTACAAGAACACAATAATATAGCATGTTTTAAATTCTAGGCTTTGCAATGCATACAATTATAGAAACGTGGCTATATAGCTTTGCAATGCATACAATTTTAGGCTATCTTCCACGACGACTCCGGCCTCCGATGAACTCATGACCCCTCCTGCTCCTTCCTCCGGCGAACTTTGTTTTTGTTTTCTGTTACCTATTAAGGCTCATCTGATTACTTGGAGCAATATAGTAATGTAGCCACGATGTTCTCAATATATTTTGACTCCTCTCCTGCTAATCGCGACCATCAGTGAAAAATGAATCGCGACGTTCGCTAATCGAAAAGAACTCCATCTATCTTCGATTTCTATATGTGGAGTTGCCTTTTACCTACTTTCCCTAGGAAAAATTTAGGTCGGGGCTTCGCCCCCGAACCCCTGTGCAGGGGGCGAGTTGCCCCCCTGCAACCCCCAACGAGCTCAGTGCCGAGCTTGACCGGCGAAATCATGGTGAGTGTCCAGTACACCCAACTAGTCCAAAAATTATTTGAAATTTCTCTTCCATGTTGCAACTGAGAATCTGGCAGCATTAATTCCTCATTTCTAGAAATTTGAAATATACATAAATTTTTTTGGGTACTTCTCAATCTCTTCCTCTGCACCTTGCAATTGAAATATTTGTATTGAAATTTGAAAAAATATGAATGTAATGTTTGCTTCTCAATCTCTTTCTCTTCTCGTATGACTTTCTCCTACTCCTGCCTCGCCGCCACCGCCGGAGTCCACCTAGGGTTCCGACAACCTCAGCTTCGCCACTCTTTGTTGCTTCTGACGAGCTCTATCCCGACGTCTATTGATTTTGTCCTCTAAGGGTGAAGCCAACGACTACAATCCTTCCCAAACCTGATCTCTCCTATGGCACCTCAGATCTCTTATCTGGCTCTTCCAGCTACCAGGAACTACTCTCATCTCTGGCGATTCGAGGGCTATGACGAATTTTGTGGTTCATCCACCATTTTCCAGAGGTAAACCCTAAATTTCCATCCGGTTCCTTTCTCGCAACGCTGCAGAGCAGCTGCTCCTCCGCTAGTTTCATGTCATTCTCTGAAATTGATTTTCCAACCCGTACTGCATGTTAATGAGTAATTTTGGTGTTTCAGAAGTTAGTTTTGTGAGCAATATAGCTTTAGTTATCATGGACATTGTATGGATGTTTGGTTCATGGATGCCAATATTCTCTTTTCCTTGATAAATTTTGTTCCTAGTTTTATCTTTTCTGAATAATTTAATTCTAGCAGATAGTTTTATGTTGTATTGGTAACATTGCTTTTCAGTAGTGTTTGCCACCAAGGTCTTAAATTTTGGAGTTTACGCATGTCGTTTTGTAATGGAATTGTAACAAAGTTACCTTCTTCCTCCTTATTCACTGATTTTTTCACTACACTCTTACGAATTTTCATCCTAATTTGTTGTTGATGGCTTGGTATACAGAGATTCATAAATAACACTTAAAGAATTTTAATATGTTAGCAGAATGTAGTAAACTTCTTGAGCATATTCAAGTGTCATTTGAAGGGTATTCTTAATCCTTACAATACTTTTTTAGTATCTTAATTTGATAGATTTGCAAAATCAAATCATAACCTCCAGTTCTGATAGATATCATATAACACATCTAGAAAAGTGAAAGAAAAAGTGTATTCTCTACTGCGAGTATTATCTGCTAATTATAGTTGGATTTTATGATGTTTTAATTATCCTTTATTCCTGTCTTTGTTGATTAGTTCACAGTACTTTAAGCTCAAAAACTTTGCCTTTTATTTCTCTCTGCTCATCATGATTTATTGCTCACAAAATTCATCAATTATTTAATAGGATGGCTCATTGAATCTGCTTCAAGGACCTTCAAGCTCAAGAAAGACAATGCTTCTGCTAGTTCGTGCTGAAAAGCTTGATCAAAAACTAAGGGTAGGTCTTTGAACAATGCACTCCAGTTCTAATTTTGCATTCACCATGTGCAATAAGATCTCTTTTTGGAGGACTTATCTTCTAGGACCTACTGGCTCAACAAATATACATAAGGGGAAGAGAGTATTTTGAATGAGAATATAAAGAAGATGGAGCATTTACCTCTTCTTTGACCATCTTAGAAATACCTCAAAAGCTTAAGGAAGTTAGAAGGGGTATTTACCTCTTCATAGTGAACAATTCATCATCCTTGTTGTTGGTCATTTGATTTAGAAGGGGTATTTACTATGAATTGGATGATGTAGAATAGTCTTGTAGAAGAGTTTTTTTTTATTTTTCATTGTCCATGTTTATCTTCCTACATTATATAATTCATCATGCATTTGAACTTGGAGTTATCAGTTCATAATTGTAAATACTAAATAGTGTTGCTTCTTACTTTCTCTTAGATTACCTTCGTGACTGCGATGAGCATGACGTCGCGATTGCGATATGCATGACGCCGCGATTGTGATGAGCATGACGCCGCAATTGCGATGAGCATGACGTTGCGATTGCGATGATCATGATGTCGCGATTGTGAGGATCATAATTGTGATGAGCATTAGTTGCCAGAATATTTTTGTGGTAATTAAATGTGTTTTCTTGTTGATGATGATGCAGTTCTGCAATGGCTAGGAAAGGTAAGCGTGTGCCTGTGTGAGTACCAAAAAAGCTCCTGCCTGCTACAAGGAAGTTGACTTGGGTCTAAATTGCTGATTGCATAAGAGAATGAATGGATCACCTCTTTTGTAAGGCGCCACTGCTATTAAGATCATTTGTTTTTAAGAACGGAGATGAACCAGATTTGGGATGCATTTAGTGGTGATATTCAACCTTCTTACGAAGGTCACGAGGGACCTGTTTACTCCATATGCCCTCATTCTATAGAAAAAGCAAATGTAACCTCCACTTATGTTTTCCTTCATCAGATTAAAAAAACTTAAATATTTCTTTGTGTGATTCCTAACGCCCCTCTATCTGCGCGATATGACTAAGTTTATCATTTCGACTTTCATTGATGCGAAAATAATGATTTGGTTGTATAGTAATTGGGGCTCTTGAGGGGGTTACAAAGCTCCTGGTCAGTGTTGAACATCCTTGTCTTATATAGATGGAAGCAGGTTAGCTAATATGGACTACTAAGGTATAATTTGGGGGGACTTAATTAAGGTTCGGGTCAATGCGGTCGTAACCGCTTGATCGGTGAAAATAAGTCCCCCCAAACAGAGCCTAAGTTTAACGGTGTCATGTCCTTTTTCTGAAATTTTCACCTCCATATCCATTTTTCTTAAGGCCCTGATGTCTATGTTCATGCTTAGGTTTATTTTCTTCTAGTATTACTAAAGATGGAGATTCATATATTGTTGAATTGTATCGTGGGGGCATCATAAAGATGGTTTAGGTAAAAACTCAAAGGAGTTTCTGCATTTCGATACAGCTAAAAGTAATTTTTTGGCGGTTGGAGATGTGTGTATGGTCAAATTCTGGGACATGGAAAATGCTGACATTTTTTGACAACACAAGACGTTCAGGGTGTAAATGAGGCATGATCAAGATTTTTCTCGAGAATGTCATCTGTGATGTCGTCACCTACACCGAGCATGATCACCGCAAGAATGTCACGACCATGGATATCCTAATTGAAAGATGTGTTCCTCCTCAAGCCAATTGTTGGTGACAAAAAAGAACTATTTTTTGAGTCCAAGTTTTTATACAATCTACCATCTATGTTTTGAGTTATTTTTATAGAGAATCGGTGTTTAATTTTGCTAAAACTCATCCTTTTTCAAGTTGATTTTGTTTATAAGAGATTATGAATCAAGTTTTTGTGAAAAAAATTAGCCCAAATTTATTGAGGAGCACTGATTTAAATCTTGGCATGCGTTGAAATCATTTTATATTGTAAAATTGGACTTGACTCGATTGAATTATGGCATGTTTGGCATGGTGGTAGAGGTCGTGAACGTTGTGGTTGGGAACCATCGTTCTTGATCGTCTGACCTCTACTAAAGAACTTCATTCCTTTTTATGTTCAAAACTAGCTATTTTTTCTTGGTTGTGGTCATAAATGTTGTCAAGCCAAACATAAATTCAATGTCCATGGTGTTTTTGTCCAAATTCTAAACTCAATGAAGCAAGAAAACACTGTGTCAAATGAAGCCTTAGTGTACGTCAAATAATAATATGTGAGACGTTGACTCCAGTTTAGATATAAGATTCATATTATTCAAAATCTTGAATTATGTGTTTTGATTTTCCTAGAAATAATTAGAACCTAAATTGATTTGAAAGTGGTAGATTTTAGCGAAGGCCTTGTGCAATTGCTTTTCTTCAGAAATCAGTCACCTGAATGCTCATAAATGCTTCCTTGAATATATCAAAGAATATGTTTGGTAGCTAAGATGGATTGTCTTTGGGCAACTCACGAATCAAGCCACAAGCAAAACAACATACTCGATGTCAGGCCTTGTGTTGGTCGTCCAAGCACCTATAGTTTACTGGATTTACATTGTCTTCTTATTATTTGCTACTTTGTTTTTATCTAAGGCTTATCAGGATCAATGATAGATTGCATTTGTCCATGCTGAACCTTTTGAGGAGATTAGTTGCATATCATTCCTCAGAGTTAAATATCTGCCCATGTGTTTGTTTGATCTGAAGACCCAAGAAGATGTTTGGGTGGTCGAGGTCAGTCATCTCATGGTTTTTCATGTTGGCTTTGGAGTGTGTCTTGTTGCGTTGGTTGGTGGATGATGTTTATGAAAAACAAAGTTGTCATACTTTGCTATACGGGGGTAATGAAAGTGAGTTAAAGCCTGTCAAAAGTCATGTTTGTCACAAGCTGATAAAACATATTAAGATCGAACATCATTTCATACGAGAAAAGTATTTAATATATCTCTTTTCATGAGTATGTTCGGAACAAAGACAACATTGTCAACATGTTAACAAAGCCTCTATCTAAGGGGTCGTTTGAGTGCCTTCACGAATTGCTAAGACTGATATCTTGATTTCACTTTAAGGGAAGTGTTACAATTTCTTAAGTGAAATTGTGTGTATATAGTAGTATAACTGCAAATCTAGGCCCTGACATTTGGACACTCTTGATTTGTGTGTGTTCATTCCAAGAATGACAATGAAGAAACACTTTACATGAAGACACTCTTTGCTGAAGTGGGAATGCATATAGTAGTATAACTGCAAATCTAAGCCGGAGAATTGTTGTTCATGAGAGTTTATGCAAGAAATTTTTATTCCATGTGACATGACGGTGGCATTTTGATGAACTAAGAATTATATGCATATTTAGTAGTTTTGATTTATATACATACTTAGTAGATTTGACAATCTGATAATAATTTGTTGTACTTATTCTAATTTACAAAATTTCGTTATTTTTATATTATTTGGTTCTTCCGAAAATTAGAAAGAAATAATATTGAATCATTAAAAAAATTGCGTTGTTTGGAAGTAAAACGTGGCAAAAGGGGTCCAGTACATTTAATTTGTTGCATTGTTCATCTATGATAGCGTTTCTAATTAAATGTCGCAAAATTGAGGTGTTTTCAATCTTTATGTCACCATAGATTCAAGAGGTTACCGTCGCTTGTTTTTTGAAAAATGCCCCAATGGCTATAACGACGACGGTATCTGCGACGATTTTGTGATGTTTTATTAAACGCCGCAAAATAATATGCGACATTTACAAAAAGCCGTAGAAACTACTAAAAAATCTGGTCGTATGCGTTAAATGTTGTTGAGCGATCCCTCTCTCCCCCCTTTTCTTCTCCTCCCCCTCTTTTTCTTTCTCTTCCCTCCCCCCTCCCCCCTCCCCCCCTTTTCCCCCCTCATACCAGAGTAGAACCCGGCGGCCCCCTATCTACTCCTCCCCCTCTCTTTCCTTCTTTTCCCTCCCCCTCCCCCCTTCCCCCCCCCCTCATACCAGAGTAGAACCCGGTCTGACTGAAAGGGACTGAAAAATCGATGTTCCGATTATACCCTCCCGCCTCATCTTTTCCCGAGCTCCCTCCTTTCCCTCTCCCCTCTCCTTTTCCCTCTCCCTCTCCCCTCTCCTTTTCAATATCTCTCTCACGCAGCTCTTCCAGCCCTAAGCAAACTCTAGCAAGAAACCGATCATCGATCTCCTCCCGTCTTTTGTCTCTGGAAAGAAGTCGATCTACGGCCGTTCATTGACCGTGTCCCATCTTCCTCCGCCCCTTTCAAGTGTGGCGATCCCGGTGATCTTCGGGCTCTGCCGACTAAGGCGCTCAGCTCCGGCGTCTGAGTTCCCCTGTTATGCACTCCGCCAAGCTCCCAGCTCCGTCATGGTTCTTGCTCCGTTGGCCAAGCTACCAGCTCTGCCAACGTGCATTGTTATCAGACACTTGTTGAAGAGGAATTGTTGGATTAATGAATCCATTAGGGCTCTATTTTTGGTGAGTTTTCCTGTGCTTTAGATTTTGTCTGTGCTGATTTTTTTGGGATTGAATGAGTTTCTGCGGATTGCAGGGATGGGTGACTGGAGTGGTTATTCTTCTTACCACAAAAGGGAAGAGCTCACCGATTCTGGTCTTCAGCGAGGATCTATTCTTCATATATTTGCTTCCACCGATCATATTTAATGCTGGGTAAGATTTTCCCCCAACATGTGATCATGCTTCCTTAAAAGTCAATTCCAAGTTTAGGGTTCCTTTGTTTGATTTCATTTTGGGGCATGACAAAGCGGCATAGTTGTTGAAGATGCATTTTTGATGGTAGTAGTTGGTTCAAGGTGAAGCAGGAAGACTACCACTTTAGACATTTTGGCATTCCGTGGGTTTTGACACATTTTTTTTATTGAATGCTATTTTTTTTAATGATTTAGGGTCCGTTTGGTTTGTCATTTTTTCTCCGATGAGTTTGGACAGATACGCTACCGTCATAAAATGTATGTTTGGGATGACAATGGTTATGACTTATAACCAACACCTAGAAAAGAAAACTAGTTTTGAAGATAAGAGTGAATGAAGTTTCATAGGTGAGACTGGGAGTTCACGAATAATGGTTCATAACCACCGCATTAACGTTCGTTGCCGCTGTGTCAAACGGAGCCTTACTGGAACTTTTCTAATTGTTCAGCTGTTGGTCACCTCCGCATGGAATCGGCATTCTTGAGTTTAACATGATATGTTCCATAGCTGCTAAAAATGGATGATTGTATCTTTAGGAATTATTATTTTATCCTCTCTTAGAGAAAATAAGTGAAATAGCTGTTCTAATATGTTATGGATATACAAGAATGAGCTACTGTAATAACCCATGCTCTCCAATTTAAAAAAAAATCTCGAGGAGGGACTCAAGGAGAGTGGAATAGTCTAAAAGACATGAATAGTTGTAATTCTTGTTAGAAATATTTAGCTGTTTTTAGATGAATCTTCTCCTATACACTGTAGAGAGGCTCTAAACTGTGGAGATATTTCTCCATATCTATTGCTATGATTTGTTGCTTTTGCTGAGTGTTTTTTTGAGAGTATTTCGATCAGTTGTTTTGTCCAAATTTCTTACCTTTTTATTGGATTTCAACTCATCATTTCTAATATCCTCTGTTCTTTTGGTTTGCATTTCTATTTTTTCCATATTTTTTTTGAAATTTTAGTTATTGGAATTTTTTTTTAAGACAAACCACACAATAAACAAGCATTGTTTATGTAATTATTGTCAGAGTAAGCTTATTCTGTTCTTATTTATGCCATGACCGATGAGTCGTGTGAAGAACCTATGATTAGGATGAACAAGGTTGTGAGATCAAATGTTAGAGTGAGACTTGGTGATGTTGTTTCAGTACACCAATTCCAGGAGGTAAAATTTTGTTTCATAATTATTTAGCTTGCATATATTTTTATACTATTAAAACCCATCTATAGGTATGTCCAATGTGAAAATACAGGCATACATTAAGATAAATGTAAGTGTGATTTTCCAGAGATCTTCTTCCCAAGCATATCAAACACAACAACTAAACACATATGTATGTGCTTCTCATACCTTTTCTTTTAGACGTATTAACTACACGAATCACGATTACTCTACCTTTCTTATGTGCACTTTCTTTGTGATTCAGATAAAAATGGAAACCACATGTTGCACTGTCTATTTTTCAATACATTTATGTTGTTTTCTCTAGCCTATAGATCACGAGTTTTTTTTATTCTTCTCAGTATCACAGTATATGTTGATTTTTTTGAGGATTTACGACAAAAGTTCATTTGTTAAAAATATATACGTAGTTTTCTTATTAAATCTCATTCTTATTGACCCGAATTTTTCATCCAGCAATAATTTGCATATTATAATTATAAGTCAATATTTACAATCCAACACAGCCAGCTCTTGTATGAGTAATGTTTCAATCCCCAAATAATTCTATAATAACTAATCGTGGTTGATTTTGCTGCTTGGGGATGAAGTGTGCATTACAGAAATCATGATTACATGAAGTGTTTTTTGCGTCAACATTGCGTTGTATTTAATTTGGCTAAACATGTGTTGCATAAGCTCTGAAAATGTTGTTAAAGATATGACATGTTACGATACAACAACAACATGATTAATTCAGACCCTTTGCCTTCCCATGATCGTGGTTTCCATTTTACTGAAAATCTTGCATTTCAGTAGATTCTCATTATTTAATCATGATTTATATTATAACTTTGTGTAGCATTTTAGTTTAATCATAATTTATATTATGATAGGGGAAAGGTTTGCTAGAGCATTTTAATAAGAGTAGAGCCACACCCTATAGAGCCCGTCATTGGCAGAAGCAAGTACTCAATGTCTATTTCGTGAACTTTAATTTTCATTGTTAATTGAATTTTTAGAAAACTTGTTGAGTTTGGATTAATTATGGCTTTGTTTGGCAGGGCTTATTTGCTCTAGATAGTCTTCGTTCTTCTTCCTCTCGCCACTAACTTTACCTGATCCATCCCATAGTATCTGTATGTTAGTCATCATCGCCATAGGCGCGCCCATGCAGAGACACGCTCGGGCAAGTGCCCGAGCGTGTAAATCGCGAAAAACTACCTTGACCTAAACATTCAGTTTCCATCGTGAACAATGGACTTTTTTGTTTCCGTCAATCCCCTTTCTCATTAGCTTCCGGCGACCTCATTTTCATCTTCCAGCTCCATTTTCAATGGCAATGGAGAAGGCGATGGCTGCTTCTAACCCCGTTTTCAATGACAATGGTCCAATGGAGAAGGTGATGACCTCTTCCATCCCTATTTTCATCTTCAGGTTTGCCACTCACTCGCCAGCCCCCTTCAAATCTCTCTCTCTCTCTATCTATCTATTTTTCTTCTCCCACTATTTTTTATTTACTTCCACAATTTTTTATTTTCCTTGTTTCTCCGCCTGTGGCCAAATAAAGGAAGGGGCCTAATGATTTGAAATCTCATGTTTCTTTTGTTGATTAAAGCTTATGATCTGCATCGAGATCATTTTTTAGTGTCGGAAATGGATTCTCAGTGCAGAATTTATGCTTTTAATTTGTCTTTTGCTAAGGAGCTAAAGTATTCTATTAATATTAATGGTAATTAATATATTATTAAGTCAATTAAATTTGAACACAAATAATGCATCTGAACAATGATCATAAAATGCATCGGTAAGTATAAGTGATCAAATCTTCGTTTCTGTGAGTTCTGATTACAGATATCTCATCCTTTTGCATATATGGTTTTTCTGGATACATAAATTAGATGATACATAAATTAAAGATTTAAGTATCTTCTGAGTTCTGTTCTGTTTTGCAATTATTCCAACTGTTCCTACTCAACTGTTCTGAAATTCCTCAAATCAGTAAATTCTCAAGCATCGTGTGCCTAAATAGATCCAGGGTTTGCAAATAGATTATCACTTAAACTTCCAATTATAGATCCAATCTCAATTCACAACAATTGTTTAGCAATAAGAGTTCGTTGATTTACACGCTTGATTATCATGCCTTTTTTGCTTAGCAATGATAATTTGTTTACATGTATACTAATTAAGAGCTTAAATTTGCACGTATATTTATATCTACTTAATTCACAAAATTTGTTTAAGACCACCACAAAGAAAAGAAAACTAGTTTTGGACATAAAAGTGGATGAAGTTCCTTAGGTGAGGTCGGACGTTCATGAACGACGATTAATAACCACAACATTGGCCACCATCACCGTGCCAAACGAAACCTAAATTGGACTTGGTTATAATTTCTACTAAGTTAGTGCATCATCAATTTTCTCTAACGTATTTATATTTATAGAAATTTCTGCTTGTTGAGATGGATTTTATTTTTTATATATAATATATTTCAACTCTTTGTCATGTAGGTAGTGTCGCAAGTGTTTTTCCCTATTGGTCTATTTGCATATTATAATCCAATTCTGAAGAGAGGATTTGATTACTTCATGTCTGCAATTTAGGATGGCTGGTCACTTTATTTTACACAATATTCTAGTATTCTACTTATTACAAGGCATATTACACAACTCGAATGAATCTATTGGATTTGGTATTGATTAAAATAAGTTATTTTCTCTAGCACATTGCTTGTCCTTCCTGATAAGATACTAGTAAGTAATGGTCATCCTCTTCATGTGCTCTCTTCATACACTACGTACATAGGGAGAATGTTCTTTAACCTGAGAAAATGGTACTTGGAATCAATTCTTCTGCTAAAACAATTGTTGTTTGTATGGAGAATGAAGGGAGATTTCTTCGTATGATTTTTGTTATTGTTAAAAAAAGTTTATATTCTAAATAGTTAATTAGCTAAAGTGTTTTATGGCGTACCTTTTTATCCAATTCTAACATTTAAACAACTATCAAATTGTTCTATACTTTAGTTTCAAGCCTTTTTAAAATCCCATCTTTCTAATTCTTCACATTTATTGCCCAGATTTGAAATGTTGTTAGTTAGCATTAGAATCTTACAAGTCATTTCTTAGAAAAAATTGTCTTGTTTCTTTTCTAAATATTTTGAAGCAGGTGTGGGACTTAGGTGACCAAGATAATGGTAGCATCCTCTCATTTATCAGTATATTGCCATATATTTTTTAAATAATTGACCGACCGATGACGTTTTTGTGGCATTTTTTCAAGCGTTGTGAAAGCTTTCGGGATGCCTGAAAAATGTCGGATGCTTGCGAAAGAGATAAAAAAACGATGCAGTTGACCTCGTGTTGTAATGTAACACAAACTGCTCGTGATCAACCAAACATTTTTTCACATTTTACAATATTTTCTAGTTTTTATGTTACAATGATCTACAAATAATACATTTGTCTTATAATTGTAGGCAAAATGTACTTGGTGTGCTCCATCGACGGAGCAACAAGTGTATAAAATTTGGAAGAGTTATTTTAGCAGAGCAATGACTTCAGAAATGAGGCGCATCTGAAAGCAGTCTAGTCAAGTAAAATGGGTGTGAGTTCATGTTCTCTCCTTTTCTAGATTGGGAACTTTTTCCCAAGTTTTTTAGTTTTTCCAAATTATGTATATATTTATATATATATAATGAAATGATTCATATAATAAGGCTCGACCATGATTGTTACATTCATGGGATGATTATCTATTATTAGAAGCATTGATTATGAAGGATAAGAGCGGGTTGTTTGCTGGAGGGGGATGGGTAGGGCTTCTTGGACGAGCCTTCTGCATCAGGTTTTTGAAATTTGTGGACGAGTGAAGTTATGGGATGGCTTCTAGTATATAATCTGGTTTGAAGTTCTTTGAAGAATACTTGAGGGATACAGATAGCATTGGGTGCAGGAATCAGATAATAACTACATATACTAGCAGTTATTGCTAGGAATTGCTAGTTATTGGATGGCTTGATAGTAGGAGAAGGTTATTATATGTACTTAGAGTGAGTATTGGTGAGGGAAGTAGTCAACTTTACATGTAAATTTGAATGATGATGTCTTATTTTTATTTACTCTATGTACATTTATGTGCATGTGTACAAGATTTCATGTAATATTTTTTTTACTTTGTGTATATTTTTTACATGATTTATGCACATGCTTATTATTGACATGCATGGAAACTCGCTTTGTATTGGAAGCCCTCTAGCGATAAATAAGAGCCGTATTCTATCTTCAGAAGGTCTCCTACTGCTTCTTTCTGTAGTAGTTTTACATCTTGCCGCCTTTGCTTTGGGATATTGGGCATCCAAGCCATTTTTGAGGTACATTTAAGTTCCCAAATTGTCAATTTGTAGAAATTTTGTTTTGTTGGTTATAACTAAATCTTTGAATATAGTGTACTTTATGTAGAAGAATGTAGATTTAATTAGATGAGGTGACAATAACTTTTTGATCTAAGCATGAGTGGTTAAAATAGAAGTACCTAAGAACAAAGTAGGATTATGGGTGTGAATTTTGGGTCAATATTAAAGTCACTAGTCCTGTGAAATGTGACTGAAATAAGCATGTTGAAATTAAAAGTAAAGTAGGAATATGAAAATCTGTGTATTTGCTATTCAAATAGTCAATCTGTGTTCACGGCTACATTCCTCTTCATCCCCATTTAACACTTCTTTAATGCATTTTTTGTGTTCTGCACGTCTAGATATGTATACATGTCTGTACCAAATAATATCATGCCAACAACTCCTCTTGCACTCATGTTTAACTTCCTGATAAAATTCATATTATATATTTAGATGAATCCATAACTTTATCAAATGATATCATGCACCCAGTAAAGATCTTACTTGATCAGTCTTTTGTGAGTAAAATGGTGCATTTTCTATACAAAGATTTACTCTTTTATATAACAATCAGTATATGCAAAAATACAAAAGGTATTTCACGGCATACATCTTACTAGAAAAAAGCAAAAATCCTATCAGGTAGCAATCCAATGGAGGTGCTATGTTCTAATCCAGTAAGCAACATGTTAACTGCAACTCTCACAACATGAAACAGAGCACATCTGGAGTTCTGCGGCAACAAGGAGACATGGAGTTTAACTTATCATCCTTTTCTTGCATTTATAGTTTTGTGGCAGCTCTCATAGTATGAAACAGATCACATCATTCTACATATAATATGAATGTAATTGAGCTTATCATCCTTTTTTTAAGATTTTCTAAAAATTTACTTCTTTTTGGCAATTTTTGGAAAAATCAAAATCTTACTCATGTGTGTTATATATGAACTGCAGGGTGATGGTGAAAATATTTATGAAAATTAAAACTAGTTTTATCAGCTACCTTAGGCACCGCGGGAGAGAGAAAGAAGTGGTAAAGGGTGCAGCCTTTCGGAGCGAGGCAGCAATCACATTCAGAAGGAAGCTTTTCATGGAGAAACTAGGACTACTGCATAGAAGGAGACCTCTTTTTATTAGTGTTGTGGCTTTCGAGAGTGTGTTGGTACCCTAGTTTGGATTTGAGTTTAGTCTGCTCCTTTAGTTTCTTGACCCAAGATTTATCTATGGTCAAATGTTAGCTAATAGGTTAGATTCCCTTAGTTGTAGAATTACTTATCCAGATGAAAGATTTGGTTAAGTCATTTTTGGTTCGACTATAGTCGAACGCCGCTCGACCATCGTCTATCGACTGTTCGACGATCGTCTATCAGTTGGTCGACTATCATCTGTCAGCAGATCGTCTATCTCTGAGTTAGTTCAACTCTTGTTAGCTCGACGTTCTGTGGAATCTGCCCGTCGATCGTCGAACCCCGCTTGACTTCTTTTGACCAGACAGATCTCTTGATAGTTCAACTATCTGCTTGGATAGTTCAACTATCTGATAGCTCGACTATCTGTTTGATAGGTCGACTATCTGTTGTATTTGATAGCTCGACTATCTGTTTGATAGGTCGACTATCTGCTCTTCTTGATAGTTCAACTATCTGCTTGGATAGTTCAACTATCTGATAGCTCGACTATCTGTTTGATAGGTCGACTATCTGTTGTGTTTGATAGCTCGACTATCTATTTGATAGGTCGACTATCTGCTCTTCTTGATAGTTCAACTATCTGCTTGGATAGTTCAACTATCTGATAGCTCGACTATCTGTTTGATAGGTCGACTATCTGTCTTCTTTGATAGTTCGACTATCTGTTTGATAGGTCGACTATCTGTTTGTCTTTGATAGTTCGACTATCTGATTGATAGGTCGACTATCTGTTTTGCTTGATAGCTCGACTATCTATCTTGATAGGTCAACTATCTGATAGCTCGACTATCTGTTCTGATAGGTCGACTATCTGCTGTGGTAGTTCGACTATCTTCTTTGATAGTTCGACTATCTGTGTCGTTCGACTATCTGTCTGATAGGTCGATGATCTCCGTGCTTCGGTCGACGATCTCCGAGGGTCGTTCAACGTCTTTTGTTGTCTGCCTTTAGTAAAGTTATATAATTTATTTCTTATCTGCTTGGCATATTTTATTGATGTTATGCTATTATTTCCAAGCAATCTTTGCTCCATTCTTTATGCATGAGTCAATCTTTATCTGACAAAGTGGTTTGTCTTATTAGTTGAAATATATTTTCTGCTTTATCTGCCAGGCTGTCCTTTATAGCCGTTAGACTCAGAAAGTCTTCTCTGGCCGTAAAGAGCTCTTTCTGATGTGACTTTTTCTAGCACTCTTTTATCAGAATGGATATGCAGCTTCTTAGAAAGCTTTATCCCCTTATAGCATGTCTGCCTGCAGGATATATTTTTGCTTTATGCTTTTTGTAGCCCAGATTGCAGATTCCAGAAGAAGACAAAGTTCAAACTCAGATTAGAGCCGTTGCAAAGGATCATATATAAAGAGCTTCTTTTGAAAAAAGAAACATTGATACAGATATACATATACAACTCACAAAATACAAGAGCTAGGTAATAATAAGCCCCTGTCCAAAATTCAGGGAATTTGTACCAAGGGTTAAGTGTAAGGAATTATTTTAAAATCTGCCCTACATATAGGTCCTACCCTAGAATAATGGCCCTATAAGTCAGTAGACTTGTCCTAAAATTTTTCATTACATATCAAACTATAGATAATAAAAATGCCTACAACATTTATGTTGATCATTTTTGATGAACATGCCCCTAAAGGACCTAACTAATTTTTAGAAGGAATATGCCCTAGTTGTAGGACATACCCTCACTAAAAAGGCCCTATAGGGCAGTCCCCCCATCCACTTTTTCACCACTGCATATCAAATTGTAGATCTTCAAAAGACCTACAACTTTCATGTTGTAACCTTTTTCAGGTGGTGCCCATAAGGGGCCTAAATTTAATTTACAGTGAAACTGTTTTATTAAATACAGAAAATCCGAAAAATATGGGTTTATAAGTATTTATTTTGATCCTGCACGAATCTTAAAGCGATCGGACGGCAGTTGTACTTCGTCTTCTCCAAATGGCCTGAACCAGAACCCGTGAAAATGATTTTCACGGGCCTTTTTCCGGCCACCATGGGCGGCGCCACCACCGGGAATCAACTCCTACATGTTCCCAGTGGTGGGAGCTAGCCTTGCCGGCGGCTAGGGCGGCGGGAGGTGGCGGTGCCGCCCTACCCGAGAGCTTCAAAAAATCCATTAAAAAATGGAAATTTCTGAAATTTTAAGCTTTCGCTCCGGTTCGTTTGAGCATGAACTCAACTCCTAAACAATCCTAGGATCTAAACATGAGAGAAAAGGTGAGAGAGGACCTGAGTTCGGGCTTGGATGCGAATAGACCGGCGGGAATGCATGGTGGCGGCGGTGGCGGCGTGGCGGCGTTTCCTCTCCTTGGTGGCTCTGGCAAGGGTTCTATCCTCCTTCTCTGATTTCAAAATGGGCCGCCCCTCTCTCCTAAGTGAGTATATAAAGAGTAGAGGGGGAGAGGGGCGGTTTTCTCCAAGAGGCAAAACACCTCTTCATGTGGGGTGGTGGTTAGAGGAGAGAGAGAGTGGAAACACCTCTTGATGGCCGGGAAAAGGGTGGGGGGAAGAGGTGTCAACCTCTAGGTGGCTGTTGGCCCCTCTTTGGCCGAGCTCCATGCCTCCTCACTCTCTAAATCCACCCCTTCACTTCCACCACCTTTTCTCTCTCCTAAATTTAGCCTCTTCCTTACTTCTTTCTCTCTCCTAGTCACCCTCACGAATTTTCTTCCCCTAGAAGCCTAAAGGCAGCCCATAAAATGAATATTAAATCCTCAAATGCCATATGAGAGGGGGGTTCACCATTCTACCATGCAAATACCCCCTTATTCTCACTTTCTCTCTCCTAAATTTAGCCTATTCCTCACTTCTTTCTCTCTCCTAGTCACCCTCACGAATTCTCTTCCCCTAGAAGCCTAAAGGCAGCCCATAAAATGAATATTAAATCCTTAAATGCCATATGAGAAGGGGGGCTCACCATTCTATCATGAAAATACCTCATTATTCTCACTTTCTCTCTCCTATTCAACATGTTGGCTAGCCTAGGGTTTAGGGTTGACTTGGTCAATTTGACCTTCGGAGTCAACATCAATAGACCCCTAGGGACCCATTGACCTCCCCTAAGGCCTAGGTATGGTTGGGTAGGGTTGACTTGGCATAATGAGGGTGAGTTGACCCAAGGCAGGGTTACTTTGGCCTAACTAGGGCTTAAGTTGACTTGGGTCAACTTAGCTACTAGGTTTGCACCCAATGGGTTCTTGGTGACCCATTGATCTCATATTAGGTCTAGGAATGCCTTGGAGTCAGATTGAACCCACTAGGCCACCAAAAATCAGGGTTTTAAGATTTTACTATTTGCAGCCCAAGTGAGTCTCAACTAGCTAGTTGGGTCACTTGACCTCCTAGATTCAACCTAGGCATTGTTATGACCTAGGTATGTTCAAGTCACTCCTAAGGGGGGGTCTATTTGAAAATGGGATGTTACATATGCAGCCTATATGAAGTTTAAGGTCTTTTAGATGGATGTCAAAAGTGCATTCCTAAATGGTGAGCTAAAGGAAGAGGTATTTGTTGAACAACCTCCTGGGTTTGTCTCTTCAACTCAGCCCTCATATGTTTTCAAGTTGCAAAAAGCTCTTTATGGACTTAAACAAGCACCCAGAGCCTGGTATGAGACTCTAGCTAGTTTCCTGTTAGAGCACAACTTTGTTAGGGGAGTAGTTGATAGAACCCTTTTCCGTTAAGCACCACAAGGACACAATCCTGTTAGTTCAAGTGTATGTAGATGATATTATTTTTGGTTCCACTGATCCCAAACTGCGCAAAAAGTTTTCTGACTTGATGCATTCTAAGTTTGAGATGAGTAGTATGAGTGAGCTGTCTTACTTTCTTGGTCTCCAAGTAAAGCAAGATGCTGATGGCATCTTCATCTCCCAATCCAAATATGCCAAGGAATTGGTAAAGAAGTTTGGGATGGCTGATGCTTCAGCAATGCATACACCTATGGCTACTAATGTAGTTATAGATTCTGATGATCAGGGCAAGCCAGTTGATCAGAAGAATTATAGGGCCATTGTTGGTTCCCTATTGTATTTAACTGCAAGTAGGCCAGATATAATGTTTGCTACATGCCTATGTGCTAGATTCCAGGTCAACCCCAAGGAATCTCATTTGATTCTTCTCAAGAGAATTTTGAGATACCTGAAGGGATGTCCAAATTTAGGACTATGGTACCCAGCAGAATCAGAATTTTAGTTAATTGGATACTCTGATTCTGACTATGCTGGTTGTAGAGTTGACAGGAAAAGTACCTCAGGAACTTGTCAGTTCTTGGGAGAGAGATTGGTCTCTTGGTTCTGTAAGAAGCAGGCTTCTGTCTCAACCTCAACTGCAGAGGCTGAATATATAGCAACTATCAGTTGTTGTTCACAGATCCTGTGGATTCAAAACCAGCTTTTGGATTATGGGTACAAACACAAGAACACAAAAATCATGTGTGACAGTACCAGTACTATCTTCATTGCACAAAATCCTGTGCACCACTCTAGAACCAAGCACATTGAGATTAGACACCATTTCCTGAGAGATTGTGTGGAAAAGAACAAGATCAGCCTTGAGTTCATATCCACTGACCTTCAGAGACGTGATATTTTCACCAAGCCCTTAGATGAACAGAAGAATCTGTTCTTCTTGCATCAACTAGGCATGATTAATGGAAAAGACTAAGTATGACGTCTGTCTTTGTTGATATCTGTTTGAAGATCGTCGAACGACGTTCGACGATAGTCGATCAGATTGAGCCGATCGTCGACCTATGGGTGACGACAGCTCGTTTTGTTTGGAAGACAGAAATAGTCGATCGATTGATCGACTACTCTGCTTCAGGAACCGATCGTCGAACGACCGTTCGACCATCGTCTCCTGTATCTTTTAAAATAGACCGACGATTGCGGTTTTTATTTAAACCGATGGTCGATCTAGGTTAAGAGATCGTGCTTGTTATAGTCGACGGAACTCGTCTTTTCGTATTCCGTCTTTCTGTTTGAGCTCTGCCTCGCGCTTTCTCCTCCTCGTCTCTCTCGTCTTCTCCGACAAATCGATGGCGATTGCTCCAGCTCTTCTGTCTGCGATGAAGTTCGACGCCGGATTCAGCGTAGACTTCGACTCCTTTGGCGCCTGTGATTCTCAGATAGTGGAAATCCTCCAGCTTTGCAAAGAACAAGGATTGGAAAGGCTTATGTCCACAAGAATCAAGATCAACATAACAGAGATTAAAGAGTGGGTCTTCACTTCGTCTTCCAATGACGAATCGATGACTGGAACGATTGGCGGCGAAGAGGTAAGTTTGACTCCCGCCGTTTTAACTGATGTTTTTGGATTATTGAACGGTGAAGAGGATTATGAACAAGATACCCAAGAGTTTGGAAGGATGTTAATCGAGTTAGGACATGCCGAAGGCATTCCTTCTAAGTTGTTAAAAGTTAATTTTCCGTTTAAGATAAAGTTCTTGGCTGAACTCGTTGGAAAAGTGCTTCTGGGCAAGCACTCTGCTCATGACAACATCACCAGGCAGCAGTTTGCCTTGATGTGTTCCATAGTAAATAAGAAACAGATCAATTGGGCAGGGATTATGTTTGATTTGATAAGAAAGAAGAATGGTAAGAAGGAAGTAACCCTAGGTAGGGTACTTGGGATATTTCTAAAAGAGAAATACTCCCATCTGTTGGTAACAGTTTCAACAACTATCAATGCCAGTAAGAAGATGGACCCAGCACTGTTTGTTAAGTGGAAAAGAAGTTTTCAGAAGCCTTCTCCTGCAGGGGTAGCTCCAGTTGTGTCAGAGATCACAAGGACTGTTTCAGTCTCTCCCCTTCTACATGAAGCAGGCTCATCCATTCTTTCCATTCCATCCACTTCTGCTGCATTCCCATCTACTTCTACTGAAGTGCCATCCACATCTGCCTTACCATCTACTTCAATTGAAGTACCATCTTCTGCCTCTCTTCTTCTTGAGTCCTCCACAATTCTCCATACTTCATCTCCAGCATCTCCCATTCCTGCACATCTAGCTGGGACTTCTATTCCCAGTTTTGATTTGTTAGGATCTGAGAGAATTCCAACCCCTCCTCAGTCACCACTTACTCCTCCAGATCACACTGACTTTCCCTCATCCACTCCTCAATCATCTGTTCACAACACATCTCATCAGGAAACTACCTTTCCTGATGATCTTCCATCTTCTGTTGTTCCCCCATCCACATCTATATCTCTAGCACTCATAGCCAATATCCTGGAGTTAATTACTCCTTCAATCAAAACCATAATTGAAGAAGCAATTGCTCCCCTTGTACCCTAGTTTGGATTTGAGTTTAGTCTGCTCCTTTAGTTTCTTGACCCAAGATTTATCTATGGTCAAAGGTTTGCTAATAGGTTAGATTCCCTTAGTTGTAGAATTGCTTATCCAGATGAAAGATTTGGTTAAGTCATTTTTGGTTCGACTATAGTCGAACGCCGCTCGACCATCGTCTATCGACTGTTCGACGATCGTCTATCAGTTGGTCGACTATCGTCTGTCAGCAGATCGTCTATCTCTGAGTTAGTTCAACTCTTGTTAGCTCGACGTTCTGTGGAATCTGCCTCGTCGATCGTCGAACCTTGCTCGACTTCTTTTGACCAGACAGATCTCTTGATAGTTCAACTATCTGCTTGGATAGTTTAACTATCTGATAGCTCGACTATCTGTTTGATAGGTCGACTATCTGTTGTGTTTGATAGCTCGACTATCTGTTTGATAGGTCGACTATCTGCTCTTCTTGATAGTTCAACTATCTGCTTGGATAGTTCAACTATCTGATAGCTCGATTATCTGTTTGATAGGTCGACTATCTGTTGTGTTTGATAGCTCGACTATCTATTTGATAGGTCGACTATCTGCTCTTCTTGATAGTTCAACTATCTGCTTGGATAGTTCAACTATCTGATAGCTCGACTATCTGTTTGATAGGTCGACTATCTGTCTTCTTTGATAGTTCGACTATCTGTTTGATAGGTCGACTATCTATTTGTCTTTGATAGTTCGACTATCTGATTGATAGGTCGACTATCTGTTTTGCTTGATAGCTCGACTATCTATCTTGATAGGTCAACTATCTGATAGCTCGACTATCTGTTCTGATAGGTCGGCTATCTGCTGTGGTAGTTCGACTATCTTCTTTGATAGTTGGACTATCTGTGTCGTTCGACTATCTATCTGATAGGTCGACGATCTCCGTGCTTCGGTCGACGATCTCTGAGGGTCGTTCGACGTCTTTTGTTGTCTGCCTTTAGTAAAGTTATATTATTTATTTCTTATCTGCTTGGCATATTTTATTGATGTTATGCTATTATTTCCAGGCAATCTTTGCTCCATTCTTTATGCATGAGTCAATCTTTATCTGACAAAGTGGTTTGTCTTATTAGTTGAAATATATTTTCTGCTTTATCTGCCAGGCTGTCCTTTATAGCCGTTAGACTTAGAAAGTCTTCTCTGGCCGTAAAGAGCTCTTTCTGATGTGACTTTTTCTAGCACTCTTTTATCAGATTGGATATGCAGCTTCTTAGAAAGCTTTATCCCCTTATAGCATGTCTGCCTGTAGGATATATTTTTGCTTTATGCTTTTTGCAGCCCAGATTGCAGATTCCAGAAGAAGACAAAGTTCAAACTCAGATTAGAGCCGTTGCAAAGACTCATATATAAAGAGCTTCTTTTGAAAGAAGAAACATAGATACAGATATACATATACAACTCACAAAATACAAGAAGCTTTTTTACTCTCAGCAGCATAGAGATCTACAGCTCTCAGAAATTCACATTCAACTGAGAAGATCAAATCTCTTCAGCATTCTTCTTCATCCTGAGTTCATCCTGCTCACAGGAAGACATTCACTCAGAGGCTTTTAGAAGAAGAAGAAGAAAGGAAGCTGATTGAAGAAGAACACCTTTTCCAAATCAAGAGTCTTCTTCAAGCTTCTCCTTCAGAACTTCAAGACAGTTCTTTGTCTCAGTTCAGAAGAGTTCCTGCACCCTGAAGCAAGACTCCTTCCTGGATATTCTCTAAGCTAGGGGAGCCTTGATTCTTTAGAGCTTTCCAGCTCTGTGCAATCCACTAGCTTCTCTAATCTGTTTTAATAATAGAGAAGAAACTTTAACTCTCTCAACCTCATGTATAAAGGGTTATTACTCCCTTCAAAAGTGAACCTTGGTGGCAGGGCACCTGATCAAAAACCTGTGTTGGATTTTGAGCTCCTGATCAAAAGCTCAAAGGGTCTACTTGATCTACCTGAAGCAGATCAGTTGGTGGCAGGGCACCTGAACAAAAACCTGTAGTGGATTCCTACCAGGGTGGTAGAAGAGTGGACGTACCTATTTAGAGGGAACCACTATAAAATTTCTTGTGTCGTCTGTGCTGCTTATTCAATTTATTGCACTGTGGCTGTGAGTAGAAATAACTAGGATTGCTAGTTGCTGTGATAGGATCAAAGCTCAACTGTAATTACAGTTGCCCTTCTCTAGTGCACTTCACTTTGTGTTAGGCTCTAGGGTTATCAATATCTATAAACTCATTCCGCAAATTAACTCTAAGGGAGTTGAGTAGGGTGTCATAATTTTTGAATACTCTATTCACCCCCCCTCTAGAGTTGTATCTATCATCACTTTCAGAGTGTTTCAAATATTATGAGAGAGAGGAAGAAAGTTAAATTTGAAGGGTCTGATTTTGTTGTCATATTTAATTAGTGATATCACTTCTATTTGGGTTTGTATATATATATCTGCTTAATTTCTTCTTAAATTTTATCTCTTTATGATTATCATTAATTTGTTTAACTATTGCGGAGAGGCCTTGAAGTTGCGGCGAATGAGAGTTATTTTGTTAAGTCAGCAACCCTAATTATCATCAAGTATAATTGTCTGATCAGGTTTATTACTGTTGGGATATAATTGTTGAAGCTTTTAATATGTTCTCCTATTGTAAGCCCTTTTAAAAAATAAAAACAATTACATTTGCGGTTTTTTAGGAAAAAGCGTGATCAAAGCTTCTCTATTTTAAAAAATTTAAAAGAAGAATTTTGCGGCATTTATAAAATCATTGTATTTGACAAATATATAGCACGATGTTTTTGAAAAAGCATGGCTGTAACCTTTAAGAGAAGTTCTTAAAACAAAAATTAGTGTTCAAAAGATTACTTATTTAGGTGCTTGTAACGCTTTAAATCACTTATTTAGGTGCTTGCACACAATCTTTATCGTTTAATTTACTTATTTATGTGCTTGTAACTCAAAGATTACTGTTCAAAAGTAATCCGCGATCAAATGGTTAAAATTTTGCTAAAAGCCGAAAATATAAATGTAATACAATCGTATTGAAATCGGGCCATATTTTTGATCAATCACGTGTAAATAATTGTGCTTGTACTTAATTTTTTTTGTAAGTCTCCCCATTTTCTTCTCCTCCTCCCCCCCTCTTTTTCTTTCTCTTCCCTCCCCCTCCCCCCCTTTTCCCCCTCATACTAGAGTAGAACTCGACGCCCCCGGTCGGGCCTCACTTCAGTCCGACTGAATCGGACTGAAGATTCCCTCTTCCGAAAATACCCTCCCGCCTCCTCCCAAAAACAGGAACCCGTCGGCTATTCTTTCTCGCGATCGGGCGAGTTTCTTCACTCTTGTCATTCATCTTCAACATCGCGTATGGAGTTCGTCGATGAAGATGAGGCGTTCGCTGATGCCGCCAGGCACCTCCCTCTTCTTCTTCTCTTCCTCTTCCTCCTCTCTCCTTCCTCCTATTTTTATTCTACCACGATTTCGACACTCCCAACTCTCCTCCCCCGATCTCTCACAACCTGCCACTTCCTGTCGCAATCCGGCGCCCCACTCCAAGACGCGCCGCCGCCACCCCGACTCCCGATCCCGCACCTCCAAACTCCCGATCTTGTTTCCCAGCCATCTCATCCACCACATCCCGCAACCAATCGCCACCCCGCTCCTCTTCAAGTTCGGCGGATCTCCCAAAACAGAGCAATTTTCAGAAGCTATAATAAAAACAGAGTTTTGTTAAACTGCAACGGGACTTCAAATGGATGGAGCTTTGGAATCAAACGCTGATCAGGGACAGGAGGGCTTATGGTCCCGGAGACACTCCGGCGGATTCAGAGCCCCCTGCGTTTTCCTTGCTTCCAGCCGGTGCCGCCCCTGCGTTTTCCTCTTCCAGTTGTTTCTTCAATTCTTTTTGCCCTTATTTTAGTTAAGCAACAATTCCACTTTCCCGGAACTCTCTTCAAGTTCTGAATATGAGGGAGGATGCCTTTCCTTTCTCAGATCAAATCCCTAACAACTCTCTTTTGTCTTTACAAGTTAAGCTCCCAACTTCATCTAGCTTCCAAAACAGCATAAGATTTCTCTTAATTTCTCGAAGATTTGAAAGATGAATTCTTTCAAGGCTTGGGCTTTGTTCTTCCTGGCTTTCTTCTTCTCGGGGCTCATGTATCTCGCAGATGGCCAGGCTACGACCCCGGCATCGGCAGCGGCGCCGCCATGAGCAACGATGACAATGTGGTTGATCAGGGGGTTGCCTATGTCCTCATGCTTGTCGCCCTTCTCCTCACTTATCTGATCCACTGGCCCCAATTACCACACCTCAAACGTGTTGTAAAATATTCTTTTTCATTGATTTATTCTTCCTCAGTTGATGAGTCCGAGAAGATTACACTTAATTGTGATGTAAAGAATGAATAGCTCTCGATGTATTGCTCTGATCTTGATCTTGATTTAGTTGATACATTCGTTTCTCAAACTTATACTTTTTTGCTTTAGGGACAACTAGATCCCATGACATAGAAATATTAAATTGTTCAGCAGATGCGTGTAGGTTTTGTTAACTCATTCTAAGTTGTCAGGATCATGAAAAATTAAGCATAATTTGTTGCCTGGGTTTTGAGTCTAAACAACAAAACAACACAAATCTCATCATAAAGTTCAGTGCTTTGGGTTGAAAAGGAAATCATATTAATAGTGATGAGAACACTATTAATTATCTGAGAGGTATGAAGTTCTGCTCCAATTATCAATTTTATTTATTGATTTCGTAAATCAATACATAAGTGAACATAAATTCTCTGATAATGAAAATCAAAACTGGCCAACTATTTAAGCCTGCCCCTCATACAAATGGCAATTGGGAACCTTATTATTGACAAGTGGGTTGTGTAGTTCAGAGACTTGAACTGCTGGATGCCAGCCATCGAACCAGTGTGGTTGATGTCATCAAATACATCAATGTGGAGCAATGGAGGGTTTGTAAGTTAGGGCTGGAGTGGCTGAGAGGCACATCGCGAAATCGTTTTTGTTGCTGGTTGGAGAAATGTCAAAATTCCTGATTTTATTGACACAGGAAGCGTTGGAGGGAGTTGTGTCGGAAATGTAGGCTCTGTTTGGCACGGCGGTGGTGGTCGTGAACTTGGTGGTTATGAATCGTTGTTCGTGAATGCACCACCTCACCTAAGGTATTTTATCCATTTTAATTTTATATTCAAAACTAGTTTTCTTTTCCTAACGGTGGTCATAACTGTTCTCATGCCTAAGGCCTCACTCCGCCTCCCTTTGGAAAATCAGTGGCAAACTCCTGGTGCTTTCTCATCTTCCTCGCCGGCGTCACTCCACCTCCCTCCGAAAAATCAGCGGCAAACTCCCGGTCTCCCCTACCTCTTCCTCGTCGTCGGTGATTGTAGGCCGTCAGAGTCTTCTTAGTCGCCGCCGCCGTCGGGTGGGAGAAGGAAGGAGCCGACCTGCTCCATGTCGAGCTCTTGGTAGGGACTTCACCAAAATCTGCATGGGGAGCTGTCAACCTAGCCGCCCCTTTTTGTCGAGCTCGTCCATAAACCTATGAACAACTCTTTTTTGATAAAGACAACGGATCGTGTCGTTAAGAAGCTACTTCCTAGGGAGGAGGTCGAGGTGTGCTCTTCTCCCATCTCTGTGTGATTGTGATCAATATGTATAGCCTGATCTATGTTCTTGTTGTATTGTTGTACAAAATGGTTGGGGGAAATGGTTAATGGTGATGATGATTTTGCTTCATTATTAAGGGCAGTCTATGATTTTTGTCTTCATTTGCTCATATTGTGCTGTGAAAATAATATTTGTCCAGCCACCAAATCAATGTATAAATTAAATGACACATCTTTATAACTAGAGATGTATGAAATTATATGCAATGAAAAAAAAATCTTCCCTGCTTCCATTTTGCTCTTTGTTCTTTCTCTGTTTATCTTCCTCCTATAGCGTTATCAAACAAACTCAATTAAATGACACGTCTTTGTTCTTTCTCTATTTTAGATGAAATTTTAACACATGATAAGAACACAATTGAAGTTTCTAAAATTAACAGTTGATCACCTTTCAAATTCTGATTGACGCAAAAATGGAAATTTTTAAAATATTGGAAGTCTAGGATGACATGCTCTTTCATATCAGTATGTGGTACCAACCATTGTAATCTTACACATCTCATGAAATTCATGTCAATCCTTGCACGTATGTTAGTGGCGAAACTTAATGAGCCTACTAAGGATTGATAAAATTTATGGCACCGCGGAACGGATGCATTAATGTTAAATCCTTTTACATTTCTTCTTGACTTGATTTTCAAATTCTTTAAACTTTACTCATTGGATTAATGAAATTTGATGGCTAAGATTACATGCGGATGTTGTGAAGGCTTTATTATTTTGATTTTGTATATGAGACTTTTGCTATTTTTATTTAATTAATGGTGCAATGGCTATTTATTGCGCTTATACATGAGTTGGTGTTAGTATTGTTTGTGAAATTCATTTCTTGTGATGTATTTTTCTTATCATTGAATTCATATAATTGTCCATCTTAGTGATATGTATCACCCTTACAAGTCTCTAGATTCATGAATTCAGTTCAAATTCAAGTAGTTTTCTAAATTTTTCTTGGCTTTAATCATAATATATCCATATTTGAAACTTGCTATTTTTCGTCGTCGTCGTTTCCTAGAGGACCATCAGTTGTCCAGTGTCCATCGTTAGACTAGGATGATGAGGGGACTATTGGATCCAATTGCATATGTTTATTGCCATCTTTATATGGACAATCATACATCATTTCTAGATAATAAAGATAATGGTAAAACTCAACACCTCTTCTTGCATTAAGAAACTATAAACCAACCTATTTTCAATTTGTTTTCCTTCTTAAATACTGCAATTTTGTCAAATGAGTTGACAATCTATTTTGGTTAATTGATATACTGGGTTTTTTTATACCGGCATAATGGTTTCCTACCTTAAAAGTTTTTGAGTTACTAGGATTGATGCATACTAAAGAAAGAGCTAAACACTATTCAATTGTTTACTTGGCAGTGATTTGTTTTACAACTGTATTTGTAGGTTGTCATAAGTTATTACATTCTAATCTGCATACTCAGACACCGCCCAAATGAGCAGCGCCCAAACGCAGCATCATTACTGCCCTAAGTCCAGCCGCGTCAGAGATTGCTTCATTGCGATCATCCCATGTTGCCAGTTTCGATATTGTGCAGTTGGAAGAGACTGTGAAAACGACTACAGCTCGAATCGTCACCTTGACAACCAGCGCCAATCAAAGTTCAAGTCAACCTCATGCATCGGATCTGCAATTTACGCCCGAACAACTCATTGAAGGGTCATCAGACAATATCATTGATCGACTGGTTTAACAAGAGATTGATGTCGGGCATACAGACAACATTCATTAGACCAAAGTGGTCGCCCCCGCGTACGCCCGCATTGCCTCCCGTCGTGACGATCTGCTCGAGATGACCCACGCAGAGATCCAGAATCATAGGGAGTATCTTGCACGCTCAAGAAGCATGCGCCATCAACCACATCATCACGACCAGGTTGTCATTCTCGTTTGCAATCACATTCTGAGGTGACCCACCAACACGACGATCCAGGCTCCCTAAATATTCCACCGTCGCCGTCGGCCGAACCATCAGTTCCTGCCGCAACTCCGACCACCCAAAATTCAAATCAACCGGCCTCTTCTACAGTCATTATGATGGCAGAGGAACTTGTTGTGGATAACACGTCTGCTGTCAGCGAGATTGGTTTGCGTCCGTCATTCATGGTTGATCATCAGTTGCCTTGTTTGGATCAGATATTGGCGGCCACGATTCCTGCCCTATCTGCATGGGAGCCTTTTTCCCAAGCAGAGAAGGAGCTGCTCAATTACTTGTTAACCAGCCCAGTAGAGCGCTCCCATGTGAAATCAGCGACTGGTGATCAAACGTCTTGGAAGAGTCTGGCCAGGCGTTTCTTATTCTGGGCGCGAGTCGCGCGAGTATTGGGGATGAACTAGTTTCGAGCCCGATCTGATGGGCAGCTCAAGAAAAATATCAAGGATGATACCAAGAAAAAGAGTTGCTAGCAGGTGGACAATATTTGTCTTTTGGTTTCATTTTCATCTTTAAAATTTTCCTTGTCAATTACTTGAAATTTTCCTTCTTTTAATCTCACTAGGCTTATTGAGGTGGTTCAAGCTTGAGAAGATCATACTTTCGCGGTATGCTTGATTTCAAGTCCTAAATTCCAATTTGGCTAGGTATACCATGTAATATTTTATCGAGTTTAAAGCTTTTAGAAGTTGAAAGAAAAGATACTGAAGCTGAGGGGCAGAGGTTGAAGATAAAGGCAAAAGCTGGTAATGGTGGTGCTAATTGGATGTGACGGCGTTGAGGATTCTTCTTCATTAGTAATTAATTTACTTGATATCATCCGGGCAATTTAACCTTGTCTTTCTTGGATATTTAAGCTTTTTATAGTAATCTTTGTGTCTTTATCATATTGATTTTTATTAACTACAATATGTTAGTTCTTTTTTCCTGCTATTTGAGGTTGATGAGTAATTACAATTACTTGGGATAAAGAATTAAGTTTTTTTAAGCCTTTCACCTATTTTATCTGCTATAAAGTTTTCATTTTGTGGTAAATATCGCGTTAGTAAACGCTGAGCATTATTTAGCGAGGTAATCAAATGAAAATCTTCCAAAGATAGTAAAATCTCTTGCAAAAAAGTCATAACAAAAACATTTCATCACGGTGACGTTTTTGTCCGAATTCACAGGAGAAAATGTCGCTCCAAATGGATGACGATTGGTTCACGACCATCATTGTCGTGACAAACATGCACTCGGGCCTCAATGTTTCAATATCTCTCTTATTTGTGATCAGCTCATTGACAAAATTAGGAATCATGGGGCGGTTGCTTTTAGTGATATATTTTTGAAAGATTTCAATAGACATTGTTGTATGTTCTGAGTTGTAGCAAGTGAGAATTTTTTTAGTTTGTCAAACAGAGCTTAGTAATTGGTTTTTAGGTTAGATTTGTGTAGATTCTTCACTTTTACACATATAAGCAGCGACAATACATCCATTGTTGTTTTGCCAAATATAAAATTTAATTAAGAGGAGGATTGCATTCTTTAAAAAAATATATATATATATATATATATAAATTAAGCTCACTTTTAAAATGGTAAAATTTATTGAGGTAAAAATAATATTTCGCCAAATGATGTTTTTCCTTGAAGAAATGTTAGGTCGGAAGAAGAATGTTGTCTGAAAAGGCCAACCTATAGACTTTTCCCTTTGGTTTCTTCAAGTCAATGCAAGGAACCCTATGGAAGGGAGTGAGAGGGGAGATAGTTTTCTAGGAGATTCTAGAGGGTGAAATGTTAAAAGGAAGAGGAGAGGTGAATGTGTAGACTATTGCGAATGTGGGAAAAATGGTTACTTTTTGCTAATAATTGGTACCCCAAAAGGCTAAGAAAGATGCAAGGGAGGAAATTTATGAAATGTTGTTAACAAAGAGAGATTATGAATCACAAATAGAAGAAATCACTCAATTTTATTTAGTAAACCTAATGACATCATAAACAGAAGATCACTAATTGTTTTTAATTATTTGTTATTATTATTAAAGCTAATATCAAAACCATGTTATCTCTATACTATTTTTCTATCATTATTAAGAGCAAAAGAAATCTTGAAGGGGTCCACTCTGTTGGACGGAATAAGTGCTTGCAATTAGAATTGAAGGTCTTTTCAAATTAATTTAATGTCCAATTTTAATTCTGAAGTCTCAATTCCACTCAATCGAACGGAGTCTTTAAGTCTAATATAATAACCAACTTTCCCCAAAAAGTGATGCAAATAGAGAATGTGTAGACTATTGCGAGTTAACATTTTTGCCACAAGCCAAAAATATTGTAGCTAATTCAAAACAAACTTCATATTTGAAGAATTTCTTAAAAATTTTGTCAATCACTTTGTTTCTTCGTTTTAATAATGATAGAAAAAAGTTACCTTAGCCTTAACAATTGGCTCATGCACAATCCCATCACTTTATGTTATGAATACTTTAGATCTCAATCTCTGTGTTATGCTCATCACACAGATTTATTATCATCTAGTTTATTTGCAGGATTATGATCATCACAAATGTAATTTTCATAACGTATAATGATATGTCATCAAGTTAAGATAGTTTTAGTGCGATGACATATCATTATAAGATATGTAGTGATGATGTCCATATTCTTTGAGTCACTTGATCATCATATGAGAATACAAAATTATCACATGCATTAATGTTTTAAGTCTTGAAGGTGATTTTTATATTTATGCGAGATGTGACTGATGATGGTTAGAACGATAGCTGATATTGTAACTTTTAATCATGATATGTGTAGTATGACATGTGTTGTTTATATTCGTAAGAATTATAAAATATGGCCATACATGTATTCGTAAGTAGATTGTCTAGTGAGTGTTGTTGTATCTGGAACTGGATTCATAAATCGCATAGTAATTGCATAGTTGAATGTTAAATTTTATTTTATTTTGTTGTAAGCTATATGTATCGTTTTCTTGTTTTCTTTTAGTTTTTAATTATTTCTTTAACTATTTTTATAGTTTTTTTATTATTTTAGTAATTACAAAGGCTTCCCTAAGTCATTTAAGACCAATGCTTGAGTTTTATCCTATAAGAGCTCTCCCATCAAAAACTGCAATTGCACCTATTGATTCGATGTACATAAAAAACCGCAATTTATGTAGCCAAGACTTCCCTTTCTTTTTTTCTTTCTTTCCCTCTTCTCTCTCTCCCTCCCCACCTTTTTCTTCTCCCCCCTCTTTTTCTTTCTCTTCCCTCCCCCTCCCCCCCATTTTCCCCCTCAAACCGGAGTAGAACCCGGCGCCCCCCCCCCCCCCCCCCCCCCCCCCCCCGTGGGTGCTGGGCAGGCCGCCGACGGCGGCATCGGCGGGCAGAAAAGCGGAGGCGGAAGGGGGGGGGGGAGTCGGGCACGGGATTTTTTATTTTATTTTTATTTTATTTTTTTATTTAAAAAATAATAAGTAATTAAATAAATTATTAAATTATAAAATTGGATTTTTTATTTTATAATTTATTTATATTCTTTAAATAATAATAAATTTATTAAAATTTCTATTTAATAAAATTTAAATACTTTTAAATTTTAAATAATTGCATTAAATACTTTTAAATTTTGCCGGGGGGCGGGCGAAATCCGCTTGAATGTCAAGCGGGCGAAGCCCACAACGACGCATCAAGAGCGGGCGAAGCCCGTTCGAACATGCTAATATATATATATCTTCTACTATATATAGGAATATGCATATCTTCAAAAACACACCATACTTTCCCTCACAACCGTTTGATCAACAAGTCTCTTTAATTTCATCCGTAAGATGAAGAGATTGAAAAAAAGTTTGAGGAAAGAGAAAAAGAGAAGACAAAAGAATAATGATAGGTCTTTTAAACCTATGAAATAAAGTGGGAAAGAGAGAGAGAGGGGGTGGGGGGAGGGACAATCGGGAGAGAGAAATAAAGAAATAAAAAGAGAGGGAGAAAGTGGGCAGGAGAAAGAAAGAGAGAGGGGGAGGAAGTAGAGATGGGGCCCACAGTAATAATATAAAAACTAGAAAGAGAAAGAGAGAGGGGGAGGGTGGAGGGAGGGACAGCGGAGAGAGAGAGAAATAAAGAGAGAGGGAGAACGTGGGAAGGAGAGAGAGAGCTGGGGAGGAAGTAGAGATGGGGCCCACTGTAATGATGTAAAAAGAGAGAAAAAGAGAGAGGTAGGGTAAGCAGCCTCTTTAATGAAGAAAGAGAGGGAGAGAGAGGGAGAAAATGCGGTGATGGCGTTTCCCTTGAGGTTTTCATGAGTAGGAGAGAGGGGGAAAGAGAGAGAAGAGAGGGGGAGAGAGGCATGTGGGGGAAGAGAAAGGGGGGGGGAGAGAGAAATATTAAAAACTATTAATTTGAATGGTGTCATTAAGCATACGCTTGAGAACAACAATTAAAAAAAACAAAGATATATTACATTAATATTTATAAATAGCTCAACGTGCTTGCGAATGCTGTCGCAACCCGCTTAGTTGCAGGCGAAGCACGCCGGGGGGCGGGCGAAGCCCGCTTGAATGCCAAGCGGGCGAAGCCCGCTTGGTTGCGGGCGAAGCCCGCAGCGACGCATCGAGAACGGGCGGAGCCCGTTCGAAGATGCTAGTATATATATATATATATATATATATATATATATATATATATATATATATATATATATATATATATATATATATATATATATATATACATATACATACATACTAGCATCTTCGAAGGAGCTCCGCCCGTCGTTGCGGGCTTCGCCCGCTTAACATTCAAGCGGGCTTCGTCTGCCCGCCCCCGGCAGGCTTCTCAAGCCCGCTTGACATGCCCGCTTGACATTCAAGCGGGCTTCGCCCGCCCGCCGCCCGGCTTAGCTCAAAAAAATATAAACAATTTTAAAATTTATTAGATTTTTTTATTAAAATTTATTTGAATTTTTATTAAATCAGAATTTTTAATAATTTAAAAGAAATAATTAAATTAAAAATTGAAATAAAAAACCTGTGAGAAATCCTGATGCCCCTCCCCTACTTCCGCCCCTTCTCTGCCGCCGCCGGCGGCCTGCCCGGCGCCCCCCCGGCGGGTTTGCCGACGGCCTGCCCGGCGCCCACCGGCGAACCCGTCGGTGGCCGGCGAACCCGCCGGTGGGCGCCGGGCAGGCCGCCGGCGGCTCCGCCGCCGGCGGCTCCGCCGCCGTCGGCAGAGAAGGGGCGCTGGACGGGTTGGCAGAAGGGGCGGGTATCGGGATTTTGTTGGCTATGAACAGTAGCTTGTTTTGAGATTTTTTTAATGGCATACCTATATCTATAGATCCAATGGTCAGATGAGATTTCCTGGAGATCGGACGGTCCACATGAATTTTGTGGTGTGCTTCAAGAATGCACTATTGTTTTATATAATAAATATATATATATATATATATATATATATATATATATATATATATATATATATATATATATATCTATCTATCTATCTATATATATAGGACTACTCTTGTGCGGGCGTGCAAACATGCGGGCAAGAATGAAGGAGGTTTCAAATTGAAAAGTGATCAACATGAAAGTTGTAGATTTCGGCAAGACGAACAACTTTCATGTTGATCACCTTTTGATTTGGAACAGTTTTGACCTTCGGTTTGAACCTCGAAATCTGAGGCGGCGAGAGTACTGAAGTAAAACAACGAAAAACCGATTTTTGGGTTCAAATATGAGAGTCAAAATATCTCCAAATCAAAAATAATTAACATGAAAGTTGTTTGTCTCATCAAGATCTACAACTTTCATGTTGATCACTTTTCGATTTGAAATCATATTGACCACCAAAATCACTTGTCCACACACCCACAAATAAGGGTGCCCGCATATGAGGACTACTCTCTCTCTCTATATATAGACACATTAGTTGTGCATTAATGTTCGCTGCTCTAGTCTCCTGTCGTTCCTCACTATTGTAAAATACATATATTGATATTGGTTAATGAGATCACTCATTGGTTGTTTGATGAAATGCTTCAGTGAACTTGTGCATTTGTTTTACTTGTATGTGATTTTATTGTAAACTACACTGTTATTTTCTTCACTTTTTGAGCATATTTTTCACAGGAAATGCACATGTACATGTATAATTAATAATTTGATCAAATTTTGTAGGCTTTGTGTTGGATAGTGAAGTACTAGATTGTACTAGTCTCTCCATAAGTAACCTACACGTTTCTATAAAATTCTTGATGCATGTGTAAAGATTTTGGAATGTTCTATGTTTTATCAAATATTTTGTAATGGTTCATGGTAAGTCCTATTATTTGTTAATTAGTACCCGGTTTAACAAAAATTCTTGGGTCTGTCACTAGTTCTTACATTTTATTATCCGAACCAGAACCAGAATCGGAACAGCAACATACAAGTCTCAAGTGGTTTCATGAATTTTAGACCCAATTCGAACCGGACCGAAGTAGAACTGAACCGGAACTCGTTTATTATTATTATTATTGCTATTATTTTATAATATATCTATAATATCTATACTTACTAACATGAGTGAAGTTGATGCAGTTTTAATATAAACCACAATCACATCAAAGAGGGTCGATTTTTGACTGAACAAAACCAAAAAAAAATTCATCATGGAAGACACTGTCGAGGATTGCGCAACTTAATTTTTTCTATTTTGATGTTGTTTTGAGTTTTACTATTTGCAATCCGGTTTTATTCTATTCCGCCAAGTTTGGTTTTGGGTTTAGTTGGAATCGATTGGAATCAGACTGAACCACATAGAACCTGACCGAACTGTTAGTGGACGGTTTGGTTTTGTTTCTTGTTGAACCGTAATCAGAACCATTGACACAACGGTTCCAAAAATTAAGCTAGAACTGAAATTAGAACTGGAATCAGTCAAATCAAATAAGGTTTTGGTTCAAATTAGAAAAATCAAACCTAAGCGGTTCAGTTCATGGTTTTAGTAGAACCGGAATCGAACCGGAACTGTGACAGCTCTAGGTGCGGGCGGTTTGTGCGGTTTACATTTTTTATGGTCACCCGTAGTTTTTTGCGGTACAAAACCTCAACCGCACCAATGTCAAATCACACTGAACGGTTTTGGTGTGGTCTCATATTGTTCAGTCTAAAACTAACCACCTTTGGTGCCATTGCGATTTGGATTCAAATCACGCCAGTTTCGCCCATAATAATAAATATAGATATTATAGATAGATTATAAAAAATAATAATATCAAAATAATACTAATAAAAGGGCCACGGTTCGTTCTGTTTTGATCCGGTTCGGATCGAATCTAACAATTCTGAAACCGCTTGAGACTTGTATATTGTGGTTCTGATTCGAATAATAAAATAAAAGAACCACACCCTGATCAATGTTGTTCATGGTTCCAAAATTAAAACTAGAACCCAAATAATTCGTGAGTGGTTCCGGCTGGTTCTTTGCGGTTCCAGTTCAGTTTATGGTTTTCGGTTTTAAGTGACAACTCTAACCATGACTAATATTATCTAATTAGAGACAAATTAAATAAATCATGACTAATGTTTTTTTCCACGAATTAGGCATATGTGGATAATACTTGCTTATGTACCAAGCGTTAGGAGACGTCTCCAATAGTTCATTATTAGTCATGAGTTTTGACACGTGACAAAAATGTGTGGCTAAATGTCACTTTGCTATTAGTGGATCTTGGATTAGTCTGGATCCTAGTAACTCGAAGATACAAAAACCGAGTTGCAAAAATAGTCGTCTTAAATACCCACAACGGAATCTTCAACTCATAAGACAAACACAAGTAATGCCAGGTGATCAACACACGCCTCCAAACCTGACGAAAGGAGACTCAATGCTGAAAACAAAAAGCAATTAGTGACGCACGCACTAAGTAATAATTCAAAGTATATGACCCCTAGAAAAAATAATCAAGATTAAAAATTTCCAGACTCGTCGCTTTGGGAATCACGGCCTGCCGAATTTTGGGGACATTTGATGGAGTTCCCCCTTAATATTCATGACCCAAACCAGTTGGTATTCGACCAAAATGCTTAAGCAATGCAACCCAAACTAGCGAATCACGCCCGCTCGAAGGGTCCAAAATCACCCCGAAAGGTGGGAAGAAACCAAGTTCAGAAAGGCACTGCACTTGGCCCGCACACGCTTGCGCACACACACAACCAACACGTGTGCACATGACCCGTGCCCGCCCACACATCCAGGTGCATGCGTGCACAGACGCACATGGCCAGCGTGTGCGCGCTGGATGCGCATGTGTGAGGCCATGCCGTGTAGGCACACATGTCGCACGGGTACGCACACCTGTGCCCCGAGCATACCCACACACCACACTAGCGCACATGCACGTGCGCCCAAGGTGTGTGTGTGGGCTTGCGCGCGCATGTCGGTGGCAGCCTCGATCTCCTTCAACAGTCGCCGTTGCCGGCAACCTGCCTGGGCCCTCCGAACCGCCCGAGGGTATGTTCGTCATTTTGAGAAAATTGGTGATCTAGGTGATCGAAGCATCTCAGGTGATGGTCAAAGTGGAACTACCTTCCGGTTGCCTTCAGCTTGGGCTTTATAGCAAACCATATGTTTAATACGGGTATCAGATATTCCGATATCTGAAACAAACTTGTTAAGCCTCCGAAACCATTATGTACCCAAATATACATTAACAATCTCCTCATATATTTATGGTATATAATATTTATGTTTCGGAGTGTAGGAAAGTAGAATGTATTAAGTTTCAGACTTTAAACGTTACCCAGAAAAAAAAACACAATTGAGAATAATGGAGTTTTGCATAAACATAAAAACAAACATCCAAACATAAAAAGACATCTCAGTAATAATAGTCTAAAAACATAGTAAAATTGATCAAATATATAACAATTCTACTCAAAGAGTAGATCATCATCATCCAAATCAAAATCTACTTTCTCTCATCCATCTTCACCAGTGCCTGCAAAGAATTTCATGAGTTTAGACTCTATGAATTCTTAAACATATGCGGTGATGTTTAAAGTAAACTAGCTCTACATAAATGAGCTTAGTACTTGTAGCAGTAGTGAAGTAACAATGTTAGCATCTCTATCTAGTCTAACTAGGATCTGTCAAGTTTTGATTTTAATAAATCAAACATTGTTATCTTACTCATTACTGATCACTATGTACCTTATCATCAAATGTGGAATGATATGACACATCATCACATGCGACATTATCAAGTGTGGAATAATGTGCTATGATCATTAATGTTTGATTAACCTTTACAACGACTTTCTAAAACCAGTTGAATAATTCTCGAATCAACTTACAATGAGAAAATATTAAGTCTATTAAATCTGGTGACCAACCTTAGAGGGGGGTGAATAAGATTTTTAAAGATAGTATGAAATTAAAATGAATTTTTCCAAGAAAAACAAGTTCTGGAAGCTATCGCGGGGCGGTAGACCACTACCGCGCGGCGGTAGACCACTACCGCGCGGCGGTAGACCACTACCGCGCGACGGTAGACCACTACCGCGCGGCGGTAGGTCATAAAGATTGATTCTCTTGTAAAACTTCGTTTTTTGATTTCCCACACAACACTTAAACCTCTAGCAACATACAATCACGATTTTGAAATGAAATAAAGAAAATATAATTTTATTCAAAACAAGAACAGTTGTTTACAATATCAAAATTGGATTTTCGTGATGCCGGAGATAAGAGGTGATGAATACAAACTTGTTTTGGTTTCTTTACCGACACTTCCAGAACCGGTTGGCTCTCTCTCTTCTTCCCAAGAAGATCGACGAGCTAACTCTTCACCTTCCTCCCGGAAAGGGTCTTATAGCCCCACTAGATCTCCCAGATCTAGACGTCCTCCCATGACAATTTCCTTCAGACTTCTCACAGGAATCTGACGACCTCCCAGGTCGATTTCCCTTACACCAAGATCAAATAAAACAATGAAAAATAGAAAAGAAAATTTAGAATTTAAAAGTTATTTCTCCTTCAAATGTAGAACTCCTCCGAGGAATGGTGCGCGATCGATGCTCTTAAAAATCATTCTCGTTGCAGTCGATCAACCGCGAATGGTTGTTGAAGATTTCGTTCGCCGGAGTTCTTTGATCACAAGCGGGAGGAAGAAATAGTGCTTTTTCTTCGACGGAGATGATAGTTCGTCCTCCTCTAGATGGCGGTCGAACCCTAGAATGAAATATTTACCTTCGACTAGTCTCCAGGAAAAGAAACACATGCTTTTATACGTCTTGAAAAAAATGTTACCGCTGGCGGTAGGGCTAGCACCTAACGGTATGGCTAGCACCTAGTGGTAGGTTGATTCCTGCGATAGTGACAGATGTCCAATAGGTTTAGAAAAATATCAAAATAAAATATTTTTTCACTTTTATGATACTGCAGAGCGGTACGATGCTAGCACCCGGCGGTAACAGTTTCTCAGCAGTTCGTCGAGTTATCTCAACGGTTTTGAGCTAGCGCGGAGAAGTAGACCTAGCGCCATGTGGTAGGTGCCAGAGAGCTTGTCGAAAAATAAATTCACGCCACCATGGTGCGGTAGTTCTAGCGCGCGGCGGTAGGTGGTAGAAGTTTATTTTCTTGGTCTTTTTGTACCTGGAAACCTGTACACTATACCCAACACAAGTATGATCAAATATAACTCGAGATTTTTATACCTAGAAACCTGCACACTTTACCCAACACAAGTATGATAGAATTCAACTTAGGATTTTGTTATTGTCAAACCAAAGAGATGCAGACCATAAGTTCCAACAAACTCCCTCTTTTGATAATATTAAATCTCGTTCATTTTATATAAATAGTAATAACAAGGTATAATGTAATCCTATCAGTAAACATGAAATATAACAGGTTGAAATAATCAATACGGCTCCCCCTAGAGGTGTGCACCCCCTACACAAGATCTTTCCTGGGTGACTTAATATAGGATAAACTTATGAGCCTTCAAATCTCCTCCTTTTGATATTATTGAAAGGGTTAGGGATTAACAAGCATGTCTCTTGAAAACAAAGAGATGAGAAACGTGCACACATGCATGCAACAAAAAACATAAGTACTAGGGGCAAAAATAGGAGCAGAACACAATGAATATTGACCTACCCAACACACGAAGAATAATTGACATGAAAATTTTTTCAGAGCATATGAAATTTGGACAATACATGTGAATCTAAATACACACAATTTGGAATACAATGTTAGGGGATTTATAGAGTTAATACAGTGAAATATTGTAAGCGTCATGAATAGATATCGTGTACTAGAACATATGTGTTATTGACAAAAAATGCAGTTTAAGTCCAATTCTTATGCATGGAAGCGTTAGATAGAATAATGACAGGTGTATGTGTAGCATCAGAGAGAAAAACATCAAGTAGAAATCATCATAAATACATATTTTATCTCCATAATTTAATATGCTAACATAAGAGAAATGAAGTGAAAATTCACGTCACATTTCTATTTATTTCATATCAAGACTAGAATAAGGGGAACTAACTTAATTTGTAGTTTGTACACAAGATCGAAACGATTCTTTATATCAAGGTGTTCATTGTTGAAACCGACTTCCAATATCAGAGAATGTTCGGACCCAAGAGGGGGGAATCTACACTTACCGGTCCTGAGCCAAACTTCAAACCACAGACTTAGAATTTTGAACAGACCAGTGCTACAACGAGGAGATTTCTCCGCACACCCGGAAGATCTGAGAGAGCTTCTCCTCCCAAGCCAAAGCTGAGCTAGGCACTTTGGAGGGTTCTTAGAGCCAACCAAAGTAAACTGGAGGAGGAAGAAAGTCAAAAAACCAATCCCCCTCAATGGTTCCACAAAGGGTTTATTCATAGTTTTCTAAACCTGGTCTGTCAATAGCGTAATCCCGGCTTTTTGGTTTTACTAAACGCAACCCAAATAGATCTGTCAACAACGAAACTCCGCTGTTTAGAGGGGCTATTGGCAGTACAACATGGGCCAAGGTCAGGAATCTCCACTCAATTAACACGGCTGAACTTATTCCTTGGCTCACTCACCAATCCCGTAGCAAGCTATTGAAGCACAAGTCTTTGAAGATGGCGAGGCCCGACTCAGCGTCCTGCGATCCCCCTCTTAATGTTCCAACTCTCAAGGACAGACCTGGGCACGCGTCCCTCTCTTCAACTCAGGTCTGATGAATTACACTCGCCTCTGTGATGCAGAATGGTCAGGTATGAATTGACCCTCGGTGCAATGCTTGTAGGGTGGCCATTCTGGAGGAGGTATTGTCTCGATTCCATCAAACCCGAACGCTTCTTCTCGCGGGGATACAAGCCTCCCACTTATCCTGGGCAACCCCCTTCTCTTCAGCGCACCCCCTCGATCCACGAATGATGGTCCCGCGAGAGCCCCCGGTAGTTCCTCTTCCTTCATGTTCCCTATTGCCATCTAACTTACATGTGTCACTTTGTCGCATATTCCCCTTTCGGAACAACCGATATGGGTTCACTACTGCTGAGCTCGTTGGTATGCGAGCTTGCTCTTAAAATCACTCTTACTCATGTCCCAGTGATGGATGCCACAGACATCCTGATTCCTCCCTCTATTATGCTCCCCGCTCTCGGTCCTGCTCGACTGGGTCTTGGAAAGGCTCTCGCCCTTCCTCACGACCAACCATTATAAGGGCAACCAAGCTCCTCCTGCCACAACACCACTCGCGTGCCTCCCCCTCGCATGGTAAATTATAACACTCGCTCCCCTATCCTATTCGATCTGTCTTCCAACCTTTCAACTGTCTAAGGTCTACCAGAGAGCTCCGAGGCCGAAGATTCCTTGGAGGCAGAGTACTTCTCACCACTCCCTTCTCCCAACTTGCTCGAAGAATTCCTAGGCGACCCAAACAACCCCGCTGATATGAAGGGGAGGTTGGTTGAGGTCCTCCGAAAATATGGGTTCATGATGGGAGAACTCCAGGAGGAGAGGGTCATCGGCGAGCTGCGACTGAGCGAGCTAAAACAAGGATACGCGAGGCTGTTCGAAGAGGTGATGCGAGGAGCAGGAGACAAGATGACCTCCTCAGGGCTTCTCATCGACCGCATCGAGGAGAACATGTGCCTCGTGTATCGGGACCTCTGAAAGTCCACCTAGTGTCAACTGTGTTCACCTAGGGGGGGGGAATAGGTGTCTCTGCAGCGTATTTGCGGAATTATGAATTTTACCTGCACAAGAAAACAAAGCAACCAAGCACAGAAAACACACAGGCAATTTATAGTGGTTCCCCGATTTGGGTACGTCCACTTTTCCCCCTTCGACCTATCTCCCAACACGGGACGACTCGGTCACTTCACCAACAGGATTGAAATCCAATCCTTGCACTAACGGAAGGAACCCTTCCACACGTAGGAGTCAACACTCCCACAATCCGGGTTGCACCCAACCCTTACAACTAGGGACCAATCGGTCCGTTACAAGGAAATTAATAACTAGCTTGTAAGAAATACAAACAACGTTTGGAGAGTAAGGTGACCCTCTTCGATTGACGACGTGTTCTTGAAGTCGACGAAGAGTGCACAACCTTAGACCTCACTTGGAGTGAATCTTTCCCGAAACCGGCGGCGGCGTGAGGCAGCGACAAGTTTCTCGGGATCAGCAGCGGCGACGGAGAGCAGCAGCAGTGCCAACTTGATTCAAACTTCGTAGCAAAGGAAGCACGATCTTCCAACGGTCACACAAGGATCGATCGTCTCGATCGATTCGGAAGGGGAAAGATTTTCCCGATCAACGAATCAAGAGGCAAGGGATCTCTCGTTAGACGCGCGAGACGCAATGCTAGCCTAAGCTTCAGTCGCCGGAGATCTGGAAGAACCTGAGATCAGCAGCGGCGATAACCGTACGAGCGGCGGAGAAGACGGCGGAGCAAGATCGCGAGATTAGGGTTTTGTCGTCGGCCGCTCGTTCTTTTTGAAATTCCGTATATCCAAACTCCACTGTTCACAAATATAGTGTATATATACTTTAGGTCAAGAAGATGACCGTTGTGGGTCCCACCAAGGTAAGGACCAAGGTCCGGTTCAAACAGCTGCAGATAACTTGGACCGGTCCAGGACTTTCAGAAAAATTGCCAAGTCAAATTCGGCGAGAATCATAGGTGATTCTCGCCGAATCGGCTAGAATCACTTATGATTCTCGCCGACTTCTACTTAGCCGAAATCTGACTGCACAGATACAGAAGCCGGGGAGAATCGGCGGGAGTCACTATTGAATCTCACCGAATCATCGAGAATGCAAGGTCATTCTCGACGAATCGGCGAGAATCATAAGTAATTCTCGACGATTCTGCCTTAGAAAATTTCCCTGTCTGTGTCGAAGCTGCCGGCTTCAACCGGCAAGAATCAGCTAGTGATTCTCGACGACTCGGCGAGAATCACTAGTGATTCTCGCCGAATCGGCGAGAATCACTTAGTGATTCTCGTTGATTTGTACTTAGGCTGTTTCTCCTCTTTCTCCCCTTGAGCTGGTCTTTGGCCCATCCTTGCTCCTTGTCTGCTCTTGCTTTATCATAGCCCTGTACTTGAACTTAAGTACACCCCAATAGAGAGAGTACACGTAGGCCAACACACTGATCTGCTCAACGAGGGATTACGTTGCACAGACCCGTGTATATTGACCCACTGTACCCTGATATTGGTGTGTACTTAGCATGGAATATCTGCAAGTACAACTAGAAATATTTCATCAAATACATTGTCTATTTACCTTGGCTTGCACAGGGGCTTCTTCAAATCAGGTACATTGTGGATGCAATACCCAACAATCTCCCCCTATTTGAAGAAGCCTAAACCCTACAAGCTAAGGTGAATAGAGCATATAGGAATGAAAACCGAAACTTAAAAATGAGGTGATAGGGATAAGCATTACCCGTTACTTGAGAGCAAACGAGAGCATTGAGCTACCTTAGCCTTAGCCGAGAGGGTAATCTCCCCCTTTTCGGCTTCTGCAAATTTGGGTCTGGTGCACCAGACACCATGCTCCCCCTCAGTTCGTGCACTTATGTTGTCACTTGAAATGCTGGCAGATGCTCCCCCTAGAGGCACGAGCCAGGAGCGTCTGGAGGCTTTATTCTTCATAGTTGAGCATCCCCAATTCAGTTTTGAAGAGACTGAACTTGGCCTCGTCTAAAGGCTTTGTGAAAATATCTGCAATCTGCTTGTCCGTGGGGACATAGCAGAGAGAGATGTCCTTGTTCTCCACGTGCTCCCGAATGAAGTGGTAGCGCACTTTAATATGCTTTGTTCTGCTATGCGATACTGGATTGTTTGCGATGGCAATTGCACTTGAGGAGTCGCAGAACATGGGTACTTCCTTGAACTGAAGATCATAGTCTGCTAACTGGTTCCTTATCCATAGGAGTTGTGCGCAACAGCTCCCTGCCGAGATGTACTCAGACTCTGCTGTGGAGGTTGCAACACAATTTTGCTTCTTGCTGTTCCAGGAGATAAGCCTTCTTCCGAGGAATTGGCACGTCCCGGAAGTGCTTTTCCTGTCATCCCTACTTCCTGCAAAATCAGCATCTGGGGGTTGAGCGACGTATACTTCCTCTTTCAAATCTCCATTTAAGAAAGCTGATTTCACGTCCATCTGATAAACTGTGAATCCTTTGTGGGAGGCATAAGCTAGGAATAGCCGGATAGCTTCGAGCCGTGCAACTGGTGCAAACGTCTGGTCAAAATCAATCCCCTCCTCTTGACGGTAACCTTGAGCCACGAGCCTGGCCTTGTTCTTTATGATGACACCATGTTCATCCAGTTTGTTTCTGAAGATCCACTTGGTGCCAATCACATTCTGCTTTTGAGGTCTGGGCACAAGCGTCCAAACGTTGCATCTTTCGAACTGATGCAATTCATCTTGCATGGCCAAAATCCATGCAGCATCCTTGTTTGCCTCGTCGAACTTCTTTGGCTCAACCTGGGACAGAAAGCTAAGATGCAAAATCTCGTTAATAGTACCTCGGCGAGTTCTGACCCCGTCACGAGGATCTCCGATGATCTGATCTCTGGGATGATCCCTCACGTGTCTGAGCTGTAGAAGTCTGACGTCAGGAGCGTCGACTACTTCTTGGGCATCGCCTTCTTCTAGAGGATTTGCTCCATTTTGATTTTCAACTTCTCCGATCTGCGTAGAAGTGGATACCTTGACGAATGTTGGAGGTGCATCTTTCTCGGGCTCATCCAGTTGCAACCCTTCGAGTCTGTCACCTACATCTTCAGGAAGAGGACTAGAAGTCTTGCAATTAAGCAAACTTCCTTCATCAAATACAACATTGATTGACTCCTCTACCACTAGGGTTTTCTTGTTGAAAACTCTATAAGCCCGGCTGCGGCTACTATAACCCATAAATATGCCTTCGAAGCATTTTTCACCGAACTTAGTACGCGGGTACTTCCCATTATTCAGTACATAACATTTGCACCCAAAGATCCTTAGGTAGGACATGGTTGGTTTCTTGCCTTTCAGTAGCTCATAGGGAGTCTTACGATGGCTTTTGTTAATCAATGCCCGGTTTTGGACATGACAAGCCGTATTGACAGCCTCGGCCCAGAAGTATTCTGGGAGAGAGGCGTCATTCAACATTGTCGTGCTTGCCTCAATGAGTGTTCTATTTCTCCTCTCCGCCACTCCGTTCTGTTGAGGAGTGCGAGGGGAGGAGAATTCATGGAAGATACCAAGTTCTTCACAGAACTCTGTCATAGCCCCAGACTCAAACTCTGTTCCATGGTCACTTCTGATTTTGACCACCGAGCAGTTAAGTTCGTTCTGTATCTGCTTGACAAAATTAGTGAAGATGTCAAACGTATCCGACTTGCGTTTTAAGAAGAACACCCACGTAAACCGAGAGTGATCATCTACAATCACTAGCGTATACGACTTCCCTCCTAAGCTATGAATTTGCATAGGACCAAACAGGTCCATGTGCAGAAGGTAAAGACACCTGGAGGAATCTTTGTCTGGGATGCACTTAAAGGTAGCCCGAGTCTGCTTGCCCATTTGACATGCAGGACATGGACTATCTTTAATGCACTTAATAATGGGAGCATCCCTTACTAAGTCTTTTGAAAATAGCATATTAATCGTCTTGTAATTAATATGCGCCAATCTCTTGTGCCATTGTTCGCAAAGAGATGCACTGCCTTTTGCTACTAGGCATACAGGGGTAGAAGAGTCTAAACTAAGAAAGTCTAAACAGAAAATATTTCTGCTCCTAATACCTGTTAATACGGTCTCCGAAGAGTCACATGATATTATCAGGCATTTATCCTTGCAGAACTTAACGTCATACCCTTTATCACATAACTGGCTTACGCTGATCAGGTTGTGATTTAACCCTTCAACATAAGCTACGTTAGTGATAGAGAGTGTACCGTTGGAAATCGTACCGTAACCTCTGGTGATTCCCCGATCAGATCCCCCAAATATGACTTTGGGTCCATCCTCGACTGGAGAGTACTCCCTCAGCAGGCTTCTTGTCCCGGTCATGTGACGGGAACATCCACTGTCCAAATACCAAATAGGAGTTTTGTTGGCCTTAGGACATCCCTGCAAAACAGAATTAATTTGCCTTAGGAACCCAATCAAACTTGGGTCCTAGATTCCTTGTTAGCATACTCCCCCTTGATTGGTTAACTCTACGAGTGGTCGGCCTCGCATTGCTAACATAAGGAGTCTCGTTATACTTTGGATTAAACCAACAATCCACGGCAAAGTGACCAATTTTGCCACAGCACCAGCAGTTAAACCTGTTATACTTCCTCTTAGATGCCTGCTTTACCCATGAAACGTGGGGTTCAACTGGGGCCGAAGACCTGGAGGTGGAGGCAACATGATGACCACAGTCACATGACTGCTTCACCTCTAGGCTTTTCAGTGTAACAGGTTTGGCCTTAGGTGCCAGCTTCCTATTATGGCCGCTAGAGAATTGACCATAATTTCCCAAGTGGATTTCCTCATAGGGTGCCTTGAAGACACTCTCACTGAAGTTACGGGGAAAGGTCCACCCATCATATCGGCTCTTCGGCTTTGTAACCGAGGGCCTGAAGTGATGCCCATATGTTGACTCAAAGTCATGTTGGTTACAGGGAAAGCTAGGCTTTCTGAACTCAACAGGACTGAGTGGGGCCTTTCCTTTCTCATCAGCAGAGGCTTTCTTGGCAGCCTTATTCTTTCTCCTGTTCCTGTTTCTCCTGGACGAGGAGCTAGATACCCCTACGTGCCCCAGGCCTGCCCCTTTGGCTTGAGCAGAGAAGGTGTCAACTAATGGAAGAACAGTTTTTGGCATAGAGAAGCTCTTGACGATCTTCCTTTCTGCCGCAAGTAGTTCTTCCAACTTGTCGACTTCCTCCTGCTTAAGATCAAGGAGTTTAAGAGACTCTGAATGCTTTGAAGTCAGGTCCAAGTGCTCCTGTCGGAGGGTGATCAAACTGGTGATCTCTTCCCTCAGGGAGACACTCTCACCTTTAAGGAATTTGATTTCCTTTTTCTCCGCCTTCAGTTTCTTACGACATTTCAGGAATGTGTTGAGCAGAAGCTCATACTTCTCTAGGAGCTCAGCATCAAGGGCAGAGGGGCAATCCTCAGCTTCATCATCCTGAGACTCAGGATCAGTGTCAGAGTCGGAGAGAGGGGTGTGAGCTTTTACCTTCCCAGTAAATGGGGGGCAATCTCCTTCTGAGTCAGAGCGACCCATTAGCCCAAAGTAGGCTTCCTCATCATCGCTGGTGTCTGACGTGTCAGATTCACTCAGCGTCTTTGGCTTCTTTGCGATGTAACTCCTCTCCTTCTTCTTGTCTCTTGAGGACCTGTGCTCCTCTCCCTTTCCCTTTTCTCTCTTGCCTTGATGGCAGTCGGCCATGACGTGTCCTGGCTTGTTGCAACCAAAGCATATAATGTCAGAAGAGCGGTGTTTGTTCGGTTTGGAGACATACCTGTCAGAGGAATAGTTCTTCTTCTGATCCCTTGAGGAGGAGCCGGTTCTCTTTCTCTGATTCCTCAGCTTGAGGAACTTCTTGAATTCCCTTGTGATAAGGGATAAATCTTCCTCAGATAACTCTGATCCGGAGGAGCTTGGCTCAGTGTCTTCCTCTTCATCCCTCTTCCATGCCCGGGAGGAAGCGACACCCTTACCCTTTCTGGAGTGAACGGCTTTTAGGGCCACCGTCTTTTCCTTGGCCGCGGCTTTCTCTGCTTCCTCTTCAGCCTTCCTTGTGTTCAACTGAAGCTCATATGACATGAGCTTCCCGAACAGAATCTGAGGGTCGGTTTCCGCAAGTCTGCCAAACTCGCGGATGGCGCAGATCTTTGTGTCCCATTCCTTAGTGAGGGACCTAAGGAATTTATCATTGAGTTCACCGTCAGTGAACACTCTTCCATATCCTTTGAGTGCATTGACGATCTTGAGGAAGTTTTCGAAGGTGACTCCGATCTCCTCCTTTGGCCCTTGTCTGAAGGCCTCATATTTCTAATTGAGGAGGGATCTCCGATCGTCCCTCACTTCATCTGTGCCCTCCATTAAGACAATCAGACAGCTCCAGAGATCCTTGGCTGTCCTGCAATTGCTGAAGTTCTACATCATCGAGTCGTCAACTGCGCTCACCAGAATGTTCTGAGCTTTCTTGTCGAGTCCGAACAGCACCATTTCGTCTTTGTCCATTTCAGAGAGTTTCTTGGGTACTTTCTTGGTAGGATCAATGGTGGAGGCCTTAGTGGGAATGTAAGGTCCCTCCTCCACAATCATGAAGAGCCGGGGGTCGACTGCTTCCATGTAGAATCTGATTCTTTCCTTCCAGATAGGAAAGTTCAGTCTGGTGCATACTGGGATTTTGCCGGAGTGCTTGAGTCCTTCCATGGAAGATATCTATCTGCTTCTTGACACGGGTGGCAGGATTCTACTCAAGGTGTGAACCTTTTTGATGAGCAACCTCCCTCTGATACCACTTGAAAGTCCACCTAGTGTCAACTGTGTTCACCTATGGGGGGGGGGAATAGGTGTCTCTGCAGCGTATTTGCGGAATTATGAATTTTACCTGCACAAGAAAACAAAGCAACCAAGCACAGAAAACACACAGGCAATTTATAGTGGTTCCCCGATTTGGGTACGTCCACTTTTCCCCCTTCGACCTATCTCCCAACACGGGACGACTCGGTCACTTCACCAACAGGATTGAAATCCAATCCTTGCACTAACGGAAGGAACCCTTCCACACGTAGGAGTCAACACTCCCACAATCCGGGTTGCACCCAACCCTTACAACTAGGGACCAATCGGTCCGTTACAAGGAAATTAATAACTAGCTTGTAAGAAATACAAACAACGTTTGGAGAGTAAGGTGACCCTCTTCGATTGACGACGTGTTCTTGAAGTCGACGAAGAGTGCACAACCTTAGACCTCACTTGGAGTGAATCTTTCCCGAAATCGGCGGCGGCGTGAGGCGGCGGCAAGTTTCTCGGGATCAGCAGCGGCGACGGAGAGCGGCAGCAGTGCCAACTTGATTCAAACTTCATAGCAAAGGAAGCACGATCTTCCAACGGTCACACAAGGATCGATCGTCTCGATCGATTCGGAAGGGGAAAGATTTTCCCGATCAACGAATCAAGAGGCAAGGGATCTCTCGTTAGACGCGCGAGACGCAATGCTAGCCTAAGCTTCAGTCGCCGGAGATCTGGAAGAACCTGAGATCAGCAGCGGCGACAACCGTACGAGCGGCGGAGAAGACGGCGGAGCAAGATCGCGAGATTAGGGTTTTGTCGTCGGCCGCTCGTTCTTTTTGAAATTCCGTATATCCAAACTCCACTGTTCACAAATACAGTGTATATATACTTTAGGTCAAGAAGATGACCGTTGTGGGTCCCACCAAGGTAAGGACCAAGGTCCGGTTCAAACAGCTGCAGATAACTTGGACCGGTCCAGGACTTTCAGAAAAATTGCCAAGTCAAATTCGGCGAGAATCATAGGTGATTCTCGCCGAATCGGCTAGAATCACTTATGATTCTCGCCGACTTCTACTTAGCCGAAATCTGACTGCACAGATACAGAAGCCGGGGAGAATCGGCGGGAGTCACTTTTGAATCTCACCGAATCGTCGAGAATGCAAGGTCATTCTCGACGAATCGGCGAGAATCATAAGTAATTCTCGACGATTCTGCCTTAGAAAATTTCCCTGTCTGTGTCGAAGCTGCCGGCTTCAACCGGCGAGAATCAGCTAGTGATTCTCGACGACTCGGCGAGAATCACTAGTGATTCTCGCCGAATCGGCGAGAATCACTTAGTGATTCTCGTCGATTTGTACTTAGGCTGTTTCTCCTCTTTCTCCCCTTGAGCTGGTCTTTGGCCCATCCTTGCTCCTTGTCTGCTCTTGCTTTATCATAGCCCTGTACTTGAACTTAAGTACACCCCAATAGAGAGAGTACACGTAGGCCAACACACTGATCTGCTCAACGAGGGATTACGTTGCACAGACCCGTGTATATTGACCCACTGTACCCTAACATTGGTGTGTACTTAGCATGGAATATCTGCAAGTACAACTAGAAATATTTCATCAAATACATTGTCTATTTACCTTGGCTTGCACAGGGGCTTCTTCAAATCAGGTACATTGTGGATGCAATACCCAACAACCTCGAATATGTCAGTGAGTTCAATAATTCTCGCCGACAACTGGTGATGGGGGCATGAGGCCAGGGAAGATGGAAATGGCTCCCTTTCTGAGCCTACCGGTACTTGACCTTTAGTCCCCCGCTGGCCGACTCTCATCTCTGTTAATTCGTTTTCTTTTCCGTATTTAGGAACGTTCCCCAAACTTGCTCATATAGTTATTTTACGTGGCAATCGACATGATAATGTGTACATTCGACTCACACAAGGGCCAGATGATTGAATCGTTGTGTTGACATTTCGCATTATAAATTTTTGCTTGGCTCACCCGGCGGTGGGGTAGGTTTAGGTCACTGACTAGTTTGGCGAGTGGTCATGAGTGAGCGACTCGCGCCACCCTGGACCCTTCATGAACTGTTTCTATAAATAGGATCTCATACCTACCCTTCCATATCGCATTAATTATCCATGCAACTCCCTCAATCTCTAACCACTCACCTTTAGCACTCACTCGTTAGACTTTACATAGATAGGAAAGACGAGAGTAGACGCGGACAAGAGGTCGAAGTGCATGAGGCAGTTCACTGATTGCCCCTTATTTGACGGGAACTTGTCGGAGGAGGAGCTTCTCCCCTTCTTCGATTGGATTTGTCACTCTTCAACCTAGAAGGGGCGAGGCGATAAATACCTTTCTCATGGACGAGCTCGCATTCCCCATCTTGCACTTTGAGGTGGGGCTACAACTCCCTCTCTGGCCTGAGGTCCGCCAGGTCCTGAAGTACTTCAGAGTCGTGGCCGCGCAGCTCAATCCCAACGTGATCACCATGGTGGTGGCCTTCACGAGCTTCCTCTGCAAGGAGAAGATTAACTTCAATCTCATCATCTTCTAGAAGCTCTTCAACTACCGGGATACTAACAATGGCATCGCCTTCTTCGTCGGCTCGCAGTTCAAGGTGCACAAGAATGCCAACAAAAACCACCAATGGGTCACGGAGTTCATTTTCATCCAAGGGGGCCTTGACAACATCCCCTAGTCACTCATATAGCGGAGCGAGGAGACTTACCGAGCCCCTGCTGTTTCGGGCAATGATGTCAGGCTCCACCAATTCTTCTTTCATAAAGACTTCGTAGTCTCCTTCCTGAGAAGAGGCCTCGACCTGGTCCCCCAGTTCTCCTAGGGTAAGGTACGTTCCCTTCTCAGCTTGCCCCGATCTTGCCTTCGATAGGATATTTCTAATATCGTTAACTCCCTGTATGGGAGAGACTAATTCTGGAGAACCCACTCTTTGCGGATTTTGGACTTGACACCGACCCACTTGCCCAGCAAAGATCGATTGTCATGGCATGCATGAGTGAGCAAGAGACGGCTGCTCCCTCTGGCAGTAAGAAGCGCAAAGCCCCATGGGCCTCGACTCGCCTCACTCCCCGCTGTCGGGCAAACAGCTCAAGAAGTCGGTGGTGTCCTGGGGCTAACATGTCCAGAGGGACCTCCTGGAGGAGGGGGAGGGCGTGGGCAATACCGCCACACCTTGTGCCTGGACGGAGCCATAGGCTCGCAAGGAGGAGCCACAACGTGCGCACCGTAACTTTGGGCTCATTGGGAAGGTGAAGGACCGCGCCGACGAGTCGATGGTGCTGTGGTACGAGAAGTCCAATAGAAACTTGGTCTCCTCGCTCCTCCCATTTTGGTCAAAGCGTTTGCCACCCAGCGGAGTTGCCTTCGCCCTCGCAAGTACGTGAAGGCCTACGATGACATGTCCTTGTAGAGGCTCGCCCACGAGAGCATGTACGCTCAGATGCAACCTCTGTAGCTTGCGCATATGGCTATCCTCCGCGGCTTCTCCCTCAGCTGGCAGTGGTCTGATGCTGAAGAGGTGCAAGCTCTCGGAAAAAACACGACAACCAAATTGAAGCAGAAGCTTGAGATTACTGAAGTCCTCCTTGAGAGGAACTGCGATGGGGTGGTAAGTGCTGACTCAGCTATACTTCCACTACATTCCCCCTTCCCGGTATCTAACCTTCTGATCTTTGCAGGACACACAGATTGCTGACCGGATGTACGTCCGCATCGGCAAGTTGGAGGGGCATAACAAACAACTCAAGGATGAGGTCACTCTCCTAATTGAAACCATCCTTCCTTTGGCTCGCGGTGAGTACAACAGTTAAGGAAAAAAATCACGGATGTACAGTGAGGCAGAGGTCTATGAAATGATGAGTGTCACCTCCATCAAGGCTGCCGACCACACGCTTAAGATGATACTGGATTTCTAAGTGCTGACTCCCGACTGCGAGAAGGTCACCACTAAGGAACTCGTCCCCAAGAAGTTCATTCTCGTCTCCATTCCAAATGAGGAGGAGGATGAATTTGACTCACTCTTCGACGAGGTGGAGGACAGCCAAGACGATCAGTCGGGTGGAGCCGACTAGGCTGGGACTTGTTTGCATATATTTTTATTTTCACCTTGTAATAGTTTCTTTTGCATATTTTGTTCACTCGCCCGCGAGGCGGTCTTCTTGTAACCCGTTATTTTTATTTAATATAAACACTTCTTTGACGCTTTCAAAAAGGAAGATAGAGTTGTTGTAGCTGCACGAGTTTATATACGGAAGGAGATCAACTTTTACAATAACTTTTGCAAGCTAAAAGAACTTTTGCCTTTCTTTTGATCAAAATCCTAAATTTTGCAAAAGTCGGCTAGCAGAGCTGAAGTGGTTTTTCTATTCATCTGCAAGCCTGCAACACAGATCATAAAATTTTCTCAAGCTTGAAGAAGAAGAAGAGCTCTACAGTAAATCTCCATAGCCCAAGCTGATTCAACTATGAAGATACATTTTCTTATTACTATGAAGAAGGAGGATTGTATACAACACACTCAAGGATGAAGACTTGGGGATTTTTCTCTGGAGTCATTTCACTAAAACTTTTATTCAAATAAGTAGGATCTCTCTAGAGATCTGAGTTGTAAGCCTAATTTATTAAGGCTGAGTTATATGAGCGCATTTACTCCGAGCTATAGGATCTGGGGTGGATCTGAGGTAGGAACTTGAGTAGATCTGAGGTAGGAGATTAGTTGGATCTCTGAGTGGTAGGAGTTGGTGAACTCGGAGCTGTAGGGCCCTAGATTTAATTTGATGTAGGATTGGAAACAGTCTGAGCTGCAGGAGTGGTGTTCACTATGAGTTGTAAGATCCTGAGGGATCTGAGGTGTAAGCTCAAGGAGCTGAATATATAGGAGGAGTATCCGAATCTAGTACACTACTAGATAGGTGAAAGGGAAAAGTGGATGTATCCTAGATAAGGAAACCACTATAAATTTTTTGTGTTTATTGTGATCTTGAAAGCTAACATCTAACTCAGCACACATCAAGCTCTAATTTGAAAAGATATAAAAGATTTAAAAAAAACCTATCCACCCCCCCTCCCTCTAGGTGTTTAACTACCCTTAGAAAAGACTTTTACTAAACTTCAGCCTGGTCTCCAATAGTTGATGAATAAGCTTCCAATCACTTGAAGTGAAACACCCATCTCGGTCACTCACAATGCTACGGGGTATATACTGTGCATTTATATAATATTTTCAACATAAAGTTTTGCCAAACTTTCCACTAAATCGTCCCTCCATTTGGAACGAAGTGTGACATCCTTGACAATCGGTCAACGATCACCCAAACATCATTGTTCCCTTTTTGCAATCTCGACAAGCAAGGAATCCATAGATATGTTGTCAAACTTCCACTCCGAGATTGATGACAACTTCAAAAAAAAAACTAGGTTTCTAACATTCAGCCATCACTTGTGCACAAGTTTGACACCTCGTCACATAATGAGCTATTTCCTTCTTCATTCTTGGCCACCAGAATAGCTTTTTCACATACTTGAACATCTTTGTGCTCCCCGGGTGGGCCGAGTACTTTGAAAATTATGCCTCATATATTAACTCCTCCCGTAAAGTGTCACACATTGGGGCACACAAATGATCATCTTTCCACAAAAGACCGTCTTCGTAAGAAAACTCCATGTTTGACCCATCCACGGTCTCATCCACATAGCACTTCATGTTTTCATCAAGCTCCATTGCCTGTCGTATTCTGTCTGAAAGGTTACATTGCACCTCCGTCCAGTTCAAGCATGAATTCATCGTTTCTCCTCTTTCGACGCAAGAGATTCTCAAGACTTCCAAGTCACTGATTAGACGCTCAATATGCATAAAAATCTAATTTACATGTGCAGAAGCCCTTCTACTCAATGCATCTGCAACAATATTTCTCTTACCGGGAATACAATGAATTTTGAAGGTGTAGTCCCCAAGATACTCCATCCACCTCTACTGTCAAATGATCTTTCTGATCTATCAGGTACTTTAGGCTCTTAAGGTCTGTAAAGATATCGATCTCCATTCCATATAAGTAGTGTCGCCAAAGCTTAAGTGATAATATTACGGCCGCTAATTCCAAGTCATGGACCGGATAATTCCTCTCATGCACATTCAGTTGGCGAGAGCTATACCCCATTACCTTTCCATATTGAAGAAGAATGCAGCCTAAGCCGCTCCTTGAGACATTATTATAGATCTCATAGCCTTCTGCATCACTTAGCGAACTCAAAACAGGCGTCATGGTTAGACGACTCTTCAACTCCTAAAAAGCTCGCGTGCACTCGGGCATACAAACAAACTTCTGATTCTTCTTTGTCAATATAGTGAAAGGCAAAGCAATCCTCAAAAAGTTCTCTACAAAGCGCCTATAATAGCCGACAAGTCTAAGGAAACTCCTGAATTCCGTTACAAAAACAAGAACATGCCACTCTCATATCGCAACTATCTTCATCGGATCCATAACAATCCCCTCTCCACTAACTACATGACCTAGAAAGGCCACTAAAGATAGCCAAAACTCACAATTAAAGAACTTGACATATTGTCCATTCTTTCTTAGGGGATGCAGAACCAATCTCAAATGAGTCGCATGATCCTCTTCTGACAGAGAGTATACCAGTATGTTGTCAATAAAGACGATAACAAACATGTCCAAATACTCTCTTAAGGTCCTGTGAATCAAGTCCATAAACACCAATGGCCCATTATTGAGCCCAAAAGGTATCACAATAAACTCATAGTGACCATAGCGTGTGTCCAACCCATATTCAACTAGGAGGGGCCCCACCTTAGCCAGCTCAGCAAATATCAAAGTCAACCAGTCCAGGCGAGTCAAGATCAAGATGCGAGCCAGCAGAAGACCTGGGCGAGCATGGCGAGCTCCCCACGCATACTCGCCCGGTAGGCGACTAAGGCGGGATACTCGCCCATCCCGTGCGAGTTCCTCAGGAAGTCGCATTGTCTCTAGGGTGGGGGGTATAAGTATGACCCCCCCTTTCTTTGGATTTCCCTATAAATAGGACCCCAGGGGTACGAAGGAGATGACCAGAGATTCTCAGATAGTTACTCGCAAACCCTAGCTCGCGCGTCTCCTTCGTACCTAGCTCGGCCTTTCTAGTTGTGAAGGGGATGTTTCTTCTGAGTAGCTGGGTACGTGGTGGAACCTTCCTACCGCAGCGGCCTGTGGTCATGTTTCTTTAGCTCATCCTGGTTATCGCTTCTGAGGGCCTTCTGACTTCACTACGAGATCGGTAGCCTTAGGTCGCCTAGTCCGATCCTGAGGTCGGGATTTTCTTGGCTTCAATACTTGGTGCGGTGAGCGTGGATAGCAGCCGAGGAGGAAAGTTTCGTAGTGGAGAAAGATGGTTAATGGTGGAGATCAAGGCGAGTTGGCAGACAACTCGGCAGGAGTAGACACCTCGGAGCGAGGTGGCGGGTTTGTGACGGTAGCAGCTTTCGAGGAGTTCGCGAAGAGAATGGAGAGGGAGATACTCGTCGGTTTCTCCAACCCCCCTGAGGTCACGACAACTTCTCCCCGTCGCCTGACCCCACCAGGCGAGGAGGGGCCAACCCGGCGAGCTGGAAAGGAGCCTGCTTGGGCGAGGGAGGAGCAACCGATGCCGCCGCGTCAGCACCCAGCAAGCAGCCAGGGCATCAGGTTCCGAGATCCTGAACTCTCGGCGAGGTATGGGAATACTCGTCGATGGAGCGAGCACGAGTACTCGAGTGAGGAGGATAATCGCCGCCGCTAGGAAGGGATGAGCCCCTTCTACGATGAGATCCTCGCGGCCCCTATCCCCGACAATTTCCGAGAGCCCGCCCTCACCTACTACTCCGGCAGAGATGACCCGGTAAGGCATCTTCAGTGGTTTGAGGACGTGGTCTCGATTCACAATATGTCCGATGCATTCAAGTGCTGCTTCTTATCCATCACCTTTAATGGAAGTGCAAGAGACTGGTTCCACCAACTGCTGGCAGGTTCCATCTACTTCTTCTCCAACCTTCATCGGGGTCTCATAGCGAGATTTACGACATCCAAGAAGAGAAAGAAGGAGGCGACGACCCTTTTTAAGATCATGCAGGGGCAGCACGAGAGTTTGGGTCACTACATCGACCGGTTCTAGGAATAGGTCTTGGAGGTGGAGGAGGTGGATGGGTTTACCTTGATGGTTGCCCTCAAGTTCGGCCTGAAACAGGGACTTTTCAACATGGAGCTAGGGCATAGGACGCCGAGGTCGTTCGAGGAAATGGTTGAGAGGGCGAATGTCTTCATTCAGTGGGAGGAGAGGAACAAGGAGTTCCTGGCAAGGCTGGACGGGGATAAGCCACTAGGGGAGAATAGGGGAAGACTGCTGGAAAGGGAGAGGCGTCCAGAGAAACACGATGGCAGAAGGTGGGAGGAGCCGAAGAGGAAGGAAGAGAGGAAGAGAAGAGAGGAGCCCAGGAGGGTGGAGGAGATGAGGCAGGAGAGGCCTCGAAGGAAAGAAGAAAGGAGGCCCATCGAGGCCCCGGAAGGAAGAAGGGAAGAAAGAAGATTCCAGTATCCGAGAGATCGTCCTCAGTGGAGACGGCCGATCCGCTAGGAGGAGAGGAGGGATAACAACCCGAGAGAGCAGGGAGGAGGAAGAAGGGAGACAATGGCTGTCGCACGGGAGGCCAACAAGCGTCAGCGAAAGGAGGAGTGTCGGGGAAGACAGTAGGAGGCGGTCATCCCTCTCTACTGCGATATCCATCGAGTAGAGGGGCATGGGACCTTGGCCTGCCCAGAGTTTTGGGAGGCAAGGAGAAGGTTGGAGGCGACGGAGGCAGAGAGAGCAACCGAGGCAAGAGGCCCCGGTCGGGCAAGTAGCCTTTCAAGCTCCGTAGAGGAGGAGGAATGAGGACAGGATTGACCAGGGAGGTCGAGGAAATGTTATTCCCGGTCTGGGAGGCGGACACGTCGGGGTGATCAATGGGGGTGCAGGGCTTGGAGCTTCCCGCAATGGTAGTCTCCACCAGATCTACAAGAGGAGCGTCGCTTCGACATCGCAGACTCCTCCGCTATTGAACGAGATAACCTTCTCGGAAGAGGATATGTTGTGGAACGAGAACCCCTTCCACGACGCGTTGGTGATACAAGCAGCGATCGAATACTTCATCGTCGACCGAATCCTCGCGGACAACGGGAGCTCGGTGAATGTCATTTTCAAAAGAACCTTTGTCGGGCTTCAGGTAGAAGCATCCAGGGTCCAGGCCACGGATGGGCCTCTCTTTGGCTTCTCGGGAGAGAAGAAAGAGGTGGAAGGGGGAGTGGAGCTACTGGTAACCCTTGGAGGTACTTCAATCTGATGCCGATTTGTCATCGTCGACGCACCCAGTGGCTACAACGCCATTTTCGGGCGGCCTCTCATTAATTATTTCAAAGTCGTCCCATCATCGTATCATCAGTTCCTGAAGTACTGCCGGGATGATGTCAAAGTTCAGATCAGGGGGGATCCGAAGGCCTCCAGGGAGTGTTACCTGCACGCTGTCAGCACCATCAACTGGATGGGTGACGCGGAAAGGCTGGAGAGGATGATGGAGCAGGAGGAGGGCTGCAAGCTGCCGAGGAGCTAGAGGAAGTGGAGGTGATCTCCCCGAGAGAAGGGCCTGAGCTGCTGAAGGTCGGAGGAGCCTTGAACCTGGAAGGTAAGGCGGAGATAGCTGCTTGCCTGCAGCAGAATGCTGACATCTTCGCGTGGAGTGCCGTCGTGATGCCAGGGATTGATGCCGATTTTTCTTGTCATCGCCTTAACTTGGATCCTGCGGTAGCTCCGGTTCGCCAAAGGCAGAGGAAGAGCGCCACCGCGCTGGCCGAGCCAATCCGGGAGGAAGTGAGGAAGCTGTTGGAGGCGGGGTTTGTCTCGGAGATCCAGTATCCAGGCTGGGTCTCCAATGTTGTAATGGTAAAGAAGTCCGGAGGGGGCTGGAGGCTATGTATCGATTTTTCTATGTTGAATAAAGCTTGCCCGAAGGATTGTTACCCCTTGCCTCAAATCGACGCGCTGGTTGATTCCGCCGTCAGATTTCCCGTGATGAGTTTCCTTGATGCTTTTTCAGGATACCACCAGATCTGGATGCATCCCCCCGATTGCCGTGTCGTTTCCTTCATCACCGGCGACGGGTGCTATAGCTACAAGATGATGTCCTTCGGGCTCAAAAACGCGGGCGCAACTTATCAAAGAATGATGGACCAGGTGTTCAAAGAGCAAAAGGGGCAGAATTTTGAGGTCTATGTGGACGACCTTCTCGTCAAAATCAAGAGCATAACGGAGCACGTAGCGGATCTGGCGGAGACCTTCGCCACCCTGAGGAAGTACAAGATGCGGCTTAACCCGGCCAAGTGTGTCTTCGGCGCGGGAAGGGGAAAGTTCCTGGGTAACCTCCTTACTCCCTAGGGGGTGGAGCCTAACCCCGACAAGGTAAAAGCCATCATGGAGATGGTCTTCGCCAAGAGATTCCAAGGAGGTCCAGAGGCTGACTGGAAGGCTGGAAGGCCTTAGCCGTTTTCTTTCCAAGGTCAGAGAGAAATTCTCCTCGTTCTTCAAGGCCCTTCGGGGTAATCAGAAATTCGAGTGGACCACGGAGTGCGAGGAGGCTTTCAAAAAGCTTAAGCAGCAGCTGACCCGAGCTCCTCTTCTCCAAGGTCCGCAGGGCGGTGAGGATCTTTTACTTTATCTGGGAGTAAGGGCCGAGACGGTAAGTTCGGTGTTGGTTCGAGAAGAAGGAAGGAGGCATCTCCCCATCTATTATGTGAGCCGGGTGTTGCGGCAAGCAGAGACAAGGTATCCTATCCTGGAGAAGCTAGTTTTCGCGTTGGTAGTTTCGGCTCGGCGGCTCCGCCCATATTTTCAGGCTCACTCCATCAAGGTGGTCTCCGATCATCCCCTAAGGAGTATCTTGGATGGGGTGGAGCATTCTGGCAGGTTGGCCAAGTGGCTAGTGGAGCTAAGCGAGTTCGACATCTCTTACTCCCCAAGGGTAGCAATCAAAGCGTAGGCGGTAGTAGACTTCCTGGCCGACTTCTCGGCCGAGGTGGAGGTAGATGTGGGCGCCTCCCGCCCGGTCTCTTGGAAGATGTTTGTGGACGGGGCTTCCGGCAAGTATTCCATGGGAGCCGGAGTCGTGTTGGTTAGCCCCCAGGGAACCAGGATCGAACTGGCCGTCGAGATCCTCTTTCCAGTTACGAATAACCAGGCGGAGTATGAAGCCATGGTGTATGGTTTGCGTCTCGCCAAGGAGCTGTAAATCAAGGACATCCGAGCTTTCACTGATTCGATGGTGGTCGCTTCCCAGATTAGAGGAGAGTTCGAGGTCCACGACCCCATCCTGCAGCAATACCTGGTCAAGGTTAAGGGTCTGATCGGGGGGTTCCAGTCTTTCTTCGTCGAGCATGTGCCCCGAGAAGACAATGCCGAAGCTGACTACCTTGCCAAGTACGGTCCCCGGGCTGGGGGAACGGTCACCGAGCTGTTTCGACCATCCATCGAGGAAGGAGAAATGATGGAGATCGAGCAGCGACCCTCATGGAAGGATCCGTTCGTTACGTTCTTAACAAAGGGTCAGTTGCCCGCGGACGGGCAGGACCGAAGGAAATTCCGATACAAGGCCGCATACTACCTGCTGCAAGACACCGAGCTTTATCGCAAGACCATCTCGGCCCCCCTAGCCAGATGCTTGTCGGAAATCGAGGTCCCCCGAGTTCTCGAGGAGATCCACTCAGGGGAGTGCGGCAGCCACTCCGGGACTCGTACTCTGGAGTAGAGAATCCTGAGGCATGGCTACTTCTAGCCCACCATCCGAAAGGACGCAGAGGCCTTCTCCAAAAAGTGCTCCCAGTGTCAGCTCTTCGCGCCCCTCCAGCTTCAACCAGCTCAACACCTCCGCTCGATCACCGCTCCGTGTCCCTTCGCCATCTGGGGAATGGACCTGATCGACCCGTTCCCTCAAGTTAGTGGACAGAGGAAGTTCATACTGGTGATGATCGACTACTTCTCCAAATGGATTGAGGCCAGAGCCCTGGCCAAGACCATCTCCCAGATCGTAAAAAACTTTATCTGGGGGGAAATCACGTGCAGGTTTGGGATCCCGCTGGCCATCATCACCGACAATGGGCCGCAATTCGCTAGCTTGGAGCTGGAGGACTTCTGCAAGCAGTTGGGTATAGACCTTCGGTTCGCTTCAGTGCATCATCCTCGGAGCAACGGGCAAGTAGAAGCTGCCAACAAGCTCATCGTAAACCTGCTGAAGAAAAAGGTCACCAATCTCAAAGGAAACTGGCCCGAGCAGCTCCCCTCGGTCCTATGGGCTCTGAGAACAACCCCAAACTCGGCCATGGGGGAAACGCCTTTCAAGTTATCCCACGGGTCTGAGGTACTCATCCTGGTGGAGTTCGAGGTGCGGAGCCCCAGAGTAGTTGCAGCTGAAGACGACGACGAAGAGTAGCGTCTGGAGAACGAAGACGCCCAGAGGCTCTCTCTAGATTACGTCGAGGAGCTTCGGGATCGTGCCTCCATACACCAAGAGGAGATCAAGAGGCGCATGGCAAAGCACTTTGACAAAAACGTTTGCCTCAACCATTTCCTAGCAGGAGATCTGGTCATGAATAAAGTGGACGCTGCGGGACGGGGGGCCACCGTCGGCAAGCTGTATCCCAACTGGGAAGGGCCCTTTATTGTCCAAGAGGCCTTCACCATAGGGGGCTACTACCTGCAAGATCAAGCTGGAGAGAAGCTGAATGGGACCTGGAGTGGGGACGACCTGAAAAGGTTCTACCCCTAGTGGTGACGCTTGTAATTACTTTGTAAGAATGCTTTTTGATGTATAGTGGCGTTTGGATTGTTCTCCTCTTTTGTGCTAATATTTTGTATTGTATACATCGAGGCTTCTAGGTGCTTCCATGATCAGCCCCGCGATCGGCTACAGGAAGAAGTGGTCGGTTTGTTCCTCGTAAATTACACATGATTGAGGATAGGACGATGCTTCGGGACTTTAAGCGTTCTTGTAAGACCGAGCCTCTACATTGTCAGCCGAGATCAGCTCCCCCTTGCATGTCGGCCTATGTCTCCCCGAGCGCATCTCTCCTCTAACTGGAGGAATTACCAGGAACAGACTTTTACCCTATCCTCCCGGACTTGATAAGAGTCCGACCTCGTCAAGCAACCATAAGAGGATTTCAAGTTATTAACAAAGCAGGATAACCTGCCGAACAAGGGGCAGGGACGAGCCCAGGGGTGTGTGTTGGTTCCGAGTGCGTCCGAAAAGGACCCTCGATGAACATCACACCCCCCCCCCCCCCCGTTCGGACGCTGGCACTTACTGTCATTAAGCGTAGTTGGAAGCGATCTTCGCTATCAAATAGGGATACGTGCCTTCAACCCGTTCCTCCTAAATAGCCCAGTACGGATGATAGGACGATGCTTCGGGACTTTAAGCGCTCTTGTAAGACCGAGCCTCTACATTGTCGGCCGAGATTAGCTCCCCCCTTGCATGTCGGCCTATGTCTCCCCGAGTGAATCTCTCTTCCGACTGGAGAAATTATTAGGAACAGGTCTGGACGCCAACTTCCCGATTTAGCAGGTTTAAGAGCGTCTCTCCGAACAGAAAGATTATCTTCTTGCCAAGATATCTATGTGATTAATCCTCGACATCGATCCCTCCAGTAACAGGATCTTCTCGATTGAAATCAATACTTCGAGTGGCAAAGATGTCATAAGTCCAATCTCCCACGAGCTCCTCTCCTTGGGGATCGACCGATCTCCTCAATTGAAATCAAGACTTTGAATGGCAGGAAAGTCGTAAGTCCGGTTACCCACGAGCTCCTCTCCTTGGGGATCGACCGATCTCCTCGATTGAAATCAAGACTTCGAGTGGCAGGAAAGTCGTAAGCCCGGTCTCCCACGAGCTCCTCTCATTGGGGATCGGCCGATCTCCTCGATTGAAATCAAGACTTTGAGTGGCAGGAAAGTCATAAGTCCGGTTACCCACGAGCTCCTCTCCTTGGAGATCGGCCGATCTCCTTGATTGAAATCAAGATTTCGAGTTGCAGGAAAGTCATAAGTCCGGTTACCCACGAGCTCCTCTCCTTGGGGATCGGCGTATCTACTTGATTGAAATCAAAGCTTTGAGTGGCAGAGATGTTGTAAGCCCGAGCTCCTCTCCTCGGGGATCGGCCGATCTCCTCGATTGGAATCAAGACTTCGAGTGGCAGGAAAGTCGTAAGTCTGGTTACCCATGAGCTCCTCTCCTCGGGGATCGGCCGATCTCCTTGATTGAAACCAAGACTTCGAGTGGAAGGAAAGTCATAAGACCGGTCTCCCATGAGCTCCTCTCCTTGGGGATCGGTCGATCTCCTCGATTAAAATCAAAGCTTCGAGTGGCAAAGATGTCGTAAGCCCGGTCTCCCACGAGCTCCTCTCCTTGGAGATCGGCCGATCTCCTCGATTGAAATCAAGACTTCGAGTGGCAGAGATGTCGTAAGTCTGGTCTCCTACGAGCTCCTCTCCTTGGGGATCGGCCGATCTCCCCGATTGAAATCAAGACTTCGAGTGGCAGGAAAGTCGTAAGTCCGGTTACCCACGAGCTCTTCTCCTTGGGGATCTGCTGATCTCCTCGATTGAAATCAAGACTTCGAGTGGCAGGAAAGTCGTAAGCCCGGTCTTCCACGAGCTCCTCTCCTTGGGGATCGGCCGATCTCCTCGATTGAAATCAAGACTTCGAGTGGCAGGAAAGTCATAAGTCCGGTTACCCACGAGCTCCTCTCCTTGAGATCGGTCGATCTCCTCGATTGAAATCAAGACTTCGAGTGGCAGGAAAGTCGTAAGCCCGGTCTCCCACGAGCTCCTCTCCTTGGGGATCGGCCGATCTTCTCGATTGAAATCAAGACTTCGAGTGGCAGGAAAGTCGTAAGTTCGGTTACCCACGACCTCCTCTCTTTGGGGATCGGCCGATCTCCTCGATTGAAATAAAGACTTCGAGTGGCAGGAAAGTCGTAAGTCCGGTTACCCACGAGCTCCTCTCCTCGGGGATCAGCCGATCTCCTCGATTGAAACTAAGACTTCGAGTGGCAGGAAAGTCGTAAGCCCGGTCTCCCACGAGCTCCTCTCCTTGGGGATCGGCCGATCTCCTCGATTAAAATCAAAGCTTCGAGTGGCAGAGATGTCGTAAGCCCGATCTCCCACGAGCTCCTCTCCTCGGGGATCAGCCGATCTCCTCGATTGAAATCAAGACTTCGAGTGGCAGGAAAGTCATAAGTCCGATTACCCACGAGCTCCTCTCCTTGGGGATCGGCCGATCTACTCGATTGAAATCAAGACTTCGAGTGGCAGGAAAGTCGTAAGTCCGGTTACCCACGAGCTCCTCTCCCGTGGGATCGGTCGATCTCCTCGATTGAAATCAAGACTTCGAGTAGCAGGAAAGTCGTAAGCCCGGTCTCCCACGAGCTCCTCTCCTTGGGGATCGGCCGATCTCCTCGATTGAAATCAAGACTTCGAGTGGCAGGAAAGTCGTAAGTCCGGTTACCCACGACCTCCTCTCTTTGGGGATCGGCCGATCTCCTCGATTGAAATAAAGACTTCGAGTGGTAGGAAAGTCGTATGTCCGGTTACCCACGAGCTCCTCTCCTCGGGGATCAGCCGATCTCCTCGATTGAAACTAAGACTTCGAGTGGCAGGAAAGTCGTAAGCCTTGTCTCCCACGAGCTCCTCTCCTTGGGGATCGGCCGATCTCCTCGATTAAAATCAAAGCTTCGCGTGGAAGAGATGTCGTAAGCCCGGTCTCCCACGAGCTCCTCTCCTTGGGGATCGGTCGATCTCCTCGATTAAAATCAAAGCTTTGAGTGGCAGAGATGTCGTAAGCCCGGTCTCCCACGAGCTCCTCTCCTCGGGGATCAGCCGATCTCCTCGATTGAAATCAAGACTTCGAGTGGCAGGATAGTCGTAAGTCCGGTTACCCACGAGCTCCTCTCCTCGGGGATCGGCCGATCTCCTCGATTGAAACCAAGACTTCGTGTGGCAGGAAAGTCATAAGCCCGGTCTCCCACGAGCTCCTCTCCTTGGGGATCAGCCGATCTCCTCGATTAAAATCAAAGCTTCGAGTTGCAGAGATGTCGTAAGCCCGGTCACCCACGAGCTCCTCTCCTTGGGGATCGGCCGATCTCCTCGATTGAAATCAAGACTTCGAGTGGCAGAGATGTCGTAAGTAAGGTCTCCCACGAGCTCCTCTCCTTGGGGATCGGTCGATCTCCTCGATTGAAATCAAGACTTCGAGTGGAAGGAAAGTCGTAAGTCCGGTTACCCACGAGCTTTTCTCCTTGGGGATCGGCCGATCTCCTCGATTGAAATCAATACTTCGAGTGGCAGGAAAGTCGTAAGCCCGGTCTCCACGAGCTCCTCTCCTTGGAGATCGGCCGATCTCCTCGATTGAAATCAAGACTTCGAGTGGCAGGAAAGTCGTAAGTCTGGTTACCCACGAGCTCCTCTCCTTGTGGATTGGCTGATCTCCTCGATTGAAATCAAGACTTCGAGTGACAGGAAAGTCGTAAGTCCGGTTACCCACGAGCTCCTCTCCTTGGGGATTGGCCGATCTCCTTGATTGAAATCAAAGCTTCGAGTGGCAGAGATGTCGTAAGCCCGGTCTCCCACGAGCTCCTCTCCTCGGGGATCGGCTGATCTCCTCGATTGAAATCAAGACTTCGAGTGGCAGGAAAGTCATAAGTCTGGTTACCCACGAGCTCCTCTCCGCGGGGATCGGCTGATCTCCTCGATTGAAACCAAGACTTAGTGGCAGGAAAGTCGTAAGCCTTGTCTCCCACGAGCTCCTCTCCTTGGGGATCGGCTTATCTCCTCGATTAAAATCAAAGCTTCTAAGAGATGTCGTAAGCCCGGTCTCCCACGAGCTCCTCTCCTTGGGGATCGGCCGATCTCCTCGATTAAAATCAAAGCTTCGAGTGGCAGAGATGTCGTAAGCCCGGTCTCCTATGAACTCCTCTCCTTGGGGATCGGCCGATCTTCTCGGTTGAAATCAAGACTTCGAGTGGCAGGGAAGTCGTAAGCCCGGCCTCCCACGAGCTCCTCCCCTAGGGGATCAGCCGATCTCCTCGATTAAAATCAAAGCCTAGAGCGGTAGGGTAAACGTAAGTCCATGTCTCTGCACGAGCTCCTCTCCCACAGACTGACTGTAAGACCCCATTTTATTTTTCTTTTTAAACCACCGGGGTCTTAGCCCAGAATTGCCGCTTTGCGGTGGCACCGACTCACGGGAAGGCGACCACTACAAAACGCCAATTCTGCCGGCCCTTTTCGATCATAAGAGAGAGAAGTAATTAAACATAAAATGTAAACAAGTCCACATAAACATGTAAATAAAAGTGAAATCACATCCAGTCCATCAATAGATAATAACAGGAAATAGATAAATGGGCTCGAGCCCAGTACATCAGAGTCCTCACTACAAGTCACTCAACGCGGAAGCTATAAAACTACTAATCACTCACGGAGCTGGTCGCAGGTGCACCGGTGCTAGACTGTCCCACCTCCATGCGCACCGTACTCCGCTGGTGCTGGTCCTTGGACTGCTGGTCCCTATCTCCCATCCGGAGATCCTGTAATGTTGTGGTTCGAAAACCATTAGTCATAAAGACTAAGCCATATCATCCCCTACCCCTCCCACCACGGCTCCTAAGCACCGGGCGCAGAGGAGGAAAGGGAAGCTTCAAAAGTGGAGAATAATCAAGCAGGTGACAGGAAAGTTAATCTAGTAGTTATTTAGATTGAAGTAGGTCTAACAATCCTACGACAGTAAGTAATAAGGAGAGCAGTTAATAAGTAGCAATTTGTATAAAAAGGCAGCTAGAGAACAGTAAGTAAACAAGCAAGTAAATAAGTATGTAACCTTAACTTATATGAATGCTCATACAAACTTATAAGTTAAGGGATCTCCTGCAAGGCTCCCATCGTATAAAAAGTCCCATACTGATTTATACGTTGGGGTGTCGGTTGTATGCAATTATGAATGTAGTGATATGCTATGCCATGATTCATGCAAGTGCAACTCACGCACACGACTCTATGCGCACAGACCTTTAGTTCCCCCTGTTCGGGCAGCTAGCTTCACTCCCAGGAACCTCTGTAGTGGCAAACGGAGACAGTGGGTCGGGCCCCCCACTCTTAGGCGGGAATCCACACTACCAGGCCTAGCCCTTCCGTACGCCCCTAGAAGAACACAACCTAGAGTATCTGCGTACTACTGCTGGTTGTACCCACTAGACTTTCTTTGGCTAAGTGTCCCACACCACCGAGTCAACGTACCAATGTAGGTGTGAACGACTATCAGATACCGAAGACCCACCACCTTTCTTGTACTCCAACCCTCGAGCCCTCGGCCCCCCGGACAGTCCCGTCCGTGCATCTACCTTCAGAGCTACCGTCTGAATGGCAACCAAACCAATTATTCTACCTTCCTAGCTACCGAGGTGTGTGTATGTGCAACCCTAGTTATACTAGTTGCTCTTTTAATTTTATTATTCCTATGGTTTACGTTAGCCCAGGACTGCCCCCGGCATACCCCGTGAAGGGCTCTCAAGGGGCACTAGGAACCAAGACGGCGGCATTACGGCCCTAAGTTCCCTTTCGCAAGGCACTTATTGTTATTAGTTGATCTACCTTAACCCGATCTCCTTTTAGTTGCTTTAGATCTAACCCTAGAGTATTAAGACTCTTCTTCTTCTTCCCGGGATGGACGATCTTCCGTCATTCCCGAACGCCACCTAACCCTAACCGGTCTCACACCCTACTTATCCTGACTTCCAAGAATGAACTTAATCATAGCTTGCACTAACCAACCAGCAACTACCAAAATTCCATTTCCCAAGTTCATTATTACTCTAGTTCAGTTTCCGTGGTTTTACTATATGCAGACCATCCTAAGCTATATGAGGTACACAAGGGGAGGTACTCCAAATTGTCTTCCGAATCTCCTATAATATTTACTGGAGGTCTACCATATCATAACTTGTCTAAATCCAGAAACTTATAATTTTCCTAATTAATCTGATATGTATTTAATTTTCCCAAAGGATGGGCCACGGGTCATATTAAACATGAACTACATGATCCTCCTAAGTAATGGCTACCCAAAAACTATGGTCATTAAATAACAGCAAGATAACCTCAAATACAAATTTTCAGAATTTTACAGAAAGTATTTAGCCTCTAATTAATTTATCCAGTATAATCACGTTAATCCTACGTAAAGAAGGAAGTACTGAAATTACTCATCGGAAAATTATAGAAAAATTACTAATCAGTAGTATGATATAAAAAAGTTCTTTGTGAAAAGAATTATAATTTTACCAGCTTGCTAAACACCACTTTAGATTTAATCAAATATTCAAGGTAAAACATACTTAATGAAGCAAGCCTTAGAATTAAACTTTCAAAAATCCCAGAAAAATTCACAGAGATTTAAAATCCTAATAAACGTTCTATACATAAATTTTATCAATTTCCAGGAAGTATGTATTCCATAATAAATTTTCTAAGCAAATCATACAAGCTACTAAATCGTTAATGAAGTATCCAAAATAATGATCTTAAAATTCATAATAAAATATCCAGAGCTTGTACCATCCCTATAATTCACTCTACCCAAATCTCATCCCTTTTCAATGTGATTTAGTGTCATTTCCTATCTCTACAAGTTTTGCACTCTAAACTAGGGTTGGGTTTTTAGGTATCCCAACAGTCTCCAAATCTACTAAGATTTCATCCAGAGAACTATAATGACCCTATGGTCCTCTTCACCACATTTCGAGTCACTCCAAGGTCATTTGACCCCCATGACCTTCACAAGCCACCAAGATCCATCCTTAGGGTTTGGCCTTGGTTCTTAGGGCAAACTTACTCCGATCCACCTCAAACTCTTTGAGAGGGTGCTATAGAATATTACTAGCTAGTGGTAAAAATCTCAGCCTCTGTTGAGGTGATTTGACCACTCAATATCAAAAGTGCACCTTTAACCTAAGACCCCTTATTAGGGCAAAACTTAGGTTTGATCATTTCTAATCCAAACCATCTCCAACTGAGACCAAAAATTATACAGAACCTTATGGTGAACCCAGGGACCACTCACCAAAATTTGGGAGGGTTTGGAAATTATTTAGCCAACTAATTAAATCAAGCTAGGATTATTGAATTTTCCTAAAAACTATAGAAAAATATTTCCCAAAAATCCTAATTTTTGGATGGTACCTAGATATAGGTAAGGTTAGGCCACACCCCAAATTTCAAGTCATTGTGATGCCTGGATTGGAGTGGGGAATTTTTCTAAGGTCAGGACACCCTATGGGTAGACCTTACCAAATCGAGTGCCAAGGTCTATCCAGTGGTCCAAAATGCTTGAAACAAATTTTAAAATTCCCTAGACTCCAAGAGGAACAATATTGGTGTTGACCATTTTTCCTGCAAGAGCCTCTAGGTATTTTTCCCAAATTATTTAAAGTGACAGATATTTTCACTCAGAAATTATTTTAAAAATAAAATCTAATTCAATGGCACTGTTCATCTTCTTTTACAGCCCGAAACCAGAGCCCTGAAAACTTAATTTCTTGAAGCTTTTCCAAAGCTATTTCTCGGCCATCCAGCCATCTCCCTGGCCGGCCACCACCACCACCACCTCTGTTGAGGTGAGGGCTATCGTCGGGCGGCGGCACGGCCGCCGGAGAGGCGGTTTCCGGCGAACCCGCCACCACGAAATTTTCGGAAAACCATGGAAACGCTCACCCGATCTGGCTCTTTTGAGCCCAATATCTCTCCTAACGACTTCTAAGATCTATCCGCAGAAGGAGAGGGAGGGGAGGACCTTGTTCGCGGGCTGGAGGCGTGCAGAGCGTCGGGAAGCCATTGGCGCGGTGGTGGCGTCGCCGGAAAATCTTCAACAGCAAGGGGGAAATCTGAAACAGTTTAATGGAGAGTGTAACCTTTTCCTCTTGCTCTTAGGAGTCTTTTATAGATCAGCAAGTGGGAAGGGGAAAGGATGAAACGTTCATGGCCATTAATATTTCCCTTAATGACGTTTCGGTTATGGCAAAGGCAGTTGAAACGTTGGAGATGAAGAGGTGTTTGCCAGGTGGCGATTTCCTATTGGACCAACATTTCCTTAATTTATTAAATAATCAGAGTAGGAAACGGCCCATAAATACTCCTGGTGTAACTTCCCATAATCAGGATTGAATACAACGTCGGTTACCGAAATTTCCAGTCTGGCTAACGTTTCGGCCTTGGTCATGGGCGTGACACATAGGTCACGGGCGTGACAGGCCCGGGTGACCAATTCTGGGATCGACGATCGTCGAACTGAGATCGACGATCGTCGAAGGGTGGTCACGCCCTTGGTCACGGGCGTGACATGTGGGTCACGGGCGTGACAGGCCATGAGGCAAATTCCGCGCCCGACGATCGTCGACCTGAGATCGACGATCGTCGAAGGAGTCACGCCCTAGGTCACGGGCGTGACACCTGGGTCACGGGCGTGACAGGCCATGAGGAAAAATCCGTGCTCGGCGATCGTCGCGCTGTGATCGACGATCGCCGAAGGTGTCACGCCCTTAGTCACGGGCGTGACACCTGGGTCACGGGCGTGACATGGCCATGACGCAAATTCTACGTTTCGAAGATCGTCCCGCTGGGATCGACGATCGTCGAAGGTGTCACGCCCTAGGTCACGGGCGTGACACATAGGTCACGGGCGTGACAGGCCCGGGTAGAAAAATTCTGCGCCCGACGATCGTCTCACTGAGATCGACGATCGTCGAAGGAGTCACACCCTAGGTCACGGGCGTGACGGGTCAATCACGGGCGTGACCAACCCGTGGCCCAAAATCTTGGTCGATTTATTTCAATTTTTGGGCTTCCTAGGGTTCTATCACAACCAACCGACTCCTAGGGGTCTAGCCGGAAATGGGATATTACAAATTCCAATAAACAAAACAAAGATTTCGTCCCCGAAATCAAGGTTAAGCCTACGGGACTCTAATCGGAAAAATAAGCTTGTAACATCCCATGATAATTGAAGAAATTACATCTCTACGTTATGTTTGCTTTGTGCGGTTTCAAATCTAAGATTGATTCGCCCAATTAACTAGGTATATACACCCCAATAAACAAAAGATTAGCCTCTATTCTTGAAATTTCAGTTCTATTGGTTTAACAAGAACGTAAATTGATTGTCGAGAGGGGTGGTGAGGTATACCTGACGAAAAAGTTCCGGGTATTTTTGCCGCATCAAGTCCTGTGGCTCCCATGTATGCTCCTCCTGCCCATGATTGTTCCACAGAACCTTGACTAACGGAACCTTCTTCCGTCGCAAGACCCGCACTGCTGTATCGTCAATCCTGATAGGCTCCAAGTTGACTGACCGATCCGAGGCCACCGGGCCATCTGCCGAGGAGATCAGCTGCTCAGGGCGTAGCAGAGCCCTCCGAAGTGAGGAGACGTGGAAGACGTCATGCAATCCCGCTAACTCCGACAGTAGCTCTAGTCTATAGGCTAAGGGGCCGATCCGCTCCAGGATCCTATAATGCCCCATATATCTCGGACTGAGCTTCTTCCGCCCACGCACCCGCGAAACTCCGTGCATCGGCCGTATCTTCAAGAAAATTCGGTCCCCCACATGGAACTCCACTTGACGATGCCTCGCATCGTAGTATTTCGCCTGTCTGCTCTGGGCTTCCAACATCCTGTCCCGGATCAATCTAATCTGAGCATCTGTATCTCCCACAAACTTCGAGCCTAGTGCCTGCGGGTCCTCATCCTGAACCCATGATAGTGGGGTCCTGCACCTCCTTCCGTACAACGCCTCGTATGGAGTCATGCCTATGTTGGACTGATGAGCGTTGTTGTACGAAAACTCGACCAGTGGCAGCAATCTCTCCCAAGGCTCGCCACGGTCCAAAATACAGAGTCGCAACAGATCCTCCAGTGTACGGTTGGTGCGCTCTGTCTGTCCGTCGGTCTGAGGGTCAAAAGCTGTGTTGAATGTCAACCGAGAACCCAGATGGGCCTGGACTGACCTCCATTCCCTGGATGTAAACCGCCCATCCCGATCCGAAACGATAGTCTTGGGCACCCCATGATAACGCACAAACTGGTCAACGAACCTCCGTACTAATACTCTGACCGGTGTGTCCTTTGCCACTGGAATGAATCTGGCCACCTTTGTTAGTCTGTCCACTATCACCCAGATCGAGTCATTCCCCGCACGGGATTGAGGCAGCCCATGTATGAAGTCCATGGCTATATCCTCAAACTTCCACTCCGGCACCGGAAGCGGCTGCAGCAAGCCTGCCGGGTTCCTACATTCCGTCTTCACGAGCTGGCAGGCCTCGCAATGCGTCACAAAATACGTAATATCTTTCTTCATACCCGGCCAGTACATCGTCCTCTTCAAATCCTTTACCATCTTGGTGATCCCCGGGTGTACAGAATATCGGCTGTAGTGAGCTTCCGTCAAAATGTCCTCCCGGATCCGTCCTCCTGCTGGTATGTAGACTCTGTCCCGGAAACACAGGAGCCCATCCCTCAAAGAGTAATCTCCTGTCGTGCCTTCCTCCAAGGCTCGGAATATCGGCTCAGCTCTCTCATCCAGCATCTGCCCATCTCTGATGCGGTCTCGAATGTCATCAGTAGTAGCCATCGACCCTAGGTACTCCATGTACAGCTCCGGGTCATCCTCAGACACTAGCAAAATCTGCATCTCCACGAATGATCTAACCAACTCCAAGGCCATCAGCTGCGGGCCTAATCCTGTCGTACTCGCTCTCCGGCTCAGAACATCCGCGACCACGTTCGCCTTCCCCGGATGGTAGTGCATGGTATACTGGTAGTCCGACAGAAACTCCACCCAGCATCTCTGTCTGATGTTTAACTCCTTCTGGGTGTCGACGTACTTCAGATTCTTGTGGTCGGAGAAGATATCACAATGTACTCCGTAGAGATAGTGTCGCCAGATCTTAAGAGCAAAAATGACTGCCCCATCTCCAAATCGTGCATGGGGTAGTTCTGCTCGTGCTGCTTCAACTGACGGGAGGCATAGGCTATTACGTGCCCATTCTGCATCAGAACGACACCCATCCCCTGATAGGAAGCATCTGTATACACCTGGAATCCCTCCTTCCCTGATGGAAGAGCAAGGATGGGGGCTGAGGTGAGACGATCCTTCAGCTCCTGGAAGGCAGATTCGCATCGAGGCGTCCAGATAAAAGGGGACTCCTTCTTTGTCAGAGATGTAAGAGGGAGGGCAATATGAGAGAACCCCTTTATGAACTTCCGGTAGTAACCGGCAAGTCCCAAGAAACTTCGAACATCCGAGGCCGACTTTAGTGGTGGCCAATCCCGTACTGCCTGGACCTTCGCCGGATCCACCGCCAGACCAGCTCCACTGATGACATGGCCCAGAAAGGCCACCTCCTTTAGCCAGAACTGGCACTTGCTGTACTTGGCATACATCTCATGCTCACGCAGCTTCTCCAAGGTCAAGGCCAGATGTCTCGCGTGCTCCTCCTCCGTCCTTGAATAGATAAGGATGTCGTCGATGAACACGATAACGAAGACGTCCAGATACTCTTCGAACACCCGATTCATCAGGGTCATGAATGCGGAGGGTGCATTCGTGAGTCTAAATAGCATCACTGTAAATTCGTACAAGCCGTATCTGCTGCTGAAGGCCGTCTTTGGGATGTCCTCCTCCCGAATGCGAAGCTGGTAGTACCCTGACCTCAGATCCAGCTTTGAGAACCAATGGGCTCCCTCCAGCTGGTCAAATAGCACGTCTATCCGTGGTAAGGGATAAGTATTCCGCACTGTCAACCTGTTCAGAGCCCGGTAATCGATGCACAGTCGAAGGGTCCCGTCCTTCTTCTTAACGAACAACACCGGAGCTCCCCATGGTGAAGAGCTAGGCCGAACGAACCCGGCCTCCACTAACTCCTGAAGCTGGCTCCGAAACTCCACCAACTCCTTTGGGGCCATTCGATAGGGAGCTCTGGATACCGGCTTAGCCCCCAGTACGAGCTGAATCTGGAAGTCCTTCTCTCGGTGTGGGGGTAGCCCTGGTAGCTTCTCCGGAAACACGTCGGCGAAGTCCCGCACAACTGGAATATCAGCAATGGAGTCCTTGGCCACGACTGCCTCAAAAAGGACCTGATAAACTTCTTTCCCCTGCAGGTGGGCCTTAGCGGCCTGCACAGACGATAGTAAGGTACGGGGTGCTGGTATAATACCTTCGATGATAATGAATGAGTCGCTGTGCCTCACAGTGATCCTCTTCGCCACGCAATCGATCTGGGCATGGTTCTAATACAGCCAAGTCATGCCCAGGATCAGATCGTAATCTGGCATCTTCAGAACCGTCGCTGGTGCCTCAAACGCCTTCCCGCTGATCCTCGCTTCCATATTGCAATGAGCAGAGGTCATTATCTCTGATCCATTGGGTAGGCGCACCCTCATCATCTTCCCGGTGAATGGCTCCACACCTGCCAGTCCTTTCACAAAATCCTCCGACACGAACGATTGTGACGCACCAGTGTCGAAGAGGGTGTGAGCGGGCTTGCCACTAACGAAGACTATGCCTGGGGTAATTAAGTTTCTTAGTATTCTTGTTGCAGGTTTCTTCTCTTAATTACTAACTAGGTTATGTCTAGAATACTAGTTTATATGATAATAATTTAAAAGTACTGCCATACCTGTGATAACCTGCTCCGGGTTCCGGGGCTGTGTCAGGTCTAGAGCATACACCTGCTCCCTCTCTGGCCTGCGGCCTCGATCCTGAAATCCTTGTCCTCGGTCCTGTCCTCGTCCGCCAAACTGTCGGGGAGGTAGAGCGCCCTGATGTGCTGGTGGGGGTGCTCGCCTCACAGGGCAGTTCCTCTTGATATGCCCCGGCTGGTTGCACTGATAGCATATCGGTGGCTGCTCTGCCGTCCTTGGCATTTCCAGCATCTGTATAGGTTGGGGAGCCAATACCCCCTGACTCCTCAGCTCCTGCCCAAACTCTTGACGAGGCTGATCCCCGTTCCTTCTCTCCCCAATAACCTGGCCTCGAGGACGGTCCCTACGTCCTCCAATCACTGTATCATCAGCCGGTCTCTTCCGGCTCTTCACTGTAAGCTGATCCGCCTCTCTCTTCTTAGCCATCTCCAGGATCCTGGCCAGACTCCCCTCTGAGACGAAAAGGAGGGCCTGTCTCATGTCATCTTGCAGCCCCTTATAAAACCTCCGGGCATAGCCAGCATCGTCTAACCGGTAGGCGTCCGCATAGCGGGCCAGGTGAGTGAACTCCTGATAGTACTCCACCACAGTCCTGTTCCCCTGCCTCAACCGCAGGAACCTATCCTCCAGGTCATCCCTCGCCGACTGAGGTACAAAATGTCCCAAGAGCGCTACTCTGAACTCCTCCCAAGTAATATCAGCGCAGTCCATCCCCGCAAAGGTGGTGTCCAGCTGAGATTTCCACCACCTCTTTCCATGTGACTCTAAGCAGGAGACTGCCAGAGCGACTGCCTCCTCAGTAGGGCATCGAATCCCTGCCAGCATCTCGTAAATTGTGTCCAACCATTCCTCCGTACGTACTGCAGACTCCGTCCCCTGGTAAGATGGAGGGGAAAGTCCCCGGAAGACAGTCATCCAATTGGCCCCGGGGTTTGGCTGTGGAGCCGGGGCTTACTGAGCTCTGAAGGCCTCCAGGATGGCCGTCAGTGTTTGCCCCATCTCCGTCTGTTGTAACGGGGCTGGAGCCGGCGGAGGCGGGACCACATTTGGAGCCTGGGGTGTCCCCTGCTGCGGTGTAGGGTTCGTCGCAAGCTACAAGTAAAAATTCCATTTGTTAGAGAGCGAATGAATGGGATTTAAGAAGAGTTTGGATGGACTTTCATATGTGATTTCCCCTATGGGCACACCACTGCTTCCGCTGCTAGTTTGTCCGCAAACTAAGCTCGCACGGGGGTGGCCCAAGGTTTTGTGGACTACTTCTCTTCGATCGAGGTTTGCTCTGATACCACTTGTAAGACCCCTTTTTTTTCTTTTTAAACCACCGGGTCTTAGCCCAGAATTGCCGCTTTGCGGTGGCACCGACTCACGGGAAGGCGACCACTACAAAACGCCAATTCTACCGGCCCTTTTCGATCATAAGAGAGAGAAGTAATTAAACATAAAATATAAACAAGTCCACATAAACATCTAAATAAAAGTGAAATCACATCCAGTCCATCAATAGATAATAGCAGGAAATAGATAAATGGGCTCGAGCCCAGTACATCAGAGTCCTCACTACAAGTCACTCAACGCGGAAGCTATAAAACTACTAATCACTCACAGAGCTGGTCGCAGGTGCACCGGTGCTAGACTATCCCACCTCCATGCGCACCGTACTCCGCTGGTGCTGGTCCCTGTCTCCCATCCGGAGCTCCTGTAATGTTGTGGTTCGAAAACCATTAGTCATAAAGACTAAGCCCTATCATCCTCTACCCCTCCCACCACGGCTCCTAAGCACCGGGCGGAGAGGAGGAAAGGGAAGCTTCAAAAGTGGAGAATAATCAAGCAGGTGACAGGGAAGCTAATCTAGTAGTTATTTAGATTGAAGTTGGTCTAACAATCCTACGGCAGTAAGTAATAAGGAGAGCAGTTAATAAGTAGCAATTTGTATAAAAAGGCAGCTAGAGAACAGTAAGTAAACAAGCAAGTAAATAAGTATGTAACCTTAACTTATATGAATGCCCATACAAACTTATAAGTTAAGGGATCTTCTGCAAGGCTCCCATCGTATAAAAAGTCCCATACCGATTTATACGTTGGGGTGTCGGTTGTATGCAATTATGAGTGTAGTGATATGCTATGCCATGATTCATGCAAGTGCAACTCACGCACACGACTCTATGCGCACAGACCTTTAGTTCCCCCTGTTCGGGCAGCTAGCTTCACTCCCAGGAACCTCCGTAGTGGCAAACGGAGATAGTGGTTCGGGCCCCCCACTCCTAGGCGAGTATCCACACTACCAGGCCTAGCCCTTCCGTACGCCCCTAAAAGAACACAACCTAGAGTATCCGCGTACTACTGCTGGCTGTACCCACCAGTCTTTCTTTGGCTAAGTGTCCCACACCGCCGAGTCAACGTACCGATGTCGGTGTGAACGACTATCAGATACCGAAGACCCACCACCTTTCTTGTACTCCAACCCTCGAGCCCTCGGCCCCCCGGACAGTCCCGTCCGTGCATCTACCTTCAGAGCTACCGTCTGAATGGCAACCAAACCAATTATTCTACCTTCCTAGCTACCGAGGTGTGTGTATGTGCAACCCTAGTTATACTAGTTGCTCTTTTAATTTTATTATTCCTATGGTTTACGTTAGCCCAGAACTGCCCCCGGCATACCACGTGAAGGGCTCTCAAGGGGCACTAGGAACCAAGACGGCGGCATTACGGCCCGAAGTTCCCTTTCGCAAGGCACTTATTGTTATTGGTTGATCTCCCTTAACCCAATCTCCTTTTAGTTGCTTTAGATCTAATCCTAGAGTATTAAGACTCTTCTTCTTCTTCCCGGGATGGACGATCTTTCGTCATTCCCGAACGCCACCTAACCCTAACCGGTCTCACACCCTATTTATCCTGACTTCCAAGAATGAACTTAATCGTAGCTTGCACTAACCAACCAGCAACTACCAAAATTCTATTTCCCAAGTTCATTATTACTCTAGTTCAGTTTCCGTGGTTTTACTATATGCAGACCATCCTAAGCTATATGAGGTACACAAGGGGAGGTACTCCAAATTGTCTTCCGAATCTCCTATAATATTTACTGGAGGTCTACCATATCATAACTTGTCTAAATCCAGAAACTTATAATTTTCCTAATTAATCTGATATTTATTAAATTTTCCCAAAGGATGGGCCACGGGTCATGTTAAACATGAACTACATGATCCTCCTAAGTAATGGCTACCCAAAAACCATGGTCATTAAATAACAGCAAGATAACCTCAAATACAAATTTTCAAAATTTTACAGAAAGCATTTAGCCTCTAATTAATTTATCTAGTATAATCACGTTAATCCTACGTAAAGAAGGAAGTACTGAAATTACTCATCGGAAAATTATAGAAAAATAACTAATCAGTAGTATGATATAGAAAAGATCTTTGTGCAAAGAATTATAATTTTACCAGCTTGCTAAATACCACTTTAGATTTAATCAAATATTCAAGGTAAAACATACTTAATGAAGCAAGCCTTAGAATTAAACTTCCAAAAATCCCAGAAAAATTCACAGAGATTTAAAATCCTAATAAACGTTCTATACTTAAAATTCATCAATTTCCAAGAAGTATGTATTCCATAATAAATTTTCTAAGTAAATCATACAAGCTACTAAATCGTTAATGAAGTATCCAAAATAATGATCTTAAAATTCATAATAAAATATCCAGAGCTTGTACCATCCCTATAATTCACTCTACCCAAATCTCATCCTTTTCAATGTGATTTAGTGTCATTTCCTATCTCTACAAGTTTTGCACCCTAAACTAGGGTTGGGTTTTTAGGTATCCCAACAGTCTCCAAATCTACTAAGATTTCATCCAGAGAACTATAATGGCCCTATGGTCCTCTTCACCACATTTCGAGTCACTCCAAGGTCATTTGACCCCCATGACCTTCACAAGCCACCAAGATCCATCCTTAGGGTTTGTCCTTGGTTCTTAGGGCAAACTTACCCCGATCCACCTCAAACTCTTTGAGGGGGTGCTAGAGAATATTACTAGCTAGTGGTAAAAATCTCAGCCTCTGTTGAGGTGATTTGACCACTCAATATCAAAAGTGCACCTTTAACCTAAGACCCCTTATTAGGGCAAAACTTAGGTTTGATCATTTCTAATCCAAACCATCTCCAAATGAGACGAAAAATTATACAGAACCTTATGGTGAACCCAGGGACCACTCACCAAAATTTGGGAGGGTTTGGAAATTATTTAGCCATCTAATTAAATCAAGCTAGGATTATTGAATTTTCCTAAAAACTATAGAAAAATATTTCCCAAAAATCCTAATTTTTGGATGGTACCTAGATATAGGTAAGGTTAGGCCACACCCCAAATTTCAAGTCATTGTGATGACTGGATTGGAGTGGGGAATTTTTCTAAGGTCAGGACACCCTATGGGTAGACCTTACCAAATCGAGTGCCAAGGTCTATCCAGTGGTCCAAAATGCTTGAAACAAATTTTAAAATTCCCTAGACTCCAAGAGGAACAATATTGGTGTTGACCATTTTTCCTGCAAGAGCCTATAGGTATTTTTCCCAAATTATTTAAAGTGACAGATATTTTCACTCAGAAATTGTTTTAAAAATAAAATCTAATTCAATGACACTGTTCATCTTCTTCTACAGCCCGAAACCAGAGCCCTGAAAACTTAATTTCCTATAGCTTTTCCAAAGCTATTTCTCGGCCATCCAGCCATCTCCCTGGCCGGCCACCACCACCACCTCTGTTGAGGTGAGGGCTATCGTCGGGCGGCGGCACGGCCGCCGGAGAGGCGGTTTCCGGCAAACCCGCCACCACGAAATTTTCGGAAAACCATGGAAACGCTCACCCGATCTGGCTCTTTTGAGCCCGATATCTCTCCTAACGACTTCTAAGATCTATCCACAGAAGGAGAGGGAGGGGAGGACCTTGTTCGCGGGCTGGAGGCGTACAGAGCGTCGGAAAGCCATTGGCGCGGTGGTGGCGTCGCCGGAAATTCTTCAACAGCAAGGGGGAAATCTGAAACAGTTAAATGGAGAGTGTAACCTTTTCCTCTTGCTCTTAGGAGTCTTTTATAGATCAGCAAGTGGGAAGGGGAAAGGATGAAACGTTCATGGCCATTAATATTTCCCTTAATGACGTTTCGGTTATGGCAAAGGCAGTTGAAACGCTGGAGATGAAGAGGTGTTTGCCAGGTGGCGATTTCCTATTGGACCAACATTTCCTTAATTTATTAAATAATCAGAGTAGGAAACGGCCCATAAATACTCCTGGTGTAACTTCCCATAATCAGGATTGAATACAACGTCGGTTACCGAAATTTCCAGTCTGGCTAACGTTTCGGCCTTGGTCACGGGCGTGACATATAGGTCACGGGCGTGACAGGCCCGGGTGACCAATTCTGGGATCGACGATCGTCGAATTGAGATCGACGATCGTCGAAGGGTGGTCACGCCCTTGGTCACGGGCGTGACATGTGGGTCACGGGCGTGACAGGCCATGAGGCAAATTCCGCGCCCGACGATCGTCGACCTGAGATCGACGATCGTCGAAGGAGTCACGCCCTAGGTCACGGGCGTGACACCTGGGTCACGGGCGTGACAGGCCATGAGGCAAAATTCGTGCTCGGCGATCGTCGCGCTGTGATCGACGATCGCCGAAGGTGTCACGCCCTTGGTCACGGGCGTGACACCTGGGTCACGGGCGTGACATTGCCATGACGCAAATTCTACGTTTCGACGATCGTCCCGCTGGGATCGACGATCGTTGAAGGTGTCACGCCCTAGGTCACGGGCGTGACACATAGGTCACGGGCGTGACAGGCCCGGGTAGAAAAATTCTGCGCCCGACGATCGTCTCACTGAGATCGACGATCGTCGAAGGAGTCACGCCCTAGGTCACGGGCGTGACGGGTCGATCACGGGCGTGACCAACCCGTGGCCTGAAATCTTGGTCGATTTATTTCAATTTTTGGGCTTCCTAGGGTTCTATCACAACCAACCGACTCCTAGGGGTCTAGCCGGAAATGGGATGTTACACCGACTACTTGCCTCCGGGAGACGACTATTCGCCACCCGCCAAGCTCAGATAATGTCTTGGAAGAGGCGAGCATGCCGCAAGCGAGGGGCGAGTATACCTCGGGCGAGCAGGCGAGTACTTCAGGCGAGCCAGCGAGTATGCCCCATACGAATAGGCGAGCACGCCTTGAGCACGAAGGCGATTATATCGTGACGTACATGCGAAAATGAGTTTAATGTAAGTCCATACGAGTTAAACGAGTATACGTCGAGTGTTCCTCACCGAGCCTATGAGCCTAGCGAGCGACATCAACCTTCATGCGAGTAAAGAGTTGCAAATAATGAACTGGTGTAAATGTCAAAAGCTTTACAAATTACAAGGGTCATAAATTACACCCGCTGACAATCGACAAGCAGCTTGGACTCATCGTCTATCTCCTCGCCGTCGTCTCCTCTATCTGCATCTTCTTCCTCGCCGTCGTCTCTGCTCTCGCCGCTGCTGCTCCCACTAGCGCTGCTGCTGGAGTCGCTAGAGCCTGACGATGGAGAGGGGACACTATCTGGCGAGATCGTCCCCTCAGCGAGCAACTCAGGAATAAGCTCGTCAGCGGTGAGCTGCTTATCCCCCTCGACGAGCTGTCCGTTAATTCTCAGCCGCGCGAGTATGATGTTTCCATCTGCCCGCGCTATCTCGCGGCGGACGGACGACCTCTCTTCCCATAGAACTCGGGACCGCTTGACGGCCCACTGAGGATCGTCCTCCGGCCGCTGCACCCCCGACAATGAGGCAGAGTTCGCGCGTGCTTCAACAGCGACTAGCCGAGTCTCCATCTCGGCTGCGCGAACTTGGGCCGTCTCCAGCTCGGCTTGCGAGACGACGAACTTCTCCTCTCATTTGGACAATTTCTTCGCGGCCTCGACCTCGGCGGCTTGCGATACGTCAAACGTCAGTACATGTCCATACATAACGGAGCAAATGTCGCCGCAAGTAGGCGACTTAACTCAAAGTCCTTCCAGCGGACCGATTACATGCCGAGATCAATGGCCTTCTTGGAAACGACTCTCAGAGCCTCCGTCGTCTCCAGAAGGTTCCTCGCCGTGAAGTGCCCCAACTCGGCAGCTCGTGCGAGCGAGCAGGCGGACTGATGTGCAAGCTCTGGAGTGGTGAGCTCAGACATCGACTCGGTGTCGACCCGCCCGTACAAGGCATGGAGGATGGCGAAGGCCTCCCCCTTGCCCTCCTAGTCCGTTGACCAGGATGGGAGGTTGGTGCTAAATGACACCACGCGCTCCTTCCGCCGACCAGGTCACCAGCGGGCGACCATGCGCATCCACCACTCCTCGCCCGAGGTTGAAGTTGGGGTGGAAGCGAGGTGCCCGAGCATCCGGCGGCGACTCTTGGTCGTCGGGCTTGGGCGACGACACCTTCACCTTCTTACTCGCAGGGCCCGGTGACCTGGCCCTCGTTTTCCCTTTGATGACTTTCTTCCTCTCTCCAACGTCATGCGGGGGGTGGGCTTCAGAGAGGAGGGTAGCGACTTCCTTTGTCGGAGGCAGCGGCTTCTCCGGAAGCTCATTGGCCACTGTAAGGATTGGGCGAGATGATTAGTGTGCGCTTCAGTAAATTGGAGCGAGCTGGCAAGCATACGACATCTCGCTCAAGCCTTACCTTCATGGGGATGAATCGCCTCCAGCACGTCGACATTGAGCCGCCAGAAGATAACGTCGAACTGGCAACCTTGGAAGGATTTGAACAGCTGCTCGCGAACGCCTTACAAGATCGGCGGGAGGAAGGCGACGTCGGCGGGTTGGTGCGGCCTTCCCAGGAGACCCCCGAAGTCACCATGCACGATCACCAGCAGCTCGCTCCAGCGGTGGACTTTGTTCGTAGTCCCCACTAGAGTGCAGACATGGGTGCTGAAGAAGATGACCCCCGCTGAAGTCGTGGCGAAGGCGAATACTCGGCGAAATACGGAGAGGTCAAAGGCGATCCTCTCCTCCCGGAGGTAGCAGAGGAACCCCATGATGATCGACATCCCGTTGGGGTTGATCTGCGCGGGGACGATCCCGAAATACCGCAAGATCTCGCAAAACACGGGCAAGAAAGGGAGTCGTAGGCCAGCATCGAAGTGACGCAGCGACAACACTAGAGCGCCCTTAACATAGGTGTTGAGTCGCTCGCCGCGAGTAGGAAGCCTCGTCGAGTATCCTTCCGGCAGTAGACGCTCCCTGAAGCTGTATAGATCCTTATCTGACGTTATCAACTTCTTGAAGGCCGTGTCAGCAAAATTGACGGCGTGGGATTGTCGGCGAGCACTAGCGTCGTCCCCAACCATTTCTGCGAGCTGAGTAGGGGAAAAGGGACGAGTGGAAGAAGAGAGGGAGGCAAAGCGAGCTGGAGAGATACTCGCCAGATAGATCGAGAAATTCGCAGCAGTGTACTTATGTTTTACCTACCCCCCGTATTTATAGGCCAAAGGCAAAACGGACGGGGGGGCGGGGGGGGGGGGGTTCATTTCTGCAAGCATCGGTCGACGTCGCGCGGGGGAAGGGACAGCACACCAACGACATCGGACTTGTCTCGTGCGATGAAGCAGAGGCACTGCGGCACTCGCCCAGATCTGCACAAGTAAACTCGGGATACCATGGAGACAAATAAAGTCGCGGCAAAACGAATAGTGAGATTCATAGTCGCTCGTTTTATTTAAAGGGTAAATAGTGTTCGTTACAATATCGCCAAATGGCGAATACAACAAAAAACAAATCTACGTCCTAGGTGGCCGCCCCGGAGGATGAGGATGTCGCCCAACCCAGCCCATCTCACGCGCCCTCCGGAAGTGCTCTGTCGCCAGCGCCATCGCATCATCACCAAGCCGCAGCTGCTCCTCCATCCTCGTCAGCCGCCCCATGGAACCCATGCTCGCTCGAATCCCAGCCAAATCGTCCAGGACGAGCTGAAGGCGATGGTTGCTTAACGCCAGCTGGCGATCATTCTCCTTCACCATGTGGAAGCGATCCTTGTAGCTCTCCAAGGTGGTTCTGATCTCCTCTACCCTCTTCATACGCACCTCCAGGGAAGATATTCGGCGATGGGGTTCGCAGATGGCGAGCTGGTCAAACTTACTCTCCAGCTCCATGTAGGCGCGGGCTGCAGCATGACGATACTCGCTCCTCGACAAACCGATGGCATCGATGAAGGCCGACCCAGGAGTCGTCGGGCGATCTGTCATTTCATGAATATAAGTTGCAATCAGAAATCGTCTCCCAAGCGAGATCGAAAGTAATAAGCGGTAAAGGGCTCACCGCGGCGAGGAGACCGAGACCGGCGCGGTGGAGAAGCGCGACCAGAGATATCTCGCCTACCCGAGGATGAGCCTCCAGGGTGTTCAGCTGATCTGCCCTGACCACAACCTCCCTGCCCGCGTCCCCCATGGTCGAGGTCCCCAACCCGCGGCGGAAAATAACTCGGTCGCAGCCTATCTTATTTCTTCGGCGGGGGCGGAGCCTGCGACGAGCTCGCCAGCTGTTGCGAAGTCTTCAACGGAGGAGGAGGGGGATGTCGCTGAAAGGCCACCTTCTGCTGGGCGGATAAGGGTGGAGGCGGCGGCAAGACGGTGCCCCTCGCCTGTTCATGAACCACGTCCAGAGGCGGCGGCGGCGGCAAGGGAGTGCTCGCCGCTGGCAATGACGAGTCTGGCGCGGAGATCGGGAGATCCTTGCTCGCCGGGAGATCCTTGCTCGCCAGGATATCTTTGTCCGCCGGAAGACCCTTACTTGCCGGAGGGGTTCCTTTCGCCAAAGGGGTCCCCATCATCTTCTTCGCAGCGATATTGATCCAGACCGTATGCGCGGTCCGGGGAGGCTTACCAGCGGCGAGGGCGAGCAGCGGCGCGGAGCTCAGGGGGGCGACGTCCAGTGGCGCGTCAGCGTCACCCAAAGGGGAATCTGTAAAAGAAAGCCGGATCAGCGAAAAGCACGTCGATTAATGATTGGAAAGGGGGGTCGGAGCGGCGACCTGTTACGGTGATGACTTCAACTTGGGACGTCGTCGACCCCTTGACGACTTCGGGGTCCTTGTCTGGGCTGAGGGAGACCGAGTCCGTAACATAGCCCAGACCAAGGTCATTGAGGAGCTTTTGGGTGCTGGCGGAGGGTGCGGGTTCGATAGTCACCGCCGCAACTGACCAAGATGGCGAAGGCGAATCGACCGCCGAGGAGGCAGGTTGCTTGGGCTTCTTTATTTTCTTCTTCTTCAGTGGTTGCAAATCGACCGCGACATCTCCCTCACGCGGCCTCTTCGGTCTGGCGATGCCGAGGAGGGCAGACAGGGCGGCGAGGCTGTCTTCGAGAAGCTTTGCGTTGGCGTCCGACATCGTGGGCGAGTTTCAGGAATCCATCCCAGCAACCAGGCCCCCCTATTTATAGACTGCATCGAACAGTAGACAGAGCGAGCAAACAACTACTCGGCATAGCAGCTCGCCGAATAAGTGTTGGATGTATCTTTCCGAGCTCCTGCGTCTCTCAAAAAGAGCGGGGATTGTGTACAACCCATATTCAACGAGAAGGGGCCCCACCTTAGCCAGCTTAGCAAATGTCAAAGTCAACCATTCCAGGCGAGTCAAGATCAAGACGCGAGCCAACAGAAGATCTGGGCGAGCATGGCTAGCTCCCCACGCATACTCGCCCAGTAGGCGACTAAGGCGGGATACTCGCTCATCCCGTGCGAGTTCCTCAGGAAGTCGCATTGTCGCCAGGGTGGGGGGTATAAGTATGACCCCCCCTCTCTTTGGATTTCCCTATAAATAGGACCCCAGGGGTACGAAGGAGATGACCAGAGATTCTCAGATAGTTACTCGCGAACCCTAGCTCGCGCATCTCCTTCGTACCTAGCTCGGCCTTTCTGGTTGTGAAGGGGTTGTTTCTTCCGAGCAGCTGGGTATGTGGTGGGACCTTCCTGCCGCAGCGGCCTGGGGTCCTGTTTCTTTAGCTCATCCTTGTTATCGCTTCTGAGGGCCTTCTGACTTCACTGCGAGATCGGTAGTCTTAGGTCGCATAGTCCGATCCTGAGGTCGGGATTTTCTTGGCTTCAACAGTGTGTACCACATACTGTCTTGGTAATATTACTTTCCCTGATCCTCAACCGATAATAGCCGGTCAAATCCAGCTTTGAATAGACAGTTGATCCAAACAGCTGACCAAATAAATCATCGATTCTCGGAATCAGATATTTGTTTTTTTTTTCAGCTTGTTCAATTCACGGTAGTCAATGCATAAACACAAGATTATGTCTTTCTTCACAAAGAAGATCGATGCACTATGTTAGAAATGAACAAGAACAAACTGGAAGTGGATTAATAGAAATTTTATTATCAAAAAAATGTATCTATTACAAATGTATGACCTCCCTTTTATAGAATGGAGGAGAAGGAAGAGAATACAAACTAGAGATGTGAGACTAAAAAATTACAGGACTAAGCGACTATACAAAAAAACAACCCCCACAAGCCGCGTGGTTAGATGAGAAGGGCTAACCGCTCGGCTAACACCAGAGAGAGAGAAGTCGCCATGGGAGACCGCTAGACCGCCCAGTCTCCAAGTTGCCTGTGATAAACCACTAGACCGCTCAGACTCCAGACAGCAATAGCCCAGCAACCAAACCGCTGAAGGGAAACGGCCAGACCGTGCGGTCTTCAACCTGCCAAGACAGACCGCCAGACCACCTGGTCACCAACTCTCACACTTCCCCTCAAGCTGGAGCATATATATCGATCATGCCCAGCTTGTCGCAAATATGAAGAAACGGGATGGATACTTGCTTGGTGAAGATGTCAGCCAGCTCTTTATCAGAAGTGACGAAGGGAGTGCAAATTTGTTCCTTCAAAATCTCTTCACGAATAAAATGACAGTCGACCTCAATGTGTTTGGTTCTTTCATAGAAGACCGGATTCTTGGAGATGTATATGATAGTCTTGTTATCACAGAACATAAGTAGAGGATGGTTGTAGACCTCTCCTAAATCCAGCATGAGATCCCGTAACAACTTTAACTCACGTGTGGTCTACGCCATACTACAATACTCTGCTTCTGCACTGGACCTGGAAACATCAGACTGCTTCTTGCACTTCCAGCTCACGAAATTTCCCCCAACAAAGGTGCAAAAACTTGAGGTGGACTTGTGATCCCCTTTGTCATCAGCATAACTCACATCTGAGTATGCTTCAACCCTCAGATGACCATTCTTCTGAAAGAGTAATCCTTTCCCAGGCGCTGTTTGACATACTCCAAGATCCACAAGGCGGACTGTAGATGGCAGTCCCTAGGAGCTTGCATGAATTGGCTCACCTTGCCCACTGCATAGGAAATGTCGGGCCTAGTCATTGTGAGATATATGAGCTTACCAACCAGATGCCTATATCGCGTAATATCTAAAAGAGGAGGTGAATCATCTGTCCAAGGTTTTGTCTTCTCTAGGGGAATCAGACAGGTTTTCCTCTAGTCAACTCTGCCTCTTTTAATAGATCAAGAGCATACTTACGTTGGGAGAGGACTAATGAGTTGGGCTTCCGAGATATTTCGATCCCCAGAAAGTACTTCGGAGAGCCCATATCTTTCGTGACCAGATGTTGATGAAGATTCCTCTTTATCAAGGCTACCCCTTCCTGGTCATCGCCAGGGAAAAGAATATCATCGACGTACACAGCAAGAACCACCAGTCCATAGGAGGTTTTGCGAATGAATAGTGAGTGATCGGCAGAGCTTCGCGCAAAACCCACGGCCTCCACGATGCTGCTAAACTTGTCAAACCAAGCTCGAGGGCTCTTCTTGAGGCTATAGATTGCCTTCTTCAGCCGGCATACTCGTGTCTCCCCCTGAGCAACATACCCAGGAGGTTGCTCCATGTAGACGGCCTCCTAAAGATCACCATAAAGGAAGGCATTCTTGACATCCAGCTGGGAAATATACCAATCTCTATTGACCGTCATAGAGAGAAGAATCTGGATAGTGCTGAGACGAGCCACGGGAGAGAAGGTGTCAAAGTAATCAACTACATATGTCTGAGTAAAGCCCTTAGCAATAAGACGAGCCTTATAACGATCCACATAGCCGTCCGAGCAAAATTTGACCATAAAGACCCAACAGTAGCCTACAACATCTATGCTGAAGGGAGGAGAAACAAGAGTGTAGGTACCCCGCTCAGTGAGGGTCACCATTTCCTCATCCATGTCCATCTTCAACTGAGGAATAACAAGAGCCTCCTAGTAGGAACGGGGTGTGGCAGTGACAGAGATAGCCAGTGTAAAGGCCCTGCGAGAAGAGGTTAGACGATCATATGAAACAATAGAAGCAAGGGGGTGCAGGATACACGTCCACACCCCTTTGCGAAGAGCAATAGGAAGATCCTGGTCGGCGGGTCCCTCGGCATCCGGAGGATCCGTGGTGGAGAGAGCTGGCCTGGGAGTATAGGGCGACGGCATCAGAGAGGAGGGAGATGGTGGAGAAGAAGAGGGAGAGAGGTGGAGGGAGAGGAGTGGACGGAGATGGTGTAGAAGGTGAGATCGTAGTAGGAGACAAGGGTACGAAGGGGACAGTAGGAGTATCAGAAGTCGAAGGAAGAAGAGAGGAGTCATCCAAGAAGTAGGAGGCATTCTCGAAGAAGGCGATGTCAGCAGAGATAAACTGCTTACAAAGAATGGGGTCAAAGTAACAATAGTCTTTCTGAGTGGTGGAGTACCCTAGAAAGACGCATTTGGTGGAGCGAGGGGAGAGCTTATCACGGGTGGCAGATGGAGCATGCACAAAGGCAGTGCACCCAAAGATCCAAAGAGGGAGAGGAAAAGGCTCCTTGCCCGGATATAGAATGGAGAATGGGGTATTCCCGTGGAGGACCGTGGAGGGAATGCGATTGATGAGGTAGCAGGCAAGGAGAACAGCATAGCCCCAATAGGAGCGAGGAACATGCATCTGGGTCATCAAGGTGCGAGCGACATCGAGGAGGTGACGGTTTTTGTGTTTCTCCACCCCATTTTGCTGGGAGGTATAAACACAGCTAGTCTGATGAATAATATCATGTTGCACACAGAAAGAGGTAAAAGAATGACTCAAATATTCTTTTGCATTATCTGAGCGAAAGGTTTTAATACAAACACCAAATTGAGTTTTAATTAATTGATAAAAATAGATTCATATATCAAAAAGTTCAGAGCGATCTTGTAAGAGATACACCCAAGTACATCTAGAAAAACTATCAATAAATGTAACAAAATAAGAACTACCCCGACCAATGGTGAGGGTAGGAGCAGGTCCCCAGACATCGGAGTGGACGAGATAAAACGGACGGGTAGAACCCTGACCTTGCTTCGGCGGGAAGGAGGAATGGTGATGCTTGCCAAGCTGACAAGCATCGCAGTTGAGAGGAGTATTGGAAGGAGGGAGGTGGGGCAGAAGCTGATGTATAAGTCGTGGAGGAGGATGACCGAGGCGGAGATGCCACTAGAGAAGATCCGTACAAGAAGATAAGAAGGCGGATAAGGCGGAAACGTTATCGAGGAAGTAGAGGCCGTCGCTCTCAGTCCCAGTAGCAATCGTCCGTTGGGAGCTTGGATCCTGAAAAGAACAAAAAGTCGGAGTAAACGTCACAGAGCACTGAAGCTGCTTGCATAAAGAGGTAACCGAAAATAAATTGCACAGAAACTTGGGCACATAGAGAGTGTCCGCTAGGCGAAGAGACGAAGTAACATGAACCACTCCCGGCCCATGAACCGGGGAGGGAGAACCGTCTGCAACGAGGACCGGGGGCAACCAATCATGCTTTTCGAGGAGAGAGAAGCACTGAGGATTTCCCGTCATGTGATTAGTCGCACTAGAGTCGATAAGCCATTTACCTTGAATCACCACGTGGGCACTACCTTATGATGTGACCACGGAGGCAGACGGCTTGGAAGAGGAGGCGGAAGAGTCACCCGAAGGGCGAAGATTGGGATGCTTCATCCAGCAGCGATCCACAGTATGGTCGGTGCGGCCATAGTGATAGCAGAGGTAGCAGGAAGGAGCACATATGCCGGACTGGTGACTGCGGCTACTAGAGCCACTCCGCTGAGTTTGGTGAGCATAGTTGTCTGGCGGAGGAGGAGCGGGCAGAAGAGGGCACTGAAGGAGAGAGGTGATAGCGGCGATGCGGGCAGCAGTGACATCAAAGGGAGGAGATTCTTCCTCACCCAAAATTTGCTGGCGGATCATATCATAAGTATCTGGAAGCCGCAGAAGATAGCACACAACCAGAAGCTCCTGGAAGTACTTGTGTTGTTGAGCCAAATCCATAGAAAAGGGGTGATTCTGAAGAATCTCAGCCCCGAGGGCTTGAACTTGTTGGTAGGTAGCAACAGGAGACAAGGTAGGACGGGCAAAGAGGTCTGTATATAACGTATAGATACGGGACATCTGAGCCCCCTTAGAGTACAGAGCAGCAAGATGAAGCCAAGCTGCTTTGACTGTCTCATCATGACGGATGACAGGAAGGCATTCATCGGATAGGATGTTAGCGAGCCAAGTACGCACAAGCGCGTCGCTCACATCCCAGTCATCAAACAGAGGGGAAGTGGTAGGAGGGGGGTCATCAACGAGATGGTGGCGTTTGCGTTGCGAGCGAAGGAGAAAGGTGAAGGAGACACTCCAATCCGGGTAGTTGGAGCCGACAAGCTTGGAAACGGTGTCAAGGTTCCCGGAAGGATTAGGAGGAAGAGGAGGAGGAGGATTTGCGACAGGAGTGGTGGCAGTAGAAGCATCAGAAAGAGCCATAGGAGAAAAATAAGGAAGCCGCGCGGTTAAAAACGAACAAGAACAAACCGGAAGTGGATTAACAGAAATTTTATTATCCAAAAAATGTATCTATTACAAAGGTATGACCTCTCTTTTATAGAATGGAGGAGAAAGAAGAGAATACACACTAGAGATGTGGGACTAAAAAATTACAGGACTAAGCGACCACACAAAAAACCAACACATACAAGCCACACGGTTAGATGAGAAGGGCTAACCGCTTGGATACCACCAGAGAGAGAGAAGTCGCCATGGGAGACCGCTAGACCGCCCAGTCTCCAAGTCGCCTGCGACAAATCGCTAGATCGCTCAGACTCTAGACAGCAACAGTCCAATAACCAAACCGCTGAAGGGAAACCGCCAGACCGCGCGGTCTTCAACCCGCCAAGATAGACCGCCAGACCGCCCAGTCGCCAACTCCAACACACTCCAAGGTGACATACTCGGATGTATATAGCCTTGCTCTAGCACTCCCGTAACTGAAACTTTAGTTCTATCATCTACTTTGGCGATACACGGTATGGAGAACATTACATAGGTTTCGCACCTGGCTCCAACTTAATAGTAAAGTTAAATTCTCGCTGAGGTGGAATCCCAGGAAGATTTTTAGGAAACACATCTACAAACTCCGACATAATAGTAACATCACTCAAACTGGACTTCAGCTCTACAATCTATAATAACGTGAAGAATAACTTTGCGCCCTTCCAAACCTCCTTGACCACTTAGAGAGCTGACATCAATATGTTGCTCGATCCTCACATACCAACGAATTTAGTCTCACGCTCGGTGTTTTATCCCGGTGTGACTTCCTTCAAGTTATAGTCTATACAGGCACGCTGTTCCGAGAGCCATTCCATGCTAAAGATCATATCAGACTTCCAATCTAAAATCATGACTTCCTATCCATACCTGAACAAGACAAACTAACAGTGCTTTTCTCGGATAGACCATGCATGATTAGGATAAAGCCTAATTCAAGCAGTTAAGCAATGTACACAAGGTAGCAAGTATATAAAACATTAAAAGCTATTTACTAAACCGTACATATCGCCACATCACTTTGCTTTATGGTCTTCTTCTTGCCAAGGTTGTACACTCAGGGATTAGCTGGAGTATAATAAGACGTAGTTGATTCCTTTGCCTTCCCTTTCTCTGCATAAGTCGCACCCAATTTTTTCTGCACCTTTGGAGGGCCACTCCAACAATCTTGAGAAAAGTGTCCTGGTTTGCCATAAGTATAATAAGTGGACGAACCTCGACCAATAGTCGCCTCAGAATCATCAGAAGAAACTAGTCCCGAAGACCTAGACTTCTTTTTCCACTTACTACGGTACTCAGATTTTGCAGAGCGTGGTACTTTAAACTATGGTTTTTCCACAACCAAGTCATTCTTACGTTGTAGGCACTTTATATCTTGCTCTAGGGATTGAGCAGTATTTACCAATGTCAAAAAGCCTTGCGTCTTCGGACCTGAAAGAAGCAACCTCAGATCGTCAAGTGGACCTTCATAGAAATTATTTGTCTTGCGCTCCTCATCAATAAATATAGAGTCCGTATACCGCCCCAATATTGTAAACTCATACAAGTAGTCATCAACATACCTCTCACCCTGACTTAACCACTGGAACTGATTCTCCATAGCAATCCTCTAGGCCCATGGGAGATACCTCACCAAAAAAAGCCTCGAGAACTCCTCCATTGAGATCTTCGTTAACGGCCGACCAACAAACTGGTGCAACTCCAATTCACCCCACCATAGCCTCGCCTCTCCATCTAATAAGGAAGTAGCCACTGTGACTTTCTGCCACTCCTCCGTCTATGTTGTCGTCATGGTTCTCTCAATGCAAGAGAGCCAATCTTTGGCTTGTGTTGGGGTTCTAGCACCAGTAAATATAGGAGGGTTGAAACTCATCACATGCTTCAATTGCTTTTTTGTTGCTCGCATTGCAGTTATCAGCTCCACAACCACTAGTCTCACTGCTACAGGCTCAACTACGCCAACAGGCTCCTAGGACTCCCTAGGGATAGAAGGCTTTACTTGCCCTCCTAGTTACACATTAATTAGCGCAAACACAACATTAACAGCCATTCGTATTGTTTCTGCAAAAGGATGAGGTGTAGGCACCTCAGCTGGTGTACTACTCTCCACAAAACGCTAGGGTTCAGACAACCCCGCACCAATTCTAGTCACATATCGTGAAACACACAATTAAGCAACTCAAAATATTGCAAAAAGCAATTATAGGAATATGCAGGTGTAACGACCCCATCCGTTAAATGACGTATAGTAGAAGGTCCGGCCGGGGCCCCACACTATATGCCACAAACAGATGGTGAGGTCACAGGATAATACCAAACCAAACACGAATCCTAACTCAGAGCATTCTAGCGGAAGCTTTAAGTAGTAATTTGAACTCTAACCAGGAATGTCCAATATATAAACCACCTTTATATATATAACGGAATGTACATAAATTCATAGAGTTTGGCCCTAAGGCCTTACAGTTCCTCTTCCATACAACATGATTTACAAACCTCGGCGCGCAGGCCGGCCATACATGAGTAAAAGAGAACAAACAAAGCCATTCGCTTAGCCTTCAAGGGCTAGCCGCAGCAGCAGCAGCAGCAACAGCAGTAGGGATTCAGCCCTTCACCTACCACTTGGCTCTCCAGCACCTGCACGGGAACAATCCACCCAACCGGTGACAAACAATGCAACGGTCAGCATTCAGCTGACCCAATTATAACAATCTTACCCCTTTTTCGGGGCATTAGCATTCTTTCCCTGCAAAGCATGGCATCATATAGCAACTATGTGCGCGCAGGCACATTCAAGCCATCACAACTATCGGCCACACGACCCGACAGTCCGTGCACTCAGGGCACATTTTCGGTGTACCGGAATACCAGGGTCAACACCACCGTCTACACGGTATTTGAGCATTCTAGTCTTTCCGGCGCGCGGGCCTAAGACTCTCATTAGGCGCTCCAACAAAACCTATAACCAGGCTTCCAAGTCGGACGGACCTAACGCAGGTACGGATCATCCACCCCCCGTTGCTCAAGTCGCCGTGCCACCTCGAATACGGAAGTATCCATGGCTATTTATAGGCGCGGGTCGGTTTCACCTTTCCTGTTCGGCAATCTGCCTTTTCATCGAGTTGCAGCCCAACGGCTCAACCGCTCATAAAGTGGCAACGCACGGCCACAAGAGTTGCATCCAACCCTCTTCATTTCCTGGACATCGTCCAGTACTTCCTGCCGCACCAAGCAATAGGTAGGAACAAGTCATCACAAGCCATAATCACGGAGCCTTCTCCGATATGCAAACAAGCATCACCAATCCAGACCACGTCCAAATGGGCTTCATACAGCATGCCTAGAGCCGTACTCCAATTCCGGCCTCTAATAAGGGGGACTTCACATATCTACCCCAAGGGACACCACAACCCACCGCACACTCACGGGGAAGGGTTTTCCCTATGCAATGCAGAAAAGAAGGACTTCACATGTCCAAGAAGGGAGATCGTTACCCTTGTCGATCTCTTGGGAGCCATCGAAAACTAGCCGGTGAGAAAGAATCGCAGCAGCCTTGCCGTCACAACGCCGGCTTCGGATCACGAATCGAACCACGGGAACTCCGCCGGTGGCTTGATCTCCTCCTCCTTCTTCTTCCTCCTCTCTCTTTCTCTCTTCCTTAAGCAAAATGAAGAATGACTCTTCATCATTCCTTCACGAATTTAATCCAGCCAGGAATCACCTGAGCCCTTGGATCCAAAGAGAGAATCTGAACGGCCACGATTTGCCCAAAAACCCAATTTTTTGGCTGACACGGCCTGTGACACGCCCGTGTCACAGGCCGTGTTCCCTTAAGCGGTTCATACCGACTGAGGTTTACCAGAACACGGTCAACGACACGCCCGTGTCGAATCTGACACGCCCGTGTTCACGGCCGTGTTCAAGGCCGTGTACTTAACTGACTCGAACAGGCCAATTTCGAAATTTAATTCGGACACGCCCTGGGACACGCCCGTGTCCTTGGCCGTGTCCCAGGCTCGACCATCGTCAACTATCGAGCGTCGACTAACCTGAACACGCCCTGGGACACGCCCGTGTCCCAGGCCGTGTACCCTCGACACGCCCTGGGACACGCCCGTGTCCCAGGCCGTGTGAAATTTCCTATACCTCAACAATCATTTTGAGTCTTTGGGGTCTTTTGGGGTGTTACAACCCTCCCCCCTTAACAAAATTTTGTCCCGAAATTTGCACGGCAAGGAAACAAGAACCAGCAATGCTATAACTATGTTATAACAAAAAGTACACGGTCTACAGTTTATACAAATAACTCGGGAAACTCAGCTCGCATGGTCTGCTCTCGCTCCCATGTTAGCTCTTCACGGCCACAATTGTCCCATCGGACCTTGACCATCCCGATCACTTTGTTCCGCAACTGTTTCTCGGCTCGATCCTCGATCCGAATGGGTCTAACCCTCGTCGTTAGCCCATACTCGACCGATACCCGATCATTCTCCACTACTTGAGCTGGATCCTTTACCGCCTTACGAAGGACTGAGATGTGAAATACATCATGTAATCCACCCAAGTCTGCTGAAAGTGCTAGTCGATAAGCAGCTTCCCCAACTCGCTCCACCACCTCAAATGGACCAAGATACCTCGGACTTAGCTTTTTCAAACGCCGAATCCTGGACACGCCTTTGAAGGGTTTGATCTTCAAATATACCCAATCACCCACCGCGAACTCCACGTTCCGGTGTTTGGCATTGTAGTACTTTGCTTGACGATCTTGGGCTATCAATAGCCTCTCTCGAATAGAGCGTATGAGCGAGGTAGCTTCTTCGACTTCCTTTTTCCCACTCAGCTTAGATTCGCCTGCTTCTGCCCAAGCTAACGGTGTACGGCATTTCCGACCATATAAATCTTCAAATGGCGCCATACCAATACTCGCTTGGTAGCTATTATTATAGGCAAATTCGACAAGAAATATATAATCTTCCCATCTCTTACCAAAGTCTAGGGCGCACATGCGGAGCATATCCTCCATCGTCCTGTTGGTTCGTTCAGTCTGGCCATCCGTTTGGGGATGAAAGATCGTACTAAACGCCAATTTTGTACCCAACATTTGATGAACGAGCCGCCAATCATTCGATGTGAACCGCCCATCATGGTCACTAACGATGCTCCGAGGAACACCGTGCAGTCGAATAACCTGCTCCACATAAAGCTTGGCCAAGGTTTCCACTGAATCGTCTCTTCTGTTTGGAAGGAAGTGCGCCACTTTTGTCAACCGGTCCACAATCACCCAGATTGAATCATGACCGCGTTGAGATCTCGGCAACCCATGCACGAAATCCATCGAAATATCATCGAACTTCCACTCCGGAATAGGTAACGACTTCAGGAAACCGCCAGGCTTCTGGCATTCTGCTTTCACCAACGCACAGGTGTTGCATTCAGCCACATAACGCGCGACATCTTTCTTTAATCCGGGCCACCAGAACAGCTTTTTCATATCTCTGTACATCTTTGTGCTCCCTGGGTGAACTGAGTACTTTGCAAAGTGAGCTTCGTACATCAACTCTTCCCTCAATTTCCCCACACTTGGGACGCACACTCGACCATTTCTTCGTAACAATCCGTTATCCCAAGAGAATTGGTCATCCGGCCCATCTTTTGCATAGCGCTGGAGGCTTTCATCAAGCTCCGTTGCTCGCCGAACTCTGTCCGTAAGGTCATATTGCACCTCCGTCCAGTTCAAACATGCATCGGTTGACGCACCCTTGTCAACACACGATATCTCCATTGCTTCCAATTCCTGGATCAAACGCTGATCATGCCTCTGCAACCAGCTTGCCCGTACCGGAGTCTTTCGACTCAAAGCATCAGCGACCACATTTCCCTTCCCGGGAGTATAGTGAATCTCGAAGGTGTAGTCCCCAAGGAACTCCATCCATCTTCGTTGTCGCATATTCAGATCCTTCTGATCCAACAAATACTTTAGGCTTTTATGATCTGTATAGATATCCACCTTCACGCCATATAGATAGTGCCGCCACAACTTGAGCGCAAAGATTACCGCCGCCAACTCCAAATCATTGACGGGGTAATTCCTCTCATGCACTTTCAACTGGCGCGAGCCATAAGCAATCACTTTACCAAACTGCAGAAGAACGCAGCCTAAGCCGCTCCCGGAAGCATCACTATAGATCTCATACCCATCGGTACCACATGGCGATGTCAACACAGGCGCCGTGGTCAACCGACTCTTCAATTCTTCAAAAGCTCGCGCGCACTCCGGCGTCCAAATGAACTTTTGATCTTTTCTCGTCAGCGTGGTCAGAGGTAAAGCAATCCGTGAGAAGTTTTCCACAAACCGTCTATAGTAGCCCGCAAGTCCAAGGAAGCTCCTGACCTCGGCCACTGAAGACATTACTGGCCAATCTCGGATGGCACTTATCTTCAACGGATCCACCGCGATACCCTCTCCGCTTACCACATGGCCTAAAAAGGCTACTGAAGAGAGCCAGAACTCGCACTTTGAGAACTTGGCAAAAAGCTTATTCCTCCTCAGGGTATGCAAGACCAACCGCAAATGGTTTGCGTGATCCTCTTCCGACTGAGAGTATACTAAGATGTCATCGATAAACACAATAACAAACAAATCCAAGTACTCTCGGAACGTTCGATGCATTAGGTCCATAAATACCGAAGGCGCATTACATAGGCCAAACGGCATTACCGTGAACTCATAATGACCGTAGCGTGTTCCAAACGCCGTCTTGGGAATGTCACCTTCCCTAATCCGCAGCTGATAATATCCCGATTTCAAATCCAATTTGGAATAGACCGTTGATCCTGCCAGCTGATCAAAGAGGTCATCAATCCGCGGGATCGGATATTTGTTTTTCTCCGTCAGCTTATTCAATTCGCGGTAGTCAATACACAACCGTAAGCTACCGTCTTTCTTTTTCACAAAGAGAACAGGCGCGCTCCAAGGTGACATACTTGGGCGTATATATCCCTGCTCCAACAACTCTTGCAATTGGACTTTTAACTCAGCCATCTCTTTTGGCGCAATGCGATATGGAGAGCGGGCCACAGGTTTCGCACCTGGCACCAACTCAATAGCGAAGTCAATTTCCCGCTGGGGTGGTAACCCAGGAAGATCTTTAGGAAACACATCGGCAAACTCTGACACAACTAGTACTTCACCGACACTGGCCTTTGGCTCAACAGCCTGAATTAGCGTGAAGAATAACTCCGCGCCCTTCCGAACAGCATTGACGACTTGGAGTGCAGACAACAGAGTCCCGCCAACTCCTCGCATACCAGCGAACTTCGTCACAAGTCCGGTATTCTGGCCCAGTGTAATCTCCTTGGAGTTGCAATCAATAAAGGCACGCTGCTCCGAGAGCCAATCCATACCAAAGATCACATCAAACTCCGACAACGGTAGCACAGCTGCACTCAAACCGAAATCCCGACTTCCTATTTGCACAACCACATCGCAAGCCCTATCCGCAAGCATCATACAGCCATTCGGCAATAGCACCCTTGTACTATCCACCGTCACATGACTTGGTGCCCCAATGCGAGATACGAAATCCTCAGACAGGAAAGAATGCGAAGCACCCGTATCAAACAGGGCTCTCGCCAAATTATTCCGAATCAGGACAAAGCCTGCAGCACACACACATGCACAAGCTATACATAACCAAAACCATAACACATAAGCAAGTAAGCTAACTCAACTCGTACCTGTGACGACGTCACTTTGCTTAATCGCTTCCTGTTGGCCAAGCTGATATATCCGGGGCTGTACCTGAGACGCAGAGGAATCAACCACCGCTTTGCCTTTCTCAGCATACGACGCACCCGCCTTCTTTTCCCCTTTGGGCTGAACCACCCGACAGTCACGGGCTATATGCCCCACCCGGCCACAGTTATAGCATGTACGAGAATCCGGCCTTGATGTCGCTCCCGACACAACGGTTGTAGTCACTTGCCCAGACGGCTTGGACCTCTTGCCTCCTTTCTTCTGGTAAAACGATTTGCTCGGGCGAGGTGCTTGTACCTCTGGCTTTGACACAACTAAGCCCTTGCTCCCTTGCACCCGCCGCATGTCCTTCTCCAACGCACACGCAGTATCAACCAACGCCTGAAACCCTTGGTTCACTGAACTCGAAAGCAGGAATCGCAACTCATCCCGCAATCCTTCATAGAAGCGATTCGTTTTCCTTTGGTCATCCGCGAAGATTGTACCCGCATAGCGTCCCAACCTGGTAAACTCATGCAAGTAGATATCCACACTATCTTCCCCTTGCTTTAACCGTTGGAACTCATTTTCCATAGCAATGCGTTGCGCCGCTGGGACATGTTTCGCAAGAAATATTCGAGAGAACTCCTCAATCGACACTTGTGTTAATTGCCTGCCCGCCAACTGATGTAGCTCAACCTCGTCCCACCACAACCGCGCCTCCCCTTCAAGCATGAAGGTGGCTAAGGTGACCTTTAGAGTTTCCTCCGCCCTGATCGCTGTCATTATCCTCTTGACACGCGATAACCAATCTTCCGCCTGCGTTGGGGATCCCATTCCCGCAAACGTAGGAGGACTGAAGCTCATGAATTGCTTCAACTGTCGGTCAGCTGCTCGTGGATCTACAGCCTCAATCGGCTCGGGTCTTACAACAACACGAACTGGCTCAACTGCCGGCTGCGCTTGCCCGGTCGGCTGAATCATGGCAAATAGAGCCTCAGCAACTAAACGAACAGTTTCCGCAGATGGAGGAGGTGTGGGCACCTCAGCTAGTGCCGCACTCTCATCAGAACGCTGGGGCTCAGACTGCCCAGCACCACTACGCGTCACCTATAGGTGGACAAGACACACATTAGCGAACGTATGCAAGCAAAACAACACAAAGAGGAACGCGCAGATTCCTCAAACAAGATTTTGTACATTCCTTAGTGGACATTCCAGAGTTCATTAGCGTTACAGCAGGGCGCATAAACACGCGCTCGCCACCCCATAAAAGAATTTGTCCACGAATTCGATAGAGGAAGACCGAACGAAGCTGATACCAAAATGTAACGACCCCATCCGTTAAATGACGTATAGTAGAAGGTCCGGTCGGGGCCCCACACTATATGCCACAAACAGATGGTGAGGTCACAGGATAATACCAAACCAAACACGAATCCTAACTCAGAGCATTCTAGCGGAAGCTTTAAGTAGTAATTTGAACTCTAACCAGGAATGTCCAATATATAAACCACCTTTATATATATAACGGAATGTACATAAATTCATAGAGTTTGGCCCTAAGGCCTTACAGTTCCTCTTCCATACAACATGATTTACAAACCTCGGCGCGCAGGCCGGCCATACATGAGTAAAAGAGAACAAACAAAGCCATTCGTTTAGCCTTCAAGGGCTAGCCGCAGCAGCAGCAGCAACAGCAGTAGGGATTCAGCCCTTCACCTACCACTTGGCTCTCCAGCACCTGCACGGGAACAATCCACCCAACCGGTGGCAAACAATGCAACGGTCAGCATTCAGCTGACCCAATTATAACAATCTTACCCCTTTCTCGGGGCATTAGCATTCTTTCCCTGCAAAGCATGGCATCATATAGCAACTATGTGCGCGCAGGCACATTCAAGCCATCACAACTATCGGCCACACGGCCCGACAGTCCGTGCACTCAGGGCACATTTTCGGTGTACCGGAATACCAGGGTCAACACCACCGTCTACACGGTATTTGAGCATTCTAGTCTTTCCGGCGCGCGGGCCTAAGACTCTCATTAGGCGCTCCAACAAAACCTATAACCAGGCTTCCAAGTCGGACGGACCTAACGCAGGTACGGATCATCCACCCCCCGTTGCTCAAGTCGCCGTGCCACCTCGAATACGGAAGTATCCATGGCTATTTATAGGCGCGGGTCGGTTTCACCTTTCCTGTTCGGCAATCTGCCTTTTCATCGAGTTGCAGCCCAACGGCTCAACCGCTCATAAAGTGGCAACGCACGGCCACAAGAGTTGCATCCAACCCTCTTCATTTCCTGGACATCATCCAGTACTTCCTGCCGCACCAAGCAATAGGTAGGAACAAGTCATCACAAGCCATAATCACGGAGCCTTCTCCGATATGCAAACAAGCATCACCAATCCAGACCACGTCCAGATGGGCTTCACACAGCATGCCTAGAGCCGTACTCCAATTCCGGCCTCTAATAAGGGGGACTTCACATATCTACCCCAAGGGACACCACAACCCACCGCACACTCACGGGGAAGGGTTTTCCCTATGCAATGCAGAAAAGAAGGACTTCACATGTCCAAGAAGGGAGATCGTTACCCTTGTCGATCTCTTGGGAGCCATCGAAAACTAGCCGGTGAGAAAGAATCGCAGCAGCCTTGCCGTCACAACGCCGGCTTCGGATCACGAATCGGACCACGGGAACTCCGCCGGTGGCTTGATCTCCTCCTCCTTCTTCTTCCTCCTCTCTCTTTCTCTCTTCCTTAAGCAAAATGAAGAATGACTCTTCATCATTCCTTCACGAATTTAATCCAGCCAGGAATCACCTGAGCCCTTGGATCCAAAGAGAGAATCTGAACGGCCACGATTTGCCCAAAAACCAAATTTTTTGGCTGACACGGCCTGTGACACGCCCGTGTCACAGGCCGTGTTCCCTTAAGCGGTTCATACCGACTGAGGTTTACCAGAACACGGTCAACGACACGCCCGTGTCGAACCTGACACGCCCGTGTTCACGGCCGTGTTCCAGGCCGTGTTCAAGGCCGTGTACTTAACTGACTTGAACAGGCCAATTTCGAAATTTAATTCGGACACGCCCTGGGACACGCCTGTGTCCATGGCCGTGTCCCAGGCTCGACCATCGTCGACTATCGAGCGTCGACTAACCTGAACACGCCCTGGGACACGCCCGTGTCCCAGGCCGTGTACCCTCGACACGCCCTGGGACACGCCCGTGTTCCAGGCCGTGTGAAATTTCCTGTACCTCAACAATCATTTTGAGTCTTTGGGGTCTTTTGGGGTGTTACAGCAGGTTCCTCAAACATGTATATTTTCATTCTTAAGTGGACATTCATGAGTTTTTTTATGTTATAATAGTAACACACATACACGTATTTACCACTCCTTAAAAGAATTCGATCACAAATTCGAATAAGAAAAACGGACACCAAAATCTTATACCAAATTATAACACCCTCATCAATCACGTAGAATATAACAAAAGGTCCAACCGGGGCCCCACGTCATACTACACGGATAGTCAGTGGAGTTATGCATTGAAACCAAGACATTCACGTATCTTAACTCAGAGTGGTATTCTAATGGAAGCTTTTAGAGTAATATGAACTTAAACACAGGAATGTTCACTAACCAACAAGTAGGAATGATGACCAAAATACACAAAGAGTTTTGGACTTAAAGTCTTACAATATTTTCTTCATAAAAATATTTTACATAAATCAGCACACAGATCGGCCACACATAACAAAACGTAAACACTTCGTTTGGCCTTCAAGGGCTGACATAGCGCAAGGGGGCTTCATTCAGCTACTTTCCGCTTGGCTCTCCAGCACTTATATAGGGACATTCCACCAAGATGTGGAAAAAGATGCAACGGTCAATTTTAGCTGACCAAATTATAACGACCTCACCCCTCATTCGGGACGAAGATGCTCCTTCCAAACAAAAGAATATATACACACTTTCATGATGCAGGTATATATATATACACACGAACATTAATTTGTTCTGCTCTACTCTCCTGTCGTTCCTCATTATTGTAAAATACATATATTGATGCTGGTTTATGAAATCACTCATTGGGTGTTTGATGAAATAGCTCAGTGAAGTTGTTCATTTGTTTCAATTTCATGTGATTTTATTCTGAACTACACAGATATTTTCTTCACTTTTCTAGCATATTTTTCGCATGAAATGCGCATGTACATGTATAATTTGATCAGTTTTTGTAAGCTTTGACTTTTTGTTGGATCGTCAAGTATTAGATTGTACTATTCTCTCCATAAGTAACCTACATGTTTCTAGCATATTTTGGAATGTTTTATGTTTTATCAAATATTTTGAAATGGTTCTTGGTAAGTCGTATTATTTGTTAATTAGTACCCGAGTTAACAAAAAATTCTGGGTTTGCCACTGTTCTTACATTCTATTATCCGAAACCGGAACCGCATTATACAAGTCTCAAGTGATTTCAAGATTTTTAAACCCAATTCGAACCGAACCGAAGTAGAACTGAACCGTAACCCGTTTATTATTATTATTATATTGTTATTATTTATATATATCTATAATATCTATACTTAATATCTTGGGTGAAGCTGGTACAGTTTGAACCCAACCGCAATCACACAAAAGAGGATTGATTTTGGACTGAACAAAACCAAACAAGAACCGATTGTGGAAGACATAGCTAAGGAGTGCGCAACTTTGTTGTTTTGAGTTTTACTATTTACAAGCCGGTTTTATTTCATTCCGCCAATTTTAGTTTTGATTTTAGTTGGAATCAATTGGAACTGGAACAAACCGCATAAAACCGGACCGTACTGTCAGTGGTCGGTTTGGTTTTGATTTTGGTTCTTGTTGAACTGTAACCGGAACCATTGACACGACGGTTCCAAAAATTAACTTGAAACCGGAACCAGAACCGGAATCGGTCAAACAAAATACAGTTTTGGTTCTAATTAGAAGATTGTTACCTTAGCGGTTCGATTCATGATTTTAGTAGAACCGTAATCGAACCGAACCGTGACAGCTCTAGGTGCAGACGGTTTGTGCGGTTTGCATTTTTTATGATCACCCCTAGTTTTGGCGGTACAAAACCTCCACCACGTGGTCAAATCATACTGCACGGTTTTGGTGCGGTGTCATATTGTTCAGTCTAAAATTGGCCACCTTTGGTGCTATTGCGATTTGGATTCAAATCACGTCAATTTCGCCCTTTATAGTAACACAGATATTATAGATAAATAATAAAAAAAATAACAATATAATAATAATAATAATATCATAAAATAATGATAATAAAAGGTTCGCGGTTGGTTCTGCTTTGCTCCGGTTCGGAGGGGGTCTAAAAATTTCGAAACCGCTTGAGACTTATATATTGCGGTTTCGATTCGGATAATAAAATTAAAAAACCACACCCTGATCAATGTTGTTCACAGTTCCAAGACTAAAACCAGAACCCGAATAATTCGCGAGCGATTCGGTCGGGTTCTTTGCAGTTCTGACTCGGTTTACGATTTTTGATTTTAAGTGACAATTCTAACCATGACTAATATTGTGCAAGTAGACACAAATTAAATAAATCATGGCTAATGTTTTTTTTCCATGAACTAGACATATGTGGATAATACTTGCTTATTTACCACAGATTAGGAGTTGTCACTAATTTATTAGTCATCAGTTTTAACCGGTGGCAAATAATGTGGCTAAATGTAACATTGCTATTAGTGGGTCTTTGATTAGTCTGGATCCCAGTAACTCGACGATACAAAAACCGAGTTGCAAAAATAGTCATCTTAAACACCAATCCCGGAATCTTCAACTCACAACACAAATACAAGTAACGACAGGTGATCAGCACATGCCTCCAATTACCAAACGAAAAGGAGACTTCATGCATGTTGCAAACAAAAAGTAATTAGTGACGCGTGCAAGAACAAATAATTCAAAGTATATGACCCCAAGACAAAAGAATCAAGGGTAAAAAATTTCAGAATCGTCACTTCGGGAATCACGACCTGTGAAATTTTGGGGGCATTTGATGGAGTTCCTCCTTATATTCCCGACCCAAACCAGTATGTATTCGACCGAAACGCTTAAGCAATACAACCCAAACTAGCGAGTCAAGCCCGCTCGATGGGTCCAAAATCACCCCGAAAAGGGGGACAAAACCAAGTGCACAAAGGCACTGCACTGGGCCCGCACACGCTTGCGCACGCGCACGACCAACACGTGTGTGAATGACCAGTGCTCGCACACACGTCCAGGAGCACGCGTGCACGGGCGCGCATGGCCAGCGTGTGCGCATTGGATGCGCACGCATGCGGCCACGCCACGCTGGCACAGACACGCCGCGTAGGCACACGTGTCGCATGTGCACGCACGCCTGTGCCCCAAGCATACCCACACACCGCACTAGTGCACATGCGCGTGCGCCCATGGTGTGTGTGTGTGCTTGCACGCGCACGTTGGTGGCCGCCTCCGACAACCGCCGTTGTCGGCAACTTGCCGACGCCCCCTGAACCTCCCGAGGGAATGTCCGTCATTTTTGGAAAATTTGTGATCCAGGTGATCGAAATTAAGCAACGCCATTCGTCAACTTCAATCAGGCGAAATTACAAACGCGTCCCTTCAAGAAAGCTATAGAAAGGTCCTCAAACCTTCTTCGGAAGACAAACAACTTGAGAGACTAGAGAGAGCTATGAGGTTTTTCGGCGAGAACGTTGGACTTAGATCGTTCATTTGCTCGGAATTCACTATGCTCTCTCTAGTTCGCTCTCGCGCATGCAGCATCAGGCGCAGGAAAACACTCAGAGGAGCGTGCTCGTGGAAGCTTCGGCGGACGCACTTTTAATTGAAGTCTTCGTGTACTCGGCTACTTTTCCGGTTTCCTACACATAAAACTTGTAACGGTGTGGTGGTTTTTCACCCTTCGAAGGGCTCAAATACCTGTAAACAATGAGAAAATATTGGATTTTGGCTCATCACAGATCCGACCACGTGGTTTTTCACAATTTATTTCAAGGTTTTTCATGTTAAAAACAACGCTTGTCATTACTGTTTGGTTTTAATACGACTGTTTCCATGCCTGGTCCGACTTGAAGCTAAGACGGTCTAATTCTCCGAATCGGAGGAAAACCGTCAACCCGCAAAAATTCTTTTATTTGAAATCTTTGACCGGTTTGATGTCTTATCTTCGAAACTTCTATTCACTCGGTAGCCATCCTGATCTTAAAGCCGACGGCATGCAATAATTGAAAAATAAGGGTCAAGATGGAAGAAATGATAATTCTAAAAAAATATTATGATATTGACATATTAAATTGTAATAAAGTGTCGGCCAAAATTCTCCAGACCGTAACTTTAGTATAAATGAGGCCAGGAGTCCGTATTCTACGTACAAACTTCAGACAACTTATAGATATAATTCTATACCTATATAGCTACCAGTGTCTCCATCTAGCAATATATTAATTAATGGAGTACTCTTCCCGGAGAATCATGATATTGGGGCTTCTACTCCTGATCCTTCTCCCAAACACCGGTGTGTTTTTCATTCTCTCCCTCCTCTTCTCTCTCTCAGGCTCCATTTAGCACGGTGGCAGCGATCATGAACATGGGGTTAAATTGTCATTCGTTAACGCTTATCTAAGAAAGTTCATTCATTTTTATGTTCAAGCGGATGATATTTGTTAGGTGATCCTTAACGAATGAAGGTTTAACACATGCGTTTACGACCGCCATCACCGTGCAAAACGGAACCTCAATCTTTCGGTGATAATGAGATGATGATAATAATAATAATAATAATCTCTCTTCTTTTGAAGCGTTGGCATCCATGAGATTGGTAAGGATGATTAATAGAAAATTAAAACGCGAGCGCTGTTTCACCTTCGCATGCGAAGTTGTTTGTCGGGGGGAAATTTATAGCGCTGGTTGCAACTTGAAAGAAGCCACTTGTCTGTACGATAGAAAGACATGTGAATGTTTATATGTGAGTAGTTTTGGTCTCATGTTTGATCCCTCCCTATGCCTTTGGAATTCTACTCCTTTGGCGGCAGCAGATGAAGTATTATATTGAGGATTTTAGGAGGCCCGAGAAGCATTCTGTCTCAGGTTGTGAGATTTCTTTCCAAGTCCAGATTTTTACATTACGCATGTGTCGTCTGCGTCCCGTCTCTCTCTTGGTTAATTGATCCAAGTGTATGTTTCTTCAGAATTATTATGTTTGTCAATTGTAAGTTAGTTTTAAATTCATGCATGTAAGTTGAACTGTAATAACTTTAGCGCCACTCTCGGGGCTTGTTTTACATCATGATTGAATGATTTCTATGTATTTGATGGTGTCTTCAAATAAATTTTCTTTATTACTTTGTGGTGTTAATTAACTTATGCTCTTCTCTGTGTGATCGGTGATTCGCAATGGGCTATTTTTGTAACGAATAGATAGTATATCATCCAATGTAAGTTCAATTAATACTCGTGTGGCAATCACTTTGACACGAGGATAAATAAATAAAATTTTAAAAGACAGATTTTATAATTAATGAGAAAGAAATAAGGCTTAAGTAGAAGATCAATCATATTTCATTTGTTAATTAAAATTTCACTCTAATTTTACAATTACGATCCCTCAATTCCGTCCGACTGAACGGACTCGATCTGAAGAGGAAAATATAAAAAATTTACATTAAAAAAACAATTGTACGTCCGAAACTTCTTTTTTTTTTCAAATTTCATTGATTTTAATTAAATGATTTAACAGAAATGACCTAAACTAATCTTATTTCTATTTGTTCTTTGCTTTGGAATCACAGATTGTTTTTGGCAGATTTAATTTAATTTTAAAATAACTCTATGGCGCGTCGGGTTGTTTAGCCTATCGTCTGGTCAGGATGCGCGGGCCAATATGCATGTTGTGCACATGCATGCATGTTCTCTATGCGTCTCATGCTCCATGCTTCTTGCCCTCGGTGTATCGAGAGTCAAGGGAAAGCAAGGATCAGTAGCAAAGTTAAAAGTTAAACAATGACAAGAAAAAAATAGTACTAATCCTAATTGTGGGAGTAGGGAGATGTAATGCAAATGTCAAATTTGATGCAAGTCAAATCAAGAGCATTACAGATGCTTTAATATTTTTCATTTCTAATCAAAATTGATTTAAATTAACTACTTTTTTAATCAAAAGTGAGTAAATTCTTAAGTCACGCCCTGCATGTCGTCGACCGTGCGACCGCTCCTTCGCACCCCTACGCCACGCAATCGCGCCTCCACGTCCTTTACCCGCAGTTCAGCTCTAGTAAATTATCTAAGAGCAAAACGAGCGGTTACGAAGAATAATAAATACGAAAAATTAGAAAACAACACAAACGAAGAACGCCAATTTTAAAGTAGTTCCCCGAAATTAAAAAAGAATACGCCCACCAAAGTTTTGAAAACCGAACCGGACAGCGAACCGGCGAAGGGAAAGATTTAAGATTGAACCGATCCAACCGGTTCAACAGGGGTTGAACCGTTATAATATATATATATATATATATATATATATATATATATATATATATATATATATATATATATATATATATATATATATATATATATATATATATATATATATATATATATATTAGTAAATAAAAATAATGAATATTATCTTAGAAATTTATCTATAAATTGATAATTTATTATCATTATATTGTGATACAAATAAAATGATATATACATTATCACTATACTTACAAAACTTTGTTTTGCGTGAAGTCTTTGCTCTGTTGAGTTTGGACAAAAACGACATTGTAATAGTGTAATAGAATAGAGCTTTGACATGACAACGATTAAGATCACAATCAAGAAAATAAAACTAGTTTTGACTTTTGAATATAAAAGTGGATGAAGATAAGGTCGGACGATCAAGAACGACAGTTCAAAGCAACGTTTTTATGATTGCCACCGCCTTGCCAAACAAAGCTTAAATATTTCATAAATTTTAATTTTTAATAGATAATTTAATAAGTTATTCTAATAATATATCTAAGAAATATTTAATTTATATTATATAATTATGTATATTAATTATATAAGTTTTTTAATATATACATTAAATTTCATATAGATATAATATAATACAGCTTAAAACAACAAAAACCAAATGCTCTAGTGGTCATCTCCCCCTTATTGAGAAGAATGGCATGGGTTCAAATCCTTACAATTTTGAATTTTCCAGCATTAAAAATTTTGGGCTTCTCGACCCGCCCGGTTACGCAAAACCGTGCCTGGTTCCCGGTCCGCCCGCCCGGTTCAGCGGTTCCCGGGCGGTCCGTGGCTGGACCGGGTTTCTAACCTGGAACGGACCGGGTGTGTGTCCGGTCCGCGGTTCGACCGGTCGGACTGGCCGGTCCGGTTTTCAAAAGCCTGACGCCCACTGTGCATGCGGAGAATTTTATTTTTCTTTTCTCAAACATACAATACAGCTAAAAGGAAAAATAAATCGAGTGAATGATGAAGATTTTGAATCCTTTAAGATCTGGTCATACACGTAGCGACGAGAAAGAAAATTAGGCGGCAAGAGAAGAGACAACGGTCGTGAGCCGAGCACACTACAACAAGAAAGAAGCCCAATGTCAAGGATGATGACATCGATCACCAAGAAATGCACACGCGGAAGCAACGAGGAAGAGAGCCCTTAGGTTCGGCCAGGGTCGGCCGACCTCTCTGCGAATCCTGCTTGGCCGAAATTTCTCTGCTCTTATGAGGAGAACCTGACACATCCTTTTATAAGTGGGAGAAACCCTAAAGAGGGGGCCGGATGGATCCTGTCAAAACAGGAAAAGAATAATGCAATATTGCATTATTTGGGAATGCCAAAAAAGTGCAGCAATGAATATAGCGGTCTCCAAAATAGGCAGCCGGTCAGGGGGTGATTCCTGCAGGAATCAGGGAGAGGAGGAACACAACAATCTCCACCTTGACGCATCTTTCATTGCATGATCTACCTGACTAAGATAATTGTAAGATGCCCCAACGGTCACCAAGATCCAAAAGCCAAAGGAACTGACTGAATGAACTTCGGTCAAGAACGGATCATAAGAAAACTCCTTCAATCCCGAGTAGCACACAAACTGAACTGACGTGGCTGTCACAGAAATGCTCCACCTTGAAGCTAAATTTCAACTACTCTACCTCCAACGATGGTCTCCCATAGCAAAATGAACCTGTTAAGACTTCTGGCATTTGATGTGCGCACAAGAGAGAAATTGACAAATGCAGACACATCAACAATGAATGCGAACAAATTAACCTCATCATGGAAAAGAAAGAACCCCTTCGAGAATTAATCAAAGAATTGATTATACGCACTCTAAGCTCAAGAAAAATTAAAGAAGTAACAAGGAAAGAGCTTAAATAATAGAGAGTGACCTAAACAACACTCACAAAATGAAGTTCTTGATCAAAAAAAGAACTCAAAAATAAGAGTTATAGTAACACAAGTATAGAGATATCATGATTAAAATAAAGGAAAATAAGTGTCAGCAAAATAAAGGAATTATGATCATGGGATCAAAACAAGAAATAACAAAAAATACAGGAAGCTCAAAAGAAAACATATAAGAAAAAGGGCAAGGAAAATGATAGGTGAGAAAAATACTAAAAAACATCCTCATCGACATCCTCAAGGCATAAAGATGCAACAGACATTTCTTTATCATCAACAAGGATCTTTCCTTTCTCCTTGTTCTAAAGTTTCCAACAATCATTTATCACATGACCTTTCTTTTGGCAGTAGTTAGAGTGGCTATCTGAACTTTTCTTACACTTGCCTCCTTTAACAGAATTAGAATGACCCCGAGAAAATAAAGCTGAACTTTCAGCAATACCTGAGCTAGACGGCTTCTTTCAGATGTCATCTAAGAGTAAGGTTGTAGTGACCACTTCCATATCCAAAATATCCTTACTGTAGGTGAGAGTAGTGACCATACCCTCTTAAGACTTTGGAAGAGAGTTCAGAAGAATAACTACCTTATCCTCTTCCTCCACCTAAATATCTATGCTGAGAACTCAGATAACAGTTTATTGAAACTGTTCAGGTGTTCATGTAGAGAGGAACCCTCCTTCATGCTAAAATTATACAATTGATGTTTGAGGTAGATGTGATTGGAGAGAGACTTCGTCATATAGATACTCTCCATCTTTGCTCAAGGACTAGAGGCAGTCATCTCTGAAAGAACTCCATATAGCACATCATCATGTAAGCAAAGTTGAATGGTGTACAGAGCTCTGAGATTCAAATCCTCCCACATGCGATCGGTAATCTCAACATCCTTATGAGCCTTTCCCAATAGGGCCTTTCCCAATAGGCCATGGTGTAAACCTTCCTTGATTAGTAGTACATTGGCTTTCACCTGTCATAGGACAAAATTTTGCTTCCCAAAAAACTTCACACTGAGCGACCAGATAAATTCATGGATCAAGATTGGGAAGATAGGGAGCGGATCAATGTCGTCACCTACCGTTGACCCAACTCGAAACGGAATGTCCAAATAGTCGCTGACCAAACCTCGCTTTAATACCACTTGTTATGAAAAACCGGTCTGAGAGCAGATGATTTTCTTGTTCTAGTAAATTATCTAATGACAAAATGAGCGGTTACGAAGAATAATAAGCATGAAAAATAAGAAACACCACGAACGAAAAGCACAAATTTTAAAGTGGTTCCCCAAAATTGAAAAAGGCTACGTCTACTGTGCAAGCAGAGAATTTTATTTTTCTTTTCTCAAACATACAATACAGCAAAAAGGAATGAAAAATAAACCAATTGAATGATGATAATTTTGAATCCTCCAAGATATGGCCGTATACGTAGCGACGAGAAAGAAAATCCGGCGGCAAGAGAAGAGCAGGCGGTCCGTGAGCCGAGCACACAATAGCAAGAAAGAAGGCCGGCGACAAGGATGGTGGCGTAGACCACAAAGAAACGCACACACGGAAGTAGCGAGCAAGAGATCCCCCAGGTTCGGCCAAGGTCGGTCGACATCTCTGCAAATCCTGCTTGGGCGAAATTTCTCTACTCTTATGGGAAGAACCCCACACCTCCTTTTATAAGTGGGAGAAACCCTAACGGGGGGGATGGATCCTGACAAAAAAGGAAAAGAATAATGCAATATTGCAATATTTGGGAATGCCAAAAAAGAGGAGCAATAAATATGGTGGTCTCCAAAATAGGCAGCCGACCAAGGGGGTGATTCCTGCGGGAATCATAGAGAGGCGAAACACAACAGGCTATGTGGGTATATTGATGGTTCCACTCTAATACCACGTCCCAATGAATCAAACAAAGCTCTTGATCCTGCTAATCTCATCCCACTTTATAACTGCTCTTATGATAAGCATCGATCCGGCCATCGATGTTGTAACATTACTGGTCTGCAAATAGTATATAACATGAGTCTGACCGGGTCCCCACGATATACAAAATCCATAGCCTAAAATTCTAATAATTGACAACAGAAAGAACTCACCAATAACTTATAGTCCGTGCAAAAAATTACAAAAAAACTTAAAGCAAAAGTCCACATAACAACAAGTCCACCAAATGTCCAAAAATACAAAATAGTCTGGCCTTAAGACCTTACATGACTTTCAAAAGAACATAATAAAAATACTACGGTAAAAACCAAAACAGAGGAGGAACGATCTCCAACTCCTAGAAAACTTTTAGGCTTCAGCCCACTACACACTACTACAAGCTATGCCACCTAAAACTAGGAACACATAAGTGGCAAACAAAGGTCAGCATGGGGCTGACCAACACAACGTAATGACCCCTCCCCCTGACCATCCTAGCGGACTTCGGGGTGAGTACATCACTCTCTTGCAAGTACGCATGTGAACCAAAATATGCAACCAAAGAATAAAGGACAAGGAACCAAGGAACACGTTAAGCGTCACCTTTAAAACTACCACACGTGTTATGGACACACCAGAATCACATAATCAAAGCTTTGATGGTAAGTATAATAATATGATTGTGACTCCAAATATAAACTCGTCATTCGTCATCACTTGTAATAATAAGAGGGACAATACATATAAGGTTGTCATTTTATTATAATCCTTTTTGATGCGACAAAGGTCTGGTCAAGAGGCAACCTATTACTACCCTTTTTGAAGTGGCATAAGACTGGTTTAGGTAGGCAAAATCTACACAGGGATGGGAAATCCACCCGTCCATGAAAACCCGCAAGGTCGTCGTTCTACTAGCCGGGCCAACACAGGCTCGTCTAGGACAGGGCAATCACGAATAAAGCCCACAAGTTTTTGCAACCACTGTGACAAAATACACGTGGCATTCTTATTTGTGCATCTAGGGCTAATTGCAACACACAATACAGAAACATCACTGATCCGAGCATATCGCCACGGGCAGGCTTTACAGAACATGTCTGGCTCTCCACTACGTAGTGGGATGGGGACTCTACATGCATCTCACACAAACATACATCACGGTCGCATTCTCACGCCCTGAAGGAGTCCCTGTCCTCAACCAAAATGGCGTGAGGGGACTCTCGTTGTATACAAGTTAAATATAAGCACAAGAATATAAAAATGACAGTCCAAAGATGGAGAAAGGGATCGTTGCCCTTGTATTGCATCACCGACCCATAGGGAACAATCGTGACGGCTATCCTCTCGCATATTTGACCTCCTGCAACGAATCAAACTCGAATTGGCTCTTACGCAATGACAAGGTGTGCAAAATTTCAGCAAGGGTGACAGAGGAGGCCTTCCTCCTCCTTTCTCTTAGCCGCCAACAGCAAGGCAACCAAGACATCCATCTTAGATGGTGCAGTAGAACCTGGCAACCCTCCCCTTTCTTTCTTTCTTCTTTCTCCTTTCTCTCACAACAATAGTAGGAGGAGAAAAAACCGACAGATGATCTCTATAAGCGGTGGGATCAATCGAGAGGAGGGCAAAACAAATGCCCTGCGCCAGCGCTTGCTCCGTTTACTCCCTCCCGCCTAAGAGAAACATTGCTTTTCGAACTACAGCCTCCCCCTACAGCTCCGAATGACAACGTGGATGCGGCCGACCCATCTACACCCGCTGAACCAAACGAGGCCTTACTCTCCTCAAGATCGCCGATCGGGGGTCGTGTAGGGCACGGGGGGGGGGGGGGGGGGCGTGCACTGCCACTCGTATATATATAATGAAAAACATTCCTGACCACATTGAAGATGAATTTCTTCCATAAAACACATCTCATCCGTCTGATCTTTAAAATCTAGATTACAAATTGTGTTTTTATTCAAAACACTCCACCCTCCCAAAATATTCCCGACCCCGAGTAGTGTGCTCATTTCCCAAAAAGGTTATGTGGAGTGGATCGTGAAGCAGTTCGGCATGCAGGAGGGAAAGAGAAGCTCTACTCCACTAGAGGTGGGTCTGAAAGTTTGATGTTATGAGGGAAGAGTTCTTCCATATCCCTTGGTTTTCCGGGCTCTGATTGGAAGCTTGATATATTTGACGATTACGATGTCAGATATTGCTTATACTGTGGATCGATTAAGTCAATATATGCACGAGCCGTGGATACCTCATTTTGTGGCGGCAACGAGAATTTTAAAATATGTGAAGTCAACCTCAGATATGAGTCTTTTTTATAAGAGGGACACGAGCTTCAACTTACATGGTTACATAAATGCTGATTATGGGGGAGATACCGACGATCAAAAGTCGACATTAGACTACGTCTTCATGTGCGGATCAACAACTATCTCATGGTGTAGCAATAAGCAGTATTATATGTCCGTCTCCACCACTAAAACGGAATACAATGCATCTTTCTTTGCAGCTTAGGAAGCCATCAGGCTGGGGAGATTGGTGGATAACATCCATGAGGAGGTTCAAGGTCCTACTTTGCTACGTGGTGATAATGAGAGTGCTCTCAAACTGGTTATAAATCCAGTTTGTTACGTGAGGACAAAACAAATTGAGATCGAGCTTTATTTCGTTCGGGAGAAGGTGCTGGAGGGATTTCTGATGGTGGAATACGTGCAGACTCAGTACAATATCGCCGACATCTTCACAAAACCGCTGTCAAAGGGACGATTTGTATAGTTACGGGGACTGTTCGGGCTGACTTCTACTTCCTGCTTCATGGGAGAGTATTGAAATTATTACAGTAGGAAGTAGGCGGTCTGGATGGTACAAACTGCAGAGACCACACAGTTAGCGCAGATAGGAATTGGCGAATAGCCAGGTTCTTAGCTATAGATGTTCTCGTAGTCTAACTTAGCAGGTTCCTTGGAATATTAACTGTGTAGTTAGCTTTAGCTAACAGCGGACTGCGCGGTCTGAAATACGAGACCGCGGAGTCCAGCAGACCGTCTCTTAGTGTGGTTAAGGTTCAGGTCGCGTGCATGTCTGCTTATCTACTCATGTCGACACAAACTCGGGATGTTGTACGCATTACTTTGCGGACTGGTGGACTTAACCACACTCGGTCTGGTTTTGGCAGTCTAGCCACATGTTGGGCGGACTGGTGTTGCTAGATACCACGTCACCGGCGGTTACTCTATCCCCCTGGGCGGTGACGGTATCTGCCTACCCACCAATAAATAGGGATGTTGGGCTCATCATAAATAACAGAAACTATTAGAACTGAAGCTCGGGTTAAACTCAGCAGTTACATTTGTCTAACCACGCGGCAAGGTTAAGTGACCAATTATTGTTGTGTTTGCAGATTGTGCAGTTAGCACTTGACAACCTGGAAACTGATTCTGAAGGCAGTACGAATAGCTGGTAGTAGTCAGCGACAGTTAGAAGCAGGTCACGGATAGGCGATCAGGCTGTCTTCTTCCTTGGTAGTTTTCCAGCTTGGATAACCCAGTTCGCCCTTGGCGGACTGAGTTGTAGTTCGAAAAAAGCTGTTTGCTCAACTCGCGGTTAGGCGACCTTGGCGGTTAGACGACCAGGAGTTACGGTTAGAAGGCAGCTCAGTTTTAGTTCACCTGTTCGTGGCGACTTCAGCGGCTAAACGACCTCGTGATCAAGCGACCAGAAGTTGCTGACAGGTTTGTTTCTACAGCAGTCAATAAGCAGCAGTTCATGCGGCTAAGGGTTTGGTCTGGCAGTTCGGTGGACTTGGCGGTTAGCCGTGGCGGATAGGAGGCTTGGGCGGTTACAGTTTTTTGTCTCCCGGTTTCTGCTCTTGTTGTTTTTTGTGATCACCATCGGGTGCATTGCAAAATCATGTCTCGCAATGTATGCCTCGCTTTGTAAAAAAGACTATAAATTCATTAGTGACTCTTGCTCTTTTATCTGCTTTTGATTTATTTGACTTGATTGATTGAGTGTTCCTGTGACCTTCCAAAGTTCACAAAATTTTTACATAAGCATGCCCTCACATAAGTCAATAGCTATTATCTTAGAAGAATTGATGAATCTTATTTTTACACTGCCATTGCATTAAACAGTAAAATGAACATCTTATAGCAAAATCAACCTATTTTGTGAAAGCAAAGGCTTACCATTTTTTATGAATTCATAAGGGTGAAGCTTAAAATCCAGTAAACATCAAATATCATGCAAAATAACTTGCAGCCAATGGGCAAAAAAACTTTACTTCCTAAACATCTAGTATCCTGCACACAAAAAAACTCAATCATGTGGATTTATTGAAGTTTGCCGCCCATTCTAAAATCCTACTCTTTCTCCCACTGATGTACCTAGTAATGTACTTGCACAATATATTTTAGCTCGAGTTTAATCAGTTTAACTGCCACAAGATGTACATTAAAATCTCACATTCAAACTGTCAACAATTCCAAAACCAGTACAAAACTAAGCAATTTATCACCATGCATCACAATTAATATAAAAACTCAACAAACAGTTGGATGAAATATTATTATCAGGAGTTTATGAACAAAGTTGTATGAATGCATGTAACTATTCTAGCTTTTCCCTTCTCGAAGCGATTTTCCTCATCAAAGCTTTGCCAAAGTCGGTCTGAAATTTCCACTTTGGTTCAATGTTTATATTCACACAAAACAATTGTAGAGTGGAATTGGCTTTCTGGTGTAACTATTCTAGCCAATACTTCAATATCGATGTCGTTGAAACGAAGGGACCCTAAAGGATACAAATTTTGTTATTAAAATGGCATAATAAGGACAGCCATGACAACGGGAATGTCTCCCATATTCTTTGCATGTACATATTTGAATAAAAAAAATGCTTAGGCTCCATTTGCCACGGTGGTGGCGGTCATGAACATGGGGGTTAAATTGTCATTTGTTAATGCCCACCTAGAGAACTTCATCCACTTTTTTGTTCAAATGGATAATGTTTGTTAGATGATCTTTAACGAATGACAGTTTAACTCATACGTTTACGACCGCCACCACCGTGCCAAATGAAGCATTAGTGGCGGCAGACAAAATATAATCGGAGAAAAATCTGCTGCAAAAAGGATTGAAATCTTGATTTCAAGAGAATTTAGTGCAGGAAATTGAGCATGGATTGAGATCAATTGATTACACTTGAAAGGGGAAAAATTAAGGTAACACATGAGCAAAGAGTTTTGATATCTACATGCTAGATCAACTAATCACACAATCAATATTTTAGGACAAATTGATATATATATTTTTGCACCTATATATAAATATATTATTCTATCTACCTAAATAATTGGGTAATAGTTTGAAAAACTGATAACAAAAGATAGCATGTTTAAAATGAGATATTCCAAATGTCTTTTTTTTAATGAGGTACTAAAACTCTCTTTCAAGCAAACACCATTCCAAATGTCTTTTTTGATGAGGTATTCTAACAAACCTCTTGAAAAAAATCCTCACCCATCTTCAATTTTTTTTTTTTTGTAGAAATTAAAATTTTAGCTCATGAAAATTCTGAGGTTGTGGTAGAGAAATAATATCTTAAAGGAATTATAACCTTTTTGTATATTCATATCGAATCAGACAAGTTATGCATGACTTAACTCTGTTATGTTGGTTTATGATATGAATACCTCATCAACATGCAAATTCAAATTTCATATAATATACATTATGCTGAACAGAGATGGAGTACCATCCTTGTATACTGATGGGTTCCACCTTAATTTATAAAGATGAGGAGACCCCCATGATCCCCATCAATGGAAATCATGGGTGGGCCCCCCTTACCCCCAAGATCTCTCATGGAGATCATGGGGGTGGGCCCCCATTTTCTCCCACCTTCCGCGGAAGGAACCGCCACCGGCGGTTCCCCTCCGGCCGGCCACGGCGGTTCCCCTCCGGCCGGCCACGGCGGTTCCCCTCCGGCCGGCCACGGCCATGGCCCGCGGCCATGGCCGGCCGCGGCCATGGCCGGCCGCGGCCATGGTCCGGCCGCGGCCATGGCCGGCCGCGGCCATGGCCGACGGCAGCCATGGCCGGCAGCGGCCCTGGCCGGCCTCGGCCACGGCCGGCCGCGGCCGCGGCCGGCCGCAGCCATGTCCGGCCGCCTCCTCGCCGTCGGCATCGTCCGGGAGGCCCCACCTCGGGGTGGCCTTCCCGCCGTCCGATTGAAGGAGAGGACCCACCGGCCGTCCGATCGGAACAAAACCACCCACTAACCCACTATGTTAGTGGTGGGGCCTGTCGTAACTTCCCCTATGGAGCCTATAAAAGGACCCCAGGGGCTTCTCATTTGATCATCTTCTTCTCCTACGCTTCCCCCTTGTTCTTCCTCAGGTGGGAGCTCTCCCGTTCTTCTCCGCCGGCGGCCACCCCTCGTCGCCAACAACCAGCGGCCGCCTCTCGTCGCCAACCACCGGCAGTCGCCCGTAACCTCCAGCGGCCCCCAACGGCTATCAGCACCCGCCAATGGCTATCAGCACTCGTCGTAGGCCCTCGGCCCCGTCATCGGCTATTGGCACCCCACCAGCGCTCAGTTACAAAGGAAGCACTCCAAGGACAGAGAAAGACGAGCAAGGGAGGCAGTGACAACCCTTGGATACGCGCCGCCTCTGAGCGCGCGCGCGCCTAAAGCATCCTGCGCATTCCACCATCCAAGTCCCGTTGGCGAGGCAGTCTGTTGCCCACCAACGGTTGCATACACCATCTCTCTCTCCTCAAGATTGTAACGGGAGCGGCCTGTCACCCCGATTCACCCAGCATACTGTAATCACTCTGATCTAGTGGATTTTGACCGGCAGCGAACCGGTCACGTGGTTTTTCACCCGGTTGAAGGGTTTTCCACGTCAAAACTCCTTGTGTTCATTTCCCCTCTTCAACTGACTGTGTGCGCGCTCGACCGCTCCGCGAGCTAAGGCGGTCCAAGTTAGTCCGGATCGACCGGAGCGCCGAGTTTGGCTGCAACAGTTTGGCGCCGTCTGTGGGAAACATTCCCAGTATCCTTCGCAGAGCAAATCCATCGTCCCTACTATTGCAATGGCAAAGAGGAGTGCTCGCACCGCCGAAGGATCCGCACTTGGCGGACACACTGAGCCTGCACGATCTCACTCTCTGGTAGACGTGCCACTAATCACGGGAGCAGCCCTAGCTCCCGCGCCTGCCTTGGAAGGACGTATCCGCCAGATGGAAGAACTACAAACCGAAATGCTCACCTTGCTCCGAAACTTGGGGGCACCAGTCATTCTCTCATTACTGAACCCGACGCCAGAATCTCGGCAAAGAAAAGAGCAAACTATTACGGGACAAGAAGAGTGACGTCAGCCTGCGCCTCGACGGCAAGACCCTTCAGGGACTGGGGGGCAGCATCTACCTCAAGGATACTCCCCTCCCAACACCATCCACGTTGATGCAACCCATGCGGCACGGAATAAGCCGGTATTCCACCACCTAAAGACTCCTCAGCCATTCAAACAAGTTGTTTTACTGCCATCAGAAGAACTCCCTGCCCCCACCAGGCCTGGCCTACACAGAGAATACGACATAGAAAAGGAATTCTCAAGCACAAATAGCTCCCCCGTACCTGCAACATCACTCCAAGAGATGTATGACCACTACCTCGCACGTCCTCATCATGAAGAGAGCACTGGAAACACAATAGCTCCTGGCACTTCTGCCACAAAGCAGGAACCAGATGAATACCTACCTAACAATAACTCACCTAGCTCCTGGGCAGCCACGGGCACAGAAATCCGTAGTTTCAGTGGGACAGGCAACCCACTGGCACACCTGGAGTATTTTGAAGCCATCATGCACACTCGCAACGCCTCAGATCAACTCATGATCCGAGTATTTTCAACAACACTAATAGGAGAGGCTCGGACTTGGCTTCAATCCCTACAAAGAGAAGATACTGACAGCTACATTGAACTCGCCGCCCTCTTCATCAAAAGGTTCATGACGGTCGAAAAGCCCTCACCAGAAAATCCGAGACCAAGCAGAAGACAGAAGAGGAAGAAAGAAGATGAACCAACCCATATAATGCGAAAAGAACGACGCCAGAATCGGAGTCGCCTCGATGGTCGTCAGCACAACCCTCCGAGGAATGGGGGGCAACATTCGCTCCAGGAATACATCCCTCTGAATACTACCTGCACTAATGTGATGTATGCAATTCAGAATAATCCATCATTTCAATGACCAAGAGCGCCGCGGCCAAACCCCAAGGCAGACCAGACAAGATACTGCGAATATCACAGAGGTCACGGCCACAACACGAACGAATGCAATGGACTAAAAGAAGAAATCCAACGACTGGCCAGCTTAGGAGCAGTTGATCAATTCCTATCAAGAAGAAGACCACCTAACAACCAGAGCATAAGATGCACGACGGTCAAGATTGGCGAACCACCCACCAAATTGAATCAAGTTCTAGTGGACAAGGAAGTCACCACCAATATACTATTTTTATCAACTCTGCTTCAGCTCAAGCTCACCACCGGATATCTCAAACTAACATCTGCAAGCGCTCGTGTTCTCGGGGATCACCCGGTACCAATCATCGGCACCATCACTCTCCCATTCACTCTCAAAGATGCACACCGACAGACATCCTATGACGTACAGTTTGTCGTCATCCAAGCTGATTCCGACTACACAGCAATACTCCAGCAGTCACTATGGGATGTCTTCCAATCCTGCTCAAGCCACCTCCATCCTTAAGTCGTTTCATTCATTTGATTATTGTGTTTATTAAAAATTATAGAAACCCGCCCGTCTGAGCTAGTAAGAACTATCCAAATGGCCTATATCTCGCTTTAAACTATTTAAACCGCAGGACCAACCCCGGGCATGTTACCACCGTTCTTAAATTACTTCATTCATTTTATATTATTCTTCTCTTTACCTATCTTAACAGTACAAGAATCGAGAAAATGGCTTGCCCGCATGGAGATCATACAATCAAATGAAACATATGGCGCTAATCAGAGCAGCACCGTGGGGGCCTGCCCCCTCACGAAGAAGTCGCGAGCCCGTCTCGCGCATAAAGTCGTGGACCAGTTCCACGCAACACCGTGGGGGCCTGCCCCCCTCACGAAGAAGCCGCGAGCCCGTCTCGCGCGTAAAGCCGTGGACCAGTTCCACGCAACACCGTGGGGGCCTGCCCCCCTCACGAAGAAGCCGCGAGCCCATCTCGCGCGTAAAGTCGTGGACCAGTTCTACGCAACACTGTGGGGGCCTGCCCCCCTCACGAAGAAGTCGCGAGCCCGTCTCGCGCGAAAAGCCGTGGACCTGTTCCACGCAACACCGTGGGGGCCTTCCCCCCTCACGAAGAAGCTGCGAGCCCGTCTCGCGCAAAAAGCCGTGGACCTGTTCCACGCAACACCGTGGGGGCCTGCCCCCCTCACGAAGAAGCCGCGAGCCCGTCTCGCGCGAGAAGCCGTGGACCTGTTCCACGCAACACCGTGGGGGCCTGCCCCCCTCACGAAGAAGCCGCGAGCCCGTCTCGCGCGAAAAGCCGTGGATTAGTTCCATGCAACACCGTGGGGGCCTGCCCCCCTCACGAAGAAGCCGCGAGCCCGTCTCGCGCGAAAAGCCGTGGACCTGTTCCACGCAACACCGTGAGGACCTGCCCCCCTCACGAAGAAGCCGCGAGCCCGTCTTGCGCGTAAAGCCATGGACCAGTTCCACGTAACACCGTGGGGGCCTGCCCCCCTCACAAAGAAGCCGCGAGCCCGTCTCGCGCGTAAAGCCGTGGACCAGTTCCACGCAACACCGTGGGGGCCTACCCCCCTCACGAAGAAGCCGCGAGCCCGTCTCGCGTGAAAAGCCGTGGACCAGTTCCACGCAACACCGTGGGGGCCTGCCCCCTCATGAAGAAGCCGCAAGCCCGTCTCGCGCGAAAAGCCGTGGACCAGTTCCACGCAACACCGTGGGGGCCTGCCCCCCTCACGAAGAAGCCGCGAGCCCGTCTCGCGCGAAAAGCCGTGGACCTGTTCCACGCAACACCGTGGGGGCCTGCCCCCCTCACGAAGAAGCCGTGAGCCCGTCTCGCGCGTAAAGCCGTGGACCAGTTCCACGCAACACCATGGGGGTCTGTCCCCCTCACGAAGAAGCCGCGAGCCCGTCTCGCGCGTAAAGCCGTGGACCAGTTCCACGCAACACCGTGGGGGCCTACCCCCGTCACGAAGAAGCCGCGAGCCCGTCTCGCGCGAAAAGCCGTGGACCAGTTCCACGCAATGCCGTGGGGGCCTGCCCCTCACAAAGAAACCGCGAGCATCCCTCATACAAACTAGGCCGCCAGCCAGGCCCGCGCACTAAGCCATGGGTCAGCCCCACACCAATACACCATGACAAAAATCAACTCCCACCAACAACCATCTCGTGACAAAATGCATCTGTGCAAAACACATGACAACGACATACAAGTAAAGCTATCATAGAAAACAATGAATTGGAGCCCTAACGGCGACAGCCTCAAAAGCTATAACAAAAGCAAATGACTACAAATAGATGACGAGGCATACAACAGCAAATAAGCACTACAGCTACTCATCATCAGCATCTGAGCCAGAACGCTCATCACCTGAAACGTCCGCAAAGCTGAAACTGGAAGTATCACACCCAAGATGCTTCCCTATGAAGCAAAAGGCCTTCGAAACACCGCGACGAAGCGCTAACTGACGTATATCATCCACCTGAGGCTCTACTTCCTTGGACCAAATGTCATCACGAACCTCCTCCACAATCAGGCTGCGATCACGAAGATAGTCCAGCGACTCCAAGTACTCCGCAAGCCCCGCCGCCTTCAGCTCGGAGGTATGATCATCAGAAGATAACATCTCCACCTGCGCCTTCGCCGCCTGAAGCTGAACTTCTAGACCTGAAACCTCTTCCCGCGCCGCATGCAACTGGGTCCCCAAGCCAGACGTTTCCTCTTTCGCATACTTTAACATCTGTGCAGTCCTCTCCACCAGGGCTTTCTCCAAGTCCAAGGAGACACGCACATCTTCTAGCTCAGACTTCAGCTCTAACCCAACTCGATGGTACCGCGCGATGTCCCGATCATGTTCTTCCTTGAGAGAAGAGAGTAAGCCCATCGATAATCGAAGCTTCTCCTGCAAAGCGAGATATCCATCCTTCAGGTTCATGTAATGATCGTTCCAGGTAACCGCAATCTGTGCCTGAGCCTAAATCTGCAAAAGGAAAACACGCAATTAGCCGCCTTCAAACAAAAAATAAAAGAGGAAGGAAGAAACAGTAAGTCACCAACTTACCGTGTCGCTCATCGCCTTCAAAGAGGAAGACATCCGGGGAACCGGTGCGCTAGCAAGCGCCTGTGGAGCCGGGGAAACAGGTAATTGCGTCTCTGGGACTGAATCATCAGAAGCTACCACCACAACGTCAGCATCACTAACGGGGGCCATCACCGTTTTTCTCCTTCGGCCCCCTCCCTGAGAAGACGACGCCACCCGTCCCGTGCCCACAGAAATACCACATCCCAACAATCGCTTCTCCTCGACAAACGCATATATATTGAAGAGACGATTAGCCAACTCACGAGGCTCGGAAAATCCCAGCACAGGGGAGAAGTCTCGCTCCCTCCCTTTCATACGGCGACAACGGTCAGGAAGCGCATTCCACACCTCAGGAAGACCCCAGGAATTCTTCACATATCCAAACAAAGTATTACCGTGGCGACGATCCTTACGAGACTCAAACTCCAGCCAAACCTTGTTGCTGCGCACCTCGATCTGCTCACCACCATCAAAGCGCACATCGCACCAATCCCGGAACTGATCTAGGGAAAGAGAGCCCCCATGCTCCCGGAAAAAAGCGACCAAGCCCATGATGCAAGTAACCCCGGTTGGAGCAAACTGGGAAATAGGGACTCCACAAAACTTCAGAATCTCCACCACCTCGTCGCAGGGAGGAAGACGGAAACCGGATCTGAGCGACACTTCGCAAACAGTCAGCCAACCACGGGGAGGATTTTGGACCCGCTCCTCGGGACGAGGGATCCTCACTTCCAAGTCAGAAGGAAGTCCGTACTTTGTTCTCCAAATAGCCACACCATCTTCGGTCAAAGAGGAGCGTAGACGCATGGGTCCAGCAGAACGCTTTGGTACCTACACACCGCAAAAAATCAGTCAGCTCAAAGTAGTAAAATCACGCAACTACGCACACGCACATAAGCCATACGCGCACGGCCTGCACGCGCGCACGGCATGCGCGCAAATGCGGCCTGCGCGCGCGCACGACCTGCGCGCAAGCACCGCCTGCGCGCGCGCACAACCGGCACGCGCGCACAGCCTCACCTACGCGGCCAGCGCGCGCGCGGCCAGCGCGCGCGCGGCCAGCGCGCGCGGCCAGCGCGCGCCCGGCCTGCGCGCGCCCGGCCTGCGCGCGCCCGGCCTGCGCGCGCGCGCGTGCGCGGCCTGCGCGGCCAGCGCGCGCACGGCCTGCGCGCGCGTGTGCGGCAGCCTGCACGCGCACGGCCAGCGTGCGCGCGGCCAGCGCGCACGCGGCCTGCGCGCGCGCGCGAGACGACCTCCGCGCGCACGCGGCCTGCGCGCGCGCGCGAGACGACCTCCGCGCGCGCGCGGCCTGCACGCGCGGCCTGCGCACGTGAGTTGGGCGCATATCCCACTCACATGCGCAGCCCTTATGCGCGCGGCACGCTTACGCGCGCTCGACCCTTTCCACATTGGGGGCACGCAATCGGCTCCTGCACCTTGCCGGCCTCCGCGCATACTCGCCTGACACCCGTTCACCAAACTTGCGCGCACCACCGTACCTTAGAGCCGCACGCCGACGCCGCCATCCCAGATTCCACGCCGGCGACCACCACCGCGACCAAGAGTAGGAAATCTCTCCCCGTGCTCGCTTCTCTCCCAACTGAAAGAGATTTGGGGGGCAATTGATGGGTTCCACCTTAATTTATAAAGATGAGGAGACCCCCATGATCCCCACCAATGGAAATCATGGGTGGGCCCCCCTTACCCCCATGATCTCTCATGGAGATCATGGGGGTGGGCCCCCATTTTCTCCCACCTTCCGCGGAAGGAACCGCCACTGGCGGTTCCCCTCCGGCCGGCCACGGCCATGGCCCGCGTCCATGGCCCGCCGCGGACATGGCCGGCCGCGGCCATGGCCGACGGCAGCCATGGCCGGCAGCGGCCGTGGCCGTGGCCATGGCCGGCCGCGGCCACGGCCGGCCCCGGCCACGGCCGGCCCCGGCCACGGCCGGCCACGGCCGGCCTCGACCACGGCCGGCCGAGGCCACGGCCGGCCGAGGCCATGGCCGGCCGCGGCCAGGGCCGGCCGCAGCCATGGCCGGCCGCCGCCATGTCCGGCCGCCTCCTCGCCGTCGGCATCGTCCAGGCGGCCCCACCTCGGGGTGGCCTCCCCGCCGTCCGATTGAGGGAGAGGACCCACCGGCCGTCCGATCGGAACAAAACCACCCACTAACCCACTATGTTAGTGGTGGGGCCCGTCGTAACTTCCCCCATGGAGCCTATAAAAGGACCCCAGGGGCTTCTCATTTGATCATCTTCTTCTCCTACGCTTCCCCCTTCTTCTTCCTCAGGTGGGAGCTCTCCCGTTCTTCTCTGCCGGCGGCCACCCCTCGTCGCCAACAACCAGCGGCCGCCTCTCGCCGCCAACCACCGGCAGCCGCCCGTAACCTCCAGCGGCCCCCAACGGCTATCAGCACCCGCCAACGGCTATCAGCACTCGTCGTAGGCCCTCGGCCCCGTCATCGGCTATTGGCACCCCACCAGCGCTCAGTTACAAAGGAAGCACTCCAAGGACAGAGAAAGACGAGCAAGGGGGCAGTGACAACCCTTGGATACGCGCCGCCTCTGAGCGCGCGCGCGCCTAAAGCATCCCGCGCATTTCACGTTGCAAGTCCCGTTGGCGAGGCAGTCTGTTGCCCACCAACGGTTGCATACACCCTCTCTCTCTCCTCAAGATTGTAACGGGAGCGGCCTGTCGCCCCGATTCACTCAGCATACTGTAATCACTCCGATCTAGTGGATTTTGTCCGGCAGCGAACCGGTCACGTGGTTTTTCACCCGGTTGAAGGGTTTTCCACGTCAAAACTCCTTGTGTTCATTTCCACTCTTCAACTGACTGTGTGCGCGCTCGACCGCTCCGCGAGCTAAGGCGGTCCAAGTTAATCCGGATTGACCGGAGCGCCGAGTTTGGCCGCAACATATACATTATGCATTTATAGCAATGTTTTAATTTCAGAGCTACTTATGAGTAACAACAACTATGTCAAACGAATTAAATTTCACTAAAGCATCACTACAACAGAATTTATAATAGTTAATACATATACCATTCTCTGCATGCACTCTATCTCAGCATATAATTGCCCATTCAATGAAAAATTCAGCAAATTTTAGTTATTAAAACATTTAACTCACCTAAATCAGCAAGATAAAGTGTAGCTACCTTCAAAGAAATCTTGTAAAGGAAGAACATAAAATGTTGACTGCAGTTATCAAAGAACTAAAGGACTGCAATAATTAAAAGGATAAGTTTGAGTTTCCCTGCTTATAGATTTCTTTAGCAACAAATTTCGCTAGCTCTCAGCGGGCTTCGCCCTCATATGAACGGGTGTGTACGCACTATTGCCCTTGCTCGATGCTCCCCGCACGAGTAGGCTTCACTCGTCTATGGGTTGGTCTGAATGTGCACGGAAAGAGATTATCATTGATTGCTCAAACTAAATAATTACCGATGACCAAGTAGGGTTTAAAAATATTATTGCATGATTTATCTTCAAAAACACAGAACCTAAACATTAAAGCATAGTTCTAAATGAGGTGCTATTCCTTGCATGAAATATTTAAGAAATTTGTAGGATTCATAATATGGTAGGAGACTCACTATTGAATTTTCTTCAACCAAGAGTTTTCTTGCATATAATGCACAACCGAAGTATCACCCATTTAATTCATTTATGTTGCACTAATTCCAAGGATATATAATAAAGAATAGTTAACAAAAGCTCAGTATGAGAATCTACTCACGATTCTAGAGAAAACTTGTTTATCTTGTGTGCAATCTTTCATCAATATTAATGGACCAGAATTATTAACAAAATATAAGTTGAACTAAAACAACATAATTAAGTAACATATCAATCAAAAATTTTGCAACAACAAAGTCATTTTATCATAGTTTTTAAAGGCAAAAATTAAAAGAAAAAGGTCTTGAAGAGAGTGTTGAAAATTTACTAAATTAATTATTTCAATAATTTTTGGAGAATGTTTGACTACCTGTTAGGACTCTATCTTGGTAGCAGAGAACTTTTTTTCTTGTAGGCAAATAGATTCATCAAATTAATTTACACCGTTCAGTTGGTATGCTTGTTATTGGAGCTGCATAAATGATGGATAAGGATCCTATTATAAATCACAATATCCTCTGCAGGGGAAGAACAGTCTAAAGGAAGTCGAAGCAGGTTAGCCGTGAGATCACAATATCCTCTGCAGGGGAAGATCAGAATAATGACATTATCCAATGATGTAGAAGTTGTAACTGAAGAGGAAGAGTAGAAAAATGTCATGGTTTGAGAATGGGAAGTAAACCTTGTGTGCCTATTCTGTTATTGTGTTGGATTTGGCGCAACTCTTGCCGACGGGCATTACGTAAATCTCGACGATCTTGAGGTGATAGTTGTCTTGGTCGTCTTCCCCTGGGGAGGAATGTGATAGGTGAGAAGTTTGTAGTATTTGAAATGGTATTTGTTGATGAAGCATGTGGGGTTGGTATATGTGAACTTCCTTCAACCATGTTTTGTTGGGGTCGAAGCGCATCCTCCCGCAGGTGACGAAGCTCGCGTCTCCTTGTGTTATGTGCATCTTTCACTTTATGTTAGGAGGAGTCAAAATCTACAATTTGGTTTATTTTGTATTTGATCAATATCATTGTTAGTTGAGTTGAATTTAGTTGAACACAGATAACCTAAGAAAGTGAAAGTGGTTGTCAAATATATGTGAAATTATCTAATCGCTCAAGTGAACATAAGGCATGCTCATATTGTTATGACATTGATAAAAGTGGACAATAAAGCTCACGTAGAGATCGTTTTCCTATTGTATAAAGTGCTAAAGTAAAAAAAAAATTACTTCATAAAAAATAAAGTAGAAGAGAATCTAGGCTTAAAGATCTAGAGTAGCATTGGGCAAAAAAGCAAGACATGAAGTGGTTGTAATACCATGCAAGAAGAAGCCCTCAAATAGAGGAGAAACAATAACCATGCAAGAATTCTTTTTTACTTTTGTTTAGATGTGAACACAAAGTAGAGCATATTGAACCGCTAGAGAAAAACAATGTGAAATTAGAATCATAATAAACATCCACTGGCATCATTGTTCCCATCTTCATGAAATCGTTATCAATTATTTCTAGGTATTGGCAACAAATCAAGAAATAACACAAACAAAGTTCAAAATTTTGAATTTAGGGAAAAAAATGAAAGTGTCACATAAAGAGAAGTTATAAGGCTCAAGAACTTGGTCATAATTCATGGAGAATTGAAGAAGCAAAAAAATCTAGTAAAGTTTACACATATAGATTTTCTTGAGAAGCATATTGAAAAGTTTTGATTGTGCAATTAAGTGAAGTAGTAATACTCATCATAGCTTTGCAATGGAAGCAAGCCCAAGAATACAATAAAATCAAGAGTACATGAATTATTTGAAGTTGTAATTGTCATCCTAGTCCATTAACAGTGGTGGAACTAGGATTTTGAAGTCGCACAGGCACAATCTAACTACTATCAATTCGGGGGGTTCGGGGTGCAGCGCACCCTGAGTGGGGGTTTGGGGGTAGCGCCCCCGGAAAAATTTTTTTTGCACTAGGGTTTAGAAATCATTTCATTTAGAAATCTGGACTTCAGTCCAGATTTCACTTCACTGAAATCTATTTCAGTCCATTTCACTTCACTTCACTTACAGAAATCAATCTATTTCAGAAATTACAGAAAACAGAAATCTATTACAGAAATCAATCTATTACAAATTACAGAAAAGAAGAAGAAGAAGAAGACCTAGGCGGAGAGCAGCCGAGCGGGGCCGGGATAGGGATCGGGACGGAGCAGCCGAGCGGAGCCGGGATCGGGACGGAGCAGCCGAGCGGGGCCGGGATCGGGACGGGCAGCCAAGCGAGGCCGGGATCGGGACGGGCGACGGGATCGGGAATGGCGGAGACGGGATCGGGAATGGCGGAGAGCAGAATTACCTAGGCGGAAATATCGGTCGGGCACGTGCCCTGCCGTGCCTGACTGTAGTTCCACCTGTGTCCATTAACCATATATACAGTTATTATCACTTCCATTATGAATAAGTTCATTAATCAGTTTACATGACCAGTGGATGTTAAAGATAATGCATTTTAAAGAATAAATCAATTAATGGAAGTGACGACATGATTTCACCATAAAGGAATCTCCTAAAGAGCATGATGCTGAAACAACATGATTTATTAATTGCAAATGCTAAGAGAAATAAATCTTTACATTCAAAAAATAATAATGAAACACTATCATAATCTTATGATCACCAAAAAATAACTGAAGATCTGTGTGCACTTAATAGATCCATGTATTCAACAAACTAAAGCTTATGATCAAAATCTTCATATATTGCGTCATCGTAGAAAGTTATGAACATGCTGACACATTCTTTGAAGAATCCTTCCTCTAGTTTGGTGAGAACAACTCAGGCTACCTAATATAAAATGTGATCACCATTATTGTATGAATTTATCAACCGTGCAAATAGTACATTTAGGCTCTATTTGTTTGGGCGTTTTGATACTCCGTTTTGGGCAAACGCCGCAGGAAGGAGGGTAAACAAATGAACCTCCGACGGCGTTTGCTCCGTTTCCACCCGCCCGCCTTGAGAAACGGCCCCAAAAACTCTGTTTGGAGCAGCCACCTCCCCCCTCCGATTCGAACACTCCGTTTCCACCCGCCGGATCGATCCGCCACCGCCGAACCAAATGAAGCCTTAATCAATAATAAAAGAAATAAATAAAAATCTAAATAGGAAAGACAATGAACAAAGTGTAGGATGATCTGCTCACTTTCAATATTAGAGAAGATGCAATGAAATTAAAAATTAAGATGATCTTCCGATCTTGTAGGCCAGTTCCTAAACTGGTTTCTAACCCACCAACGAATGAGAGCTTTATATTTGAAGTCAATAAAACATAGAAATTAGTTATGTTAAATCAACTATACAAGGTTTTTTTTAAAAAAAAATAACCTCTTAATACGTTAAGCACATGGTGAGAACCACCCCGAAATTTTGAATTAAAAAATAATATGGTATGTGAATGGAAGCATAATTGCAAAATAACAATGATTTAAAACAACCAAAAATTTTAAACATAGTTTTGGCCGTTCAATGAATTTTACGTATTTATAAAGACAAACCCCAATTCCATCATATTTGTTTCCTCTAATGAACAAGACGAACATCAAAACCCAATTCATACGAACTGATTCCATGGTATTTGTAAACAAAGAAAAATAAAATTAAGATCCTACAAAACCTCATCTCATTATATTCACTTCCTTAAATGAGCATGAAGAACATCAAAACTCAATTCATACAAACCAAATGTCATGGTGTTTAGAAACGAAGAACATCAAAAGTGTTGAGGCTCCGCTCAAGATAGTCCACAATAGCTCATCAGATGTGGAATGACCATTTATAGTATCTCCAGCGAAGATTCATGCCCTAGAGTGACACAAAACCCAATGGGTCGTTTCGAGTCAGTCTCGACACGCACGAACATATAATTAATTCCCTAACAATATCCTCTTATGTCCGTCGTAAACCGGACGTCGAAAAATGGGTGGTGTGTGCAGTGTTCAACCAAACATGAAGCACTCACAACCGTGTTTGTCACACTTGTCAGAACACATTGGATGTTAAAAAACAATTGTATGCACGCTTAAGAATTAATATAAATCTCAGCAGCATCACATAACAGTCTAAAGTACGATAATAACACATGCTCAACATACCCAGTGGCTAATGATCATCAAAATGACAGAAGTAGTCCAAACAATAAGTGTTCAAAAAAACTAAACAATGCTCTAAGCAGAGTTAAGCTAGAAACCCAATAACACTCTAGCTGTCATCATTCTCATATGTGCAGTTGGGCATCCTCATAAGGGTCCCAAACAACAAGTGCTCCTCCATCATCAACATCTCTTGTAATTTCCAACAGAGAATTTTATTTAGAATGAATTCAAACTGATGAAAAGGAACATGTATCTAATTCTACTGTAAGAACGTAGTACTTTAATTATCTAAGAGGACACCTTTACAGAGTATTATAGGTTTTACCTCAGAATCCGTTATCTATTTCCAAAGAGATAATCTTATGAACTTCTGGACACCACAGCTGTATCTGTGTTACTATGTGGAATGTCATGGTTACTGTTCTTCTAAAGTTAACCGGAACTCATCAAGTGTGCAATGGAACCAATTAACAGAAGAATGGTCAAACCGAGACAGATCGTGTTAGCAAATGTGGAATAACACTCACCTCATACGTAAGGAATACGAATCCCGATGAAGTAATTAACAACAGATGTGGAATGCAACAACTCATCCGATCCGTACTCAGTAACCACGAATATTAGCGGTGCACAATACGCTTGTTTTGACAAAAAAAAGTGGAAAAAATCAAAACATTTGGACTAAGGCTGACCTGAATCGCCTAATCTTGAACTAAGGTCGAGCTAAGTCGCCTTGAGTCTCATTTCCCATACTGTTTTTATTAATCAGTTTTTGGTCATTCCTTTCTTCAATTTATCAGTCAGGTTATCCTTCGATCGCACATCGATCAAAGTGATAATGTTTTGTTATTTTAGATAATTCAATAGAGTGGGTCTTAGTCGTACATGTCTTCTCTTAATATTAAAGAGGATGTTCTTAATGACTTGAACTACTACTTGATTATCATAGTACAAGCTCAAAGAATTGACTTGTAGCCTAGACAAGGGAATGTATAGAATCAAATTTCTGATCCAGTCCTCCTCTTCACCAGCCAAAGCTATGGCAAACAACTCAACTTCTATAGACGACAAAGCTATACAAGTATGTGCTTAGATTTCCAAGCATCAACAACTCCGCCCTTAGTGAATATAAATCCACTGGTAGACTTACTATTATCAACTTCTGAACACCACAAGACATCAGAGTATCCATCCACAATAGGAGGGTAACTAGTATTGTGTAGAGCATGATCTATAATACCTCTCAGGTATCTCATCAGCTTGTCTAGGGCATCCCAATGCTCTTTGTCTGGACTACTGGCAAAGCGGCTCAACATGCCAACAAAGAAGACAATGTCTGGTCTTGTATAACTTATGACATGCATGAGACTTCCAATGATCTTCGAATACTTTACTTGGTCAACGCTAGTCCCTACATTCGTTCGTAACTTGACATTTGGATCAAATAGTGTCTCTACGGGCCTATAGTCTCTATAACCCCCAGTAGAAAAAATTTGCTCTATATAATGAGCTTGACTAAGAGTAACGCGACCCTTGTATATTTTAACTTTCATTTCTAGAAAGATATCAACAATTCTACATATAAAATTATTGATTTTCACGTACTTGATGATCATTGCTCGTAAGGGACTCAGAACCAACGAATGATTAAGGTTTATTTAATGATAATATGTCGGAAGACTTGGAAATATGCTCACTTAATCTTGATTATGAATATCCCAAAATATAATGAAAGTGCATTTGGAAGGGGATTGTTACCTCTGATAGAAACAACCACGAGGCCTATAGGGTAGGAATTGTCGAACACCGCTATCTTGGGTCTAGGATGAGGATTCAAGGGCACTCATATCAGATTATATTAAGGGTACGGATGCTTAGAGTCGGTAGGCCAAGTATTACAATGCGAGACATCGAAAGGTACAGATCCTGGTGGGATACAAAGTTTTCTTTAAGATATGTCTGGTGCATGGTGTCTCGCGGGTGTGGAGGCACAAGAAGCTCAGCCCTCGATATATGAGGCCATATTTGATCCTGGAGCGGATTGGCCCCTTGGCTTACAAGCTGGAGCTGCAGCCAGAGTTAGGGACCTTGCACGACGTCTTACACGTCTCTTCGCTACAGATAGCTCTCCTTCGGCCGGATCAGCATATTACCGCTACAGCAGGCCCGATAGCACCTGATAGATCAGTTCGTTTAGAGCCGGTCCGGATTGATGATACCGCGGTCCGAGTGCTTCGAAAGAAGAAGGTTCCCCTAGTGAAGGTGTTGTGGTCTAACCATAGACAAGAGGAGCACACCTGGGGGCCGATAGATCTGATGCGTGAACGGTACCCGGAGCTTTTCGCCTCAGGTATACTTTAATTATGTTTAAGTTTCTTAAAAAGTCTTGTGCATAGAAACCCCGTAGACCCGAACTTGAATTTCGGGGACGAAATTATTTTTTTTGTTTATTGGGATTTGTAACATCTCATTTCCTACTAGACCCCTAAACTTAGATTAGGTTAGGACATGTGGTGGATGAATGGGATTAGGCTAGGTTTGACCCAAGAAGTTAGAGTGGATTCACATAGAACCCACTATAGGGTTCAAGTAAAATCAGGTCAAACTAGCCCAAATTGGAATCATAAGTACACATTGACCCCACCACTATGCCCCTAACCCTAAAAGCAATCTAAGTGAATCAAAAGCCACATGATTGGGTCAACCATTGACCCAAGTTGACCCACGTCAACCCTAACCCTATTTTTGTCAAACCCACACTTATAAACCCAATTAGGCCAAGTGGGGCATTAGCATGGCCCAACCCTTATTGGGTGATGCCATAGGGCTCATGATCATCAAGTGGGGTCAGCCCACTCATCAAGTTGATCAGGCCAACCCTAAAAGTCAACTTGGTCAACCTTAGGCCTATTTAAGTAAATTTGAAGACCATGCTCATTCTTAATGGGCTAAGGCCTTGATTCATTGCCCAACCCATATTGGGTGATGACATGGGGTTCATGACCATCAAATGGGGCCAGACCACTCATCAAGTTGACCAAGTCAATCCTAAAAGTCAACTTAGTCAACAGAAGGCCTAAAGAGAGAAAATGAGAGCCAAGCTCATTTCCAATGGGCTAAGCCCATGAGCCAAGGCCCATGATCAACCCAAGTGCTCATTTACAGCCCCTACCCTCTGGTTTTGGATGGTAGTAACATGCAAGGGGGTATTTTTGGAATTTACCCAAGTAAAGGAGAGAGAAAATGGAGGAAAATTGGGATGGAGGCCATGTGGCCCTCCTCCTCTCTTCCCAAGCCCACATCTGAACCCACACATCAATTCTCAGTATTTCCAACCCAATTTCATGCCACTTGGGCCAAGGAGGAGAAACCAAAGCTCATGGCCGAAATCCCCATCATGACATCTCTGTATACAGCCCATATCAGCCAAAACCAACTCTACCACTAGCTTCAGAATGTCCAAAGGAGTGAAATTCGATACCTGGATCAAAGCTTTTGATGGAGAATTTGGTTCGGGAGCAAGCTCGTCGGAAAGGAAAAATTCCATGGCCAACCGCCGCCGCCGTTAGGCTCCGATCAAGGTCCGTTTAACCTCACCTCACCTCGTGCTAGCTTTCTAGCTCAACTAGCCGAGACATCAGGCTTAATTGAGCCCGATCCAATGTGAGCATTTCATGAATTTTCGGATTTTATTGAAGTTCAAGTTCGCCGGAAACCGCCGCCTCCGGAGGCCGAGTCGCCACCAAACGATAGCCACCACCTCAACAGAGGTGGTGGTGGTGGTGGTGGCCGGCCAGGGAGGTGGTCGGGTGGCCGGGAAAAGCCAAATCAAGGCGGCCCAGGTCGGGGCAATCTGGAGCATCGGCTGGTTGGAGAAGATGATGGGATGCCGTTGAAATTAAGTGATTTAAATTACAGTTATTATTATTTATTTCTATGTAACATTTTTACAGTCACTACAGATGCTTAATTTAGTCCTCTTAGAGGCATTTACAGAGATAAGTTCCAACATAAAAAGGTAGATCTAAGTCTTACCTTCATTTTGACACCCTAAACCTGTATTTTGGAGCACTATAGCTCCCTGTAGGGCCATTCTATTAAGACTGGTCCTACGTTAGGGCATATTTTTAAATGAGTGCCCAAGACAAACCCTAAGTCCACATGCAGTGAAATTTTGGGCATGCATGTGGTTGGGTTAAACCTAAGTCCTGTCCAAAAATTAAAAATTTTGGGGGATATTTTTCTAAAGTTTTTATAGATAATTAATTTATTAAGTAAAAAATATAAATAGTGAAATTCCCTTATCCAAATGCCCCCAAATTTGGGTGGTGTTGAAGTTGAGACCGGGCGGTCTGTCGGTCAGGCTTGGTGGGTTATTGACCGGGCGGCTTGGCGGTTTGCCTCCAGCGGGTTGGTTGCTGCGTTGAGGTTTGAGGTCCAAGCGGTCTAGCGGTCTGTTACTGGCGACTAGGAGACCGGGCGGTCTAACGGTCTCACTTGGCGGCTTGTCTCTCTCTCTGGCAGTGGCCGAGCGGTTAGCACTTCTGTCTAACCGCGCGGCTTGTTCCGGTCTGTTGTTCTAGCCGCCCAGATTCTTTTGTATAGTTTTAGTCCCACATCTCTTATTTATATTCTCTCTTCTCTCCTCCATTCTATATAAGGGAGACCATACCTTTGTAATAGATACCTTTTTCTGATAATAAAATTTCAGTTATACCATTTCCGGCTTGTTTTAGTTCGCTTCTTACATGGTATCAGAGGAATCGATCCTTTCCTCCTGATTCTGTACTTCTCTCTGTCCGCGCGGCTTGCTTCTCCGGCTTGCGCCCTGTCCACGCGGTCTCCTTGTCGTTGCCCTCTGTGTGCGCGACCTGTTGCCTAGTTCGCCGCGACCTGTTGCCTAGTTCGCCGCGACCTATTGCCCTGTGCCTTGCCCTCTCTTGTGCTTCTGTTCGAGCGGACTGTCTGCTTGCCGCTCGACTTCTTCCCCTTTGCTTGTTACTGCGGCTTGGTCGTGGTCTCTCTGGCCGCTGGTGTCTGACATCCTGACCGCTGCAGTTCCTCTTCTGCCTATCCGCGCGGCCTGTTTTCTAACCGCGCGGCTTCCTGTTGTTTGCTCTTATGGCTCTTTCTGATGCTTCTACTGCAACCACTTCTGCCACCCCCCTGTAGCCAATCCGGCTCCTCCTCCTACTCCTTCCGGGAACCTTGGCACCGTTTCCAAGCTTGTCGGCTCCAACTACCCGGATTGGAGCGTCTCTTTCACCTTTCTCCTTCGCTCGCAATGCAAACGCCACCATCTCGTTGATGACCCTCCTCCTACCACTTCCCCTCTCTTTGATGACTGGGATGCGAGTGACGCTCTTGTGCGTACTTGGCTCGCTAACAGTCTATCCGATGAATGCCTTCCCGTCATCCGTCATGATGAGACGGTGAAGGCCGCTTGGCTTCATCTTGCTGCTTTGTATTCCAAAGGGGCTCAGACGTCCCGCATCTATACGTTGTATGCGGACCTCTTTGCCCGGCCTACCTTGTCTCCTGATGCTGCCTACCAACAAGTTCAAGCTCTTGGGGCCGAGATTCTTCAGAATCGCCCCTTTTCTGCGGATCTGGCTCAACAATACAAGCACTTCCAGGAGCTTCTGGTTGTGTGTTATCTGCTCCGTCTTCCTGACACCTATGACATGATCCGCCAACAAATTCTGGGTGAGGCGGAATCTCCTACCTTAGATGCCACCGCTGCTCGCATCGCCGCTGTCACCTCTCTCCTTCAGCGCCCGCTTCTACCCGCTCCTTCTCCTCCGGATGACTATGCTCATCAAACTCAGCGGGGTGGCTCTGGTAGCCGCAGTCATCAGTCTGGCGGACGTCCTTCTTCCCGCTATCTCTGCTCTCACTGCGGCCACACCGGACACACTCTTGACCGCTGCTGGACAAAACATCCCCATCTTCGCCCCTCGGGTGACTCTTCCGCCTCTTCTTCCAAGCCGTCTGCTTCCGTGGTCACATCATCAGGTAGTGCCCATGTAGTCACTCAAGGTAAATGGCTTATCGACTCCGGTGCTACTAATCATATGACGGGCAATCCTCAGTGCTTCTCTCTCCTCGAACAGCATGATCTGTTGCCCCCGGTCCTCATTGCAGACGGTTCTCCCTCCCCGGTTCATGGGTCGGGAGTGGTTCATGTTACTCCGTCCCTTCGGCTAGAGGACACTCTCTATGTGCCCAAGTTTCCGTGCAATCTGTTATCGGTTACTTCTTTGTGCAAGCAGCTTCAATGTTCTGTAACGTTTACTCCATCTTCTTGCTCTTTTCAGGATCCGAGCTCCCAGCGGACGATTGCTACTGGGACTGAGAGCGGCGGCCTCTACTTCCTCGACAACGTTTCCGCTTTGTCCGCCTTTTCTTCTTCTTGTACGGATCTTCTCCAGTGGCATCTCCGTCTCGGTCATCCTCCTCCACGGCTTCTGCATCAGCTTCTGCCCCACCTCCCTCTCTCCACTACTCCTCTCCACTGCGAAGCATGTCAACTTGGCAAGCATCATCGTTCCTCCTTCCCGCCGAAGGAAGGTCGGGGCTCTACCCGTCCGTTTGATCTAGTCCACTCCGATATCTGGGGACCTGCTCCTACCCTTACTATTGGTCTTAGGGTCACTATAAGTCCATGGTAGAAATTTCAGACCATTTGGATCTTTTCATGTTGGGGAAAACCAGCATGCATTTTGAGGGTAGATTTGTAAATAATTGTGTCAAATGCAAAAATGGGAATTTAGCCCATTTGGCCCAATGCATGTTCAATAAATTTTGGACAGAGTCTCATATGGATGAAATACACCTCTCAGAGAAATATTGGGATTTTTGGAAAAAAAATGCTATTAATTTGAATGATTGGAAAATATGCTTATTTGGAAATAAATTTGGAATATAGGGCTACTAATTTGATTAAATTCTAAAATTTTGTTAGAAGCCCTAGTAGGACATTATACACTTCTGGAAATTTTTATAAGCTTGTTTGGAAACTTTATCTTGGGTTTTTAGTAGAATCACCATATTTCCCTTTTTAGAAATTAATTAAAAGAAAAGGAAATTGTTGCGAAAGAATTATGGAAAAAATTCATAACATCTTAATTCTTTGATTAAAATCCTGTGTAATTATTTTAGAATTTATGGGTGAATATGTAGGTTGAAAAATCAAATAGTGGCATTTTGGTAATATTATCATTATAGAATTTTGTTAGGTCAAATCACTGGTTAGGATCACCAAATTCAGTTTGTTATTTTATTATAACAATATTGACATCCAGTAATTTTCCTAGAATTTTTGGTCATATAATTGATGTACTTCATTTGGAACATGTTTTAATTATGATTTTAATCTTAAATGGAAATTATATAGAAATTTAAATGGAAAAAATTATGATCCCTGGCAGGCGGTCATATTTAACCTAGTTGAACACCTGAAAAATGTTTTAGTTATGTGGACTCATTGGATATAGTACATCATGCACAAAGTAACTTGGTCACTTAATTAAAATATTTAATTTAGGGTCTTAATTACTTAGAAAAATGGTGAAATCCTAAATGGTCAACACCATACACCATACCAACCCATGATAATTAATTAGGGGCATTTGGCTCGAGGAATTGGAAGTCCTATTATACCGATTAGTATTAGGTCATGGATTGCGCTTAGCAAAAGTAGCAAGTATTAGTGGGACCCACAGAGGATACGATAGAAGGTTGAGTTGATAACTATATTGGGAAGATAAACCTTGTTTGGTGTCTAGTAGATCACTTCATAGTATCGAGTGATAGAGTGCAAAACCCCAAGGACAGTAGCTAGAACGGAGACCGGCGGAAGACCGCCGATTCCCCAATAATAACCTAAGTCATTAGGTTCGTTCCAGAGTAACAACGAGAGCTGGGTATAGATCATGGGTAGACATTAATAAAAGTAAGTATTCTTGTGAAAGAGAACTTTGGGCTTTCAATCACATCTTGGTTCCTAGTGCCCCCGAGACCCCTTCATTGGGCATACCCTGGGCAGTCCTAGGATTAACCCTAAATTGCTAGGTATAACAAATATTAGACAAAAGTAGTCTAATAGGCTAAGAGAACATGGTAACATTCTCACCCGTGAAGGGTTGGAGGGATTCAGAACTAAGGCATTGATATGCAATCTCACCAGTGATTGGTTGGAGGGATTCAGGACGGGTTGGTCCTGCGAGATGGAGACTCGGGAATATGATATCAGGACGGGTTTGGTCCTGCGAGCTGGAGGCTCGGGTTGAGATACCTTGCATGTGGATAGAAACAAAACTAGTGGCGGGTCATGCGGTGCTGGACCAATCGTCACACCAATGGCAGTACGATGACTCTGGTGAGGTGTGAGGGTTTGAGGGGTCAGTAGGTTGTTTATACTGCCGTCTGTAAGACCCCTCTCCCCTTACCAAGGAGGTAACCCGGTCTTATGCCTAGAACAACTGCCTTACGGTAACATTAACTCATGGGTTAGTCGACACCGCAAGACGCCGATTCTGCCGGCTAGTACGATCATTTAACCTGTTTGGCCAATCGAGGGTAGAAGTATGCAAGTAGTAAGTAAAAACTAACATGTCCACAAGTGACGGTACACGATCATAATATATATAAAACTGAAAAGAACAATAGTCCGCAATGAGTACAGAAAGAGAAAAGGGCTTATGCCCTGTACATATCCATCAAATCTCTCTCTCTCTCTCTCACAAAGTAAACTAAGCGGAAGCTAATCTATCATCAGTATACTCGTCATCACCTGACATTGGGCTACAGTAGTAGTAGTAGGTGGTATCTGATCCTCAAGTCCTGCCACCTCGTCCTACTGGTCATGCTGGAGCTCCATCTCCTCGATCTCCTAAAATGATACGGTCATAACAGACCGTTAGTCATAAAGACTAAGCCATTTCCTCCACACCTCGCCCCCGCGGCTCCTAGGCACCGTGCGGGAGGACGAAGCGGAGGACAACAAGGGATATAAAATAGAAAGCAGGTGACAGTGAAACTAATCTATCAAATTTATGTAGTAGCAAGTATATCTCTATTTTAGCAGTTCTATATAGTATAAATAAAGTAAGAAAGAACTGTAAAAAGTAAAGAACGGAGCAGAAAGTAAACTATCTACCGTTAAACTATCATTACAGAAGTACCTTAACTTATATGAATGCTCATACAAACTTATAAGTTTAGGTTTCCAAATGTAACTTATCATATAAAAGAGGTCATACTAATTTATATGATAAGGATCTATGGTGCGTATGACTTAAATATGTATGTATGTTATATATGCAGGTTATGATTCATGCAAGTGCAACTCACACACATGACTCTGTGATCACGGACCTTTAGTTCCCACTTTTTAGAGCTAGCATCACTCTCTGGTACCACCGTAGTGGATACGGCAGCAGCAGAAAGGGCGCTTCCGCTTCTTAGGCGGGTATACACACTACCAAGCCCAGAACCTTCGTACGCCTCAGTACACGTCCTAGGTGCACTCTAGAATCTCTGCGTACTAATGTTGGCCAACTGCCAGATTTTTTTGGTCAGGTGTGCGTTTTCGGGGATTGTCCTCCAGACCGCAGTATAAACAACCTACTGGCCCCTCAAACCCTCACACCTCACCAGAGTCACCGTACTTCCATCGGTGTGATGATTGGCTCAGTACCGCATGACCCGCCACTAGTTTTGTTTCTATGTAAATGCAAGGTATCTTAACCCGAGCCTCTAGCTCGCAGGACTAACCCGTCCTGAAATAAACCTCTCGAGCCTTCAGCTCGCATGACCAACCTGTCCTGATATCAAACTCTCGAGCCTCTAGCTCGCATGACTAACTGTCCTGAAACCCTCCAACCCTTCACGGGTGAGATTGCACATCAATGCTTTGGTTCTGAATCCCTCCAACCCTTCACGGGTGAGAATGTTACCATATTCTCTTAGCCTATTAGACTACTCTTATCTAATGTTTATTATACCTAGCAATTTAGGGTTAATCCTAGGACTGCCAAGGGTATACCCAATGAAGGGATCTCGGGGGCACTAGGAACCAAAATGGGATTGAAAGCCCAAAGTTCCCTTTCACAAGGATACTTAATCTTATTAATGTATACCCATTATCCATACCCAGCTCTCGTTGTTACTCTGGAACGAACCTAATGACATAGGATATTATTGGGGAATCAGCGGTCTTCCGCCGGTCTCCGTTCTAGATATTGTCCTTGGGGTTTTGCACTCTATCACTCGATACTATGAAGTGACCTACTGCACACCAATCAGAGTTTATCTTCCCAATATAGTTATCAACTCAACCTTCCATCGTATCCCCTGTGGGTCCCAGTAATACCTGCTACCTTTGGTAAGCGCAACCTATGACCTAATACTAACTCGTATAATAGGACTTCCAATTTCTTGGGTCAAATGCTCCTAATTAATTATTATGGGTTGGTATGGTGTATGGTGTTGACCATTTAGGATTTCACCATTTCTCTAAGTAATTAAGACCCTAAATTAAATCTTTTAATTAAGTGACCTAAGTCATTTTGTACATGATGTACTAAATACAATGATTTCACAGATCTAAGAAATTTACCTGGTGTTCAATGAGATTAAATATGACTGTCTACCAAAATTCATAATTTTCCCATGTAAATTTCTATACCATTTTCATTTAAGATTAAAATCATAATTTGACCATTTTCCAAATGAAGTACATCAACTATACAACCAAAAATTCTAGTAAAATTACTGGAGGCCAATATTGATATAATAAAACATCATACAGAAATTTATGACCCTAAACAGTGATTTGACCTAGCAAAATTCCATAATAAGAATATTACCAAAATCCCACTACTTAAATTTTCAACATACATAATCACCCATAAATTCCAAGATAATTACCCAAGGTTCTAATCATATTAATGAGATACTATAAATTTTCCCATATTTTCCAGCAATGATTTCCTTTACTTTTTATTAATTTCCAAGAAGGGGCAATACTGTAATTCTACTAAAAACTCAAGGTAAAGTTTCCAAACAAGCTTATAAAATTTTCTAGAGATGTATAATGTCCTACTAGGGCTTGTGAAAGAGTTTCAGAATTTATAAGAGTACTTAGCCCTATTTTCAATTTTTATTTCCAAAAGGATATAATTTCCAATAATTCCAAATAATGAGATTTTTTATCCCAAAAATCTCATCCTTCCTATGGGAGGCGTATTTCATCTCAATAAGCCTCTGTCCAGAATTTCATGGATATGCATTGGGCCACATGGGCTAAATTCCCATTTTTGCATTTGGCACAATTATTTACAAATCTACCCTCAACAAGCATGTTGATTTTCCCCAACATGCAAATGTACAAATGGTTTTAAATTTCACTCATGGACTTATAGTGACCCTAAGACCATGACACCCAAATTTGGTGGCATTTGAATAAGGGAATCTCCCTATTTTTATTTTTACTTAATAAATGAATTATCTATGAACAACTTTAGAAAATTATCCCCCCAAAATTCTAATTTTTAGACAGGACTTAGGTTTAACCCAATCACATGCATGCCCAAAATTTCACTGCATGTGGACTTAGGGTTTGTCTTGGTCACTCATTTAAAAATCTGCCCTAGCCTAGGACCAGTCTTAATAGAATGGCCCTACATGGAGATATAGTGCTCCAAAATACAAGTTTAAGGTGTCAAAACGAAGGTAAGACCTAGATATACCTTTTTCATGTTGGAACTTATTTCTGGAAATGCCTCTAAGAGACATAAATTAAGCATGCATAGTGACTGTAAAAATGTTACCGAGAAATACACATATAAATAACAATAACTGTAATTTAAATCTCATAATTTCAATGGCATCCCATCATTTTCTCCAACCAGACAACGCTCTAGATTGCCCCGACCTGGACTGCCTTGATTTGGCTTTTCCCGGCCACCTCCCCGGCCGGCCACCACCACCACCTCCATTGAGGTGGTGGCCATCGTTTGGCGGCGACTTGGCCGCCAGAGGCGGCGGTTTCTGGCAAACTTGAACTTCATTAAAATCCGAAAATTCATGAAATGCTCACATTGGATCATGCTCAATTGAGCCCGATGTCTCGCCTAGTTGAGCTAGAAAGCTAGCACGGGGTGAGATGAGGTGAAACGGACCTTGATCGGAGCCCGATGGCGGCGACGGCTGGCCATGGAATTTCTCCTTTCCGGCGAGCTTGCTCCTGAACCCGATTCTCCATCAAAAGCTTCGATCCAGGTATCGAATTCCACTCCTTGAACTTTCTGAAGCTAATTGGAGGGCTGGTTTTGGCTTATATGGGTTGTATACAGAGATGCCATGATGGGGATTTCGGCCATGAGTTTTGGTTTCTCCTCCTTAGCTCCAAGTGACATGAAATTGGGTTAGAAAGGCTGAGAATTGATGCGTGGGTTCAGATGTGGGCTTGGGAAGAGAGGAGGAGGGTCACATGGCCTCCATCCATATTTTCCTCCATTTTCTCTCTCCTTTACTTGTGTAACCCCCTTGCATGTTACTACCCTCCAAAACCAGAGGGTAGGGGTTGTAAATGAGCACTTGGGATGATCATGGGCCTTGGCTCATGGGCTTAGCCCATTGGAAATGAGCTTGGCTCCCATTTTCTCTCTTTAGGCCTTATGTTGACCAAGTTGACTTTTAGGGTTGACTTTGTCAACTTGATGAGTGGGCTGGCCCCACTTGATGGTCATGAACCCCATGTCATTACCCAACTTGGGTTGGGTCATGGCTCAAGACCTTAGCCCATTAGGAATGAGCATGGTCTTCAAATTTACTTTAATAGGCCTAAGGTTGATCAAGTTGACTTTTAGGGTTGACCTGGTCTGATGAGTGAGCTGACCCCACTTGATGATCATGAGCCCTATGACATCACCCAATAAGGGTTGGGCCATGGTGATGCCCACTTGGGCTAATTGGGTCTATAAGTGTGGGTTTGACCAAAATAGGGTTAGGGTTGACTTGGGTCAACTTGGGTCAATGGTTGACCTAATGATGTGGCCTTTGATTCACTTAGATTGCTTTTAGGGTTAGGGGCATAGTGGTGGGGTCAATGTGTACCTATGATTCCAATTTGGGCTAGTTTAACCTGATTTTACTTGAACCATATAGTGTGCCCTATGTGAATCCACCCTAACTCCTTGGGTCAAACCTAGCCTAACCTCATTCATCCACCACATGTCCTAACCTAATCTAAGTTTAGGGATCTAGTAGGAAATGAGATGTTACACATATGATGATTATTTTATTTGGCATTGAGCGGTGATAGAGGCACTTATTTGAGAGATTGGACTGAAATCCAATGCTCTGTACCACTTGGTCAAATTTCATGTGTCCAATCTTAGGCACTTACTTAAGCTCATAGATAAATTTATCTAGCATGCACACTTTCTTTTTTAGATCTTTATGTACGTAACCTTCAGGTTGTGTCGTATAGATCTTTTCACCAAGCTCTTCATTCAAAAAGACTGTCTTTACATATATTTGAGGAACTATGAGATTCTCGATAGAAGATAAGGAAATAAGAATCTTAATAGAGGATAGGTGACATATAAGTGAATAGACATCAAAGTAGTCAAATCACACATGTTATATATAACTCTTAGCTACTAGACCTGCTTTTGCATCTGGCTATAGACTCATCACTATGCAACTTCTTCTTCAGAACTCACTTGCATCATAAGACTTTAGCTCCTTTCAGCAGGTCAACTAGATGTCAAGTGTTATTTTATAGCAGCGAGTTCATCTGATAATCGATGACGTCTGCACACATTAACGAATCTCTAGATCTCATTGCTTTCTGATAGGAGAATGGATCATCCTCTAAGTGGTAGCTGATGAAATTTTCACCAAAGTCTTTAGGGATTCTATCTCTTGTAGATGCTCTAACAGGAACAGTTTCACCTCTAGAAGTTGGGGAGCAGTGCAAGAGGGGTTAGCTTCAGGTTCTACAGTAGATTCTGAAATCATGTCAGTAGACTTGGATACGGTTAAGTCATAATCTTTGATAAATTTATGTTCAAAGAAAATAACATCTATACACTCTATCAGTGTATTAATGGATGGATCCAAAACCTATCAGCTGTACTATCTTCCGCACTACATGGATAAACACAGGTTATTATTCTAGGTCTCACTTTAGGTCTTTTAAAGTCTTGTATTCTCACATAAGAAATACATCCTCATGTCTTTAGAGTGTCATATCTACAAGGATGATCATGTCATAACTCATATGGAGTAGAACTAAGTTTTGAGCGAGGCATTCTATTTAGAATGTGATTTGCAGTTAGGAATGGTTCCCCCCCCCCAAAAGGAATTAGGCATGTCAGCTGTGAGGAGCATAGAATTTAACATCTCTATTAAAGTTTTATTCTTATGCTCAGCAATACCATTCGATAGGGGTGAGTTAAGAGCTGTGGTTTTTAAGATTATACCATTAGAGACACAAAAGTTTTTAAACACAATTATAGTGTATTCTGTTTCTCGATCGCTTCTAAACCTCTTAATCTTTCGGTTTACTTATTCTCAACATGAGTTTTAAAGATCTTGAAGATCTCGAAGGCTTCATCTTTTAATTTCAATAGATAAACATAACAATATTTGGAAAAATCGTCGATGAAGGTAATTAGATACTTCATTCTTCCTCTAGTGGCATGACTTTGAAAATCACAGAGGTCGGAATGTATCAATTCAAGAAATTGTGTGCTTCTAGATATTGATTTGAAAGGATTTCTAGTAATCTTAGTTTGGGCACAAACCTCGCATCTATCAAATCGAATAAAAAGATCTAACATGATATTGTGACTCTTAACTAGATCTTATATTTTCTTATAGTGCACATGTCCAAGTCTATTGTATAATAACTTAGGATCAATCATAGTTGAACTCACATGCTTAATGTACTCGTTATCTAGGCTAAGTCTATACATACCATCGATCATATACGCACAAACAAAATAATGTGAATTAACTGCTAAGGTTATTCTACCGTTTTAGATTGTGAAAGAAATTTCAGCCTTATCTAATAAACTCATGAAAACTAAATTCTTTTGGGTTAAACTAGGAACTATTCTAATATACTTTAAAATTAGAGTTTTATCTGAAGAGGGGATCGGTTCCGCTGTCCCAACATGAGTAACCTCAGTCTCCCCTCCATTGCAGTTTTCAACCTTGTCCTGCACTGTTTTGACATCTGAGAGAAGACATCTGTCATTAGTGACATGACAGGTAGCACCGCTTTCCAGCCACCACTCAGAAGACGCACTACGATGACTACCCCCAATCATAGCCATGAAGGACTTGAGATCAGAGTTGTCGACCACAATGTTTGCTACATTTTGTGGTGCTTCCTCCTTCTCCTTCAGTTTGTGCATTTCATCCTCCTCCTTCAGTTTGTGCATTTCAGACTTGAAGGTGATCCACTTAGGAGACATCTTGCTCAAAATCAGAATCGCAAACGGATTATCGACCATTTCAGACTGTTCATCTTCCATCTTGTAACGCATGTTTTCTTGTTCTAGGAACTGAAAATGTGTGTTCAAGCAGTCCCAAATATCTTTTGCGATCTTACACTCACTGTAGGTCATGGCAAGGTGAGAATTTAGGGAATTCATAAGGTAATCCCTACAAAAATTCTCGTCTTTGCTCCACTGATATTCATCCACATTCTCACGGGTAGTGGCGAAGTCACTGAGAACGGTGTAGAAAATTTTACGTTCTTTCATTCCTAATTGAACATACATTTTCCAACTGAGAAAGTCAGTGGTGTCGAAAGACTGCAACTTGACGATGTCGAGCGCACTTTTCATTGATATTTTTTTAGATTTAAACAGGAATTAAAAAATTCTAGAATAAGGTAACCGAAACTGTGCGGAGACGTGTCCAAAAATTTTGGATCCAACCAGAGAGTATTTGCTCACCCTTTTCCGGCTAAGCACAATCGTCAAAGACTAGAATCGATCAGCACACCTTCCTCAATAAAAGAAACACGCCTTAGCTTGGATCTGAGCTACCAAGTTTTGCTGATGAGGGGATAGGAAAGATCCAACAGTAGTATTATTTTCCTAGATCTGAATACGAGAACTATTGTTATCCCCTCCAAGATCTTAGATCTACACATAAAATTCTCCTCCAAAACTTTTTGAGGAGAAGCTGGCGGTTTGAGCAAAGACCCCCTCTGGTAGGGGTGCAACTCGGGTCGGTTCGGTTCGGTTTCACTCAGAACCAAGAACCAACCCATATAAGGCCGGTTCCAAATATTTGGAACCGGAACCGGCCCGCGATTCTAAAATGTAGAATCGGAACCGAACCGGAAATATCGGTTTGGTTCCGGGTCAGTTCTCGGTTCTTTAAATGTTCAGATTATATTTATTAAGATTATATTTATTCAGATTATATTTAAAATAAAAATTTGAGTTGGCTTCATGCAATTAATGGTTAGTTGTGAATTTGTGATGTTTCATTCACCGTAGTGGCTGCTGACATGCCTTAAATTGATGCTTTTAGGTTAAATTGCTTCCAAACTAAGGCTTGAATAGTCTAAATTTAGTGAAGTCTAAGCTTCTAAGTTCTAACCCTATATTTATAAAGGGTTATAAGTGCAAAAGATAGATCCAAACATTCATTTGCATATAATAAGTATTAACAATGAAACAAATGAATGTCCTATTTCAACAGCAGCTCAGAAGATCTAAAAGGAAACAACAGCAGCTATTCACATGTTAAATTCTTTAAAATGCACAGTTGACTACTTGACTAGATAACATATTGTGGCAGAAAAAGCACCCTAGACAAGAATTTTAATATTATTTTAATATTTTAAATCGCCATAGTCTGACAGTCACATTTAATTCGTTTCAGCCTTTCAGGCTTTTCGCTTTCAGCTTTACTGCTTTATAATTCCAGATTTCCAGGCTTAAATATTACAGATTTACTCATTTACAGGTTACAACAGTTTTTAATTTCTTACGGATTATCGACCATTTCAGACTGTTCATCTTCCATCTTGTAACAGATATTTTCTTGTTCTAGGAACTAAAAATGTGTGTTCAAGCAGTCCCAAAAATCTTTTGCGATCTTACACGCACTGTAGGTCATGGCAAGGTGAGAATTTAGGGAATTCATAAGGTAATCCCTACAAAAATTCTCGTCTTTGCTCCACTGATATTCATCCACATCCTCACGGGTAGTGGCGAAGTCACTGAGAACGGTGTAGAAAATTTTACGTTCTTTCATTCCTAATTGAACATACATTTTCAACCTGAGAAAGTCAGTGGTGTCGAAAGACTGCAACTTGACAATGTCGAGCGCACTTTTCATTGATATTTTTTTAGATTTAAACAGGAATAAAAAAAATTCTAGAACAAGGTAACCTGAACTGTGCGGAGACGTGTCCAAAAATTTTGGATCCAACCAGAGAGTATTTGCTCCCCCTTTTTCGGCTAAGCACAATCGTCAAAGACTAGAATCGATCAGCACACCTTCCTCAATAAAAGAAACACGCCTTAGCTTGGATATGAGCTACCAAGTTTTGCTGATGAGGGGATAGGCAAGATCCAACAATAGTATTATTTTCCTAGATCTGAATGCGAGAACTATTGTTATCCCCTCCAGGATCTTAGATCTACACATAAAATTCTCCTCCAAAACTTTTTGAGGAGAAGCTGGCGGTTTGAACAAAGACCCCCTCTGGTAGGGGTGCAACTCGGGTCGGTTCGGTTCGGTTTCACTCAGAACCAAGAACCGACCCATATAAGGTCGGTTCCAAATATTTGGAACCGGAACCGACCCGCGATTCTAAAATGTAGAATCGGAACCGAACCGGAAATATCGGTTCGGTTCCGGGTCGGTTCTCGGTTCTTTAAATGTTCAGATTATATTTATTCAGATTATATTTATTCAGATTATATTTAAAATAAAAATTTGAGTTGGCTTCATGCAATTAATGGTTAGTTGTGAATTTGTGATGATTCATTCACCGTAGTGGCTGCTGACATTCCTTAAATTGATGTTTTGAGGTTAAATTGCTTCCATACTAAGGCTTGAATAGTCTAACTTTAGTGAAGTCTAAGCCTCTAAGTTCTAACCCTATATTTATAAAGGGTTATAAGAGCAGAAGATAGATCCAAATATTCATTTGCATATAATAAGTATTAACAATGAAACAAATGAATGTCCTATTTCAACAACAGCTCAGAAGATCTGAAAGGAAACAACAGCAGCTATTCACATGTTAAATTCTTTAAAATGCACAGTTGACTACTTGAGTAGATAACATATTGTGGCAGAAAAAACACGCTAGACAAGAATTTTAATATTATTTTAATATTTTAAATCGCCATACTCTGACAGTCACATTTAATTCGTTTCAGCCTTTCAGGCTTTTCGCTTTCAGCTTTACTGCTTTATAATTCCAGATTTCCAGGCTTAAATATTACAGATTTACTCATTTACAGGTTACAGCAGTTTTTAATTTCTTTCTTTTAATTTTTTTTAACAATTAATTATTTATAGGTTTACTAATAATCAATTCGGGTCGGTTCTCGGGTACCTGACCACAGGACCCGAGAACCGAACCGAACCGTCGGTTCTATTTTTTTTAGAACCGTACCCGACTTGGTCAGTATGAAAACCGACCCAAACCGACCTATTCGGTTCGGTTTCGGTCCAGTTTTCGGTTCTTTGGTTACTCCTGCACACCCCTACCCTATGGATTGCACATTTTCCTCCTCCAAATCCTGGACTTTCTCCACTAGCACGTGGATGATGCAGACCGGGACCAAGAAATAAATATATCCCTGTATTTCTGATTTCTACCAAGGATGCCCTCCTTTACTGGATCCGATCTGGACGGGCGGTTGAGAACCCCCTTTTTTCAGCAATCGGCACAGAGGCAGGAAGGGAAAAATTTCCAATATAGCCCTAGAAATAACCGATAGTATAAGTTTAGCCCCATTTTAATAATCCTTCCCAATCTAGCCCCTTTTTCTTAATTAAGAATTTTTATTACTTTAATCCGGATTAATGAATTTCCAGTATAGCCTCTTAATTCTTATAAAGTATAAATATAGCCCTTTTTTGAAAAAAATTCTCACTCTAGCCCCTTTTAAATTAATTTGATGGAACGATTAGAAGTTGTCGGGAGTTCAAGACTTTTGAAAAATTTAGTAAGGCTTAAATAAAACATTCCTCAACAATTAAAATTGAATGTTTTAATAACCATTCACAAACTACGAAAGTAATAAATATTCTCATAAACATTCTCAAAATAGAGATTCTCATAAACAATTTTCAAAATAAACACTAATAAATATTCTCCAATTAAACTAAACAAATAACTAGTTCATTTGCAAAATAGCAGATGCTAACAGCTTGTGCATCCATTCTTCGCTACAGCTACTGCATTCCTTCATAATGCCTGAAAAAAATTAAAAATAAACATTAATACATATATTTCAGATATTGATTTGTATATGAAATGTAATAAAATTTTATAAACAAATAATTTCTTACCTTCGATTTTCTGGATTTCTGGGACATGTTGATCGATTGTGTCCCAATTCTTTACAAATACCAGATCTTCTATTAGTGCGATCAATATGTTCATCCATTGTATTATGATGTCGGCGAGATTGTGGGCGTCAAGTCTTTCGTATTAAAGTGGGTGGTTGGAGCTCAATAATTATACAATCAATATTCGCTGGGTAGGACCCGGAGGCATCGACGGTCGGGGTTGGACCAGCCTCGGGCTAGCTTGGGCCTGAAGACCAGAAGAGCGCTCGTGCCGGAGGAGCTCCCGCCTAGGAGCAGGCGAGATCCCGCCCGTGGGCAGAAGCGGGCGAGAAGGCGTTGAGTGGTCTCAACGCCGCGCTGAGTGAGCTCCACTCACTCAGCGCGGTGGTCAGCAACAAGGGCGCTGAGTGAGCTCCACTCACTCAACGCCGTGGTCAGCAGCCAGGGCGCTGAGTGAGCTCCACTCACTCAGCGCGGTGGTCAGCAGCAATGGCGCTGAGTGAGCTCCACTCACTCAACGTCATGGTCAGCAGCAAGGGCGCTGAGTGAGCTCCACTCACTCGACGTCGTAGCTAGCAGCAAGGGCGTTGGGTGAGCTCCACTCACTCAACGTCGCGTCCAGCAGCGATAATGTCAAGATTGGAGGAGCTCCCGCCTGGAAACGGGCGAGAGCGTTCACCGTCGGTCAGCCGGGACCCTCTTCTAGCAGAGTCGGCGAGAAGGATTGCGTCTCGTAGAAGGCGGGAACCGGCTCAGCTTGATATTTCGACACTCCTTTTTAGCTCTCGCCAAATGAAGGCGAGAGGGTTCTCGGCATAGAGTTCTCGCCGAGTAGGGCCCAGGGTCCGGGGTAAAATGACTTAATTACCCTTGGGTAAAAATATCCTTATACCCCTAGGAGCTGCGTTTAATATTTTCTGGACAGCGAGATTTGGCTATTGGCAGACCGGCCAGAGGTATTTCAGTAATTTTAGGTCAGCAGAAGGCTATAAATAGACCCATAGGGGCTCCTTAGAAAGCGGACTCTCATTTTTCTCTGAATCTCTAGTCCTTTCTGAGGATCTCCTAGCCCAGCTTTTGGCTTTGGAGGGGAAGCTCTCAGAGATCTTCCGGGTGTGGGGTGGGACCTCCCTACTGAGGTTTTGGTTATGAAATCTTCATCAACACCCGGAGCTCGGCTCGGCCCCAGGTAGACCTGCTGCACAGGCTCTCATCTAGCTGGCAGGTCCGAAGGCTCTCCTGTGGGGGAGAGGTTTGGTCGTGAAATCTTCATCAACACCCCGAGCTCGGCTCGGCCCCAGGTAGACCCGCTGCGCAGGCTCTCATCTAGCTGGCAAGTCCGAAGGCTTGCCTGTGGGGGAGAGGTTTGGTAATGAAATCTTCATCAACACCCCGATCTCGGCTCGGCCCCAGGTAGACCCACTGCACAGGCTCTCATCTAGCTGGCAGGTCTGAAGGCTCTCCTGTGGGGGAGAGGTTTGGTTGTGAAATCTTCATCAATACCCCGAGCTCGGCTCGGCCCCAGGTAGAACCGCTGCGTAGGCTCTCATCTAGCTGGAAGGTCTGAAGGCTCTCCTGTGGGGGAGAGGTTTGGTTGTGAAGTCTTCATCAACACCCCGCGCTCGGCTCGGCCCCAGGTAGACCCGCTGTGCAGGCTCTCATCTAGCTGGCGGGTCTGAAGGCTCGCCTGTGGGGGATAGGTTTAGTGTTTAGAAATGTTTCGACACGGATGTTACAGGCTAGGCAAAAGACACACCCTGAAGACAGACCCAAAAGGGTCTCGGCCAAGAAAGGTCCCGGTCGGGAGAGGTCTCGTCCAGGAGAGGTCTCGACCAGGAGATCCTTGTTGGGGGATCTCGCCAAACGAAGTTCCCAGCGGGTCTAGGAAAGGAGACCCGATCAATCGCGCAAGGCACAGAGGGGCGGTCTTCCCTTAACATATGAATGACACTCATGACAAATAGATCTCGACAGAATGCGGGAACGACGTGTTTAAGCCTTGAGCTCTCGGCAGGTTCTCACCTATCAACCGCTAAGAGAGGCTATCCTAGAGGGGGCCAGGGGCTTCAGCCGGAGCTCTCTTGAGCAGCGTTCGTTATCAACAAAAAATAAAGAGGGGTACAAACACTAACAATTTATATATGCAAATATGGTTACAAAAATCAGAGCGTCTCGCTCATTACAAAAAAAAAAGAAGAGAAGAAGAGAAGAAGAAACCCCTCAGGGAGAAGCGCTATATCCGCTCGAGCTCCCGCTCGAGGTCCCGCTCGAGCTCCTGCTTGAGCTTCTGCGGGAGCTCTCGCCCGAGCTCTCCCCAGATGTCTCGACAACAGTCGTGGGGTATCTCGGGACGTCCGGGGCGGAGAGTCGGGCGCGCCGGGGGGCTTCGGGATAGGATCGAAGAGCCAGGGAATGAGCTGGGGAGCGGTCAGGGTCTCGCCACCCTCGTACAGGCATCCCACATCCCGCAGCGTCTCGATCATAAGTCTGGCCGTCGCCTAGGCGTTGACCTATAAGAGCTTGTCGATATCATACTCAGAATAACTCTGGCTCTTCAGTCTTTCATCAAGCGTGGGAGGGGGCGGGACCGCAGCTGCCGCCGTATCGAGGCGCTTGACTTTGTGCTTCAGCAGAGCGTTCTCGCACTCCACCCCAGCCAGTTGCGCACGGAGCACAATGACCTGCGGAGAGTCCGACATAAAAGCATTCTTTCAGTAGCGAGAACGAGGGTATGGATCTCATAGGTGAGAACAAAGGTCAGAAAGGGTCTCTCTTACCTCCTCCGTCGGGCGCTGGGACAGAAGACGCTGGGCGTTCTCTAGCTCAGTCTTCAGAGCCGCCGCCCAAGCCACCGCTTCCTCTCTCATCTTGTACATATCGAGGAAGTTCTGGTCGATGGTGATGCTTCGGCGAGCACACATGTGTGCAAGCTCGAACCCACGCATCAGAGCCCGGATGGAGTCAAAAGCGAGGAGGCGAGTGGGCAGTTGGTCGTACAGGCCCGCGAACTCCCGGCTGTAGAGGCCATAACCCAGCGCGAAGGCCTCGCCGGTGACCTCGTCACGCTCTGCCCATCTTGGGATCAGCGTCAAGAGGGATATTCGGTTGGCCTCCGGGTCCCATTATAGCAAGGGGCTCCCTTCCGCATCAAGGCTCTTCACGCCTAAACCAAAGTTCCTATGCCCCTTCAGCACAGGCTTGGGCAGGAGCTTGGCAGAGCTCTCGGCAGCCACTAGCTCAGCGCCTACCTCGCCACCTGCCTCAATCGCGGCCAGAGGGTTCTCGGCGGGGGCCCCAGCACTGCTCCTGGTGATGTCCCTTATCTCGCCGACCTCCGCTAAAATCTCGGCGAAGGACTGGCCCGACGAGAGAGGTCGGGCGGGCGAAGGCACCTTAGACTTCCCCTTCTCGGCAGCGGACGGTTTTGGCCTCTTCATCCGCTGAGACGAAAAGTCACTGGGTTTCCGCTTCTCGGCACCAGACGGCGGAGGCGGAGCTGGCTTGTCCCGACAAGCGCGGGCCTCAGACTTTGCGAGAGCCAACGGATCTCTCGCAGTCTGGCCCTCGGCAGCTTGCGTCTCAGGGAAGGGCTGGCGAAAAGGGATCTCCCGCTCTCCTGCAAGGACAACACAGTAACACTCAGCATTGAGGTAGGACGTGTTTACCGGACAAAAGAAAGAAAATACGAGATCTCACCTTGCAAGGAAGAATGGGGGGAAGAGAGTCGACGTCCCGCCTAAGGAAGAGGACGTCAAACTCCTTGGTCCCAAAGAATTCAAGGAGTGCGCTCTTGCGGGACCCGAGGGCTGGCGGCTTGTAGGAGGCATCCTCATACTGAATCGGCGCAAGCGGAACATTCCCGAAGTCACCAGAGACGAAGACAAACTTCTCGCCCTAGTGATGATGCTTGTTGGCGAGACCGGATTGTCTTTAGTAGCTGCCCGGAGAAGAAGACGACTCCTCCCTTCGCGCGGAAGGTAAACACCTTCCGGAAGATTGAAAGGATGAACTCTATCCTCTCGGATCGCATGTAGGAGATGAACGCTACAAGGATGGCGACCGAGTTTGTATTCAGCTGTACGGGAATGACTCCGTAGTAAAGGAGGGCCAGACGCATCTCCGGCCAAAGAGGGAGGCGAAATCCCACCTCGAAGTGTTCGAGGGGGATCGCGAGCTCCCCCTCTCGAGCGGTGTTCACCCTGTCGTTATTGCCTGGGTTTCTCGCGGCGAAGCTGGCAGGAATGTATCGGGAGGTAATCAGCCGATACTCCTCCAGGTTCAGACGGCATAGCGGAAATTGGTGCTTCCGGAAAGCTTCCGCGCAATTAGAGCGTCCCTCGTTCTCTCCTGGCATTGTGTCTAGAGTATTCGAAGGCGAAGTCGCAAGATAGGAGGCAAGAGGGAGAGACCAGCCGAGAAGTAAGGGAAGGGAGGCAAAAGCAAGATGTTCTCGGCTGAGCGCGAGAGCAAAAAGAAGAAAAGTGAAGGTTCCGGGCTAGGGAAATAAATGTGGTGGGTAGATCAACCTATTTATATGAAGCCGGGATAAATGATGTTTTTCCCAGAAAGGGCGACGGAGGTACATCTGTCATGCCCTAAGTCAACGGCGCCTCGGTTCCTCGCCCGAATTGACAGTGACTGATCGACAACCCGAGTTCACGCAAGCTAGCTGTTAGAATCACATAGCATGACAGACACGGAAGCAAAGAATGTTCTCGTTATGCGAGACCTAAGATAATAGCAGTAACAATAACAGTTAACTAATGAAAGCAGTTCATAAGGTTGCAAGCGGTCCGAGGTTCAAAATAAAATTAAAAGACAGGGTACATGACGAGAAGGGAAGGCCAGAGGAAAGAAGGGGCAAGATATCAGGAATCAATAAGGCTCCCAGTGCCAGCGTCCTCGCTCTCGCTATCGGGTCCTCGGAGGCGCCAGTGGGTTGAAGTAGGAGGAGAGTACGGTGCACCCTAGATTGATCCGACGAGCTTGGTCTTGTATCCGCGCAAGGCACCTCCCGGGAGAAGATCCCGCAGTAGGGCTGCCCGGCCACTCCGTTTCGCTTAGGAAGTAATCTCGCTCCAAGGCCTCCAACCTTTGCTCCACCGACCTGTGAAACTCTCTCGCCGCGTAGGCCTGGGCCCGCTCCCGTCGTGCGAGTTTGGAGAGGATGGTCGCGACCCTTTTACCCCGCCTTCTCGCTCTTCCTTCGCCAATCAAGATTCCTTCCATTTCGTCAAAAGAAGGGAAGGGGGAGCTGTCGCCGTCCTCCTCCTCCCGATCTCCATCATCATCCTGATCCTCGTCAGCTCCTGATTGCAGGTCCGGATCTCCTGAGAAGACAGCCTGGCGGTCAGTGCGAGAACAGGGTAAAAGCAGTAGCAGTGTGTGGCATACCTGCAGCATGGCGAGAGCCGTCGGCCGGTGGAAGGCGGGAAGGCCCGGGCTCTCCCTCGGCATCCCTCCCGAACAGGAGATGGAGTGGCTTTCCACGGCCCGGACGGAAGATCTCGCGCTCCCTCACGGAATGGTCGGCCTCCGGCGTCAATGATGGGTCAACAGGCGACTCCCCTGCGTGTGTGTGGGGATTGGCTGCTTTATCATCACGAGGGGCAACCCCTACGTCAGTTCCCTGCAAGGTAAGACCCGGGCGGGCGGAAGCAGGCGCTGCGAAAGTCCCACCCAAGGGTTATAGTGACAAAAAATGGGCAAAAGAGAGGAGGGGCTACCTGGAGGTCCTGAACCGTCGGCAGGAGCCCCTTACGGATCCTGTGGCTGATCCTCAGGCAGGCGAGACGTCGATGGGTTCGATGGCACAAGCGGGAGCCCAGCATCACCTTCTGGGACTACATGCCAAGAAAGGATCAGAGACTAACTCTTAAGTACAGCAGTCCGCTAGTCCGCGAGACATACCCTTCTGCAGCAGAAGAGGATCGGCCGCACGACTTGGAGAGGGAGTGGGAGAGGCTCAGTGTTCTCGCAAGGGGTCCCGATGGATCTTCTTCTTCTTCTTCTCTTTCGACGGCGGCGGAGGCTCCACAGTAGGCGCCTCTCTCGCCAGCCAAGGAGCCACTAGGGCACTATTGGCGAGGGCTCGCGCCTGCGCCGCCTTTATGCGGTCCTGAAGGTTCTGCGAGAGTGGCTTGCCAGCTTGTTTGGGGCGCATTGCGAGGTCACGCGAAATCCCAAGAGAGCAGCAACGATCATGGGCAGATTTACAGCCGTCTATCAACGCATATATATATATATCCGCGGCAGGGCCCACCAATAGATTCTCTTTGTAGGAAGTGACACATGCCCTACGAATATTTATGGGTTGGACGTGTCTTTTCGAGCGCAGAGCTAGCTCAAAAAGAGCGGGGATTGTGTACAACCCATATTCGCTAGGTAGGACCCGGAGAAATCGACGGTCGGGGTTCGACCAGCCTCGGGCTAGCTTGGGCCTGAAGACCAGAAGAGCTCTCGCGCCGGAGGAGCTCCCGCCTAGGAGCAGGCGAGATCCCACCCGTGGCCAGAAGCAGGCGAGAAGGCGTTGAGTGGTCTCAACACCGCGCTGAGTGAGCTCCACTCACTCAGCACGGTGGTCAGCAGCAAGGGCGCTGAGTGAGCTCCACTCACTCAACGTCGTGGTCAGTAGCCAGGGTGTTGAGTGAGCTCCACTTACTCAGCGCGGTTGTCAGCAGCAAGGGCGCTGAGTGAGCTCTACTCACTTAACGCCGTGGTCAGCAGCAAGGGCACTGAGTGAGCTCCACTCACTCGACGTCGTAGCCAGCAGCAAGGGCGTTGGGTGAGCTCCACTAACTCAACGTCGCATCCAGCAGCGACATCGTCAAGATTAGAGGAGCTCCCGCCTTGAAACGGGCGAGAGCGTTCACCGTCGGTCAGCCGGGACCCGCTTTCGGCAGAGTCGGCGAGAAGGATTATGTCTCGTAGAAGGCGGGAACCAGCTCAGCTTGATATTTCGACACTCCTTTTTAGCTCCCGCCAAATGAAGGAGAGAGGGTTCTCGACATAAGGTTCTCGCCGAGTGGGGCCCAGGGTCCGGGGTAAAATGACTTAATTACCCTTGGGTAAAATTACCCTTATACCCCCAGGAGCTGCGTTTAATGTTTTCTGGACAGTGGGATTTGGCTATTGGCAGACCAACTAGGGGTATTTCAGTAATTTCAGGTCAGCAGAAGGCTATAAATAGACCCATAGGGGCTCCTTAGAAAGCGGACTCTCATTTTTCTCATAATCTCTAGTGCTTTCTGAGGAGCTCCTACCCCAGCTTTTGGCTTTGGAGGGGAAGCTCTCAAAGATCTTCCGACTGTGAGGTGGGACCTCCCTGCTGAGGCTTTGGGTCAGTCCTAGGTCGTTAGCAACCAGTCAAGGGGCGGGGCTTGAGAGAAGTAGGTGTTGGCTGTACCCCTGTTTTGAACATTCGTTGAGGTCAATTTTTGGCTCCAACAATAATACCTCGTGTTGCGTCTAATGGTTGTCACCCTGTAATATCTAGAATACCATGGAAACTTCCACTTTACGTATTTTTGTAACTGGATACTGTATAAAAGTCTGATTCCAACGACTCATGTGAACAACATATAGATGCAAGTGATGCAATCATATGAGCACAAGGGACGTGGTATAAGGCTATACTATGACAACTACATGAACATTGATCCTCAGTGAGCAAATTGAATGAATGAATTGTCAACAATTACACGATCAACCCAACTATGATCAACTGAAATTTATCGTTCAAATATTTCTTTAACTCTATTTTGAGTTTCAGAAATATTTTCATCATCCTCATTATCAAGGGAGTCGTCACTTTTGTTATCATCCAGTTCATTTAAATCAACATCTAATCCTTGGTACTGATACACTTCGCACTCATCAATTTTGAATTCAAGACCATCAGACATGATTATAATACCCAAAAAATACTGAATTTTAAAAAAACATTTATTAATAACTAATTAAATCACTTCTTAATAAATAAATCTTTGTTATTAAATCATAAAAAATATACTAAACATTTAACTTATTAAGCAAAAAACTAATAACTTTTTGCTTTTAAATCAAAAAATAATTAAAGAATAAAAAATTTAAATTACTAACCTGCAAGCTGTAGATAGCAAATCTTTATGTGAAGATATGAAAGTTTACTTTGTGTGGTTAGCTATGAGGCAATATGTTTTTTTATAGGCTCTCAAACAAGTAAAAGAAGTTTCAAAGCGGTGTGGGACTAAACTATAGGCTCAAAATTTCTTAGAGAGTGAGAAAAGAGGGCTAGAGTGGGAATTGTTATCAAAAGAGGGCTATACTGGGAATTTGTTAAGCCATATTTAATTAATTCATATCCTTAATTATATAAAACGCAGGTTACGACATTTAAAATAAGAAAAAGGTGCTAGATTGGGAAGGATTATAAAAACTGAGCTAAACTTATACTATCGGTTATTTCTGGGGCTATATTAGAAATTTGTCCGGCAGGAAGGGGTAGATCTAGGTTTGTGGTAAGAACTCCGATAGATCTGGATCTGGAAGAACTCGGGCGGGATCTCCTTTTTCAGTCGGTAGTGAGCAAATCAGCAATAGGAGTCTGCGGCTGCCCTAGATCTGCAGTGGCCCGGAGAAAAGAAAAAACCGCGAGAAAATCAGCGACGCGGGAGACCTAGCGACGACCTAGAGATCAGCGACAAATATGTGATCTCCGCCTCCTCGAGAAGCTATGGCGCTGAGATCTATGTCAGGCGACCAAAGCGCAGAGGCTTACGGGCTGGTATCATACATGAGTTCGTTTCGCTGGAGCGGCGAAGCATTCTCGCAAAAATCAGTAGCGGGGCTCAGGAAAAATTGCAAAACGGGAGGGCCGAAAAACGAGAGCACGGGAGGTAATGGGAGAGCGGAAAACCTAATTTCGTATCTTGAGAATGTTGAATTTCCGCCCAAGATAGTACACAATGACACATAAGATGTGGAATGACCATTTATAGTATATATCTCCAGCGTAGAGTCATGTCATCGAATGACACGAAACCCAATAGATCGTTCTGAGTCAGTCTCGACACATGCAGACAAATAATTAATTTCATAACAAAAAATGATATCATGGGCGAATAAAATTGACTCCAAATTGGTACCAAACTCACTAAAAACATCAAAACTCAATTTGTACTAAGCAGTAACATGTTATTTACAAATTAGTAACATCAAAATTGGAAGTTTAATACCTGTAGACGGTTGATGAGTTAGAAATTTTTGTGAGGGCGCCTGAACGTAGAGGATGTCAACCTAGATAGTACACTGAGTACCAAAAAGTAAGAATAAAAAAAAATTGGTGGGAAATCCTTGCTTCCGACAGATGCTGGAGATTTAAGGAAATGAGCTTACCTGGCGAGAGAATGTGGAAGCAAACTATAAGGCCGGGCAGAGGTGTATCCTGATGCTGATTTTTTTGATGACTCAAAAATACTGATTATATATTCTTCTCCTTTATTCCTAGCAAGAACACATTAGCTATGAAACTTACATGAGATGTATTGACTTCTCTAAAAGAAACCTGACTACAGTTTTGTTTGTAAGGAGAATCCTGTAAAAAGGTAGAAAGGAGGAAGATAGGGTCGAAGAAGCTTACCAGCTTGTCCGGAAAGAGAGAGGCAGCCGTGAGATATTGAGAAGGCTTGGGAGGGAGCGACGGTGATAGGGCATCTGCAGAGTCGTGATGGCGAGGGGGAGGGGGTTTCGATTTCGTGCGGGGTCGAGCGAGTCGGCAGAGCAGAAGACCTCTCCGATCATCGGCGATGTCGAGGACATCGTGAGAGAGAGAGAAGCCGGCGAGGTCGCCGAGGATCGTGTGATTGAGAGAAGCCGACGACGAAGACCTCAGATGCAGTGGGGATACCTGGAGGTGCCGGCGACAAAGACCTCCTTAAAGAAAGTTGCAGCTGAACTTTGGCGTGTCGGAGGACTCGCAGGCGCTCTGATCGCAAGTTGGGCGCAGCGAGGGGGAGATGGAATCTGCCCGAGGCTAAAGTTTGGTAGAGGCGTAAATAAACCACTAATTTGTATGGGAGATTTGCCGCCAAAAATTTAGGTGTGAGTAATCAGAGGGATTCAAATTAAAGCAGAATTTAGGGTCATGATTGAGAAATCATAGGGATTCAAAATAAAGTTATTTTGATGGCTTTGATTAAATAGGAGGAATTTATTGGAGAGTTTAGATTGAATGTTGAGTCTTAAAGAAAGCACAAAAGCCCTCAACCATACTTTTTTTTAAAATAGTAATACACACACACGGGTGCCCGACACGGGGCTCCGCCCCTATGACAATGCACGACAGTACCCGACCGGCGACGACGGACTTCGCACGCCCCATTAAGACGGGCTGCGCCCGCATAAAAGCGGACTACGCCAGCAACATATACATACGAGTACTCAAAATGATAGTAAAAAAATATACATAAATATTACAAATTTTTTTTTCTAAAACAATATAAGTTTTGACCTACAAATTTTAATTTTGACTTAAATAAAGTTGATTGTTTAAGGTGATTGTTATCCGCAAAACAGTTTTGGTTATCAACGTTCTATTTTATGTGTTTTTTCTCTCCCAAAAGTTAGATAATCGCAAAACAGTTTTGGCTATCCGTGCTATTTTTTTCTCCCCTTATCTTACATCATTTTTGAGAGGCATGTTCAATTTTTTCCGAGATCAAATGAGTGTTATATTTGATGAGATCCCTCTTAGTAGCGCTAGCCGCACCTCATGTGTGGGTTACCGTTATCCAAAGAGCCTCCACTAATGTCGTAACCATCGGAGGTGTAACCGTCGCGACAACTGCTATCATCACCGCCACCATCGCCGACATCACCGCCACCATCGCCGTCGTCGCTGTCATCACCGCCGCCATCTCCACGGCCACTGCATCCATCACTGTCATCACCGCCGCCATAGTTGTCATCATCGCCGCCATTGCCGTCATCGTCGTCGCCATCACCGTCATCATTGCCGTCATCGCCGTCATCGTCGCCGCCATTGCTACTAGAGATTTGAGCAGTTGTGGTCGCAATGTTGAAGATGTTCTAAACTCATGTGAGCATAACTCGTCATAGAATCCGAAAGTATAAGAATATACGCGCATTTTTGAACTGCGTCTTATACGTGCATTTTCATGAGAAGTGTTCAATAAGAAAGTTGTAGATCTCGACGAGATCTACAACTTTAATGTTGAACATCTTTTGATTTGAAACAGTTTAGACTCTGATTTGGGCCCCGAAAAAAGTCACGCCGAAAATCTGTACGGACAACTCGTTCCGGACGTTTCTTTTTTCGGGCCCAAATTGGAGGCCTAAACTGCTTTAAATCAAAAAATGATCAACATGAAAAGATAAGATCTACAACTTTCATGCTGATTACTTTTTCAAATGAGAAACATTTGACGCTCAAAATACAAAAATGCAAAAATTACAATAAAGAAAGATTGGTTTGCTAGTAGTAATTTTTGGGAAGAAAAAAAAATGCAAAAAAATTACTGAATCTGTTTTTTTTTTGTTTGCTAGTAACGAAAATGAGTTTGCTAATAACAACACTCATTTTTTTGAATTTAAATAAATGTACATCATTATTTTTAATTTTTTGATAGTGTAATTACTAGAATGAATTTTGTATTTTAATTTTTTGAAATAAATTACAATATATATCAAATCATTAAAATATAAAAGGGATAACATAATTGTTATTTTTGAAATGTGTGATGAAACTATGAAAGACGATTTTTCTTTTATAATAGTGAAAGGTATATATAGACATTTTGGACTATTAAATCAAATTTATTGACAAATTCAAAACCAAACAGTACTGCCAAATAAATGATAGTATTGAAATAACAAAAAAGATTAATTTATTTTATTAATTCTTTTTTTATTTTAAAATAAATGAATTCATTTATTTTGAAATAAATAAAATTGAAAAAGCAAACATTAATTAAGGTTGAGCTTTTAAAATATATTTCTGAAACTGCTTTTTCTGTTTGATTTCTTTTGAGGTTCGATCCCGTTTGACCCCAGTTTTTATGAATACAGATCTTCAATTCTAGTTATGTAGACTCAGGCTTTGTTTGGGAGGACTTATTTTTACTGATCAAGCTGTTACGATCGCATGAACTGAACCTTAATTTAAGATCCGGTTCATGCGGTCGTAACCGTTTTACCGGTGAAAATAAGTCCCTCCAAACGAAACCTCAATTTCTTTCGAAAAAATGAAATCTAACTTGCTGATAATTCTATTTTTTGTCTTCTTTCTCATTAAGAAATTTATCGTTCATAATTTATAAGATTTTATTAGTTTACACCAAAATTTGAAAATATAGAATTCTAACCCTACATAAATTAATTCCATGAGAAATCATGATCAGTAACAAAAATAGAGAATTAACAGTACTCAAAAGGATCGAGTAAAACCTTTGCATATATATATAACGTACAGGAGGGTTAGGGCGGTGCCCATTCTTTAAAATTTTAATTAATGAAATCAAAATTTGAAAAACTTTTGACAATTAAATCAAATTATATATTATATACTATCTATACATCACAAAAGCATCACAGATCCAGTTAATTGAGAGTAGTTCAAATATGACTATTTACACCCCAAATTTTTTTTTTTGAATATTTTGTCTTTTTGCTATTATTTATTTGTACCACAATTTTTTCTCCTAATACTCACCTCAATTTCTCAACCCCAACATCCGGAGTCGTGATTTTCCTCACTCAATCCGACTGCTCTCATCGCCTCCATCGCCGGCTTCCGCGATCGCCGGTTCCGTCGCCTACATCGCCGGTTTCGTCTGGTCCATCGCCGGCCTCTGTCGACTACATCGCCGTCCTCCGTCCACTCCAACGTCGGATTCCGCCATCGTCGTCCTCCGTCGACTCCAACGCCGGATTCCGCCATCGCCGGCTTCCGTCGCCTACATCGCCGGTTCCGTCGCGACCATTGCCGGCCTCCTTCGCCTTCAGTTGCGGCTTCCGCTTCTCAGATCGTCTTCCCTCGTTGATTCCGCCGGATTCCATAACTTCCTTGACCGTCATTTTTGCCATTTTTCCAGGCCTCCTACTTCACTGCAGCAACGAATATTAGGTTAAACATCATCTTTCGAGTCACTGAAATCCTGCAGCCGATCCTCCAACCCTAGGTAAACTCACATCAATTTTTTCCAAATTGTGTTAATTTTGAAAGAATTGAATTCATATATACAAATATGTACTCTTTTTGGCATGATTTTGGACTCTTATAAACATAAATTTTTGGCTTTATTGAACATATTAGATTCATTTTTTGTTTCTTTTATATTTTGAATTTTCAAAATTTTGGGGTGCAAATAAACAAATTGGACTACAAATATAGGTTTTGGACTGCAAATAACGATGGACTGCATATAGCGATAATTGGACTACATATTACAACACTCTTAATTAATCACTTAGCAATAATCACTTACACATCACAAAGGCTCTATTTGGGACAGCTTAGGATGATGAATAAGCCGCTAATTAAAAATTGATGGTTGAATAGAGATTTTATATAATCAATGATGAATAAGCAGTCGACTGTTTGGATAGTTTGTCCAAAAATGCTTATCTAAAATTTCATTCATTCATAAGGATTTGTTTGTTTGTACGCGTTTTTTTTATCCGTGCACGATTTTTTTGCCTGGGGGCGATTTTTCGCTCGGACGTGTTTTTTCGCCCGTCACGATTTTTTTCGTCCAGTCAAGATTGTTTTCGCACAAACTGGTTTTTTTCGCCAGGTTGCGTTTTTTCGCTCGATCTCGTTCTTTCGCCCGCTCGATTTTTTTCAACCGGGTGCATTTTTTTTTGCGGGCGCAATTTTTTCGCCCGACCGCGGTTTTTTTCGCCCGGACGCGTTTTTTTCGCTCGAGCACGTTTTTTTCCGTCCGATCGCGGTTTTTTTCGCTCGGTCGCGGTTTTTTCGTCCGGGCGCGTTTTTTTCGCCGAGACGCATTTTTTTGTCGTGGCGCGTTTTTTTTCGCCCGAGCGCGATTTTTTCGACCGACCGTGTTTTTTGTCCCCGGCGTAATTTTTTCTCACATGTGTGATTTTTTCCCCAGCAAAATTTTTTCAACCCGAAACACTTTTTTCGCCGGGAGAAAAACGAAAAAACGCGTTCGGATGAAAAAATCATGCCCGAGCGAAAAAAAGACGCCCCGGCAAAAAAATACACGTCCGAGCGAAAAAATCGCTTCTTAGCGCACCTGGGTGAAAAAATCATTTTCGTGCGAAAAAATCGCTTCCGGGCGAAAAAATCGGCGAAAAATTCGCGTTGGGGCGAAAAAATCGCGCCCGGGCGAAAAAATCGCGTCCGGGCGAAAAATTCGCGCTTGGGCGAAAAAATCACGCCCGGGCGAAAAAATCGCGCACGGGCGAAAAAACGCTTCCGGGCGAAAAAACGCGTCCGGGCGAAAAACGCGGTCGGGCAAAAAAAACGCGCCCGGGCGAAAAATACGCGCCCGGGCGAAAAATACGCGCCCGGGCGAAAAATAACGCGCCCGGGCGAAAAAACAACGCACCCGGGCGAAAAAATAATGCGCCCGGACGAAAAAATAACGCGCCCGGACGAAAAAATAATGTGCCCGGGCGAAAAATTAACGCGCCCGGGCGAAAAAATGCAACCGGGCGATAAAAATGTGCCCGGACGAAAAAATGCGCCCGGACGAAAAATTCGCGCCCGGGCGAAAAATTCGAGTCTGGGCGAAAAATTCGAGCCCGGGCGAAAAATTTGCGTCCGAACGAAAAAATCACATCCGGAGAAAAAATCACTCATATGGCTTTTTTTAAGAAATAAGCGCTTATGAGTAATCGTAAGCTGGACCCGGATAGCTTATAAAAATCAACTTATAATTTGTTTAAAATAAGTGATTTTATATAAGCTGCACAAACAAACAGCTATAAAACAACTTTTGCGTTTTAAGTAGAGATTATAGATCAGCATAAGTTGTCCCAAACAGAGCCAAAGAGAATCACAAGTTAATAATGTTGGAAATTATCCATTTAGGTGGACTCGATTTATCGAGACGTCCCGGTAAGGTCGTACGTGAATTTTAAGTCTATTCGGACTCCCACGAGTGTGCGTTAATTCAGTCTGACGAACGGTCGAAGTATTTGATAGGTGGGCCAGATCGTCTCGTAATTTCAGTCACGAACTCGGTCTCATCCTTGACACAAAATTTGATATAATCATGAAATCTATTTGATTTCATGGGGGTTTCATATTTGATTTATTTTGGATATTTATTGAAATTAATGCATTCAATTTTGTAACTCAAATTGGGATCTCTCCTATTAAAGGCCAAAATGAAACCTTGCAAGCTATCCTTTCATTTAGGCGTGAACAAGGGTGAAAATCCCGTTTGTTTTGGGAAACCGTCGGCTCCTTCATCTTCATCGTGAAAAGCTGCTGGCCGACGGCCACTGTTTGCTGCACAAATCATTGAACACCACCACCGTTGTTGCTCTCCTTCTTTTCCAGTTCTCCAGTAGAAGGCTTAAAAGAACGCCAAGTTCGCCGGAGTATATTGAAGCCACGGAATTGCCGACAGAGTTGGTTCTTTGTCGCCGGCAAGACTTCTCAGCCATTTAAGGTTTGAGAAAGAGAGCTCCTTCAGATCTGAGTCTCCATCCAGAGCGCCAGCAAGGACTCCTATTTCCGCCTATTTCCTGATCGTGAATCTATGTGTTGGTTTCCTGTTAATCGGAGAAGAGCCCACAAGATTTTGGATCTCTGTTTCAGGGATTTTCTCAGCCAGAGGGTCGGAACCTAGTTTCCTGAATAAGGAAAACTTGATCTTTTCTTAAAGTCGGCTTCAAGAGGAGTTTCTCCCAGGTATTCCTTTCACATCATCTTATTAGATAAGATGTCAATACTGTGATGAATTTTGCAAATGATACTTTGACTTTCATGGGAATCTCTTATCTTCATTTCATCTTATTTGGAATGAGTGTTTAGCTTATGTATAAATTTGGTGCTAACTACCTTTTCTCCCAGAGCTGGTCATTTTAGACAGACGTTGTATGTTGTGGAATTTGCTAACGTCGTGGACTACGTAAGGAAAAATACCTTGAGATTGTTGGGAATGGCCGCCACTATGAAGCACGAGCTGGAATCCAAGAACGATATAAATTGATAATCCGCACTTGAGCAATCGTTCGATCATGCTCACTTTAATTTTTGTGTTCATAAAGATAGGAAAATAAATTTCTGTTTGCACTCCAATTTGAGACTAATATAATTTGGTTAAATCGATCATATATGTTTATGTGTCACTGCATTTGTTATTAACTTTGATAATATTGTTTTCGCCGTAGCGATACATACACCATAAGTTTAATAGCAAATACCATAAGTTAACAAAACAATAATATTTCATTGAAAATGATACCAGATACATAGAAATCATTCCCGTCATTACGGATCAATAGAGATGAAATAGGTTTAAAAGAAAAATACATTCATCAAAGACATATTGATGACACATACATACTATAAAATTCCCCCACAAAGAAATTTCAGTACGTGCATGTTGTAGCAAATTGTTTTTCTCATATTCGATCATGACATGTAATCATTTCCCAGAAAATGGATACGCTTGAGGCACTTCAAGGGATCAAACGGTCTTCCTGCTGTATTACTCCCATATACACATTTACATGTCATAAGCTCCACAGCCAAGCAGATGCTTTCAACCAAAATGCAAAGCCTTGAAATTAATTGATGCATACATACTATATGGCATGCAGGATGCTCAAGTCTGGCCAAAACAAATGTCTAGTAAGCAACATTGTAGCCACCACCGTGGCCTTGGGAGGCCATCACTTCAAAAGAAGAGAGATCATTATTATAATAATAATTATTATTATTACTATTATTATTATTATTATGGGTTCAGAAGAAGATGAGAGAGAAAGGGAGAGGAAAGAGAGATATGGAATACACACCAGTGCTTGGAAGAAGGATAAGGAGGAGGAATGTCGGAACCATTATTCTTCTGGAGAACTTCATTAATATATTAATGCTAGCTAACTACAAATTATATATATTTCTATATATTGCCTGGAGTGTGTAGATTGCTGGCTCCTGGCCCTTATTTATACCAAAAAATTTTAGGTACGCATATAAAAGCACTTTATTTCGGGAAGACCTTGTGTTTTCCTTCAAAAAATTTTGCATTCACGTTTTCAGGGTTTGTGTCGGCAAGCAGTCGTTTTCTTCGTGTATGCTTCCCGAAATATCTTGGGCTTTTCCCTGTTTTCCCTGTTCCTCCCGGCGTAACTCTCGCAGAAAAGGTGAAAAAGCTTGGAACGAAGCTCAACCTGCCGACGCATATCTGAAACGAACCTTTCTCGTGGGCGGAGATCTGCATTTCGCGCCATTGCAGTCCGTAAGTATATGCTTCCCGAAATATCTTGGGTTTTTCCCTGTTTCTTGTTATTTGCTGAAGATTAAGAGTGATGTTTTTCAATTTTGAGGGTCGTTTAAGGATAAATTTATGTGTTCGGTTTCATTTCTGTGGTGGGAGGGGCCAACAAGACCTTCATCTGTCGTAGATCTATAGAGGAAGACTATATAGCACCTGAGAAGACGCAGGAAGTGGACAAGAATACTGTTCCATGTAATGAAACGATAAACACTGTAAGATACTGTCTTATTACTACCGTATAAATATGCTGAAATAAGACTGTATTACATGTGTAATACAGTAGTATTACTACTTTATCTATTGTCTTATTGGCAGGTGAACAAGGAGAAATTTGTGTTTCCTACAGTACATTCTGATGATGAGGCGTTCAAAATGTACTCAGAATATGCTCTTCAATGCGGATTTAGTGTATGAAAACAACATGTATTTTATTGGACACATACACGGATTATCAAAGGGCGAGAGTTCTCATGTTCAAATAGAGGCGTGTAACTGTACTTGTACAACCCCGTAGCCGGGCGAGTGAGACCCTCCCCAAATGTCAGCCTAGGGGCGTGCTATGGGCGACTCCGTTTGAGGGCGTGCAGGCACTTGTACCTACGTGTGGAGATTGTGTGTGGGAAGGCTTTATATGTATATATGAATACATATATTTATTAGATATAAATATATGTTTATATATATATATATATATATATATTATATATATATATATATACATATAAAGAGTGGGGAGGGGCCAAGGCTAAGGAGGAGGGCAACAATAAAAAGAAAACAAAAAAGAAATAAAAAGAGGAGAGAGAAGGGGGGAGAGGGCTGGAGGGAGGGGGAAAGAAATAAAAAAGAAAAAAGAAGAAGAGAAAAGAAGAGGCTCAGGTACAGGAGGAGGCAGAGAAATAGATAAAAAGCCCCTAGGGCTTTTCGATCCACCGGCTGGAGTTCCACGACGCTAGCGCCGCCCCCTCTCTCTGCGCCGGCAACCGCAAGGCAAGCCCTGCCCGAGCCTCCCTCCACCTTTCTCAGTCCAGGCCGCCGCCATGAGGGCTGCCCGAGCCTCCCTCCACCTTTCTCAGTCAAGGACACCGCCTGGAGCAACCCGACGCCGCCCCTCTCCCTCTCTCTCGGCTCTTTCTCCCTCTCCCGTCGGTCCCGTCGCCGGCCCAAGCAAGGGGTAGGTTAAAGCAAGGGGCAGGTCGAGCTCCTCCTCCCCACTCAGTCCAGACCACCGCAAGGGGAATCCAGCCCGAGCCGTCCCTTCCTTCTCCGATCAAGGCCGCTCGGGAGTGCTGCCCGAGCTCCTCCCCTCCTTCTCTGTCCAGGCCGTCGGCTAGGAAGAGCAAGTCGATCCCCCTTCCACCTCACTCCTCCTGTCCAGGCCACCGGAAAGCATCAGCTGGCTGCTCCTCTCAGCCTTTCTCTATTCTCTGTACATGCCTCCATCGCAAGGAGGAGAACCGCTCGGCCCCTCCACTCTCTTTTCTGTCCAGGCCGGCCACCAGAGGCCGCCCTATCCCGAGGTCGGCCATCTTCCCGTCGCCACCGGTAGCAAGCGGCTTGGAGTGGAGATTGGCCACCGCTACCTGTAGCAAGCTCGGCCTGGAGCAAGGCTCGGCCTGGAGTAAGGCTCGCCTCGGAATGGAGATCGGCCATCGACGCGGCCGCATGCAGTAAGATCGACCTGGAGCTCCTCTTCCGGCCCCGCCGCCAAGCACGCGACAAGGGTAACGATATTTCTACTTGGGCAGGTGAAGCCTCCAGTTTACACATTTGCATGGAAGCCCCTCTCCACCAACGAGTGGGGGAAGGGAGCTCTCCGACGGGTTGACATGTGCATCCCCACTATTAATTGCATTAGTACCCGAAAGCGTGGGTACGGGTTTAGGCATGCTGTGTGAAGCCCATCCGGACATGTGAGCCAGATTGGTGATGTTCTGGGGTTCCCGGAGAAGGCTCCGTGGAAGTTGTGTATTATATATTTGCAGGCAATGCACACCATAGCCCCAAAAAAGAGGAGTGTGTAGTATATTGGTCCGCTCATGTTAGCCGACTGACGTTTAGCTGGCCGCCGCTTGCCGAGACGTTGGTGTATAGGTGCTGTAGTACCAAGCGGGGAATAACAGGCTTAAGTCCAAGTTTGCGCCGGCCCTCGAAGGTCTTTTTTGTTTATATTGCCGGCCTGCGTGCCGATGTATGGAATTCATATTCCTGTAAATTTAATATGCCTGTGATGCTCTGTGCCGGCCCTAGAAGGCCTATGTTATGATGTTAGCGGCCCAATTGGGGCTGCATAGAGTAGGGCTGCTGGGCGGTTTTACGCCATTAAAAAGGCGGGCGGGGAACATTTTACATATACCCGAGGTGACACCTCTAGTTAAGGAGTGGATCTTGAGATCCTCCTTGGATGTTCCGGTCGGCCAAGAGAGCCCTCCGAAGGTGCCTTAGCTCAGCCCTTGGCTTGGGAGGGGAAGAGTTAGTTAGTCTTCCGGGTATGCGGCGGGACCTCCACGCTGAGACCTTGAGTCTGTCCCTTGTGTTTCTAGTCTTGTGCCTAGATTGTTCGATTGAGGGCAGTAGGTGCGCGGTCACCCCTTCCCTAAGGGTCGAACTCCACAGAGACTGATTTTTCGGTTTCAACATTCTGGTGCGGTGAGCGTGGAGAGTGACCAGCACAGAAGAACTCTAGCGAACGTCATGGCTATAGAGGAGAAACCAAGTGGCGACCAGGGTCATGCGTTGATACTTTGTATGTAAGGTCCTCATACTCGGAGTTGTCCCCTCCCATAGCTGTTGTTGGAGTCCCATAGCATTTGGAGTAAAATTTGTACCTATTTGAAGCGCTTCTACCTGTGAAAAAACATGTATCCCCACTTATTACATCAACGAGAAACCTGGAGGTTGTTATCTTCAAGATCAAGTAAGAGAGCAGCTGAGAGGTATTTGGAGCCGGGGTGACCTAAAAGGGTTCCCTCCCTAACGGTAATATGTTATCTCTTCCTTGTAATTCAGTAGCGGTCAAGTTTTCTCTTTATTGCCAATTCGCCTCGAGCTTCTGAGGGATTCAAGGGTTAGCCTCGCGATCGAATCCGGAAGCCAAACGTCCAACCCGTTCCTTTTAAATAGCCTAGTTCGGACGATGGGACGGTGCCGCGGGACTTTAAGCGCTATTGTAAGATCGAGACTCTGCACTGACGGCCGAGATTAGCTCCCCCCTTGTACGTCGGCCTATGGCCCCCCGATCGCACCTCTCCTCCGATTAGAGGAATTATCAGGAACAAGCCTAGACGCTAATCTCCCAGATTTGATAAAGGGTCGATCTCTCCAAGCAATCACAAGTGAAGGCGTTTTTTATTGTGAAAGCAGGATAACATGTAAAGGGGCTAATTTTTGCCCAAGGTAAGATGTTGGTCTCGAGTGCATCCTAGAGGACCCTCGCAGGAACATTACCCGTCGCCTATGCACTAGCTCTCATCATCGAGTGACATGGCAGAAAGTGATCTTTGTCATCAGATCAGGATACGAGCCGTCGACCCGTTCCTTTTAAATAGCCTAGTTCGGAATATGGGACGGTGCCGCGGGACTTTAAGCACTGTTGTAAGACCGAGCCTCTGCACTGATGGCCGAGATCAGCTCCCCCCTTGCATGTCGGCCTATGTCCCCCCGATTGCATCTCTATTCCGATTGGAGGAATTATTAGGAATAGGCTCGGATGCCAGCTTCCCGATTTGACAACTTCCAGATCGTCTCTCTTATGAAAAGAATGCGTCCTCCATTTGTAAAAGCATCGGTGCAATTAACTCTCCAACACCTCTTAAGTAAACAGGATGTTTCCATCTCGAGCAAAGTCAAGTCCTCGAGGAGTAGTGCATTTCCCTATCACCAACAACCAGGCTGAGTATGAGGCGGTTATAGTGAGACTGTGCCTTGCCTGAGAACTTAGGGTACATGATGTTGAGGTTCTTACCGATTCCTTGGTGGTGGCCTCCCAGATTAACGTGGAGTTCGAAGTGAGGGAGCCTACCCTCCAGTTATACTTGACAAAAGTTTCTCAAGTCTCCTCACTCTGAGGTTGCTCTCGACGCTCCCGCCGTCAGGCTTTCACCTAGCTTGCAGAACCGGCGATTTCACCCGAGAGCCCGGACGATTCTCTGTGGACATCGTTATGACCCTGAACATCGTTATGAAATTTGGAGTGACAATGCTTCCGTCGCAATCTATGTGGACGATTGAAGTTTTCGTTTACAAGACCCAGAGCGGATCCCGCTGTCAGGCTCTCACCTAGCTGGCAAGGCTGGATGTCACTCGGTGGTTGGGAAGAGTTTGGATATTTTGCAGGACCCTGAGTGATGCTCGTCCCCGGGTAGACCCGCTGCCTGGCTCCTACTAGCTGGCAGGTTCGTAGGCTCGCCTGGGGGGTAAGGGACCCCGAGTGCTGCTCGGCCCCGGGTAGACTCGCTGTCAGGCTTTCACTAGCTGGCAGGGCTGTAGGCACACCTGGGGGGAAAGGGAGATAGTTTGAGGTTTGGGAAGAGTTTGGATATTTTGCAGGACCCCGAGTGATGCTCGGCTCCGGGTAGACCCGCTGCCTGGCTCCTACTAGCTGGCAGGTCCGTAGGATCGCCTGGGGGGTAAGGGACCCCGAGTGCTGCTCGGCCCCGGGTAGACTCGCTGTCAGGCTTTCACTAGCTGGCAGGGCTGTAGGCACACCTGGGGGGAAAGGGAGACAGTTTGAGGTTTGGGAAGAGTTTGGATATTTTGCAGGACCTCGAGTGATGCTCGGCCCCGGGTAGACCCGCTGCCTGGCTCCTACTAGCTGGCAGGTCCGTAGGCTCTCCTTGGGGGTAAGGTACCCGGAGTGCTGCTCGGCCCCAGGTAGACTCGCTGTCAGGCTTTCACTAGCTGGCAGAGCTGTAGGCACACCTGGGGGGAAAAGGAGACAGTTTGAGGTTTGGGAAGAATTTGGGTATTTTGTAGGACCCCGAGTGATGCTCAGCCTTGGGTAGACCCGCTGCCTGGCTCCTACTAGCTGGCAGGTCTGTAGGCTCGTTTGGGGGGTAAGGGACCCCGAGTGCTGCTCGGCCCAGAGTAGACTCGTTGTCAGGCTCTCACTAGCTGGCAAGGCTGTAGGCACACCCGGTGGGCAAGGGAGAGAGCTTGAAAAGAGTTGATTTTTTGTTATGTTGTAGTGTATTAAATATTGTGTGTATCGTTGATGATGAGCCTAGGAGGAAAGACACGGGCTAGTGATATTCGTGCTAGAGCCTCTAACGGGACTATGTGAAAAGTAAGCCCTGGGGTGGAGCTCCCTTTATACCAAAATGAAGAATTCTCACAAATTTTTTCTTTGGGTCGGCTCTCACTCGCCGGATACGTAGGGTTGGATGATTCTTTCCGAGCTTGTACCAACCTCGAAAAGAGCGGGGATTGTGTACAAACCCGTAGCCAGGCGAGTGGGACCATCCCCAAATGTCAGCTAGGGGCGTGCTATGGGCGACGAGTTGGCGCGACTCCGTTTGAGGGCGTGCGGGCACTTGTACCTACGTGTGGAGATTGTGTGTGGGAAGGCTTTATATGTATATATATGAATACATATATTTATTAGATATAAATATATGTTAATATTTATATATATATATATATATATATATATATATATATTATATATATATATTATATATATATATATTTATATATATAAAGAGTGGGGAGGGGCCAAGGATAAGGAGGAGGGCAACAACAAAAAGAAAACAAAAAAGAAATAAAAAGAGGAGAGAGAAGGGGGAGAGGGCGGGAGGGAGGGGGAAAGAAATAAAAAAGAAAAAATAAGAAGAGAAAAGAAGAGGCTCGGGTACAGGAGGAGGCGGAGAAATAGATAAAAAGCCCCTAGGGCTTTTCGATCCACCGACTGGAGCAACCCGACGCTAGCGCCGCCCCCTCTCTCTGCGCCGGCAACCACAAGGCAAGCCCAGCCCGAGCCTCCCCCACCTCTCTTTGTCTGGACAGCCGCCAGAAGGGCTGCCCGAGCCTCCCTCCACCTCTCTCAGTCCAGGCCGCCGCCTGGAGCAACCCGACGCCACCCCTCTCCCTCTCTCTCGGCTCTTTCTCCCTCTCCCGTCGCTCCCGTCGCCGGCCCAAGCAAGGGATAGGTCGAAGCAAGGGGCAGGTCGAGCTCCTCCTCCCCACTCAGTCCTAACCACCGCAAGGGGAATCCAGCCCGAGCCTCCCTTCCTTCTCCGATCCAGGCCGCCCGGGAGTGCTGCCCGAGCTCCTCCCCTCCTTTGTCCAGGCCGTCGGTTAGGAAGAGCAAGCCGAGCCCCCTTCCACCTCACTCCTCCTGTCCAGGCCACCAGAAAGCATCAGCCTGCTGCTCCTCTCAGCCTTTCTCTATTCTCTGTACAGGCCGCCATCGCAAGGAGGAGAACTGCTCGGCCCCTCCACTCTCTTTTCTTTCCAGGCCGGCCACCAGAGGCCACCCGATCCCGAGGTCGGCCATCTTCCCGTCGCCACCGGTAGCAAGCGGCTTGGAGTGGATATTGGCCACCGCCACCTGTAGCAAGCTCTGCCTGGAGCAAGGCTCGACCTGGAGTAAGGCTCGCCTCGGAGTGGAGATCGGCCACTGACGCGGCCGCATGCAGTAAGATCAACCCGGAGCTCCTCTCCCGGCCCCTCCGCCAAGCACGCGACAAGGGTAACGATGTTTCTACTTGGGCAGGTGAAGCCTTCAGTTTACATATTTGCATGGAAGCCCCTCTCAACCAACGAGTGGGGGAAGAGAGCTCTCCCACGGGTTGACATGTGCATCCCCGTTATTAATTGCATTAGTACCCGAAGCGTGAGTACGGGTTTAGGCATGCTGTGTGAAGCTCATCCGGACATGTGAGCCAGATTGGTGATGTTCAGGGGTTCCCGGAGAAGACTCCGTGGAAGTTGTGTATTATATATTTGCAGGGAATGCGCACCATAGCCCCAAAAAAGAGGAGTGTGCAGTATATTGGTCCGCTCATGTTAGCCGACTGATGTTTAGCTGGCCGCCGCTTACCGAGACGTTGGCGTACAGGTGCTGTAGTGCCAAGCGGGGAATATCGGGCTTAAGCCTAAGCTTGCGTCGGCCCTCGAAGGTCTTTTTTGTATATATCCGGCCTGCGTGCCGATGTATGGAATTCATATTCCTGTAAATTTAATATGCCTGTGATGCTCTGTGCTGGCCCTAGAAGGCCTATGTTATGATGTTCGCGGCCCAATTGAAGCTGCGTAGAGTAGGGCTGCTGGGCGGTTTTACGCCATTAAAAAGGCGGGCGGGGAACATTTTACATAGACCCGAGGTGACACCTCTAGTTAAGGAGTGGATCTTGAGATCCTCCTTGGATGTTCCAGTCGGCCAAGAGAGCCCTCCGAAGGTGCCTTAGCTCAGCCCTTGGCTTGGGAGGGGAAGAGTTAGTTAGTCTTCCGGGTATGCGGCGGGACCTCCATGCTGAGACCTTGGGTCTGTCCCTTGTGTTTATAGGCTTGTGCCAAGATTGTTTGCTTGAGGGCAGTAGGTGCGCGGTCACCCCTTCCCCAAGGGTCGAACTCCATAGAGACCGATTTTTTGGTTTCAACATTCTGGTGCGGTGATCGTTGAGAGTGACCAGCACAGAAGAACTCTGGCGAACGTCATGGCTATAGAGGAGAAACCAAGTGGCGACCAGGTTCATGCGTTGATACTTTGTATGTAAGGTCCTCGTACTCGGAGTTGTCCCCTCCCATTGCTGTTGTTGGAGTTCCATAGCATTTGGAGTAGGATTTGCACCTATTTTAAGCGCTTCTACCTGTGAAAAAACATGTATCCCCACTTATTGCATCAACGAGAAACCTGGAGGTTGTTATCTTCAAGATCAAGTAAGAGAGCAGCTGAGAGGTATTTGGAGCCGGGGTGACCTGAAAGGGTTCTCTCCCTAACGGTAATATGTTATCTCTTCCTTGTAATTCAGTAGCGGTCAAGTTTTCTCTTTATTGCCCATTCGCCTCGAGCTTCTGAGGGCTTCAAGGGTTAGCCTCGCGATCGACTCCGGAAGTCAAACGTCCAACCCGTTCCTTTTAAATAGCCTAGTTCGGACGATGGGACGGTGCCGCGGGACTTTAAACTCTATTGTAAGACCGAGCCTCTGCACTGACGGCCGAGATCAGCTCCCCCCTTGTACGTTGGCCTATGTCCCCCCGATCGCACCTCTCCTCCGACTAGAGGAATTATAAGGAACAAGCCTAGACGCTAATCTCCCAGATTTGATAAAGGGTCGATCTCTCCAAGCAATCACAAGTTAAGGCCTTTTTTATTGTGAAAGCAGGATAACATGTAAAGGGGCTGGTTTTGGCCCAAGGGAAGATGTTGGTCTCGAGTGCGTCCTAGAGGACCCTCGCAGGAACATTACCTGTCGCCCATGCACTATCTCTCATCATCGAGTGACATGACGGAAAGTGATCTTTGTCATTAGATCAGGATACGAGCCGTCGACCCGTTCCTTTTAAATAGCCTAGTTCGGACTATGGGATGGTGCCGCGAGACTTTAAGCGCTATTGTAAGACCGAGCCTCTGCACTGACGGCCGAGATCAGCTCCCCCCTTGCATGTCGGCCTATGTCCCCCCGATTGCATCTCTCTTTCGATTGGAGGAATTATTAGGAATAGGCTTGGACGCCAGCTTCCCGATTTGACAACTTCCAGATCGTCTCTCTTATGAAAAGAATGCGTCCTCCATTTGTAAAAGCATCGGTGCAATTAACTCTCCAACACCTCTTAAGTAAACAGGATGTCTCCATCTCGAGCAAAGTCAAGTCCTCGAGTAGTAGTGCATTTCCCTATCACCAACAACCAGGCTGAGTATGAGGCGGTTATAGCGAGACTGTGCCTGGCTTGAGAACTTAGGGTACATGATGTGGAGGTTCTTACCGACTCCTTGGTGGTGGCCTCCGAGATTAACGTGGAGTTCGAAGTGAGGGAGCCTACCCTCCAGTTATACTTTACAAAAGTTTCTCAAGTCTCCTCACTCTGAGGTTGCTCTCGACGCTCCCGCCGTCAGGCTTTCACCTAGCTTGCTGAACCGGCGGTATCACCCGGGAGCCCAGACGATTCTCTGTGGACATCGTTATGAACCTGAACATCGTTATGAAATTTGGAGTGAAAATGCTCCCGTCGCAATCTATGTGGATGATTGAAGTATTCGTTTACCAGACCCCGAGCGGATCCCGCTGTCAGGCTCTCACCTAGCTGGCAAGGCTTGATGTCACTCGGTGGTTTGGAAGTGTTTGGATATTTTGCAGGACCCCGAGTGATGCTCGGCCCCGGGTAGACCCGCTGCCTTGCTCCTACTAGCTGGCAGGTCCGTAGGCTCGCCTGGGGGGTAAAGGACCCCGAGTGCTGCTCGGCCCCGGGTAGACTCGCTGTCAGGCTTTCACTAGCTGGCAGGGCTGTAGGCACACCTGGGGGGAAAGTGAGATAGTTTGAGGTTTGGGAAAAGTTTTGATATTTTGCTAGACCCCGAGTAATGCTCAGCCCTGGGTAGACCCGCTGCCTGGCTCCTACTAGCTGGCAGGTCCGTAGGCTCGCCTGGGGGGTAAGGGACCCCGAGTGCTGCTTGGCCCCGGGTAGACTTGTTGTCAGGCTTTCCTAGCTGGCATTGTTGTAGGCACACTGGGGGGAAAGTGAGACATTTTGAGGTTTGGGAAGAGTTTGGATATTTTGCAGGACCCCGAGTGATGCTCGGCCCCGGGTAGACCCGCTGCCTGGCTACTACTAGTTGACAGGTCCGTAGGCTCGCCTGGGGGGTAAGGGACCCCGAGTGCTGCTCGGCCCCGGGTAGACTCGTTGTCAGGCTTTCACTAGCTGGCAGAGCTGTAGGCACACCTGGGGGGAAAGGAAGACAGTTTGAGGTTTGGGAAGAATTTTTGTATTTTGTAGGACCCCGAGTGATGCTCCGCCTCGGGTAGACCTGGTGCCTGGCTCCTACTAACTGGCAGGTCTATAGGCTCATTTTGGGGGTAAGGGACCCCGAGTGCTGCTCGGCCCCGGGTAGTCTCGCTGTCAGGCTCTCACTAGCTGGCAGGGCTATAGGCACACCCGGTGGACAAGGGAGAGAGCTTGAAAAGAGTTGATTTTTTGTTATGTTGCAGTGTATTAAATATTGCGTGTATCGTTTATGATGAGCCTAGGAGGAAAGACACGGGCTAGTGATATTCGTGCTAGAGCCTCTAACGGGACTATGTGAAAAGTAAGCCCTGGGGTGGAGCTCCCTTTATACCCAAATGAAGAATTCTCACAAATTTTTTCTTTGGGTCGGCTCCCACTCGCCGGATACGTAGGGTTGGATAATTCTTTCCGACCTTTTACCAATCTCGAAAAGAGCGGGGATTGTGTACAACCCCGTAGCCGGGCGAGTGGGACCCTCCCCAAATGTCAGCCTAGGGGCGTGCTATGGGCGACGAGTTGGTACGACTCCGTTTGAGGGCGTGCGAGCACTTGTACCTACGTGTGGAGATTGTTTGTGGAAAGGCTTTATATGTATATATGAATACATATATTTATTAGATATAAATATATGTTAATATTTATATATATATATATTTATTATATATATATTTATTATTATATATCTATATACATATAAAGAGTGGGGAGGGGCCAAGGCTAAGGAGGAGGGCAACAGTAAAAAGAAAACAAAAAAAAAATAAAAAGAGGAGAGAGAAGGGTGGAGAGGGCGGGAGGGAGGGGGAAAGAAATAAAAAAGAAAAAATAAGAAGAGAAAGGAAGAGGCTCGGGTACAGGAGGAGGTGGAGAAATAGATAAAAAGCCCCTAGGGCTTTTCGATCCACCGACTGGAGCAACCCGACGCCAGCGCCGCCCCTCTCTCTTCGCCGGAAACCACAAGGCAAGCCCTGCCCGAGCCTCCCTCCACCTCTCTCTGTCCAGACCGCCGCCAGGAGGGCTTCCCGAGCCTCCCACCACCTCTCTCAGTCCAGGTCGCCGCCTGGAGCAACCCGACGCTGCCCCTCTCCCTCTCTCTCGTCTCTTTCTCCCTCTCTGGTCGCTCCCGTCGCCGGCCCAAGCAAGGGATAGGTCAAAGCAAGGGGAAGGTCGAGCTCCTCCTCCCCACTCAGTCCTGACCACCGCAAGGGGAATCCAGACCGAGCCTCCATTCCTTCTCCGATCCAGGCCGCCCGGGAGTGCTGCCCGAGCTCCTCCCCTCCTTTGTCCAGGCCGTCGGCTAGGAAGAGCAAGTCAATCTCCCTTCCACCTCACTCCTCCTGTCTAGGCCACCGGAAAGCATCAGCCGGCTGCTCTGAAAGAAAAGGGATAGATACTACTCTAGAGGGGGGTGAATAGAGTAATCAAAAATTGCACTAGCAAAGTTGACTGTCTACTCAACTCCCTTGGAGTTAAATGCGGAATGAAGGTTATAGATATTTGAGAAGTAACCCTAAAGCCTAACACAAGTATTGTGCACAAAAGGCAGCCAACTATAATTACAAATAAGGCTTGGATTCCTAAACAACAACTAGCAAATCTAGTTAAAACTAATCACAGCCAACAACACAAGTAATAAATCAAACAACCAGACGACACAAGGGAATTTATAGTGATTCCCCAAACAACTTGGGTACGTCCACTCTTCTACCAACAAGGTAGGAATCCACTCAGGTTTTTGATCAGGTGCCTTGCCACCAACAAGATCTGCTTCAGGTAGATCTAGAAACCCTTTAGACTTTTGATCAGGTGTCTAAAAACCAACACAGGTTTTTGATCAGGTGCCCTGCCACCAAGGTATACTTTTGAAGGGAGTAATAACCCTTTACAGGAGGGGGAAAGGAGGTTAAAATATCTTCTCTATTTTAAATAGAATTAGAGAAGCTCAAGAACTTGCACTGAGCTAGAAAGCTCTAAAGAGTTAAGGCTCCCCCTGGCTAAAAGAATGTCCAGGTGAAGTCTTGCTTCAGTGCAGAAAACACTTCAGAAAATCTGAAGGAAAAAGCTACAAGAAGATAATAAATATGAAATGAAAATTCTTCTTCAGGCAGCTCTCTGCTTCTTCTTCTTCTTCAAAAATCTCTGAGTGAAAATCTTCCTGTAAGCAGGATGAACTCAGGATGAAGAAGAATGACGAGCTAAAACTTCTTCTCAGTTGGATGTGAACGAGCTGAGAGCAGTTGTAAACTGTAAGTTGTAAGCTTGAATGCTGCTGAGAGTATATGATCTGGGTACTGTGTTCTAGGTGAGTTCTTCTTTCAAAAGAAGCTCTTTTTATATGAGCCTTTATAACGGCTTTAATTTGAGTTTGAATCTTGTCTTCTACTGAAATCTGCAAGCTGGGCTGCAAATAGCATAAAGCAAAAACAAATTCTGCAGACAGATATCCTATAAGAGGATAAAGCTTTCGAAGAAGCTGCAAATAACTCTGATAAAATAATACTAGAGAAAGTCACATCAGAAGAGGCTCTTTACGGCCAAGGAAGACTTTTTGAGTCTAACGGCTATAAAGGACATCCTGTCAGATAAAGCAGAAAACATATTTCAACTAATAAGACAAACAACTTTGACAGAAAAAGATTGGCTCATGCATAAGGGATGGAGCAGATATTGCATGGAAATAATATCATAAATTTATTCAAATAATCTTTTATAAAATATGTCAAAATAAATATGAAATAAATCACATCATAGAAGATGACAAAATTACTCAAGACATACAGCAAAACGTCGAACGACCCTCGGAGATCGTCGAACGAGGCACAGAGATCGTCGACCTATCAAACAGATAGTCGAACGATACAGATAGTCGAACTACCAAAGAGGATAGTCGAACTACCACAGCAGATAGTCGAGCTATCAGGACAGATAGACGAGCTATCAGATAGTCGATCTATCAGGACAGATAGTCGAACTATCAAACAAGACAGATAGTCGACCTATCAAACAGATAGTCGAACTATCAAAGAAAACAGATAGTCGACCTATCAACAGATAGTCGAACTATCAAAGAAAGCAGATAGTCGACCTATCAAACAGATAGTCGAACTATCAAAGAAAGCAGATAGTCGACCTATCAAACAGATAGTCGAACTATCAAAGAAAGCAGATAGTCGACCTATCAAACAGATAGTCGAACTATCAAAGAAAGCAGATAGTCGACCTATCAAACAGATAGTCGAACTTTCAAAGAAAGCAGATAGTCGACCTATCAAACAGATAGTCGAACTATCAAAGAAAGCAGATAGTCGACCTATCAAACAGATAGTCGAACTATCAAAGAAAGCAGATAGTCTACCTATCAAACAGATAGTCGAACTATCAGATAGTTGAACTATCCAAGCAGATAGTCGAACTATCAAAGAGAACAGATAGTCGAGCTATCAAAGAAAACAGATAGTCGACCTATCAAAGCGGACTGATAGTCGACCTATCAAATAGATAGTCGAACTATCAGATAGTTGAACTATCCAAGCAGATAGTCGAACTATCAAACACAACAGATAGTCGACCTATCAAACAGATAGTCGAACTATCAACGCAGACAGAACGTCAACCAACTGATAGACGATCGTCGAACAGTCGATAGACGATAGTCGAGCGGCGTTCGACCATAGTCGAACGAAAAAAAACTTAACCAAATTTTCATCTGGAAAAGTGACAAGTCTAAACTAGAGCAACAAACTAAACAACTAACCTTTGACCATAGATAAATCTTGGGTCAAGAGACAGAAAGAGAAGACTGAACTCAAATCAAAACTAGGGTACCAACAATCTCCCCCTATTTGAGTTAAGTCTCTCAACAACTAAACACAAAACTAATTACTGAAAATAAATAAAATGCATGAAGGGAAATAACTAAGCAGATAACATCAATCAAACAAATAAGTAAATAATTGTCAATCAATGAAATTTTAAGATGCTTCAGAATTAGGTTTAGGTTCAGAAGAACTAGGAATAAAAGTAATCTTTCTAGAAGGATCTAGAGCTTCTTTCCTTGACAACTTCAGGTCTTGTTCTCCATTGATTTTCGATTCTGACGCTCTTGGGAAAACTGCTTCAGGATGCTTTTCCATGTATTTTGAAGGATCAAATACCTCAGGTCTAACCTGGGATTTATCAAGCTCCTTCATTCTGAATTTTGACATAGTGGTTAATCCTGCAGTGTCTTTGTCTTCAACTTTAGCTTTCTTAATTTGGGCTGAACCAACAAGTTCAAGAAAACGAGCCATCCTGAAATTAGGATCAAGCTCTGGGCTTTCATACACATTTTCAGAGGTTGTATCAATAGGTTTCATAGATTTAAACTTAATAGACATGTCTAGCAGACTTTCAGCTGGCTCTTTATCCTGAATAACTAGATAAGAAGGAGGAGCAAACTCAGCAAATATCTTGCTAGATTTTTCAGAGAAAATAATTCGCTTACCTTTTGAAACAGCCTTCACAGCATGATCTGGCTTTGGAGAGGTTGAGCTCTTGAGTTCTTTGGAAGGAGGAGGAGAAAAAGTTGGTCTTTGATAAACCACCTCCTTTACTTGTTCCTTAACATCAGCATCAAGTCTTTGATAACCAGATTGTGTTTTACCTTGATATCCTTGAGAACTTTTCATATGTGATGACTGGGATGGGTTAAACTTGTCAGACTGAGCAGCAGGATTTGCAGATAGATTTCCAGAGGCTCCTGCACTGGGAGGTGGAGGAGGAGGACCTCTAGGAGTCCATCTTGGGACAGGACTGTCATACCTCTTTGACTTCTTCCTTTGCTTCTGCTGATTCTTAGAAAATGCCATCCAGTGCTGGAATTCTTTAGACTTAGGATCAATGCCTTTCAGGATATAATAGGGAGTATCATTGTCAGGATTTGGAGGAGGAGGAGGAGCCACATCTTTCCTTTTCTTTTTAGCAGATCTCTTTTTCTTAGACTCATCAGATTCATCAGAATCAATCTCATCATCAGAATTTGAAGAAATAGGAAGATCATACGGATCAATTGCCTCTTGCATAGCTCTTTCCTTCTCTTTTAGGGCAGCTTTTTCTAATTCTTCTTCCATGGCATCCTGTGTCAGAAGGGTATCTAAATCCAATCCAGGAGAGTCATCCCAGACGGTAGACTTTTCAATTTGAACATCTGAAGCCTTTTCTTGTTGATCAGAAACTGTCATGAGGACCAATTCTACTTGCACTGCTAGCTGAGCTGGCTGAGCAGCCTCAGAAACTTGAACAACTGGTTCTGGTTCAGATTGAACTTCTGGAGCTGGTTGGTGATCAAGCTCTTGAACATCTAATACTTCTTCCATTTTATCTGTAGTATTATGAACAAAAATTTGCTAAATGACATCGAATCATTCCTTCCAGGTATTCCCATACTAGCATATCAGTTATCAAGTCTAAAAAGTGAGTAAAAGGGATACCTTTAGAATTGTCCTTTGAGTGTCCTAACTCCCATAATTCATCTAGGAAGGAAGTGATAACTCCTTCTAGGTATAGGGCGACCAGGGGAGTGGATCATTCTTCTAGGCAAACTTTGACAATGAATTCAGACTTCATTACATCATCAGAAATCTTTGTTTCAGACAGTGGAGGAGGAGCTGATTCTTCTATCTCTTTCTCTGCAACTGCAGGAGGATCTGCTGGAGGGGAGGCCAAGGGCAGCTCAGAGGCATCTTCATAAAGCATCTCCCCCTGCCTGATTTCAGTAGATACTGAAACCAGGCCCCTAGATGAAGAGGGCTCAGCAGATTTTGAGAGTGCTTGGATGGCAGCAGTCAAAGAAGAGATGGAGGATACAAGGGGAGCAATTGCCTCTTCAATCATAATTTTGATTGAAGGAGTAATTAACTCCAAGTTGCTAGAAATGAATGCTGGAGTGATTTCAAATGATGATGGAGGAATCTCAGTGGATGGATGATCAGCAGGAATGGTGTATTCTTGATGAACTGGAGAGTGAACTGGAGATGGAGAGTGAACTGGAGAATGATGGGTGGATGCGAGATGATCAATGTGATCTGAAGAAGGAATTGGAGACTGAGGAGGAGTGGATATCTCAGAAACCAACAAATCAAAACTTGGATGTGAGATCCCAGCAAGATGAGAAGGGAGAGGAGATGCAGGAGGTGATGCATGGAGAATTATAGATGAATCAGGAAGATGAGAAGCAGAAGGTCGTACTTCAATTGAAGTTGATGGAACTTCAACTGAAGTAGACGGTAATGCAGATGAAGAAAATGAAAGGGAGAGATTTGCTGAGCCAGCTTCTTGTAGGAGAGGAGTGACTGAAGCAGTCCTAGTGCTCTCAGATGCAGCTGGAACAACCCCTGCTGGAGCGGGCTTCAGAAAGGTCCTTTTCTACTTGGCGAACAAGGTTGGGTCCATCTTCTTGCTGGCATTGATGGAAGTAGCAGCTGAAACTAACAAATGGGGATATTTTTCCTTCAGAAAAATCCCAACCACCCTACCCAGGGTGACTTCTTTCTTGCTGTTCTTTTTCCTGATTAAATCAAACAATACTCCTGCCCAGTTAATCTTCTTTTTGTTCACAATTGCACACATTAGGGCAAACTGTTGCCTTATAATATTGTTATGGGCAGAGTGCTTTCCCAGTAGCACTTTTCCGATGAGTTCAGCAAGGAACTTTATCTTCAGCGGAAAATTTACCTTAAGTAGCTTAGAGGGAATGCCTTCGGCATGTCCCAACTCTGTCAGCATTCTCCCAAACTCTGGGGTATCTTGCTCGTAATCTTCTTCCCCATTTAACAATCCAAAAATTTCAGGTAAAATGGCGGGAGTCAAAGTTACCTCTTCTCCGCCAATTGTTCTGGTCATTGATTCGTCATTGGAGGACGAAGTAAATGCCCATTCTTTAATCTCTTGAATGTTTATCTTTATCCTGGATGACATGAGCTTTTCCAAACCTTGATCTTTGCAAAGATTGAGAATTTCCACAATAGCAGATTCGCAGCAACTGAAAGAATCGAAATCCACACTGAAGCCTGCATCGAACTTCACCACTGTCAGAAGAGTTGGAGCTATCGCCATTGAAGAAGCTGGAGAAGACGAGGGAGACGGCGAAGGCGAAACGACAGAAATCGCGAGACAAAGAACAAGCAGGAAGACGGAATGCGAGAAGACGCTCTCCGTCGACGATAAAAAGAAAGATCTCTTAACCTAGGTCGACCATCGGCTTTATATTAAAACAACGATCGTCGATCTATTTAAAAGATACTGGAGACGATGGTCGAACGGTCGTTCGACGATCGTTCCTGAAGCAGAGTAGTCGATCCATCGTTCGACTATTTCTGTCTTCACAAACAACAAGCTGTCGTCAACCATAGATCGACGATAGGCTCGACCTGTTCGACGATCTTCGAACGCCGGTCGAGGATCTTCAAGCAGATAAGCCATCATCAACCATAGGTCGACGATAGGCTTGATCTGATCGACTATCTTCGAACGTCGTTCGACGATCTTCAAACAGGTTTCAACAAGGCAGACGTCACACTTAGTCTCTTCCATTAATCATGCCTAGTTGAACCAAAAAGAACAGATGCTTCTGTTCATCCAAGGGCTTGGTGAATATATCACCTCTCTGAAGGTCAGTGGATATGAACTCAAGGCTGATCTTGTTCTTTTCCACACAATCTCTCAGGAAATGGTGCCGGATCTCAATGTGTTTCGTTCTAGAGTGGTGCACAGGATTTTGTGCAATAGAGATAGCACTGGTACTATCACACATGATTTTTGTGTTCTTGTGTGTGTACCCAAAATCCAAAAGCTGGTTTTGTATCCACAGGATCTGTGAACAACAACTAGCAGCTGCTATATATTCAGCCTCTGCAGTTGAAGTTGAGACAGAAGCCTACTTCTTACAGAACCAAGAGACCAATCTCTCTCCCAAGAACTGACAAGTTCCTGAGGTACTTTTCCTGTCAACTCGACAACCAGCATAGTCAGAATCAGAGTATCCAATTAACTCAAATTCTGATTCTGCTGGGTACCAAAGTCCTAGATTTGGACATCCCTTCAGGTATCTCAAGATTCTCTTGAGAAGAATCAGATGAGATTCCTTGGGGTTGACCTGGAATCTAGCACAAAGGCATGTAACAAACATTATATCTGGCCTACTTGCAGTTAAATACAATAGGGAACCAACAATGGCCCTATAATTCTTTTGATCAACAGGCTTTCCCTGATCATCAAAATCTATAACTACATTAGTAGCCATAGGTGTATGCATTGCTGAAGCATCAGCCATCCCAAACTTCTTTACCAATTCCTTGGCATATTTGGATTGGGAGATGAAGATGCCATCAACATCTTGCTTTACTTGGAGACCAAGAAAGTAAGACAGCTCACCCATACTACTCATCTCAAACTTAGAATGCATCAAGTCAGAGAACTTTTTGCACAGCTTGGGATCTGTGGAACCAAAAATAATGTCATCCACACACACTTGAACTAACAGGATTGTGTCCTTGTGGTGCTTGACGAAAAGGGTTCTATCAACTACTCCCCTAATAAAGTTGCGCTTTAACAGGAAACTAGCTAGAGTCTCATACCAGGCTCTGGGTGCTTGTTTGAGTCCATAAAGAGCTTTTTGCAACTTGAAAACATGTGAGGGCTGAGTTGAAGAAACAAACCCAGGTGGTTGTTCAACAAATACCTCTTCCTTTAGCTCACCATTTAGAAAGGCACTTTTGACATCCATCTGAAAAACTTTAAACTTCATATAGGCTGCATAGGCTAGAAAGATCCTTGTTGCCTCTAGCCTTGCAACAGAAGCAAAAGTTTGGTCATAATCTATACCTTCCTCCTGTCTGTGTCCCTGAGCTACAAGCCTAGCTTTGTTCCTTACAATGATTCCATTTGCATCCAACTTGTTTCTATACACCCACTTGGTGCATATGATCAGTTGGCCTTTAGGTCTTGGAACCAAAGTCCATACTTTACATCTTTCAAACTGATTGAGTTCCTCTTGCATAGGAATGATCTAGTGGGGATCTAGCTCAGCATCTTTAATGGTGAGGGGCTCAATCTGTGAAAGGAAACAAGCATGCATCTCATCCTGTCTTAACTGATGTCTTGTTTGAACACCAGCTGATATGTCTCCAATCACTTGAGATGTAGGATGATCTCTAAGTGTGACAACATCAGCAGGTGGGATGTGATCTCCAGCAATAGTTGGGATTAATTCCTCAGGAGGAATTTGATCTACTATTGGTGGAACAACAACAGCTTCTGCAAGGTCTTCATCACTGTCTGATTCAGTGATATGAAGAATTGATAGATGGAGAATCTCTTGAGTGACATCTTTGCTAGATTCTGGTACCTGCAATGAACTTGAGGAAGGGGAAGTTTCATTCTCCTTGTAAAACATTTGAGATTCATCAAAGGACACATGAACAGACTCTTCAATTTTAGAAGATGATTTATTAAATACCCTATAAGCTTTGCTTACTTGGGAATATCCAAGAAAAATTCTCATTGAAGCTTTTGCTTCAAATTTTCTAAGGTATTCTTTATTATTATTATTAATATAAACTACACAACCAAATACTCTAAAATAATTTATTTTAGGTTTCTTTTCTTTAAGCAACTCATAAGGAGTTTTAAACTTAAGCTTGTGTATCAGACTTCTATTCAAGACATAGTTGGCTGTACTAACAGCTTCTGCCCAATAGGAAAGAGGCATATTAACATCTGCCAACAATGTGCCTGCAGCTTCAACCAGGGTTCTATTTTTCCTTTCCACTACCCCATTTTGTTGGGGAGTTCTAGGAGCTGAGAAGCTATGTTTGATACCTTCTCTCTCACAGAATTCTTGCATGAGAAGAGAGTCAAACTCAGTACCATGATCACTTTTGATCAAGGCCACATGAGTAGAGTACTCAGTCTGCACACATAATAGAAAATCTGTAAGGGCTTTGAAGTTATCAGCCTTAGTTCTCAAAAAGAACACTCAAGTGAATCTAGAGAAGTCATCTACAATGACTAGGGTGTAATACTTCCCTCATAAACTCTGTACATTTATTGGGCCAAATAGATCCAAATGTAATAAATACAGGATTCTAGGAGAATTACTTTTATTTACTGATTTAAATGAATTCTTGGTTTGCTTGCCTAATTGACAAGTCTTGCATAGGCTCTCCTTCTTGTAGGGGCAAGAAGGTAAATCTCTAACAAGGTTGTGTTTAGATAACCTAGATATATTCTTGAGGTTAACATGGCTAAGCCTTTTATGCCATAAGGTATTATTATTTGTTACTTCATTAAATAAGCAGATTTCAGAGTGAGTTGAGTTAAAATCTACTAAACAAATGTTACCTTGTCTAATACCTACTAACACAACATTATTATTTAAAGTAATATTACAAAGAGAGTTAGAAAATGATACCTGGTATCCAGCATCACATAACTGACTTACTGAAATGAGATTATGATTCAGTTTAGTTATATAAGCAACTCTCTTGAATGTTACAGCTCCAATTGTCATCCTGCCATAGCCTTCAGTTTGACCACAGCTTGAATCTCCAAAGATCACCTTTGGGCCAAGCTTGGCCTTGAACCTTGACAGATGTTCTTTATTTCCTGTCATATGCTTGGAGCAACCACTATCCAAATACCACTTATTCTGAGTGATAGGATAGGTCTTTACCTGTAGAAAAATAAGTTAAACATTGTGGACCCAGGTAACCTTGGGTCCCTTGTTTTTCACATAAGAAAAACTGGAAATAAATGAATAAGCAGGTTGAGGGTGATAACCTAACAGGTAAGATCTCCTAGCTGGGATTCTCCATGCAGATGATGGGTCAATGAACCTAGGGTTTCTATTTACATTCGGGTTTCTAAAGTTCTGGTTGAAGTTTTGAAATTCATGTTGAAAATGTCGATCAGCGTTCGACGATGGGTGCCCAGATCGTCGATCTCCGTTCAACCACTGGGCCTGTGATCGTCGAGCAGCGTTCGACGCTCTTTGTATTTCCTTAAACTTTTGTTTTCTTTTCTCTCTCTTAGCTTTATTTAAAGCTTTATTAACCTGATTAACTTGCTCAGTGTTTTTTATTCCACTAGCTGAAATAAAATTCACTGGAGTTGAAAGATGATTTTTAAGAATAATTGGGGGTTCACTAGATGAAGCTCCTAAGCCTAATTTGTTATTGCCTGACCTAGTGTTAGACATGTTGGTTATTCCAAGCAGCTTAAGGCTTCTACCATTCAGAGATTCTTCTAACCTTTTGGACTTAACTAATTCATTCTTAAGGAATTTTATTTCTTCACTAGAATTAGTGAGTTCTGCTGTTAACCTAATGTTTTCAATAGAAATTAATTCAGATTCAGCTAGTTTATTTCTAAGTTCTTTTATTTCCTTTTCAGAACTAATTAAATCTAAACATAAAGATTTAAAATCTGATTTAAATTCAGCAGATGTAAAATCGTAAGAAGACAATACCTCATCTTCTGTTGGCATTTCTTCATCAGAATCTGAACTCTCTGCAGCTGAGTGATTGCTGCAGACATCAATTGCCATCAGGCAAACTTCCTTTGCCTTCTTTTCTTCCTCATCCTCACTGGAGCTTGAGGAGGAAGATTCCTCATCAGAATCGCTCCAGGTTTCAGCAACAAAACCTCTCTCCTTCTTTTTGTTCTTGTAGGAGGATGGCTTGGAATGCTTCCTGTGCTGATCCTTGTATTTCCTTTTCTCTTTATTCTTTTCCTCTAGATAGTCTGGAAGAATATGTCCAGGCTTCCTGCAACCATAGCAAATTATTTCTTTAGTAGGAGTACAATCATACCTTGGTTTTTCTTCATATTTTGAAGATTTCTTTCTGAATTCTTTCCTTCCCATCTTGAGAAATCTTTTGGCAAATAATGTCATCAGTTCCTCATTGGACCGGCTTCCTTCAGAAGCATCAGCAGCTTTGAGAGCAAGGGTTTGCTCTTTTCTTGTGGGAGTTGGAGTCTTTGCTTCAGCCTCAGCTTCCCTGGACTTCAGCACTTGCTCAAAGGACTTGAGCTTGCCGAGAAGGGCTTCTGTTGAGATTTCTGTTGTGCTTCTGGCCTCCTTGATAGGCCAGATCCTCAGATCCCATGTGCTAGGGAAGCACATAAGAATCTTATCATTGACCTCTGTCAATGAAATATCCTTATCAAGAGTCCTCAGCTCATTGATGATTGAGCTGAGCCTTGTGTACATTGCTTCAACTGATTCAGCATCAGTTTTCTTGAAATTTTCATACTGGGAGATAAGGTTGGACCTTCTGTCCTTCCTTTCATCAGCTGAACCAGCTACAATCTGGTTCAGTGTATCTCACATTGCTTTTGCTGAGGAGCAGTCAGCAACCTTCTGGAATACTTCATCAGACATTGTCTGAGCCAGAATGTTCATTGCCTTAGCATCTGCTATCTTTGCCTTTTTGTATTCATCGTTATAATCTGGAGGAGGCACTGCACTCATATCAGTTGATGATGAAGCAGTAGCTGCAGCAGGTGCTCTTGGTGGTCCTGTCAAAATAGAAGCAAAAATACTCTCATCAATAGAGTTCATATATAACTTAATCCTTGCCTTCCAGATGCTAAACTTAGCTAAGTTGCATGCTGGAGGTCTGGTGCTAGAGTAATCCTTGGACTGAGCCATGATAGTGAAAGTGAATATCTATAATCCTTGGTATCTATCAGGATCTTGTGACTTAGGTATTAGCCTATACAGTCAGACAACCTCCCTCTGATACCAATTGAAAGAAAAGGGATAGATACTACTCTAGAGGGGGGGGGGGTGAATAGAGTAATCAAAAATTGCACTAGCAAAGTTGACTGTCTACTCAACTCCCTTGGAGTTAAATGCGGAATGAAGGTTATAGATATTTGAGAAGTAACCCTAAAGCCTAACACAAGTGTTGTGCACAAAAGGCAGCCAACTATAATTACAGTTAAGGCTTGGATTCCTAAACAGCAACTAGCAAACCTAGTTAAAACTAATCACAGCCAACATCACAAGTAATAAATCAAACAACCAGACGACACAAGGGAATTTATAGTGGTTCCCCAAACAACTTAGGTACGTCCACTCTTCTACCAACAAGGTAGGAATCCACTCAGGTTTTTGATCAGGTGCCCTGCCACCAACAAGATATGCTTCAGGTAGATCTAGAAACCCTTTAGAATTTTGATCAGGTGTCTAAAAACCAACACAGGTTTTTGATCAGGTGCCCTGCCACCAAAGTATACTTTTGAAGGGAGTAATAACCCTTTACAGGAGGGGGAAAGGAGGTTAAAATATCTTCTCTATTTTAAATAGAATTAGAGAAGCTCAAGAACTTACACTGAGCTAGAAAGCTCTAAAGAGTCAAGGCTCCCCCTGGCTAAAAGAATGTCCAGGTGAAGTCTTGCTTCAGTGCAGAAAACACTTCAGAAAATCTGAAGGAAAAAGCTACAAGAAGATAATAAATATGAAATGAAAATTTTTCTTCAGGCAGCTATCTGCTTCTTCTTCTTCTTCAAAAAGCTCTGAGTGAAAATCTTCCTGTAAGCAGGATGCACTCAGGATGAAGAAGAATGAAGAGCTAAAACTTCTTCTCAGTTGGATGTGAACGAGCTGAGAGCAGTTGTAAACTGTAAGTTATAAGCTTGAATGCTGCTGAGAGTATATGATCTGGGTACTGTGTTCTAGGCGAGTTCTTCTTTCAAAAGAAGCTCTTTTTATATGAGCCTTTGTAACGGCTTTAATTTGAGTTTGAATCTTGTCTTCTACTGAAATCTGCAAGTTGGGCTGCAAATAGCATAAAGCAAAAACAAATTCTGCAGACAGATATCCTATAAGAGGATAAAGCTTTCTAAGAAGCTGCAAATAACTCTGATAAAATAATACTAGAGAAAGTCACATCAGAAGAGACTCTTTACGGCCAAGGAAGACTTTTTGAGTCTAACGGCTATAAAGGACAGCCTGACAGATAAAGCAGAAAACATATTTCAACTAATTAGACAAACAACTTTGACAGAAAAAGATTGGCTCATGCATAAGAGATGGAGCAGATATTGCATGGCAATAATATCATAAATTTATTCAAATAATCTTTTATAAAATATGTCAAAATAAATATGAAATAAATCACATCATAGAAGATGACAAAATTACTCAAGACATACAGCAAAACGTCGACGACCCTCGGAGATCATCGAACGAGGCATAGAGATCGTCGACCTATCAAACAGATAGTCGAACGATACAGATAGTCGAACTACCAAAGAGGATAGTCGAACTACCACAGCAGATAGTCGAACTATCAGGACAGATAGACGAGCTATCAGATAGTCGATATATCAGGACAGATAGTCGAACTATCAAACAAGACAGATAGTCGACCTATCAAACAGATAGTCGAACTATCAAAGAAAACAGATAGTCGACCTATCAACAGATAGTCGAACTATCAAAGAAAGCAGATAGTCGACCTATCAAACAGATAGTCGAACTATCAAAGAAAGCAGATAGTCGACCTATCAAACAGATAGTCGAACTATCAAAGAAAGCAGATAGTCGACCTATCAAACAGATAGTCGAACTATCAAAGAAAGCAGATAGTCGACCTATCAAACAGATAGTCGAACTATCAAAGAAAGCAGATAGTCGACTTATCAAACAGATAGTCGAACTATCAAAGAAAGCAGATAGTCGACCTATCAAACAGATATTCGAACTATCAAAGAAAGCAGATAGTCGACCTATCAAACAGATAGTCAAACTATCAAAGAAAGCACATAGTCGACCTATCAAATAGATAGTCGAACTATCAGATAGTTGAACTGTCCAAGCAGATAGTCGAACTATCAAAGAGAACAGATAGTCGAGCTATCAAAGAAAACAGATAGTCGACCTATCAAAGCGGACAGATAGTCGACCTATCAAACAGATAGTCGAACTATCAGATAGTTGAACTATTCAAGCAGATAGTCGAACTATCAAACACAACAGATAGTCGACCTATCAAACAGATAGTCGAACTATCAACGCAGACAGAACGTCGACCAACTGATAGACGATCGTCGAACAGTCGTTAGACGATAGTCGAGTGGCGTTCGACCATAATCGAACGAAAAACAACTTAACCAAATTTTCATCTGAAAAAGTGACAAGTCTAAACTAGAGCAAGAAACTAAACAACTAACCTTTGACCATAGATAAATCTTGGGTCAAGAGACAGAAAGAGAAGACTGAACTCAAATCAAAACTAGGGTACCAACAATCTCCCCCTATTTGAGTTAAGTCTCTCAACAACTAAACACAAAACTAATTACTGAAAATAAATAAAATGCATGAAGGGAAATTACTAAGCAGATAACATCAATCAAACAAATAAGTAAATAATTTTTCAATCAATGAAATTTTAAGATGCTTCAGAATTAGGTTTAGGTTCAGAAGAACTAGGAATAAAAGTAATCTTTCTAGAAGGATCTAGAGCTTCTTTCCTTGACAACTTCAGGTCTTGTTCTCCAATGATTTTCGATTCTGACGCTCTTGGGACAATTGCTTCAGGATGCTTTTCCATGTATTTTGAAGGATCAAATACCTCAGGTCTAACATGGAATTTATCAAGCTCCTTCATTCTGAATTTTGACATAGTGGTTAATCCTGCAGTTTCTTTGCCTTCAGCTTTAGCTTTCTTAATTTGGGCTGAACCAACAAGTTCAAGAAAACGAGCCATCCTGAAATTAGGATTAAGCTCTGGGCTTTCATACACATTTTCAGAGGTTGTATCAACAGGTTTCACAGCTTTAAACTTAATAGACATGTCTAGCAGACTTTCAGCTGGCTCTTTATCCTGAATAACTAGATAAGAAGGAGGAGCAAACTCAGCAAATATCTTGCTAGATTTTTCAGAGAAAATAATTCGCTTACCTTTTGAAACAGCCTTCACAGCATGATCTGGCTTTGGAGAGGTTGAGCTCTTGAGTTCTTTGGAAGGAGGAGGAGAAAAAGTTGGTCTTTGATAAACCACCTCCTTTACTTGTTCCTTAACATCAGCATCAACTCTTTGATAGCCAGATTGCGTTTTACCTTGATATCCTTGAGAACTTTTCCTTTGTGATGACTGGGATCAGGGGTGCACATAAAGCCTGGCAGGCCCAGTTTAGGCCTGGGTCTGCCAGGCCCAGACTTTTTATGTCCAGGCTCAGGCCCAGGCCTTACAATAACCAGGCTCAGGCCCAGGCCCAGGCCCCCTGTATAAATGGGGCCTTACAAGGCCTTTTCGGCAAGGCCTAAACCAGGCCCAACCAGGCCTAGGTCTACCAATGACCGAATTTTTGATATAAAAAAATCTTTTTTTAATAAAAATTATTTAATATTTAATATTATGTTAAGATTTATATTAGGCCTGCATAATTTTTATTAATTAAAAAATAATTTTTTTTAATTATAAAAGAGCCGAACGGCTCTTTTATAAAAATAGCTGAACGGCGTTCGGCTATTTTTATAAAAGAGCCGAACGACGTTCGGCTATTTTATAAAAGAGCCGTTCGGCTCTTTTATAAAAGAGCCGAACGGCGTTCAACTATTTTATAAAATAGTTGAACCGCGTTCAACTATTTTATAAAAGAGCCGAACCGCGTTCAACTATTTTATAAAATAGTTGAACGCGCGGTTCAACTATTTTATAAAATAGTTGAACCGCAACTATTTTATAAAATAGTTGAACCGCGCGTTCATATTTTATAAAATAGTTGAACTATTTTATAAAATAAAATAGTTGAACTATGCCACTATGCGTTCAACTATTTTATAAAATAGTTGAACTATACGTTCAACTATTTTATAAAATAAAATAGTTGAACTATGCGTTCAACTATTTTATAAAATAGTTGAACTCAATAGTTGAACTATGCGTTCAACTATTTTATAAAATAGTTGAACGCCGTTCAACTATTTTTATAAAAGAGCCGTTCGGCTCTTTTATAAAAGAGCCGTTCGGCTCTTTTATAAAAGAGCCGTTAACGGCACTTTTAAAAGAGCCGTTAACGGCTCTAACGATTCTTTTAAAAGAGCCGTTAACGGCTCTTTTAAAAGAGCCGTTAACGGCTCTTTTAAAAGAGCCGTTAATCTCTTTCCGATCCTTGTCCCGTCCGGACCGGTCTTAATGTGCACGCATATTTATATATTAATTTTGTTAATACTTAATAAGATAAAATGTTATATTTTATTCCATATTGAAAATATTACAACACACACAAACGGGTCGACCACCAATCCCGAGAAAAACTACCCGAACTTACAAAACACACAAAATCTAACAACTCTCAACCTACCAACCCACAATAAGTAAGGTGTCAAAGCACCGTATGGCAGTCAACCCAAAATAAAATAAAATACATCATTATTACTCAATCTTCATCGGTCAAGTTTAACGAACTCAGTTCTTCTTCGACTGACGAGGAGCTGTCTTCGATGGAAGCAGTATGTTGCTCTCTGTTCGCCGCATCTAAATAATCTTTATAGCAAATACAAATCTCCAACGACTCTTCGTTAAGACGACTCCGCCGTTCATTCAAAACCCTGCCACTTAAAAAAAATGCAGACTCCGAAGCTACTGTACTAGCTTGAACAGTTAATATATCGCGGGCCATTAAGGCCAAAATAGGATATGTGTTCGTTTTATTTTTCCACCACTCTAATATATTAAAATTTTCAATTTCATTTTTAGTCATATACTCTCTAAATTGTATTTTAGTGTATAGTCCTAATTCATTTAATGTACTAGTAGTTCGTGATTTTTTTCTAGATGCAACCTCATAAATTTCATTTTGAAAATCATCTGTTATTTGTACTTGTGTTGAATCATCTCGTGATCGCGACCCATATAAATCATAATAATAATTATAAAAATCTGTAAAAGCTGTATTAAAATTTGAAATTATTGAATCTTCAAATTCCAAATTATTTAAATCTAGGTGTAAATTTTTATTTATCTCTTCCAAAAGATTTTCAACACCTAAAACGCCTAATAAAGGATTTAAAGCCGCCGCACATGAAAACATAGGCGGCATTTCCTTATAGTATTTTAAAAATTTTGCTTCCATTGTTTCAATTACGGGTTGCCAAAACCTATATTGTTTGTAGTAATTTAAAGTTTTTGTTATAATTAAAAAATTTTCAATAACTCGGGAGCTGGTGGGATAATAAACGCCGGATAATTGAATCGTCGCTCTATAAAAACATTCTAATAAGCACATATAAATTGAAATTATTTCCCAATCATCGTCGTTTAAATCATGATTTGTATTTGTCGAATAAAATTCCATTAGAAGATTTTTTTGACGGATTGCTCTTTTTAACATTTTATAAGTGGAATTCCACCTAATTGGCATGTCATATTCTGGCTTTAAAAATTTTTCTCCCTGATTTGTTACAAATTTTTTAAAATCTTGTCGTCTCTTTTGAGAACTATATATATATGTTAACATACTTCTAATTTTAATAATATATGGTTCCATTAATTTTAAACTATCTTGGACAATTAAATTTAGAACGTGACAAACACAACGAGTATGAAAAAATACTCCATTTAACATAGATTTTAAATCTCTTTTTAAATTATCAATAGCCGCAGTATTATTACTAGCGTTATCAAAAGAAATACTAATAATTTTATCTTTTATTTTAAAATTGCGTATACAATTCATAATTACTTGATAAATTGATGTTCCGGTATGTGGAACTTCAAAACTATTAAAGTAAATGATGCGCTTGGATAGCTCCCATGAAGTAGGATCTATCCAATGACTTGTAATGCAAATATAAGAATGTCCTAATTGTACACCGCTACTCCAAACATCACAAGTTAAACTAATTCTACTATCTAAATTATCAAAATATTAATCAAATTTTTTTTCGCTTTAATATAAGCTTTATATGAGTCACGTCTTATTGTAGTTCGACTTACCTGATGATATTTCGGTTGGAGAGCTCGATGAACATAAGCGGTCTCACGGGCGTTGTCGTAATGATTAAACGGCAATCCGCGCCCGATGATGTTCTCCATCTACGCTTCTCTTTGCCGCATTTGATCGTAAGTCCAAACTTGTCCGGCCGCTGATAGTTGTGCTTGACTGGATTCTGGAGCTTGCTTTGCAACACATGATTTGATGTGTCGCACGAGTGTGGAGTTTCCGGCCGCCGTCGACAACTTTGAACAATGTCGACATTTTGCTTTGAATTCATTGTTGATTTTAACTTTGTGGAAATGCTCCTAGATTGGAGCACTATGCTTGTGCTCAACAATCTCAGGAACGACACCAGATGAAGACGCCATTGATCAAAGCGTGCGAAGTAGAGAATTGAATTGGAGTTCGTTCAAGAAAGGATGTGAGTTTTAGACAATGCAAGATTGCAAGCTATCTACTCTCCTATTTATAAATCCTAAAAATTAATATAAGAATTTAATAGATTATTATTTTTTAAAAAATTAAAAATTAATTGAATTTATGACATTTGCCCGTTGGAATTTTAATGCCAACGGGCAAATGTCATTTCCAAGCACAACTCGCAAATGACTGTGCTTGGAATTTATGACATTCCCAGAATCCCAGGCCTCAGCTGTTGCTTGCAACGTCTCTATGAAGAGACGTTGCCAGCTGGCAACATCTCTTCATAGAGACGTTGCTGGCAAGTGGCAACATCTCTATGAAGAGATGTTGCTAGGCTTCCAGCTGGCAACGTCTCTTCATAGAGACGTTGCCGGCAGCCAGCATGTGTCTTGACAATTTGGGGGCCCAGGCCCAGGCAAGGCCTGGGAGCAGGCCCAGGCAAGGCCTGGGACCGGGCCAAGACTGGGCCTAGCCCGGGCCGGGCACCGGGCCAGGCAAAATCTATATTTTAAGGTCTTGTTAGGCCCCTCAGGACCGGCCTGGGCCTGGACTAGTCCTGCCCGGGCCCAGGCCTAACCAGATTTTTTCCAGGCCGGGCCCAGGCGGGCTTTTTGGGCCCAGTCTTTTTGCTCACCTCTAACTAGGATGGGTTAAACTTGTCAGACTGAGCAGCAGAATTTGCAGATAGGTTTCCAGAGGCTCCTGCACTGGGAGGTGGAGGAGGAGGACCTCTAGGAGTCCATCTTGGGACAGGACTGTCATACCTCTTTGACTTCTTCCTTTGCTTCTGCTGATTCTTAGAAAATGCCATCCAGTGCTGGAATTCTTTAGACTTAGGATCAATGCCTTTCAGGATATAATAGGGAGTATCATTGTCAGGATTTGGAGGAGGAGGAGCCACAGCTTTCCTTTTCTTTTTAGCAGATCAATTTTTTCTTAGACTCATCAGAATCAATCTCACAATCAGAATTTGAAGAAATAGGAAGATCATACGGATCAATTGCCTCTTGCACAGCTCTTTCCTTCTCTTTTAGGGCAACTTTTTCTAATTCTTCTTCCATGGCATCCTGTGCCAGAAGGGTATCTAAATCCAATCCAGGAGAGTCATCCCAGACGGTAGACTTTTCAATTTGAACATCTGAAGCCTTTTCTTGTTGATCAGAAACTGTCATGAGGACCAGTTCTACTTGCACTGCTAGCTGAGCTGGCTGAGCAGCCTCAGAAACTTGAACAACTGGTTCTGGTTCAGATTGAACTTCTGGAGCTGGTTGGTGATCAAGCTCTTGAACATCTAATACTTCTTCCATTTTATCTGTAGTATTATGAACAAAAATTTGCTAAATGACATCGAATCATTCCTTCCAGGTATTCCCATACTAGCATATCAGTTATCAAGTCTAAAAAGTGAGTAAAAGAGATACCTTCAGAATTATCCTTTGAGTGTCCTAACTCCCATAATTCATCTAGGAAGGAAGTGATAACTCATGTTAGGTATAGGGCGACCAGGGGAGTGGAGCATTCTTCTAGGCAAACTTTGACAATGAATTCAGACTTCATTACAGCATCAGAAATCTCTGTTTCAGACAATGGAGGAGGAGCTGATTCTTCTATCTCTTTCTCTGCAACTACAGGAGGATCTGCTGGAGGGGAGGCCAAGGGCAGCTCAGAGGCATCTTCATAAAGCATCTCCCCCTGCCTGATTTCAGTAGATACTGAAACCAGGCCCCTAGATGAAGAGGGCTCAGCAGATTTTGAGAGTGCTTGGATGGCAGCAGTCAAAGAAGAGATGGAGGATGCAAGGGGAGCAATTGCCTCTTCAATCATAATTTTGATTGAAGGAGTAATTAACTCCAAGATGCTAGAAATGAATGCTGAAGTGATTTCAAATGATGATGGGGGAATCTCAGTGGATGGATGATCAGCAGGAATGGTGTATTCTTGATGAACTGGAGAGTGAACTGGAGATGGAGAGTGAACTGGAGAATGATGGGTGGATGCGAGATGATCAATGTGATCTAAAGAAGGAATTGGAGACTGAGGAGGAGTGGATATCTCAGAAACTAACAAATGAAAACTGGGATGTGAGATCCCAGCAAGATGAGAAGGGAGAGGAGATGCAGGAGGTGATGCATGGAGAATTGTAGATGAATCAGGAAGATGAGAAGCAGAAGGTCGTACTTCAATTGAAGTTGATGGAACTTCAACTGAAGTAGACGGTAATGCAGATGAAGAAGATGGAAGGGAGAGATTTGCTGAGCCAGCTTCTTGTAGGAGAGGAGTGACTGAAGCAGTCCTGGTGCTCTCAGATGCAGCTGGAGCAACCCCTGCTGGAGCGGGCTTCAGAAAGGTCCTTTTCCACTTGGCGAACAAGGTTGGGTCCATCTTCTTGCTGGCATTGATGGAAGTAGTAGCTGAAACTAACAAATGGGGATATTTTTCCTTCAGAAAAATCCCAACCACCCTACCCAGGGTGACTTCTTTCTTGCTGTTCTTTTTCCTGATTAAATCAAACAATACTCCTGCCCAGTTAATCTTCTTTTTGTTCACAATTGCACACATTAGGGCAAACTGTTGCCTTATAATATTGTCATGGGCAGAGTGCTTTCCCAGTAGCACTTTTCCGATGAGTTCAGCAAGGAACTTTATCTTCAACGGAAAATTTACCTTAAGTAGCTTAGAGGGAATGCCTTCGGCATGTCCCAACTCTGTCAGCATTCTCCCAAACTCTGGGATATCTTGCTCGTAATCTTCTTCCCCATTTAACAATCCAAAAATTTCAGTTAAAATGGCGAGAGTCAAAGTTACCTCTTCTCCGCCAATTGTTCCGGTCATTGATTCGTCATTGGAGGACGAAGTAAATGCCCATTCTTTAATCTCTTGAATATTTATCTTTATCCTGGAGGACATGAGCTTTTCCAAACCTTGATCTTTGCAAAGATTGAGAATTTCCACAATAGCAGATTCGCAGCAACTGAAAGAATCGAAATCCACACTGAAGCCTGCATCAAACTTCACCACTGTCAGAAGAGCTAGAGCTATCGCCATTGAAGAAGCTGGAGAAGACGAGGGAGATGGCGAAGGCGAAACGACAGAAATCGCGAGACAAAGAGCAAGCAGGAAGACGGAATGCGAGAAGACGCTCTCCGTCGACGATAAAAAGAAAGATCTCTTAACCTAGGTCGACCATCGGCTTTATATTAAAACAACGATCGTCGATCTATTTAAAAGATACTGGAGACGATGGTCGAACGGTCGTTCGACGATCGTTCCTAAAGCAGAGTAGTCGATCCATCGTTCGACTATTTCTGTCTTCACAAACAACAAGCTGTCGTCAACCATAGATCGACGATAGGCTCGACCTGTTCGACGATCTTCGAACGCCGGTCGACGATCTTCAAGCAGATAAGCCATCATCAACCATAGGTCAACGATAGGCTTGATCTGATCGACTATCTTCGAACGTCGTTCGACGATCTTCAAGCAGGTTTCAACAAGGCAGACGTCACACTTAGTGTCTTCCATTAATCATGCCTAGTTGAACCAAAAAGAACAGATGCTTCTGTTCATCTAAGGGCTTGGTGAATATATCACCTCTCTGAAGGTCAGTGGATATGAACTCAAGGCTGATCTTGTTCTTTTCCACACAATCTCTCAGGAAATGGTGCCGGATCTCAATGTTTTTCGTTCTAGAGTGGTGCACAGGATTTTGTGCAATAGAGATAACACTGGTACTATCACACATGATTTTTGTGTTCTTATGTGTGTACCCATAATCCAAAAGCTGGTTTTGTATCCACAGGATTTGTGAACAACAAATAGCAGCTGCTATATATTCAGCCTCTGCAGTTGAAGTTGAGACAGAAGCCTACTTCTTACAGAACCAAGAGACCAATCTCTCTCCCAAGAACTGACAAGTTCCTGAGATATTTTTCCTGTCAGCTCGACAACCAGCATAGTCAGAATCAGAGTATCCAATTAACTCAAATTCTGATTTTGCTGGGTACCAAAGTCCTAGATTTGGACATTCCTTCAGGTATCTCAAGATTCTCTTGAGAAGAATCAGATGACATTCCTTGGGGTTGACCTGGAATCTAGCACAAAGGCATGTAGCAAACATTATATCTGGCCTACTTGTAGTTAAATACAATAGGGAACCAACAATGGCCCTATAATTCTTTTGATCAACAGGCTTTCCCTGATCATCAGAATCTATAACTACATTAGTAGCCATAGGTGTATGCATTGCTGAAGCATCAGCCATCCCAAACTTCTTTACCAATTCCTTGGCATATTTGGATTGGGAGATGAAGATGCCATCAGCATCTTGCTTTACTTGGAGACCAAGAAAGTAAGACAGCTCACCCATACTACTCATCTCAAACTTAGAATGCATCAAGTTAGAGAACTTTTTGCACAGCTTGGGATCAGTGGAACCAAAAATAATGTCATCCACATACACTTGAACTAATAGGATTGTGTCCTTGTGGTGCTTGACGAAAAGGGTTCTATCAACTACTCCCCTAACAAAGTTGTGCTCTAACAGGAAATTAGCTAGAGTCTCATACCAGGCTCTGGGTGCTTGTTTGAGTCCATAAAGAGCTTTTTGCAACTTGAAAACATGTGAGGGCTGAGTTGAAGAAACAAACCCAGGTGGTTGTTCAACAAATACCTCTTCCTTTATCTCACCATTTAGAAAGGCACTTTTGACATCCATCTGAAAAACTTTAAACTTCATATAGGCTGCATAGGCTAGAAAGATCCTTATTGCCTCTAGCCTTGCAACAGGAGCAAAGGTTTGGTCATAATCTATACTTCCTCCTATCTGTATCCCTGAGCTATAATCCTAGCTTTGTTCCTTACAATGATTCCATTTGCATCCAACTTGTTTCTATACACCCACTTGGTGCCTATGATCAGTTGGCCTTTAGGTCTTGGAACCAAAGTCTATACTTTACATCTTTCAAACTGATTGAGTTCCTCTTGCATAGCAATGATCCAGTGGGGATCTAGCTCAACATCTTTAATGGTGAGAGGCTCAATCTGTGAAAGGAAATAAGCATGCATCACATCCTGTCTTAACTGATGTCTTGTTTGAACACCAGCTGATATGTCTCCAATCACTTGAGATGTAGGATGATCTCTAAGTGTGACAACATCAGCAGGTGGGATGTGATCTTCAGCAATAGTTGGGATTAATTCCTCAGGAGGAATTTGATCTACTATTGGTGGAACAACAACAGCTTCTGCAAGGTCTTCATCACTGTCTGATTCAGTGATATGAAGAGTTGATAGATGGAGAATCTCTTGAGTGACATCTTTGCTAGATTCTGGTACCTGCAATGAACTTGAGGAAGGGGAAGTTTCCTTCTCCTTGTAAAACATTTGAGATTCATCAAAGGACACATGAACAGACTCTTCAATTTTAGAAGATGATTTATTAAATACCCTATAAGCTTTGCTTACTTGGGAATATCCAAGAAAAATTCTCATTGAAGCTTTTGCTTCAAATTTTCTAAGGTATTCTTTATTATTATTATGAATATAAACTACACAACCAAATACTCTAAAATAATTTATTTTAGGTTTCTTTCCTTTAAGCAACTCATAAGGAGCTTTACACTTAAGCTTGTGTATCAGACTTCTATTCAAGACATAGTTGGCTGTACTAACAGCTTCTGCCCAATAGGAAAGAGGCATATTAGCATCTGCCAACAATGTGCTTGCAGCTTCAATCAGGGTTCTGTTTTTCCTTTCCACTACCCCATTTTGTTGGAGAGTTATAGGAGCTGAGAAGCTATGTTTGATACCTTCTCTCTCATAGAATTCTTGCATGAGAAGAGAGTCAAACTCAGTACCATGATCACTTCTGATCAAGGCCACATGAGTAGAGTACTCAGTCTGCACACATAATAGAAAATCTGTAAGGGCTTTGAAGTTATCAGCCTTAGTTCTCAAAAAGAACACCCAAGTGAATCTAGAGAAGTCATCTACAATGACTAGGGTGTAATACTTCCCTCCTAAACTCTGTACATTTATTGGGCCAAATAGATCCAAATGTAATAAATACAGGATTCTAGGAGAATCACTTTTATTTACTGATTTAAATGAATTCTTGGTTTGCTTGCCTAATTGACAAGCCTTGCATAGGCTCTCCTTCTTGTAGGGGCAAGAAGGTAAACTTCTAACAAAGTTGTGTTTAGATAACCTAGATATATTCTTGAGGTTAACATGGCTAAGCCTTTTATGCCATAAGGTATTATTATTTGTTACTTCATTAAATAAGCAGATTTCAGAGTGAGTTGAGTTAAAATCTACTAAATAAATGTTACCTTGTCTAATACCTACTAACACAACATTATTATTTAAAGTAATATTACAAAGAGAGTTAGAAAATGATACCTGGTATCCAGCATCACATAACTGACTTACTGAAATGAGATTATGCTTCAGTCCAGTTATATAGGCAACTCTCTTGAATATTACAGCTCCAATTGTCATCCTGCCATAGCCTTCAGTTTGACCACAGCTTGAATCTCCAAAGATCACCTTTGGACCAAGCTTGGCCTTGAACCTTGACAGATGTTCTTTATTTCCTGTCATATGCTTGGAGCAACCACTATCCAAATACCACTTATTCTGAGTGATAGGATAGGTCTTTACCTGTAGAAAAATAAGTTAAACATTGTGGACCCAGGTAACCTTGTGTCCCTTTTTTTTCACATAAGAAAAACTGGAAATAAATGAATAAGCAGGTTGAGGGTGATAACCTAACGGGTAAGATCTCCTAGGTGGGATTCTCCATGCAGATGATGGGTCAATGAACCTAGGGTTTCTATTTACATTCGGGTTTCTAAAGTTCTGGTTGAAGTTTTGAAATTCATGTTGAAAACGTCGATCAACGTTCGACGATGGGTGCCCAGATCGTCGATCTCCGTTCGACCACTGGGCCTGCGATCGTCGAGCAGCGTTCGACGCTCTTTGTATTTCCTTAAACTTTTGTTTTCTTTTCTCTCTCTTAGCTTTATTTAATGCTTTATTAACTTGATTAACTTGCTCAGTGTTTTTTATTCCACTAGCTGGAATAAAATTCACTGGAGTTGAAAGATGGTTTTTAAGAATAATTGGGGGTTCACTAGATGAAGCTCCTAAGTCTAATTTGTTATTGCTGACCTAGTGTTAGACATGTTGGTTATTTCAAGCAGCTTAAGGCTTCTACCATTCAGAGATTCTTCTAACCTTTTGGACTTAACTAATTCATTCTTAAGAAATTTATTTCTTCACTAGAATTAGTGAGTTCTGCTGTTAACCTAATGTTTTCAATAGAAATTAATTCAGATTCAGCTAGTTTATTTCTAAGTTCTTTTATTTCCTTTTCAGAACTAATTAAATCTAAACATATAGATTTAAAATCTGATTTAAATTCAGCAGATATAAAATCGTAAGAAGACAATACCTCATCTTCTGTTGGCATTTCTGTTGTGCTCTTTTCTTGTGGGAGTTGGAGTCTTTGCTTCAGCCTCAGCTTCCCTGGACTTCAGCACTTGCTCAAAGGACTTGAGCTTGCCGAGAAGGGCTTCTGTTGAGATTTCTGTTGTGCTTCTGGCCTCCTTGATAGGCCAGATCCTCAGATCCCATGTGCTAGGGAAGAACATAAGAATCTTATCATTGACCTCTGTCAATGAAATATCCTTATCAAGAGTCCTCAGCTCATTGATGATTGAGCTGAGCCTTGTGTACATTGCTTCAACTGATTCAGCATCAGTTTTCTTGAAATTTTCATACTGGGAGATAAGGTTGGACCTTCTGTCCTTCCTTTCATCAGCTGAACCAGCTACAATCTGGTTCAGTGTATCCCACATTGCTTTTGCTGAGGAGCAGTCAGCAACCTTCTGGAATACTTCATCAGACATTGTCTGAGCCAGAATGTTCATTGCCTTAGCATCTGCTATCTTTGCCTTTTTGTATTAATCGTTGTAATCTGGAGGAGGCACTGCACTCATATCAGTTGATGATGAAGCAGTAGCTGCAGCAGGTGATCTTGGTGGTCCTGTCAAAATAGAAGCAAAAATACTCTCATCAATAGAGTTCATATATAACTTAATCCTTGCCTTCCAGATGTTAAACTTAGCTAAGTTACATGCTGGAGGTCTGGTGCTAGAGTAATCCTTGGACTGGGCCATGATAGTGAAAGTGAATATCTATAATCCTTGGTATCTATCAGGATCTTGTGACTTAGGTATTAGCCTATACAGTCAGACAACCTCCCTCTGATACCAATTGAAAGAAAAGGGATAGATACTACTCTAGAGGGGGGTGAATAGAGTAATCAAAAATTGTACTAGCAAAGTTGACTGTCTACTCAACTCCCTTGGAGTTAAATGCGGAATGAAGGTTATAGATATTTGAGAAGTAACCCTAAAGCCTAACACAAGTGTTGTGCACAAAAGGCAGCCAACTATAATTACAGTTAAGGCTTGGATTCCTAAACAGCAACTAGCAAACCTAGTTAAAACTAATCACAGCCAACAGCACCAGTAATAAATCAAACAACCAGACGACACAAGAGAATTTATAGTGGTTCCCTAAACAACTTGGGTACGTCTACTCTTCTACCAACAAGGTAGGAATCCACTCAGGTTTTTGATCAGGTGTCCTGCCACCAACAAGATCTGCTTCAGGTAGATCTAGAAACCCTTTAGACTTTTGATCAGGTATCTAAAAACCAACACAGGTTTTTGATCAGGTGCCCTGCCACCAAGGTATACTTTTGAAGGGAGTAATAACCCTTTACAGGAGGGGGAAAGGAGGTTAAAATGTCTTCTCTATTTTAAATAGAATTAGAGAAGCTCAAGAACTTGCACTGAGCTAGAAAGCTCTAAAGAGTCAAGGCTCCCCCTGGCTAAAAGAATATCCAGGTGAAGTCTTGCTTCAGTGCAGAAAACACTTCAGAAAATCTGAAAGAAAAAGCTACAAGAAGATAATAAATATGAAATGAAAATTCTTCTTCAGGCAGCTATCTGCTTCTTCTTCTTCTTCAAAAAGCTCTGAGTGAAAATCTTCCTGTAAGCAGGATGAACTCAGGATGAAGAAGAATGAAGAGCTAAAACTTCTTCTCAGTTGGATGTGAACGAGCTGAGAGCAGTTGTAAACTGTAAGTTGTAAGCTTGAATGCTGCTGAGAGTATATGATCTGGGTACTGTATTCTAGGTGAGTTCTTCTTTCAAAAGAAGCTCTTTTTATATGAGCCTTTGTAACGGATTTAATTTGAGTTTGAATCTTGTCTTCTACTGAAATCTGTAAGCTGGGCTGCAAATAGCATAAAGCAAAAACAAATTCTGCAGACAGATATACTATAAGAGGATAAAGCTTTCTAAGAAGCTGCAAATAACTCTGATAAAATAATACTAGAGAAAGTCACATCAGAAGAGACTCTTTACGGCCAAGAAAGACTTTTTGAGTCTAACGGCTATAAAGGATAGGCTGGCAGATAAAGCAGAAAACATATTTCAACTAATAAGACAAACAACTTTGACAGAAAAAGATTGGCTCATGCAAAAGGGATGGAGCAGATATTGCATGGAAATAATATCATAAATTTATTCAAATAATCTTTTATAAAATATGCCAAAATAAATATGAAATAAATTACATCATAGAAGATGACAAAATTACTCAAGACATACAGCAAAACGTCGAACGACCCTCGGAGATCGTCGAACGAGGCACAGAGATCATCGACCTATCAAACAGATAGTCGAACGATACAGATAGTCGAACTACTAAAGAGGATAGTCGAACTACCACAACAGATAGTCGAACTATCAGGACAGATAGTCGAGCTATCAGATAGTCGATCTATCAGGACAGATAGTCGAACTATCAAACAAGATAGATAGTCGACCTATCAAACAGATAGTCGAACTATCAAAGAAAACAGATAGTCGACCTATCAACAAATAGTCGAACTATCAAAGAAAGCAGATAGTCGACCTATCAAACAGATAGTCGAACTATCAAAGAAAGCAGATAGTCGACCTATCAAACAGATAGTCGAACTATCAAAGAAAGCAGATAGTCGACCTATCAAACAGATAGTCGAACTATCAAAGAAAGCAGATAGTCGACCTATCAAACAGATAGTCGAACTATCAAAGAAAGCAGATAGTCGACCTATCAAACAGATAGTCGAACTATCAAAGAAAGCAGATATTCGACCTATCAAACAGATAGTCGAACTATCAAAGAAAGCAGATAGTCGACCTATCAAACAGATAGTCGAACTATCAAAGAAAGCAGATAGTCGACCTATCAAACAGATAGTCGAACTATCAAAGAAAGCAGATAGTCGACCTATCAAACAGATAGTCGAACTATCAGATTGTTGAACTATCCAAGCAGATAGTCGAACTATCAAAGAGAACAGATAGTCGAGCTATCAAAGAAAACAGATAGTCGACCTATCAAAGCGGACAGATAGTCGACCTATCAAACAGATAGTCGAACTATCAGATAGTTGAACTATCCAAGCAGATAGTCGAACTATCAAA